>CAXDIV010000237.1:0-600000 GCA_963989385.1 Ctena decussata | reverse complement strand
GATAATTCCCATATATTTCTTGGGAGAAAATGCCCTGAAATTCTCCTTTCTCCGTTGTCGAGATATTCGAGGGCAAAGTCGTGCAGTTTTCGACTTCCAGGGGCTATAACTCGAAAACTAAAGAACGAGAATTTTTGGCACATATGGTCAATTGAATGTTTATCCCAACCCTCTCATTTGGCACTAGTTTCAGCCCGAATTGTGCAAGTCACCTAAGGTCACGAATCGTCCCGAACGTGTAGCCCAAATTGTGAAAATTTCAAACCGCTACTGCTTGCTTGTTTGAGTAGGTAGCCATCTGAAACTTGGCATATATAAAGGTCATTAACATGTCTACATGCATGCACAATCTTATGTCAACTGATTGCATAACTTGCGAACTATAGGCCATCGAAATTTTTGTAAACAAAAGTTTGTGCGACTTTAGCTCCCAAACGGAATAAAAGCTAAAGCTGAAATAGCCTTCATTCTATTTCACTTATATGTGTCTACACATGTATATGTTTTGCAGAGACTCAAAGCTCTTGAGAATGGAGAAAATGAGGTGTCAATTTTGCATTGGACCCTATGGGAAAATGCATTAAACGCCTACTGCTCCGACGTTCAGCGACCGATAACATCCATCTTTACACTGTAAACGGTAATTACATAGGTACATGCCTGGGGCAAATAACAGCGCAAATAATTGTCCATGTGCAGAGTAATAAAGGAGCAAACTTTTATATATGGGCCTGCAGTGGAAGTTATTCTTAAAAGGTGACTTTCACGAATCGTTCTGAAACTGTGCTAAATTACAGATAATTCCCATATATTTCTTGGGAGAAAATGCCCTGAAATTCTCCTTTCTCCGTTGTCGAGATATTCGAGGGCAAAGTCGTGCAGTTTTCGACTTCCAGGGGCTATAACTCGAAAACTAAAGAACGAGAATTTTTGGCACATATGGTCAATTGAATGTTTATCCCAACCCTCTCATTTGGCACTAGTTTCAGCCCGAATTGTGCAAGTCACCTAAGGTCACGAATCGTCCCGAACGTGTAGCCCAAATTGTGAAAATTTCAAACCGCTACTGCTTGCTTGTTTGAGTAGGTAGCCATCTGAAACTTGGCATATATAAAGGTCATTAACATGTCTACATGCATGCACAATCTTATGTCAACTGATTGCATAACTTGCGAACTATAGGCCATCGAAATTTTTGTAAACAAAAGTTTGTGCGACTTTAGCTCCCAAACGGAATAAAAGCTAAAGCTGAAATAGCCTTCATTCTATTTCACTTATTTGTGTCTACACATGTATATGTTTTGCAGAGACTCAAAGCTCTTGAGAATGGAGAAAATGAGGTGTCAATTTTGCATTGGACCCTATGGGAAAATGCATTAAACGCCTACTGCTCCGACGTTCAGCGACCGATAACATCCATCTTTACACTGTAAACGGTGATTACATAGGTACATGCCTGGGGCAAATAACAGCGCAAATAATTGTCCATGTGCAGAGTAATAAAGGAGCAAACTTTTATATATGGGCCTGCAGTGGAAGTTATTCTTAAAGGGTGACTTTCACGAATCGTTCTGAAACTGTGCTAAATTACAGATAATTCCCATATATTTCTTGGGAGAAAATGCCCTGAAATTCTCCTTTCTCCGTTGTCGAGATATTCGAGGGCAAAGTCGTGCAGTTTTCGACTTCCAGGGGCTATAACTCGAAAACTAAAGAACGAGAATTTTTGGCACATATGGTCAATTGAATGTTTATCCCAACCCTCTCATTTGGCACTAGTTTCAGCCCGAATTGTGCAAGTCACCTAAGGTCACGAATCGTCCCGAACGTGTAGCCCAAATTGTGAAAATTTCAAACCGCTACTGCTTGCTTGTTTGAGTAGGTAGCCATCTGAAACTTAGCATATATAAAGGTCATTAACATGTCTACATGCATGCACAATCTTATGTCAACTGATTGCATAACTTGCGAACTATAGGCCATCGAAATTTTTGTAAACAAAAGTTTGTGCGACTTTAGCTCCCAAACGGAATAAAAGCTAAAGCTGAAATAGCCTTCATTCTATTTCACTTATTTGTGTCTACACATGTATATGTTTTGCAGAGACTCAAAGCTCTTGAGAATGGAGAAAATGAGGTGTCAATTTTGCATTGGACCCTATGGAAAAATGCATTAAACGCCTACTGCTCCGACGTTCAGCGACCGATAACATCCATCTTTACACTGTAAACGGTAATTACATAGGTACATGCCTGGGGCAAATAACAGCGCAAATAATTGTCCATGTGCAGAGTAATAAAGGAGCAAACTTTTATATATGGGCCTGCAGTGGAAGTTATTCTTAAAAGGTGACTTTCACGAATCGTTCTGAAACTGTGCTAAATTACAGATAATTCCCATATATTTCTTGGGAGAAAATGCCCTGAAATTCTCCTTTCTCCGTTGTCGAGATATTCGAGGGCAAAGTCGTGCAGTTTTCGACTTCCAGGGGCTATAACTCGAAAACTAAAGAACGAGAATTTTTGGCACATATGGTCAATTGAATGTTTATCCCAACCCTCTCATTTGGCACTAGTTTCAGCCCGAATTGTGCAAGTCACCTAAGGTCACGAATCGTCCCGAACGTGTAGCCCAAATTGTGAAAATTTCAAACCGCTACTGCTTGCTTGTTTGAGTAGGTAGCCATCTGAAACTTGGCATATATAAAGGTCATTAACATGTCTACATGCATGCACAATCTTATGTCAACTGATTGCATAACTTGCGAACTATAGGCCATCGAAATTTTTGTAAACAAAAGTTTGTGCGACTTTAGCTCCCAAACGGAATAAAAGCTAAAGCTGAAATAGCCTTCATTCTATTTCACTTATTTGTGTCTACACATGTATATGTTTTGCAGAGACTCAAAGCTCTTGAGAATGGAGAAAATGAGGTGTCAATTTTGCATTGGACCCTATGGGAAAATGCATTAAACGCCTACTGCTCCGACGTTCAGCGACCGATAACATCCATCTTTACACTGTAAACGGTAATTACATAGGTACATGCCTGGGGCAAATAACAGCGCAAATAATTGTCCATGTGCAGAGTAATAAAGGAGCAAACTTTTATATATGGGCCTGCAGTGGAAGTTATTCTTAAAAGGTGACTTTCACGAATCGTTCTGAAACTGTGCTAAATTACAGATAATTCCCATATATTTCTTGGGAGAAAATGCCCTGAAATTCTCCTTTCTCCGTTGTCGAGATATTCGAGGGCAAAGTCGTGCAGTTTTCGACTTCCAGGGGCTATAACTCGAAAACTAAAGAACGAGAATTTTTGGCACATATGGTCAATTGAATGTTTATCCCAACCCTCTCATTTGGCACTAGTTTCAGCCCGAGTTGTGCAAGTCACCTAAGGTCACGAATCGTCCCGAACGTGTAGCCCAAATTGTGAAAATTTCAAACCGCTACTGCTTGCTTGTTTGAGTAGGTAGCCATCTGAAACTTGGCATATATAAAGGTCATTAACATGTCTACATGCATGCACAATCTTATGTCAACTGATTGCATAACTTGCGAACTATAGGCCATCGAAATTTTTGTAAACAAAAGTTTGTGCGACTTTAGCTCCCAAACGGAATAAAAGCTAAAGCTGAAATAGCCTTCATTCTATTTCACTTATTTGTGTCTACACATGTATATGTTTTGCAGAGACTCAAAGCTCTTGAGAATGGAGAAAATGAGGTGTCAATTTTGCATTGGACCCTATGGGAAAATGCATTAAACGCCTACTGCTCCGACGTTCAGCGACCGATAACATCCATCTTTACACTGTAAACGGTAATTACATAGGTACATGCCTGGGGCAAATAACAGCGCAAATAATTGTCCATGTGCAGAGTAATAAAGGAGCAAACTTTTATATATGGGCCTGCAGTGGAAGTTATTCTTAAAAGGTGACTTTCACGAATCGTTCTGAAACTGTGCTAAATTACAGATAATTCCCATATATTTCTTGGGAGAAAATGCCCTGAAATTCTCCTTTCTCCGTTGTCGAGATATTCGAGGGCAAAGTCGTGCAGTTTTCGACTTCCAGGGGCTATAACTCGAAAACTAAAGAACGAGAATTTTTGGCACATATGGTCAATTGAATGTTTATCCCAACCCTCTCATTTGGCACTAGTTTCAGCCCGAATTGTGCAAGTCACCTAAGGTCACGAATCGTCCCGAACGTGTAGCCCAAATTGTGAAAATTTCAAACCGCTACTGCTTGCTTGTTTGAGTAGGTAGCCATCTGAAACTTGGCATATATAAAGGTCATTAACATGTCTACATGCATGCACAATCTTATGTCAACTGATTGCATAACTTGCGAACTATAGGCCATCGAAATTTTTGTAAACAAAAGTTTGTGCGACTTTAGCTCCCAAACGGAATAAAAGCTAAAGCTGAAATAGCCTTCATTCTATTTCACTTATTTGTGTCTACACATGTATATGTTTTGCAGAGACTCAAAGCTCTTGAGAATGGAGAAAATGAGGTGTCAATTTTGCATTGGACCCCAATGGGAAAATGCATTAAACGCCTACTGCTCCGACGTTCAGCGACCGATAACATCCATCTTTACACTGTAAACGGTAATTACATAGGTACATGCCTGGGGCAAATAACAGCGCAAATAATTGTCCATGTGATGAGTAATAAAGGAACAAACTTTTATATATGGGCCTGCAGTGGAAGTTATTCTTAAAAGGTGACTTTCACGAATCGTTCTGAAACTGTGCTAAATTACAGATAATTCCCATATATTTCTTGGGAGAAAATGCCCTGAAATTCTCCTTTCTCCGTTGTCGAGATATTCGAGGGCAAAGTCGTGCAGTTTTCGACTTCCAGGGGCTATAACTCGAAAACTAAAGAACGAGAATTTTTGGCACATATGGTCAATTGAATGTTTATCCCAACCCTCTCATTTGGCACTAGTTTCAGCCCGAATTGTGCAAGTCACCTAAGGTCACGAATCGTCCCGAACGTGTAGCCCAAATTGTGAAAATTTCAAACCGCTACTGCTTGCTTGTTTGAGTAGGTAGCCATCTGAAACTTGGCATATATAAAGGTCATTAACATGTCTACATGCATGCACAATCTTATGTCAACTGATTGCATAACTTGCGAACTATAGGCCATCGAAATTTTTGTAAACAAAAGTTTGTGCGACTTTAGCTCCCAAACGGAATAAAAGCTAAAGCTGAAATAGCCTTCATTCTATTTCACTTATTTGTGTCTACACATGTATATGTTTTGCAGAGACTCAAAGCTCTTGAGAATGGAGAAAATGAGGTGTCAATTTTGCATTGGACCCTATGGGAAAATGCATTAAACGCCTACTGCTCCGACGTTCAGCGACCGATAACATCCATCTTTACACTGTAAACGGTAATTACATAGGTACATGCCTGGGGCAAATAACAGCGCAAATAATTGTCCATGTGCAGAGTAATAAAGGAGCAAACTTTTATATATGGGCCTGCAGTGGAAGTTATTCTTAAAAGGTGACTTTCACGAATCGTTCTGAAACTGTGCTAAATTACAGATAATTCCCATATATTTCTTGGGAGAAAATGCCCTGAAATTCTCCTTTCTCCGTTGTCGAGATATTCGAGGGCAAAGTCGTGCAGTTTTCGACTTCCAGGGGCTATAACTCGAAAACTAAAGAACGAGAATTTTTGGCACATATGGTCAATTGAATGTTTATCCCAACCCTCTCATTTGGCACTAGTTTCAGCCCGAATTGTGCAAGTCACCTAAGGTCACGAATCATCCCGAACGTGTAGCCCAAATTGTGAAAATTTCAAACCGCTACTGCTTGCTTGTTTGAGTAGGTAGCCATCTGAAACTTGGCATATATAAAGGTCATTAACATGTCTACATGCATGCACAATCTTATGTCAACTGATTGCATAACTTGCGAACTATAGGCCATCGAAATTTTGGTAAACAAAAGTTTGTGCGACTTTAGCTCCCAAACGGAATAAAAGCTAAAGCTGAAATAGCCTTCATTCTATTTCACTTATTTGTGTCTACACATGTATATGTTTTGCAGAGACTCAAAGCTCTTGAGAATGGAGAAAATGAGGTGTCAATTTTGCATTGGACCCTATGGGAAAATGCATTAAACGCCTACTGCTCCGACGTTCAGCGACCGATAACATCCATCTTTACACTGTAAACGGTAATTACATAGGTACATGCCTGGGGCAAATAACAGCGCAAATAATTGTCCATGTGCAGAGTAATAAAGGAGCAAACTTTTATATATGGGCCTGCAGTGGAAGTTATTCTTAAAAGGTGACTTTCACGAATCGTTCTGAAACTGTGCTAAATTACAGATAATTCCCATATATTTCTTGGGAGAAAATGCCCTGAAATTCTCCTTTCTCCGTTGTCGAGATATTCGAGGGCAAAGTCGTGCAGTTTTCGACTTCCAGGGGCTATAACTCGAAAACTAAAGAACGAGAATTTTTGGCACATATGGTCAATTGAATGTTTATCCCAACCCTCTCATTTGGCACTAGTTTCAGCCCGAATTGTGCAAGTCACCTAAGGTCACGAATCGTCCCGAACGTGTAGCCCAAATTGTGAAAATTTCAAACCGCTACTGCTTGCTTGTTTGAGTAGGTAGCCATCTAATACTTGGCATATATAAAGGTCATTAACATGTCTACCTGCATGCACAATCTTATGTCAACTGATTGCATAACTTGCGAACTATAGGCCATCGAAATTTTTGTAAACAAAAGTTTGTGCGACTTTAGCTCCCAAACGGAATAAAAGCTAAAGCTGAAATAGCCTTCATTCTATTTCACTTATTTGTGTCTACACATGTATATGTTTTGCAGAGACTCAAAGCTCTTGAGAATGGAGAAAATGAGGTGTCAATTTTGCATTGGACCCTATGGGAAAATGCATTAAACGCCTACTGCTCCGACGTTCAGCGACCGATAACATCCATCTTTACACTGTAAACGGTAATTACATAGGTACATGCCTGGGGCAAATAACAGCGCAAATAATTGTCCATGTGCAGAGTAATAAAGGAGCAAACTTTTATATATGGGCCTGCAGTGGAAGTTATTCTTAAAAGGTGACTTTCACGAATCGTTCTGAAACTGTGCTAAATTACAGATAATTCCCATATATTTCTTGGGAGAAAATGCCCTGAAATTCTCCTTTCTCCGTTGTCGAGATATTCGAGGGCAAAGTCGTGCAGTTTTCGACTTCCAGGGGCTATAACTCGAAAACTAAAGAACGAGATTTTTTGGCACATATGGTCAATTGAATGTTTATCCCAACCCTCTCATTTGGCACTAGTTTCAGCCCGAATTGTGCAAGTCACCTAAGGTCACGAATCGTCCCGAACGTGTAGCCCAAATTGTGAAAATTTCAAACCGCTACTGCTTGCTTGTTTGAGTAGGTAGCCATCTGAAACTTGGCATATATAAAGGTCATTAACATGTCTACATGCATGCACAATCTTATGTCAACTGATTGCATAACTTGCGAACTATAGGCCATCGAATTTTTTGTAAACAAAAGTTTGTGCGACTTTAGCTCCCAAACGGAATAAAAGCTAAAGCTGAAATAGCCTTCATTCTATTTCACTTATTTGTGTCTACACATGTATATGTTTTGCAGAGACTCAAAGCTCTTGAGAATGGAGAAAATGAGGTGTCAATTTTGCATTGGACCCTATGGGAAAATGCATTAAACGCCTACTGCTCCGACGTTCAGCGACCGATAACATCCATCTTTACACTGTAAACGGTAATTACATAGGTACATGCCTGGGGCAAATAACAGCGCAAATAATTGTCCATGTGCAGAGTAATAAAGGAGCAAACTTTTATATATGGGCCTGCAGTGGAAGTTATTCTTAAAAGGTGACTTTCACGAATCGTTCTGAAACTGTGCTAAATTACAGATAATTCCCATATATTTCTTGGGAGAAAATGCCCTGAAATTCTCCTTTCTCCGTTGTCGAGATATTCGAGGGCAAAGTCGTGCAGTTTTCGACTTCCAGGGGCTATAACTCGAAAACTAAAGAACGAGAATTTTTGGCACATATGGTCAATTGAATGTTTATCCCAACCCTCTCATTTGGCACTAGTTTCAGCCCGAATTGTGCAAGTCACCTAAGGTCACGAATCGTCCCGAACGTGTAGCCCAAATTGTGAAAATTTCAAACCGCTACTGCTTGCTTGTTTGAGTAGGTAGCCATCTGAAACTTGGCATATATAAAGGTCATTAACATGTCTACATGCATGCACAATCTTATGTCAACTGATTGCATAACTTGCGAACTATAGGCCATCGAAATTTTTGTAAACAAAAGTTTGTGCGACTTTAGCTCCCAAACGGAATAAAAGCTAAAGCTGAAATAGCCTTCATTCTATTTCACTTATTTGTGTCTACACATGTATATGTTTTGCAGAGACTCAAAGCTCTTGAGAATGGAGAAAATGAGGTGTCAATTTTGCATTGGACCCTATGGGAAAATGCATTAAACGCCTACTGCTCCGACGTTCAGCGACCGATAACATCCATCTTTACACTGTAAACGGTAATTACATAGGTACATGCCTGGGGCAAATAACAGCGCAAATAATTGTCCATGTGCAGAGTAATAAAGGAGCAAACTTTTATATATGGGCCTGCAGTGGAAGTTATTCTTAAAAGGTGACTTTCACGAATCGTTCTGAAACTGTGCTAAATTACAGATAATTCCCATATATTTCTTGGGAGAAAATGCCCTGAAATTCTCCTTTCTCCGTTGTCGAGATATTCGAGGGCAAAGTCGTGCAGTTTTCGACTTCCAGGGGCTATAACTCGAAAACTAAAGAACGAGAATTTTTGGCACATATGGTCAATTGAATGTTTATCCCAACCCTCTCATTTGGCACTAGTTTCAGCCCGAATTGTGCAAGTCACCTAAGGTCACGAATCGTCCCGAACGTGTAGCCCAAATTGTGAAAATTTCAAACCGCTACTGCTTGCTTGTTTGAGTAGGTAGCCATCTGAAACTTGGCATATATAAAGGTCATTAACATGTCTACATGCATGCACAATCTTATGTCAACTGATTGCATAACTTGCGAACTATAGGCCATCGAAATTTTTGTAAACAAAAGTTTGTGCGACTTTAGCTCCCAAACGGAATAAAAGCTAAAGCTGAAATAGCCTTCATTCTATTTCACTTATTTGTGTCTACACATGTATATGTTTTGCAGAGACTCAAAGCTCTTGAGAATGGAGAAAATGAGGTGTCAATTTTGCATTGGACCCTATGGGAAAATGCATTAAACGCCTACTGCTCCGACGTTCAGCGACCGATAACATCCATCTTTACACTGTAAACGGTAATTACATAGGTACATGCCTGGGGCAAATAACAGCGCAAATAATTGTCCATGTGCAGAGTAATAAAGGAGCAAACTTTTATATATGGGCCTGCAGTGGAAGTTAATCTTAAAAGGTGACTTTCACGAATCGTTCTGAAACTGTGCTAAATTACAGATAATTCCCATATATTTCTTGGGAGAAAATGCCCTGAAATTCTCCTTTCTCCGTTGTCGAGATATTCGAGGGCAAAGTCGTGCAGTTTTCGACTTCCAGGGGCTATAACTCGAAAACTAAAGAACGAGAATTTTTGGCACATATGGTCAATTGAATGTTTATCCCAACCCTTTCATTTGGCACTAGTTTCAGCCCGAATTGTGCAAGTCACCTAAGGTCACGAATCGTCCCGAACGTGTAGCCCAAATTGTGAAAATTTCAAACCGCTACTGCTTGCTTGTTTGAGTAGGTAGCCATCTGAAACTTGGCATATATAAAGGTCATTAACATGTCTACATGCATGCACAATCTTATGTCAACTGATTGCATAACTTGCGAACTATAGGCCATCGAAATTTTTGTAAACAAAAGTTTGTGCGACTTTAGCTCCCAAACGGAATAAAAGCTAAAGCTGAAATAGCCTTCATTCTATTTCACTTATTTGTGTCTACACATGTATATGTTTTGCAGAGACTCAAAGCTCTTGAGAATGGAGAAAATGAGGTGTCAATTTTGCATTGGACCCTATGGGAAAATGCATTAAACGCCTACTGCTCCGACGTTCAGCGACCGATAACATCCATCTTTACACTGTAAACGGTAATTACATAGGTACATGCCTGGGGCAAATAACAGCGCAAATAATTGTCCATGTGCAGAGTAATAAAGGAGCAAACTTTTATATATGGGCCTGCAGTGGAAGTTATTCTTAAAAGGTGACTTTCACGAATCGTTCTGAAACTGTGCTAAATTACAGATAATTCCCATATATTTCTTGGGAGAAAATGCCCTGAAATTCTCCTTTCTCCGTTGTCGAGATATTCGAGGGCAAAGTCGTGCAGTTTTCGACTTCCAGGGGCTATAACTCGAAAACTAAAGAACGAGAATTTTTGGCACATATGGTCAATTGAATGTTTATCCCAACCCTCTCATTTGGCACTAGTTTCAGCCCGAATTGTGCAAGTCACCTAAGGTCACGAATCGTCCCGAACGTGTAGCCCAAATTGTGAAAATTTCAAACCGCTACTGCTTGCTTGTTTGAGTAGGTAGCCATCTGAAACTTGGCATATATAAAGGTCATTAACATGTCTACATGCATGCACAATCTTATGTCAACTGATTGCATAACTTGCGAACTATAGGCCATCGAAATTTTTGTAAACAAAAGTTTGTGCGACTTTAGCTCCCAAACGGAATAAAAGCTAAAGCTGAAATAGCCTTCATTCTATTTCACTTATTTGTGTCTACACATGTATATGTTTTGCAGAGACTCAAAGCTCTTGAGAATGGAGAAAATGAGGTGTCAATTTTGCATTGGACCCTATGGGAAAATGCATTAAACGCCTACTGCTCCGACGTTCAGCGACCGATAACATCCATCTTTACACTGTAAACGGTAATTACATAGGTACATGCCTGGGGCAAATAACAGCGCAAATAATTGTCCATGTGCAGAGTAATAAAGGAGCAAACTTTTATATATGGGCCTGCAGTGGAAGTTATTCTTAAAAGGTGACTTTCACGAATCGTTCTGAAACTGTGCTAAATTACAGATAATTCCCATATATTTCTTGGGAGAAAATGCCCTGAAATTCTCCTTTCTCCGTTGTCGAGATATTCGAGGGCAAAGTCGTGCAGTTTTCGACTTCCAGGGGCTATAACTCGAAAACTAAAGAACGAGAATTTTTGGCACATATGGTCAATTGAATGTTTATCCCAACCCTCTCATTTGGCACTAGTTTCAGCCCGAATTGTGCAAGTCACCTAAGGTCACGAATCGTCCCGAACGTGTAGCCCAAATTGTGAAAATTTCAAACCGCTACTGCTTGCTTGTTTGAGTAGGTAGCCATCTGAAACTTGGCATATATAAAGGTCATTAACATGTCTACCTGCATGCACAATCTTATGTCAACTGATTGCATAACTTGCGAACTATAGGCCATCGAAATTTTTGTAAACAAAAGTTTGTGCGACTTTAGCTCCCAAACGGAATAAAAGCTAAAGCTGAAATAGCCTTCATTCTATTTCACTTATTTGTGTCTACACATGTATATGTTTTGCAGAGACTCAAAGCTCTTGAGAATGGAGAAAATGAGGTGTCAATTTTGCATTGGACCCTATGGGAAAATGCATTAAACGCCTACTGCTCCGACGTTCAGCGACCGATAACATCCATCTTTACACTGTAAACGGTAATTACATAGGTACATGCCTGGGGCAAATAACAGCGCAAATAATTGTCCATGTGCAGAGTAATAAAGGAGCAAACTTTTATATATGGGCCTGCAGTGGAAGTTATTCTTAAAAGGTGACTTTCACGAATCGTTCTGAAACTGTGCTAAATTACAGATAATTCCCATATATTTCTTGGGAGAAAATGCCCTGAAATTCTCCTTTCTCCGTTGTCGAGATATTCGAGGGCAAAGTCGTGCAGTTTTCGACTTCCAGGGGCTATAACTCGAAAACTAAAGAACGAGAATTTTTGGCACATATGGTCAATTGAATGTTTATCCCAACCCTCTCATTTGGCACTAGTTTCAGCCCGAATTGTGCAAGTCACCTAAGGTCACATATCGTCCCGAACGTGTAGCCCAAATTGTGAAAATTTCAAACCGCTACTGCTTGCTTGTTTGAGTAGGTAGCCATCTGAAACTTGGCATATATAAAGGTCATTAACATGTCTACATGCATGCACAATCTTATGTCAACTGATTGCATAACTTGCGAACTATAGGCCATCGAAATTTTTGTAAACAAAAGTTTGTGCGACTTTAGCTCCCAAACGGAATAAAAGCTAAAGCTGAAATAGCCTTCATTCTATTTCACTTATTTGTGTCTACACATGTATATGTTTTGCAGAGACTCAAAGCTCTTGAGAATGGAGAAAATGAGGTGTCAATTTTGCATTGGACCCTATGGGAAAATGCAATAAACGCCTACTGCTCCGACGTTCAGCGACCGATAACATCCATCTTTACACTGTAAACGGTAATTACATAGGTACATGCCTGGGGCAAATAACAGCGCAAATAATTGTCCATGTGCAGAGTAATAAAGGAGCAAACTTTTATATATGGGCCTGCAGTGGAAGTTATTCTTAAAAGGTGACTTTCACGAATCGTTCTGAAACTGTGCTAAATTACAGATAATTCCCATATATTCCTTGGGAGAAAATGCCCTGAAATTCTCCTTTCTCCGTTGTCGAGATATTCGAGGGCAAAGTCGTGCAGTTTTCGACTTCCAGGGGCTATAACTCGAAAACTAAAGAACGAGAATTTTTGGCACATATGGCCAATTGAATGTTTATCCCAACCCTCTCATTTGGCACTAGTTTCAGCCCGAATTGTGCAAGTCACCTAAGGTCACGAATCGTCCCGAACGTGTAGCCCAAATTGTGAAAATTTCAAACCGCTACTGCTTGCTTGTTTGAGTAGGTAGCCATCTGAAACTTGGCATATATAAAGGTCATTAACATGTCTACATGCATGCACAATCTTATGTCAACTGATTGCATAACTTGCGAACTATAGGCCATCGAAATTTTTGTAAACAAAAGTTTGTGCGACTTTAGCTCCCAAACGGAATAAAAGCTAAAGCTGAAATAGCCTTCATTCTATTTCACTTATTTGTGTCTACACATGTATATGTTTTGCAGAGACTCAAAGCTCTTGAGAATGGAGAAAATGAGGTGTCAATTTTGCATTGGACCCTATGGGAAAATGCATTAAACGCCTACTGCTCCGACGTTCAGCGACCGATAACATCCATCTTTACACTGTAAACGGTAATTACATAGGTACATGCCTGGGGCAAATAACAGCGCAAATAATTGTCCATGTGCAGAGTAATAAAGGAGCAAACTTTTATATATGGGCCTGCAGTGGAAGTTATTCTTAAAAGGTGACTTTCACGAATCGTTCTGAAACTGTGCTAAATTACAGATAATTCCCATATATTTCTTGGGAGAAAATGCCCTGAAATTCTCCTTTCTCCGTTGTCGAGATATTCGAGGGCAAAGTCGTGCAGTTTTCGACTTCCAGGGGCTATAACTCGAAAACTAAAGAACGAGAATTTTTGGCACATATGGTCAATTGAATGTTTATCCCAACCCTCTCATTTGGCACTAGTTTCAGCCCGAATTGTGCAAGTCACCTAAGGTCACGAATCGTCCCGAACGTGTAGCCCAAATTGTGAAAATTTCAAACCGCTACTGCTTGCTTGTTTGAGTAGGTAGCCATCTGAAACTTGGCATATATAAAGGTCATTAACATGTCTACATGCATGCACAATCTTATGTCAACTGATTGCATAACTTGCGAACTATAGGCCATCGAAATTTTTGTAAACAAAAGTTTGTGCGACTTTAGCTCCCAAACGGAATAAAAGCTAAAGCTGAAATAGCCTTCATTCTATTTCACTTATTTGTGTCTACACATGTATATGTTTTGCAGAGACTCAAAGCTCTTGAGAATGGAGAAAATGAGGTGTCAATTTTGCATTGGACCCTATGGGAAAATGCATTAAACGCCTACTGCTCCGACGTTCAGCGACCGATAACATCCATCTTTACACTGTAAACGGTAATTACATAGGTACATGCCTGGGGCAAATAACAGCGCAAATAATTGTCCATGTGCAGAGTAATAAAGGAGCAAACTTTTATATATGGGCCTGCAGTGGAAGTTATTCTTAAAAGGTGACTTTCACGACTCGTTCTGAAACTGTGCTAAATTACAGATAATTCCCATATATTTCTTGGGAGAAAATGCCCTGAAATTCTCCTTTCTCCGTTGTCGAGATATTCGAGGGCAAAGTCGTGCAGTTTTCGACTTCCAGGGGCTATAACTCGAAAACTAAAGAACGAGAATTTTTGGCACATATGGTCAATTGAATGTTTATCCCAACCCTCTCATTTGGCACTAGTTTCAGCCCGAATTGTGCAAGTCACCTAAGGTCACGAATCGTCCCGAACGTGTAGCCCAAATTGTGAAAATTTCAAACCGCTACTGCTTGCTTGTTTGAGTAGGTAGCCATCTGAAACTTGGCATATATAAAGGTCATTAACATGTCTACATGCATGCACAATCTTATGTCAACTGATTGCATAACTTGCGAACTATAGGCCATCGAAATTTTTGTAAACAAAAGTTTGTGCGACTTTAGCTCCCAAACGGAATAAAAGCTAAAGCTGAAATAGCCTTCATTCTATTTCACTTATTTGTGTCTACACATGTATATGTTTTGCAGAGACTCAAAGCTCTTGAGAATGGAGAAAATGAGGTGTCAATTTTGCATTGGACCCTATGGGAAAATGCATTAAACGCCTACTGCTCCGACGTTCAGCGACCGATAACATCCATCTTTACACTGTAAACGGTAATTACATAGGTACATGCCTGGGGCAAATAACAGCGCAAATAATTGTCCATGTGCAGAGTAATAAAGGAGCAAACTTTTATATATGGGCCTGCAGTGGAAGTTATTCTTAAAAGGTGACTTTCACGAATCGTTCTGAAACTGTGCTAAATTACAGATAATTCCCATATATTTCTTGGGAGAAAATGCCCTGAAATTCTCCTTTCTCCGTTGTCGAGATATTCGAGGGCAAAGTCGTGCAGTTTTCGACTTCCAGTGGCTATAACTCGAAAACTAAAGAACGAGAATTTTTGGCACATATGGTCAATTGAATGTTTATCCCAACCCTCTCATTTGGCACTAGTTTCAGCCCGAATTGTGCAAGTCACCTAAGGTCACGAATCGTCCCGAACGTGTAGCCCAAATTGTGAAAATTTCAAACCGCTACTGCTTGCTTGTTTGAGTAGGTAGCCATCTGAAACTTGGCATATATAAAGGTCATTAACATGTCTACATGCATGCACAATCTTATGTCAACTGATTGCATAACTTGCGAACTATAGGCCATCGAAATTTTTGTAAACAAAAGTTTGTGCGACTTTAGCTCCCAAACGGAATAAAAGCTAAAGCTGAAATAGCCTTCATTCTATTTCACTTATTTGTGTCTACACATGTATATGTTTTGCAGAGACTCAAAGCTCTTGAGAATGGAGAAAATGAGGTGTCAATTTTGCATTGGACCCTATGGGAAAATGCATTAAACGCCTACTGCTCCGACGTTCAGCGACCGATAACATCCATCTTTACACTGTAAACGGTAATTACATAGGTACATGCCTGGGGCAAATAACAGCGCAAATAATTGTCCATGTGCAGAGTAATAAAGGAGCAAACTTTTATATATGGGCCTGCAGTGGAAGTTATTCTTAAAAGGTGACTTTCACGAATCGTTCTGAAACTGTGCTAAATTACAGATAATTCCCATATATTTCTTGGGAGAAAATGCCCGAAATTCTCCTTTCTCCGTTGTCGAGATATTCGAGGGCAAAGTCGTGCAGTTTTCGACTTCCAGGGGCTATAACTCGAAAACTAAAGAACGAGAATTTTTGGCACATATGGTCAATTGAATGTTTATCCCAACCCTCTCATTTGGCACTAGTTTCAGCCCGAATTGTGCAAGTCACCTAAGGTCACGAATCGTCCCGAACGTGTAGCCCAAATTGTGAAAATTTCAAACCGCTACTGCTTGCTTGTTTGAGTAGGTAGCCATCTGAAACTTGGCATATATAAAGGTCATTAACATGTCTACATGCGTGTACAATCTAATGTCAACTGATTGCATAACTTGCGAACTATAGGCCATCGAAATTTTTGTAAACAAAAGTTTGTGCGACTTTAGCTCCCAAACGGAATAAAAGCTAAAGCTGAAATAGCCTTCATTCTATTTCACTTATTTGTGTCTACACATGTATATGTTTTGCAGAGACTCAAAGCTCTTGAGAATGGAGAAAATGAGGTGTCAATTTTGCATTGGACCCTATGGGAAAATGCATTAAACGCCTACTGCTCCGACGTTCAGCGACCGATAACATCCATCTTTACACTGTAAACGGTAATTACATAGGTACATGCCTGGGGCAAATAACAGCGCAAATAATTGTCCATGTGCAGAGTAATAAAGGAGCAAACTTTTATATATGGGCCTGCAGTGGAAGTTATTCTTAAAAGGTGACTTTCACGAATCGTTCTGAAACTGTGCTAAATTACAGAGAATTCCCATATATTTCTTGGGAGAAAATGCCCTGAAATTCTCCTTTCTCCGTTGTCGAGATATTCGAGGGCAAAGTCGTGCAGTTTTCGACTTCCAGGGGCTATAACTCGAAAACTAAAGAACGAGAATTTTTGGCACATATGGTCAATTGAATGTTTATCCCAACCTCTCATTTGGCACTAGTTTCAGCCCGAATTGTGCAAGTCACCTAAGGTCACGAATCGTCCCGAACGTGTAGCCCAAATTGTGAAAATTTCAAACCGCTACTGCTTGCTTGTTTGAGTAGGTAGCCATCTGAAACTTGGCATATATAAAGGTCATTAACATGTCTACATGCATGCACAATCTTATGTCAACTGATTGCATAACTTGCGAACTATAGGCCATCGAAATTTTTGTAAACAAAAGTTTGTGCGACTTTAGCTCCCAAACGGAATAAAAGCTAAAGCTGAAATAGCCTTCATTCTATTTCACTTATTTGTGTCTACACATGTATATGTTTTGCAGAGACTCAAAGCTCTTGAGAATGGAGAAAATGAGGTGTCAATTTTGCATTGGACCCTATGGGAAAATGCATTAAACGCCTACTGCTCCGACGTTCAGCGACCGATAACATCCATCTTTACACTATAAACGGTAATTACATAGGTACATGCCTGGGGCAAATAACAGCGCAAATAATTGTCCATGAGAAATTACAGATAATTCCCATATATTTCTTGGGAGAAAATGCCCTGAAATTCTCCTTTCTCCGTTGTCGAGATATTCGAGGGCAAAGTCGTGCAGTTTTCGACTTCCAGGGGCTATAACTCGAAAACTAAAGAACGAGAATTTTTGGCACATATGGTCAATTGAATGTTTATCCCAACCCTCTCATTTGGCACTAGTTTCAGCCCGAATTGTGCAAGTCACCTAAGGTCACGAATCGTCCCGAACGTGTAGCCCAAATTGTGAAAATTTCAAACCGCTACTGCTTGCTTGTTTGAGTAGGTAGCCATCTGAAACTTGGCATATATAAAGGTCATTAACATGTCTACATGCATGCACAATCTTATGTCAACTGATTGCATAACTTGCGAACTATAGGCCATCGAAATTTTTGTAAACAAAAGTTTGTGCGACTTTAGCTCCCAAACGGAATAAAAGCTAAAGCTGAAATAGCCTTCATTCTATTTCACTTATTTGTGTCTACACATGTATATGTTTTGCAGAGACTCAAAGCTCTTGAGAATGGAGAAAATGAGGTGTCAATTTTGCATTGGACCCTATGGGAAAATGCATTAAACGCCTACTGCTCCGACGTTCAGCGACCGATAACATCCATCTTTACACTGTAAACGGTAATTACATAGGTACATGCCTGGGGCAAATAACAGCGCAAATAATTGTCCATGTGCAGAGTAATAAAGGAGCAAACTTTTATATATGGGCCTGCAGTGGAAGTTATTCTTAAAAGGTGACTTTCACGAATCGTTCTGAAACTGTGCTAAATTACAGATAATTCCCATATATTTCTTGGGAGAAAATGCCCTGAAATTCTCCTTTCTCCGTTGTCGAGATATTCGAGGGCAAAGTCGTGCAGTTTTCGACTTCCAGTGGCTATAACTCGAAAACTAAAGAACGAGAATTTTTGGCACATATGGTCAATTGAATGTTTATCCCAAACCTCTCATTTGGCACTAGTTTCAGCCCGAATTGTGCAAGTCACCTAAGGTCACGAATCGTCCCGAACGTGTAGCCCAAATTGTGAAAATTTCAAACCGCTACTGCTTGCTTGTTTGAGTAGGTAGCCATCTGAAACTTGGCATATATAAAGGTCATTAACATGTCTACATGCATGCACAATCTTATGTCAACTGATTGCATAACTTGCGAACTATAGGCCATCGAAATTTTTGTAAACAAAAGTTTGTGCGACTTTAGCTCCCAAACGGAATAAAAGCTAAAGCTGAAATAGCCTTCATTCTATTTCACTTATTTGTGTCTACACATGTATATGTTTTGCAGAGACTCAAAGCTCTTGAGAATGGAGAAAATGAGGTGTCAATTTTGCATTGGACCCTATGGGAAAATGCATTAAACGCCTACTGCTCCGACTTTCAGCGACCGATAACATCCATCTTTACACTGTAAACGGTAATTACATAGGTACATGCCTGGGGCAAATAACAGCGCAAATAATTGTCCATGTGCAGAGTAATAAAGGAGCAAACTTTTATATATGGGCCTGCAGTGGAAGTTATTCTTAAAAGGTGACTTTCACGAATCGTTCTGAAACTGTGCTAAATTACAGATAATTCCCATATATTTCTTGGGAGAAAATGCCCTGAAATTCTCCTTTCTCCGTTGTCGAGATATTCGAGGGCAAAGTCGTGCAGTTTTCGACTTCCAGGGGCTATAACTCGAAAACTAAAGAACGAGAATTTTTGGCACATATGGTCAATTGAATGTTTATCCCAACCCTCTCATTTGGCACTAGTTTCAGCCCGAATTGTGCAAGTCACCTAAGGTCACGAATCGTCCCGAACGTGTAGCCCAAATTGTGAAAATTTCAAACCGCTACTGCTTGCTTGTTTGAGTAGGTAGCCATCTGAAACTTGGCATATATAAAGGTCATTAACATGTCTACATGCATGCACAATCTTATGTCAACTGATTGCATAACTTGCGAACTATAGGCCATCGAAATTTTTGTAAACAAAAGTTTGTGCGACTTTAGCTCCCAAACGGAATAAAAGCTAAAGCTGAAATAGCCTTCATTCTATTTCACTTATATGTGTCTACACATGTATATGTTTTGCAGAGACTCAAAGCTCTTGAGAATGGAGAAAATGAGGTGTCAATTTTGCATTGGACCCTATGGGAAAATGCATTAAACGCCTACTGCTCCGACGTTCAGCGACCGATAACATCCATCTTTACACTGTAAACGGTAATTACATAGGTACATGCCTGGGGCAAATAACAGCGCAAATAATTGTCCATGTGCAGAGTAATAAAGGAGCAAACTTTTATATATGGGCCTGCAGTGGAAGTTATTCTTAAAAGGTGACTTTCACGAATCGTTCTGAAACTGTGCTAAATTACAGATAATTCCCATATATTTCTTGGGAGAAAATGCCCTGAAATTCTCCTTTCTCCGTTGTCGAGATATTCGAGGGCAAAGTCGTGCAGTTTTCGACTTCCAGGGGCTATAACTCGAAAACTAAAGAACGAGAATTTTTGGCACATATGGTCAATTGAATGTTTATCCCAACCCTCTCATTTGGCACTAGTTTCAGCCCGAATTGTGCAAGTCACCTAAGGTCACGAATCGTCCCGAACGTGTAGCCCAAATTGTGAAAATTTCAAACCGCTACTGCTTGCTTGTTTGAGTAGGTAGCCATCTGAAACTTGGCATATATAAAGGTCATTAACATGTCTACATGCATGCACAATCTTATGTCAACTGATTGCATAACTTGCGAACTATAGGCCATCGAAATTTTTGTAAACAAAAGTTTGTGCGACTTTAGCTCCCAAACGGAATAAAAGCTAAAGCTGAAATAGCCTTCATTCTATTTCACTTATTTGTGTCTACACATGTATATGTTTTGCAGAGACTCAAAGCTCTTGAGAATGGAGAAAATGAGGTGTCAATTTTGCATTGGACCCTATGGGAAAATGCATTAAACGCCTACTGCTCCGACGTTCAGCGACCGATAACATCCATCTTTACACTGTAAACGGTGATTACATAGGTACATGCCTGGGGCAAATAACAGCGCAAATAATTGTCCATGTGCAGAGTAATAAAGGAGCAAACTTTTATATATGGGCCTGCAGTGGAAGTTATTCTTAAAGGGTGACTTTCACGAATCGTTCTGAAACTGTGCTAAATTACAGATAATTCCCATATATTTCTTGGGAGAAAATGCCCTGAAATTCTCCTTTCTCCGTTGTCGAGATATTCGAGGGCAAAGTCGTGCAGTTTTCGACTTCCAGGGGCTATAACTCGAAAACTAAAGAACGAGAATTTTTGGCACATATGGTCAATTGAATGTTTATCCCAACCCTCTCATTTGGCACTAGTTTCAGCCCGAATTGTGCAAGTCACCTAAGGTCACGAATCGTCCCGAACGTGTAGCCCAAATTGTGAAAATTTCAAACCGCTACTGCTTGCTTGTTTGAGTAGGTAGCCATCTGAAACTTAGCATATATAAAGGTCATTAACATGTCTACATGCATGCACAATCTTATGTCAACTGATTGCATAACTTGCGAACTATAGGCCATCGAAATTTTTGTAAACAAAAGTTTGTGCGACTTTAGCTCCCAAACGGAATAAAAGCTAAAGCTGAAATAGCCTTCATTCTATTTCACTTATTTGTGTCTACACATGTATATGTTTTGCAGAGACTCAAAGCTCTTGAGAATGGAGAAAATGAGGTGTCAATTTTGCATTGGACCCTATGGAAAAATGCATTAAACGCCTACTGCTCCGACGTTCAGCGACCGATAACATCCATCTTTACACTGTAAACGGTAATTACATAGGTACATGCCTGGGGCAAATAACAGCGCAAATAATTGTCCATGTGCAGAGTAATAAAGGAGCAAACTTTTATATATGGGCCTGCAGTGGAAGTTATTCTTAAAAGGTGACTTTCACGAATCGTTCTGAAACTGTGCTAAATTACAGATAATTCCCATATATTTCTTGGGAGAAAATGCCCTGAAATTCTCCTTTCTCCGTTGTCGAGATATTCGAGGGCAAAGTCGTGCAGTTTTCGACTTCCAGGGGCTATAACTCGAAAACTAAAGAACGAGAATTTTTGGCACATATGGTCAATTGAATGTTTATCCCAACCCTCTCATTTGGCACTAGTTTCAGCCCGAATTGTGCAAGTCACCTAAGGTCACGAATCGTCCCGAACGTGTAGCCCAAATTGTGAAAATTTCAAACCGCTACTGCTTGCTTGTTTGAGTAGGTAGCCATCTGAAACTTGGCATATATAAAGGTCATTAACATGTCTACATGCATGCACAATCTTATGTCAACTGATTGCATAACTTGCGAACTATAGGCCATCGAAATTTTTGTAAACAAAAGTTTGTGCGACTTTAGCTCCCAAACGGAATAAAAGCTAAAGCTGAAATAGCCTTCATTCTATTTCACTTATATGTGTCTACACATGTATATGTTTTGCAGAGACTCAAAGCTCTTGAGAATGGAGAAAATGAGGTGTCAATTTTGCATTGGACCCTATGGGAAAATGCATTAAACGCCTACTGCTCCGACGTTCAGCGACCGATAACATCCATCTTTACACTGTAAACGGTAATTACATAGGTACATGCCTGGGGCAAATAACAGCGCAAATAATTGTCCATGTGCAGAGTAATAAAGGAGCAAACTTTTATATATGGGCCTGCAGTGGAAGTTATTCTTAAAAGGTGACTTTCACGAATCGTTCTGAAACTGTGCTAAATTACAGATAATTCCCATATATTTCTTGGGAGAAAATGCCCTGAAATTCTCCTTTCTCCGTTGTCGAGATATTCGAGGGCAAAGTCGTGCAGTTTTCGACTTCCAGGGGCTATAACTCGAAAACTAAAGAACGAGAATTTTTGGCACATATGGTCAATTGAATGTTTATCCCAACCCTCTCATTTGGCACTAGTTTCAGCCCGAATTGTGCAAGTCACCTAAGGTCACGAATCGTCCCGAACGTGTAGCCCAAATTGTGAAAATTTCAAACCGCTACTGCTTGCTTGTTTGAGTAGGTAGCCATCTGAAACTTGGCATATATAAAGGTCATTAACATGTCTACATGCATGCACAATCTTATGTCAACTGATTGCATAACTTGCGAACTATAGGCCATCGAAATTTTTGTAAACAAAAGTTTGTGCGACTTTAGCTCCCAAACGGAATAAAAGCTAAAGCTGAAATAGCCTTCATTCTATTTCACTTATTTGTGTCTACACATGTATATGTTTTGCAGAGACTCAAAGCTCTTGAGAATGGAGAAAATGAGGTGTCAATTTTGCATTGGACCCTATGGGAAAATGCATTAAACGCCTACTGCTCCGACGTTCAGCGACCGATAACATCCATCTTTACACTGTAAACGGTGATTACATAGGTACATGCCTGGGGCAAATAACAGCGCAAATAATTGTCCATGTGCAGAGTAATAAAGGAGCAAACTTTTATATATGGGCCTGCAGTGGAAGTTATTCTTAAAGGATGACTTTCACGAATCGTTCTGAAACTGTGCTAAATTACAGATAATTCCCATATATTTCTTGGGAGAAAATGCCCTGAAATTCTCCTTTCTCCGTTGTCGAGATATTCGAGGGCAAAGTCGTGCAGTTTTCGACTTCCAGGGGCTATAACTCGAAAACTAAAGAACGAGAATTTTTGGCACATATGGTCAATTGAATGTTTATCCCAACCCTCTCATTTGGCACTAGTTTCAGCCCGAATTGTGCAAGTCACCTAAGGTCACGAATCGTCCCGAACGTGTAGCCCAAATTGTGAAAATTTCAAACCGCTACTGCTTGCTTGTTTGAGTAGGTAGCCATCTGAAACTTAGCATATATAAAGGTCATTAACATGTCTACATGCATGCACAATCTTATGTCAACTGATTGCATAACTTGCGAACTATAGGCCATCGAAATTTTTGTAAACAAAAGTTTGTGCGACTTTAGCTCCCAAACGGAATAAAAGCTAAAGCTGAAATAGCCTTCATTCTATTTCACTTATTTGTGTCTACACATGTATATGTTTTGCAGAGACTCAAAGCTCTTGAGAATGGAGAAAATGAGGTGTCAATTTTGCATTGGACCCTATGGAAAAATGCATTAAACGCCTACTGCTCCGACGTTCAGCGACCGATAACATCCATCTTTACACTGTAAACGGTAATTACATAGGTACATGCCTGGGGCAAATAACAGCGCAAATAATTGTCCATGTGCAGAGTAATAAAGGAGCAAACTTTTATATATGGGCCTGCAGTGGAAGTTATTCTTAAAAGGTGACTTTCACGAATCGTTCTGAAACTGTGCTAAATTACAGATAATTCCCATATATTTCTTGGGAGAAAATGCCCTGAAATTCTCCTTTCTCCGTTGTCGAGATATTCGAGGGCAAAGTCGTGCAGTTTTCGACTTCCAGGGGCTATAACTCGAAAACTAAAGAACGAGAATTTTTGGCACATATGGTCAATTGAATGTTTATCCCAACCCTCTCATTTGGCACTAGTTTCAGCCCGAATTGTGCAAGTCACCTAAGGTCACGAATCGTCCCGAACGTGTAGCCCAAATTGTGAAAATTTCAAACCGCTACTGCTTGCTTGTTTGAGTAGGTAGCCATCTGAAACTTGGCATATATAAAGGACATTAACATGTCTACATGCATGCACAATCTTATGTCAACTGATTGCATAACTTGCGAACTATAGGCCATCGAAATTTTTGTAAACAAAAGTTTGTGCGACTTTAGCTCCCAAACGGAATAAAAGCTAAAGCTGAAATAGCCTTCATTCTATTTCACTTATTTGTGTCTACACATGTATATGTTTTGCAGAGACTCAAAGCTCTTGAGAATGGAGAAAATGAGGTGTCAATTTTGCATTGGACCCTATGGGAAAATGCATTAAACGCCTACTGCTCCGACTTTCAGCGACCGATAACATCCATCTTTACACTGTAAACGGTAATTACATAGGTACATGCCTGGGGCAAATAACAGCGCAAATAATTGTCCATGTGCAGAGTAATAAAGGAGCAAACTTTTATATATGGGCCTGCAGTGGAAGTTATTCTTAAAAGGTGACTTTCACGAATCGTTCTGAAACTGTGCTAAATTACAGATAATTCCCATATATTTCTTGGGAGAAAATGCCCTGAAATTCTCCTTTCTCCGTTGTCGAGATATTCGAGGGCAAAGTCGTGCAGTTTTCGACTTCCAGGGGCTATAACTCGAAAACTAAAGAACGAGAATTTTTGGCACATATGGTCAATTGAATGTTTATCCCAACCCTCTCATTTGGCACTAGTTTCAGCCCGAATTGTGCAAGTCACCTAAGGTCACGAATCGTCCCGAACGTGTAGCCCAAATTGTGAAAATTTCAAACCGCTACTGCTTGCTTGTTTGAGTAGGTAGCCATCTGAAACTTGGCATATATAAAGGTCATTAACATGTCTACATGCATGCACAATCTTATGTCAACTGATTGCATAACTTGCGAACTATAGGCCATCGAAATTTTTGTAAACAAAAGTTTGTGCGACTTTAGCTCCCAAACGGAATAAAAGCTAAAGCTGAAATAGCCTTCATTCTATTTCACTTATTTGTGTCTACACATGTATATGTTTTGCAGAGACTCAAAGCTCTTGAGAATGGAGAAAATGAGGTGTCAATTTTGCATTGGACCCTATGGGAAAATGCATTAAACGCCTACTGCTCCGACGTTCAGCGACCGATAACATCCATCTTTACACTGTAAACGGTAATTACATAGGTACATGCCTGGGGCAAATAACAGCGCAAATAATTGTCCATGTGCAGAGTAATAAAGGAGCAAACTTTTATATATGGGCCTGCAGTGGAAGTTATTCTTAAAAGGTGACTTTCACGAATCGTTCTGAAACTGTGCTAAATTACAGATAATTCCCATATATTTCTTGGGAGAAAATGCCCTGAAATTCTCCTTTCTCCGTTGTCGAGATATTCGAGGGCAAAGTCGTGCAGTTTTCGACTTCCAGGGGCTATAACTCGAAAACTAAAGAACGAGAATTTTTGGCACATATGGTCAATTGAATGTTTATCCCAACCCTCTCATTTGGCACTAGTTTCAGCCCGAGTTGTGCAAGTCACCTAAGGTCACGAATCGTCCCGAACGTGTAGCCCAAATTGTGAAAATTTCAAACCGCTACTGCTTGCTTGTTTGAGTAGGTAGCCATCTGAAACTTGGCATATATAAAGGTCATTAACATGTCTACATGCATGCACAATCTTATGTCAACTGATTGCATAACTTGCGAACTATAGGCCATCGAAATTTTTGTAAACAAAAGTTTGTGCGACTTTAGCTCCCAAACGGAATAAAAGCTAAAGCTGAAATAGCCTTCATTCTATTTCACTTATTTGTGTCTACACATGTATATGTTTTGCAGAGACTCAAAGCTCTTGAGAATGGAGAAAATGAGGTGTCAATTTTGCATTGGACCCTATGGGAAAATGCATTAAACGCCTACTGCTCCGACGTTCAGCGACCGATAACATCCATCTTTACACTGTAAACGGTAATTACATAGGTACATGCCTGGGGCAAATAACAGCGCAAATAATTGTCCATGTGCAGAGTAATAAAGGAGCAAACTTTTATATATGGGCCTGCAGTGGAAGTTATTCTTAAAAGGTGACTTTCACGAATCGTTCTGAAACTGTGCTAAATTACAGATAATTCCCATATATTTCTTGGGAGAAAATGCCCTGAAATTCTCCTTTCTCCGTTGTCGAGATATTCGAGGGCAAAGTCGTGCAGTTTTCGACTTCCAGGGGCTATAACTCGAAAACTAAAGAACGAGAATTTTTGGCACATATGGTCAATTGAATGTTTATCCCAACCCTCTCATTTGGCACTAGTTTCAGCCCGAATTGTGCAAGTCACCTAAGGTCACGAATCGTCCCGAACGTGTAGCCCAAATTGTGAAAATTTCAAACCGCTACTGCTTGCTTGTTTGAGTAGGTAGCCATCTGAAACTTGGCATATATAAAGGTCATTAACATGTCTACATGCATGCACAATCTTATGTCAACTGATTGCATAACTTGCGAACTATAGGCCATCGAAATTTTTGTAAACAAAAGTTTGTGCGACTTTAGCTCCCAAACGGAATAAAAGCTAAAGCTGAAATAGCCTTCATTCTATTTCACTTATTTGTGTCTACACATGTATATGTTTTGCAGAGACTCAAAGCTCTTGAGAATGGAGAAAATGAGGTGTCAATTTTGCATTGGACCCCAATGGGAAAATGCATTAAACGCCTACTGCTCCGACGTTCAGCGACCGATAACATCCATCTTTACACTGTAAACGGTAATTACATAGGTACATGCCTGGGGCAAATAACAGCGCAAATAATTGTCCATGTGATGAGTAATAAAGGAACAAACTTTTATATATGGGCCTGCAGTGGAAGTTATTCTTAAAAGGTGACTTTCACGAATCGTTCTGAAACTGTGCTAAATTACAGATAATTCCCATATATTTCTTGGGAGAAAATGCCCTGAAATTCTCCTTTCTCCGTTGTCGAGATATTCGAGGGCAAAGTCGTGCAGTTTTCGACTTCCAGGGGCTATAACTCGAAAACTAAAGAACGAGAATTTTTGGCACATATGGTCAATTGAATGTTTATCCCAACCCTCTCATTTGGCACTAGTTTCAGCCCGAATTGTGCAAGTCACCTAAGGTCACGAATCGTCCCGAACGTGTAGCCCAAATTGTGAAAATTTCAAACCGCTACTGCTTGCTTGTTTGAGTAGGTAGCCATCTGAAACTTGGCATATATAAAGGTCATTAACATGTCTACATGCATGCACAATCTTATGTCAACTGATTGCATAACTTGCGAACTATAGGCCATCGAAATTTTTGTAAACAAAAGTTTGTGCGACTTTAGCTCCCAAACGGAATAAAAGCTAAAGCTGAAATAGCCTTCATTCTATTTCACTTATTTGTGTCTACACATGTATATGTTTTGCAGAGACTCAAAGCTCTTGAGAATGGAGAAAATGAGGTGTCAATTTTGCATTGGACCCTATGGGAAAATGCATTAAACGCCTACTGCTCCGACGTTCAGCGACCGATAACATCCATCTTTACACTGTAAACGGTAATTACATAGGTACATGCCTGGGGCAAATAACAGCGCAAATAATTGTCCATGTGCAGAGTAATAAAGGAGCAAACTTTTATATATGGGCCTGCAGTGGAAGTTATTCTTAAAAGGTGACTTTCACGAATCGTTCTGAAACTGTGCTAAATTACAGATAATTCCCATATATTTCTTGGGAGAAAATGCCCTGAAATTCTCCTTTCTCCGTTGTCGAGATATTCGAGGGCAAAGTCGTGCAGTTTTCGACTTCCAGGGGCTATAACTCGAAAACTAAAGAACGAGAATTTTTGGCACATATGGTCAATTGAATGTTTATCCCAACCCTCTCATTTGGCACTAGTTTCAGCCCGAATTGTGCAAGTCACCTAAGGTCACGAATCATCCCGAACGTGTAGCCCAAATTGTGAAAATTTCAAACCGCTACTGCTTGCTTGTTTGAGTAGGTAGCCATCTGAAACTTGGCATATATAAAGGTCATTAACATGTCTACATGCATGCACAATCTTATGTCAACTGATTGCATAACTTGCGAACTATAGGCCATCGAAATTTTGGTAAACAAAAGTTTGTGCGACTTTAGCTCCCAAACGGAATAAAAGCTAAAGCTGAAATAGCCTTCATTCTATTTCACTTATTTGTGTCTACACATGTATATGTTTTGCAGAGACTCAAAGCTCTTGAGAATGGAGAAAATGAGGTGTCAATTTTGCATTGGACCCTATGGGAAAATGCATTAAACGCCTACTGCTCCGACGTTCAGCGACCGATAACATCCATCTTTACACTGTAAACGGTAATTACATAGGTACATGCCTGGGGCAAATAACAGCGCAAATAATTGTCCATGTGCAGAGTAATAAAGGAGCAAACTTTTATATATGGGCCTGCAGTGGAAGTTATTCTTAAAAGGTGACTTTCACGAATCGTTCTGAAACTGTGCTAAATTACAGATAATTCCCATATATTTCTTGGGAGAAAATGCCCTGAAATTCTCCTTTCTCCGTTGTCGAGATATTCGAGGGCAAAGTCGTGCAGTTTTCGACTTCCAGGGGCTATAACTCGAAAACTAAAGAACGAGAATTTTTGGCACATATGGTCAATTGAATGTTTATCCCAACCCTCTCATTTGGCACTAGTTTCAGCCCGAATTGTGCAAGTCACCTAAGGTCACGAATCGTCCCGAACGTGTAGCCCAAATTGTGAAAATTTCAAACCGCTACTGCTTGCTTGTTTGAGTAGGTAGCCATCTAATACTTGGCATATATAAAGGTCATTAACATGTCTACCTGCATGCACAATCTTATGTCAACTGATTGCATAACTTGCGAACTATAGGCCATCGAAATTTTTGTAAACAAAAGTTTGTGCGACTTTAGCTCCCAAACGGAATAAAAGCTAAAGCTGAAATAGCCTTCATTCTATTTCACTTATTTGTGTCTACACATGTATATGTTTTGCAGAGACTCAAAGCTCTTGAGAATGGAGAAAATGAGGTGTCAATTTTGCATTGGACCCTATGGGAAAATGCATTAAACGCCTACTGCTCCGACGTTCAGCGACCGATAACATCCATCTTTACACTGTAAACGGTAATTACATAGGTACATGCCTGGGGCAAATAACAGCGCAAATAATTGTCCATGTGCAGAGTAATAAAGGAGCAAACTTTTATATATGGGCCTGCAGTGGAAGTTATTCTTAAAAGGTGACTTTCACGAATCGTTCTGAAACTGTGCTAAATTACAGATAATTCCCATATATTTCTTGGGAGAAAATGCCCTGAAATTCTCCTTTCTCCGTTGTCGAGATATTCGAGGGCAAAGTCGTGCAGTTTTCGACTTCCAGGGGCTATAACTCGAAAACTAAAGAACGAGATTTTTTGGCACATATGGTCAATTGAATGTTTATCCCAACCCTCTCATTTGGCACTAGTTTCAGCCCGAATTGTGCAAGTCACCTAAGGTCACGAATCGTCCCGAACGTGTAGCCCAAATTGTGAAAATTTCAAACCGCTACTGCTTGCTTGTTTGAGTAGGTAGCCATCTGAAACTTGGCATATATAAAGGTCATTAACATGTCTACATGCATGCACAATCTTATGTCAACTGATTGCATAACTTGCGAACTATAGGCCATCGAATTTTTTGTAAACAAAAGTTTGTGCGACTTTAGCTCCCAAACGGAATAAAAGCTAAAGCTGAAATAGCCTTCATTCTATTTCACTTATTTGTGTCTACACATGTATATGTTTTGCAGAGACTCAAAGCTCTTGAGAATGGAGAAAATGAGGTGTCAATTTTGCATTGGACCCTATGGGAAAATGCATTAAACGCCTACTGCTCCGACGTTCAGCGACCGATAACATCCATCTTTACACTGTAAACGGTAATTACATAGGTACATGCCTGGGGCAAATAACAGCGCAAATAATTGTCCATGTGCAGAGTAATAAAGGAGCAAACTTTTATATATGGGCCTGCAGTGGAAGTTATTCTTAAAAGGTGACTTTCACGAATCGTTCTGAAACTGTGCTAAATTACAGATAATTCCCATATATTTCTTGGGAGAAAATGCCCTGAAATTCTCCTTTCTCCGTTGTCGAGATATTCGAGGGCAAAGTCGTGCAGTTTTCGACTTCCAGGGGCTATAACTCGAAAACTAAAGAACGAGAATTTTTGGCACATATGGTCAATTGAATGTTTATCCCAACCCTCTCATTTGGCACTAGTTTCAGCCCGAATTGTGCAAGTCACCTAAGGTCACGAATCGTCCCGAACGTGTAGCCCAAATTGTGAAAATTTCAAACCGCTACTGCTTGCTTGTTTGAGTAGGTAGCCATCTGAAACTTGGCATATATAAAGGTCATTAACATGTCTACATGCATGCACAATCTTATGTCAACTGATTGCATAACTTGCGAACTATAGGCCATCGAAATTTTTGTAAACAAAAGTTTGTGCGACTTTAGCTCCCAAACGGAATAAAAGCTAAAGCTGAAATAGCCTTCATTCTATTTCACTTATTTGTGTCTACACATGTATATGTTTTGCAGAGACTCAAAGCTCTTGAGAATGGAGAAAATGAGGTGTCAATTTTGCATTGGACCCTATGGGAAAATGCATTAAACGCCTACTGCTCCGACGTTCAGCGACCGATAACATCCATCTTTACACTGTAAACGGTAATTACATAGGTACATGCCTGGGGCAAATAACAGCGCAAATAATTGTCCATGTGCAGAGTAATAAAGGAGCAAACTTTTATATATGGGCCTGCAGTGGAAGTTATTCTTAAAAGGTGACTTTCACGAATCGTTCTGAAACTGTGCTAAATTACAGATAATTCCCATATATTTCTTGGGAGAAAATGCCCTGAAATTCTCCTTTCTCCGTTGTCGAGATATTCGAGGGCAAAGTCGTGCAGTTTTCGACTTCCAGGGGCTATAACTCGAAAACTAAAGAACGAGAATTTTTGGCACATATGGTCAATTGAATGTTTATCCCAACCCTCTCATTTGGCACTAGTTTCAGCCCGAATTGTGCAAGTCACCTAAGGTCACGAATCGTCCCGAACGTGTAGCCCAAATTGTGAAAATTTCAAACCGCTACTGCTTGCTTGTTTGAGTAGGTAGCCATCTGAAACTTGGCATATATAAAGGTCATTAACATGTCTACATGCATGCACAATCTTATGTCAACTGATTGCATAACTTGCGAACTATAGGCCATCGAAATTTTTGTAAACAAAAGTTTGTGCGACTTTAGCTCCCAAACGGAATAAAAGCTAAAGCTGAAATAGCCTTCATTCTATTTCACTTATTTGTGTCTACACATGTATATGTTTTGCAGAGACTCAAAGCTCTTGAGAATGGAGAAAATGAGGTGTCAATTTTGCATTGGACCCTATGGGAAAATGCATTAAACGCCTACTGCTCCGACGTTCAGCGACCGATAACATCCATCTTTACACTGTAAACGGTAATTACATAGGTACATGCCTGGGGCAAATAACAGCGCAAATAATTGTCCATGTGCAGAGTAATAAAGGAGCAAACTTTTATATATGGGCCTGCAGTGGAAGTTAATCTTAAAAGGTGACTTTCACGAATCGTTCTGAAACTGTGCTAAATTACAGATAATTCCCATATATTTCTTGGGAGAAAATGCCCTGAAATTCTCCTTTCTCCGTTGTCGAGATATTCGAGGGCAAAGTCGTGCAGTTTTCGACTTCCAGGGGCTATAACTCGAAAACTAAAGAACGAGAATTTTTGGCACATATGGTCAATTGAATGTTTATCCCAACCCTTTCATTTGGCACTAGTTTCAGCCCGAATTGTGCAAGTCACCTAAGGTCACGAATCGTCCCGAACGTGTAGCCCAAATTGTGAAAATTTCAAACCGCTACTGCTTGCTTGTTTGAGTAGGTAGCCATCTGAAACTTGGCATATATAAAGGTCATTAACATGTCTACATGCATGCACAATCTTATGTCAACTGATTGCATAACTTGCGAACTATAGGCCATCGAAATTTTTGTAAACAAAAGTTTGTGCGACTTTAGCTCCCAAACGGAATAAAAGCTAAAGCTGAAATAGCCTTCATTCTATTTCACTTATTTGTGTCTACACATGTATATGTTTTGCAGAGACTCAAAGCTCTTGAGAATGGAGAAAATGAGGTGTCAATTTTGCATTGGACCCTATGGGAAAATGCATTAAACGCCTACTGCTCCGACGTTCAGCGACCGATAACATCCATCTTTACACTGTAAACGGTAATTACATAGGTACATGCCTGGGGCAAATAACAGCGCAAATAATTGTCCATGTGCAGAGTAATAAAGGAGCAAACTTTTATATATGGGCCTGCAGTGGAAGTTATTCTTAAAAGGTGACTTTCACGAATCGTTCTGAAACTGTGCTAAATTACAGATAATTCCCATATATTTCTTGGGAGAAAATGCCCTGAAATTCTCCTTTCTCCGTTGTCGAGATATTCGAGGGCAAAGTCGTGCAGTTTTCGACTTCCAGGGGCTATAACTCGAAAACTAAAGAACGAGAATTTTTGGCACATATGGTCAATTGAATGTTTATCCCAACCCTCTCATTTGGCACTAGTTTCAGCCCGAATTGTGCAAGTCACCTAAGGTCACGAATCGTCCCGAACGTGTAGCCCAAATTGTGAAAATTTCAAACCGCTACTGCTTGCTTGTTTGAGTAGGTAGCCATCTGAAACTTGGCATATATAAAGGTCATTAACATGTCTACATGCATGCACAATCTTATGTCAACTGATTGCATAACTTGCGAACTATAGGCCATCGAAATTTTTGTAAACAAAAGTTTGTGCGACTTTAGCTCCCAAACGGAATAAAAGCTAAAGCTGAAATAGCCTTCATTCTATTTCACTTATTTGTGTCTACACATGTATATGTTTTGCAGAGACTCAAAGCTCTTGAGAATGGAGAAAATGAGGTGTCAATTTTGCATTGGACCCTATGGGAAAATGCATTAAACGCCTACTGCTCCGACGTTCAGCGACCGATAACATCCATCTTTACACTGTAAACGGTAATTACATAGGTACATGCCTGGGGCAAATAACAGCGCAAATAATTGTCCATGTGCAGAGTAATAAAGGAGCAAACTTTTATATATGGGCCTGCAGTGGAAGTTATTCTTAAAAGGTGACTTTCACGAATCGTTCTGAAACTGTGCTAAATTACAGATAATTCCCATATATTTCTTGGGAGAAAATGCCCTGAAATTCTCCTTTCTCCGTTGTCGAGATATTCGAGGGCAAAGTCGTGCAGTTTTCGACTTCCAGGGGCTATAACTCGAAAACTAAAGAACGAGAATTTTTGGCACATATGGTCAATTGAATGTTTATCCCAACCCTCTCATTTGGCACTAGTTTCAGCCCGAATTGTGCAAGTCACCTAAGGTCACGAATCGTCCCGAACGTGTAGCCCAAATTGTGAAAATTTCAAACCGCTACTGCTTGCTTGTTTGAGTAGGAAGCCATCTGAAACTTGGCATATATAAAGGTCATTAACATGTCTACCTGCATGCACAATCTTATGTCAACTGATTGCATAACTTGCGAACTATAGGCCATCGAAATTTTTGTAAACAAAAGTTTGTGCGACTTTAGCTCCCAAACGGAATAAAAGCTAAAGCTGAAATAGCCTTCATTCTATTTCACTTATTTGTGTCTACACATGTATATGTTTTGCAGAGACTCAAAGCTCTTGAGAATGGAGAAAATGAGGTGTCAATTTTGCATTGGACCCTATGGGAAAATGCATTAAACGCCTACTGCTCCGACGTTCAGCGACCGATAACATCCATCTTTACACTGTAAACGGTAATTACATAGGTACATGCCTGGGGCAAATAACAGCGCAAATAATTGTCCATGTGCAGAGTAATAAAGGAGCAAACTTTTATATATGGGCCTGCAGTGGAAGTTATTCTTAAAAGGTGACTTTCACGAATCGTTCTGAAACTGTGCTAAATTACAGATAATTCCCATATATTTCTTGGGAGAAAATGCCCTGAAATTCTCCTTTCTCCGTTGTCGAGATATTCGAGGGCAAAGTCGTGCAGTTTTCGACTTCCAGGGGCTATAACTCGAAAACTAAAGAACGAGAATTTTTGGCACATATGGTCAATTGAATGTTTATCCCAACCCTCTCATTTGGCACTAGTTTCAGCCCGAATTGTGCAAGTCACCTAAGGTCACATATCGTCCCGAACGTGTAGCCCAAATTGTGAAAATTTCAAACCGCTACTGCTTGCTTGTTTGAGTAGGTAGCCATCTGAAACTTGGCATATATAAAGGTCATTAACATGTCTACATGCATGCACAATCTTATGTCAACTGATTGCATAACTTGCGAACTATAGGCCATCGAAATTTTTGTAAACAAAAGTTTGTGCGACTTTAGCTCCCAAACGGAATAAAAGCTAAAGCTGAAATAGCCTTCATTCTATTTCACTTATTTGTGTCTACACATGTATATGTTTTGCAGAGACTCAAAGCTCTTGAGAATGGAGAAAATGAGGTGTCAATTTTGCATTGGACCCTATGGGAAAATGCAATAAACGCCTACTGCTCCGACGTTCAGCGACCGATAACATCCATCTTTACACTGTAAACGGTAATTACATAGGTACATGCCTGGGGCAAATAACAGCGCAAATAATTGTCCATGTGCAGAGTAATAAAGGAGCAAACTTTTATATATGGGCCTGCAGTGGAAGTTATTCTTAAAAGGTGACTTTCACGAATCGTTCTGAAACTGTGCTAAATTACAGATAATTCCCATATATTCCTTGGGAGAAAATGCCCTGAAATTCTCCTTTCTCCGTTGTCGAGATATTCGAGGGCAAAGTCGTGCAGTTTTCGACTTCCAGGGGCTATAACTCGAAAACTAAAGAACGAGAATTTTTGGCACATATGGCCAATTGAATGTTTATCCCAACCCTCTCATTTGGCACTAGTTTCAGCCCGAATTGTGCAAGTCACCTAAGGTCACGAATCGTCCCGAACGTGTAGCCCAAATTGTGAAAATTTCAAACCGCTACTGCTTGCTTGTTTGAGTAGGTAGCCATCTGAAACTTGGCATATATAAAGGTCATTAACATGTCTACATGCATGCACAATCTTATGTCAACTGATTGCATAACTTGCGAACTATAGGCCATCGAAATTTTTGTAAACAAAAGTTTGTGCGACTTTAGCTCCCAAACGGAATAAAAGCTAAAGCTGAAATAGCCTTCATTCTATTTCACTTATTTGTGTCTACACATGTATATGTTTTGCAGAGACTCAAAGCTCTTGAGAATGGAGAAAATGAGGTGTCAATTTTGCATTGGACCCTATGGGAAAATGCATTAAACGCCTACTGCTCCGACGTTCAGCGACCGATAACATCCATCTTTACACTGTAAACGGTAATTACATAGGTACATGCCTGGGGCAAATAACAGCGCAAATAATTGTCCATGTGCAGAGTAATAAAGGAGCAAACTTTTATATATGGGCCTGCAGTGGAAGTTATTCTTAAAAGGTGACTTTCACGAATCGTTCTGAAACTGTGCTAAATTACAGATAATTCCCATATATTTCTTGGGAGAAAATGCCCTGAAATTCTCCTTTCTCCGTTGTCGAGATATTCGAGGGCAAAGTCGTGCAGTTTTCGACTTCCAGGGGCTATAACTCGAAAACTAAAGAACGAGAATTTTTGGCACATATGGTCAATTGAATGTTTATCCCAACCCTCTCATTTGGCACTAGTTTCAGCCCGAATTGTGCAAGTCACCTAAGGTCACGAATCGTCCCGAACGTGTAGCCCAAATTGTGAAAATTTCAAACCGCTACTGCTTGCTTGTTTGAGTAGGTAGCCATCTGAAACTTGGCATATATAAAGGTCATTAACATGTCTACATGCATGCACAATCTTATGTCAACTGATTGCATAACTTGCGAACTATAGGCCATCGAAATTTTTGTAAACAAAAGTTTGTGCGACTTTAGCTCCCAAACGGAATAAAAGCTAAAGCTGAAATAGCCTTCATTCTATTTCACTTATTTGTGTCTACACATGTATATGTTTTGCAGAGACTCAAAGCTCTTGAGAATGGAGAAAATGAGGTGTCAATTTTGCATTGGACCCTATGGGAAAATGCATTAAACGCCTACTGCTCCGACGTTCAGCGACCGATAACATCCATCTTTACACTGTAAACGGTAATTACATAGGTACATGCCTGGGGCAAATAACAGCGCAAATAATTGTCCATGTGCAGAGTAATAAAGGAGCAAACTTTTATATATGGGCCTGCAGTGGAAGTTATTCTTAAAAGGTGACTTTCACGACTCGTTCTGAAACTGTGCTAAATTACAGATAATTCCCATATATTTCTTGGGAGAAAATGCCCTGAAATTCTCCTTTCTCCGTTGTCGAGATATTCGAGGGCAAAGTCGTGCAGTTTTCGACTTCCAGGGGCTATAACTCGAAAACTAAAGAACGAGAATTTTTGGCACATATGGTCAATTGAATGTTTATCCCAACCCTCTCATTTGGCACTAGTTTCAGCCCGAATTGTGCAAGTCACCTAAGGTCACGAATCGTCCCGAACGTGTAGCCCAAATTGTGAAAATTTCAAACCGCTACTGCTTGCTTGTTTGAGTAGGTAGCCATCTGAAACTTGGCATATATAAAGGTCATTAACATGTCTACATGCATGCACAATCTTATGTCAACTGATTGCATAACTTGCGAACTATAGGCCATCGAAATTTTTGTAAACAAAAGTTTGTGCGACTTTAGCTCCCAAACGGAATAAAAGCTAAAGCTGAAATAGCCTTCATTCTATTTCACTTATTTGTGTCTACACATGTATATGTTTTGCAGAGACTCAAAGCTCTTGAGAATGGAGAAAATGAGGTGTCAATTTTGCATTGGACCCTATGGGAAAATGCATTAAACGCCTACTGCTCCGACGTTCAGCGACCGATATCATCCATCTTTACACTGTAAACGGTAATTACATGGGTACATGCCTGGGGCAAATAACAGCGCAAATAATTGTCCATGTGCAGAGTAATAAAGGAGCAAACTTTTATATATGGGCCTGCAGTGGAAGTTATTCTTAAAAGGTGACTTTCACGAATCGTTCTGAAACTGTGCTAAATTACAGATAATTCCCATATATTTCTTGGGAGAAAATGCCCTGAAATTCTCCTTTCTCCGTTGTCGAGATATTCGAGGGCAAAGTCGTGCAGTTTTCGACTTCCAGGGGCTATAACTCGAAAACTAAAGAACGAGAATTTTTGGCACATATAGTCAATTGAATGTTTATCCCAACCCTCTCATTTGGCACTAGTTTCAGCCCGAATTGTGCAAGTCACCTAAGGTCACGAATCGTCCCGAACGTGTAGCCCAAATTGTGAAAATTTCAAACCGCTACTGCTTGCTTGTTTGAGTAGGTAGCCATCTGAAACTTGGCATATATAAAGGTCATTAACATGTCTACATGCATGCACAATCTTATGTCAACTGATTGCATAACTTGCGAACTATAGGCCATCGAAATTTTTGTAAACAAAAGTTTGTGCGACTTTAGCTCCCAAACGGAATAAAAGCTAAAGCTGAAATAGCCTTCATTCTATTTCACTTATTTGTGTCTACACATGTATATGTTTTGCAGAGACTCAAAGCTCTTGAGAATGGAGAAAATGAGGTGTCAATTTTGCATTGGACCCTATGGGAAAATGCATTAAACGCCTACTGCTCCGACGTTCAGCGACCGATAACATCCATCTTTACACTGTAAACGGTAATTACATAGGTACATGCCTGGGGCAAATAACAACGCAAATAATTGTCCATGTGCAGAGTAATAAAGGAGCAAACTTTTATATATGGGCCTGCAGTGTAAGTTATTCTTAAAAGGTGACTTTCACGAATCGGTCTGAAACTGTGCTAAATTACAGATAATTCCCATATATTTCTTGGGAGAAAATGCCCTGAAATTCTCCTTTCTCCGTTGTCGAGATATTCGAGGGCAAAGTCGTGCAGTTTTCGACTTCCAGGGGCTATAACTCGAAAACTAAAGAACGAGAATTTTTGGCACATATGGTCAATTGAATGTTTATCCCAACCCTCTCATTTGGCACTAGTTTCAGCCCGAATTGTGCAAGTCACCTAAGGTCACGAATCGTCCCGAACGTGTAGCCCAAATTGTGAAAATTTCAAACCGCTACTGCTTGCTTGTTTGAGTAGGTAGCCATCTGAAACTTGGCATATATAAAGGTCATTAACATGTCTACATGCGTGCACAATCTTATGTCAACTGATTGCATAACTTGCGAACTATAGGCCATCGAAATTTTTGTAAACAAAAGTTTGTGCGACTTTAGCTCCCAAACGGAATAAAAGCTAAAGCTGAAATAGCCTTCATTCTATTTCACTTATTTGTGTCTACACATGTATATGTTTTGCAGAGACTCAAAGCTCTTGAGAATGGAGAAAATGAGGTGTCAATTTTGCATTGGACCCTATGGGAAAATGCATTAAACGCCTACTGCTCCGACGTTCAGCGACCGATAACATCCATCTTTACACTGTAAACGGTAATTACATAGGTACATGCCTGGGGCAAATAACAGCGCAAATAATTGTCCATGTGCAGAGTAATAAAGGAGCAAACTTTTATATATGGGCCTGCAGTGGAAGTTATTCTTAAAAGGTGACTTTCACGACTCGTTCTAAAACTGTGCTAAATTACAGATAATTCCCATATATTTCTTGGGAGAAAATGCCCTGAAATTCTCCTTTCTCCGTTGTCGAGATATTCGAGGGCAAAGTCGTGCAGTTTTCGACTTCCAGGGGCTATAACTCGAAAACTAAAGAACGAGAATTTTTGGCACATATGGTCAATTGAATGTTTATCCCAGCCCTCTCATTTGGCACTAGTTTCAGCCCGAATTGTGCAAGTCACCTAAGGTCACGAATCGTCCCGAACGTGTAGCCCAAATTGTGAAAATTTCAAACCGCTACTGCTTGCTTGTTTGAGTAGGTAGCCATCTGAAACTTGGCATATATAAAGGTCATTAACATGTCAACATGCATGCACAATCTTATGTCAACTGATTGCATAACTTGCGAACTATAGGCCATCGAAATTTTTGTAAACAAAAGTTTGTGCGACTTTAGCTCCCAAACGGAATAAAAGCTAAAGCTGAAATAGCCTTCATTCTATTTCACTTATTTGTGTCTACACATGTATATGTTTTGCAGAGACTCAAAGCTCTTGAGAATGGAGAAAATGAGGTGTCAATTTTGCATTGGACCCTATGGGAAAATGCATTAAACGCCTACTGCTCCGACGTTCAGCGACCGATAACATCCATCTTTACACTGTAAACGGTAATTACATAGGTACATGCCTGGGGCAAATAACAGCGCAAATAATTGTCCATGTGCAGAGTAATAAAGGAGCAAACTTTTATATATGGGCCTGCAGTGGAAGTTATTCTTAAAAGGTGACTTTCACGAATCGTTCTGAAACTGTGCTAAATTACAGATAATTCCCATATATTTCTTGGGAGAAAATGCCCTGAAATTCTCCTTTCTCCGTTGTCGAGATATTCGAGGGCAAAGTCGTGCAGTTTTCGACTTCCAGGGGCTATAACTCGAAAACTAAAGAACGAGAATTTTTGGCACATATGGTCAATTGAATGTTTATCCCAACCCTCTCATTTGGCACTAGTTTCAGCCCGAATTGTGCAAGTCACCTAAGGTCACGAATCGTCCCGAACGTGTAGCCCAAATTGTGAAAATTTCAAACCGCTACTGCTTGCTTGTTTGAGTAGGTAGCCATCTGAAACTTGGCATATATAAAGGTCATTAAAATGTCTACATGCATGCACAATCTTATGTCAACTGATTGCATAACTTGCGAACTATAGGCCATCGAAATTTTTGTAAACAAAAGTTTGTGCGACTTTAGCTCCCAAACGGAATAAAAGCTAAAGCTGAAATAGCCTTCATTCTATTTCACTTATTTGTGTCTACACATGTATATGTTTTGCAGAGACTCAAAGCTCTTGAGAATGGAGAAAATGAGGTGTCAATTTTGCATTGGACCCTATGGGAAAATGCATTAAACGCCTACTGCTCCGACGTTCAGCGACCGATAACATCCATCTTTACACTGTAAACGGTAATTACATAGGTACATGCCTGGGGCAAATAACAGCGCAAATAATTGTCCATGTGCAGAGTAATAAAGGAGCAAACTTTTATATATGGGCCTGCAGTGGAAGTTATTCTTAAAAGGTGACTTTCACGAATCGTTCTGAAATTGTGCTAAATTACAGATAATTCCCATATATTTCTTGGGAGAAAATGCCCTGAAATTCTCCTTTCTCCGTTGTCGAGATATTCGATGGCAAAGTCGTGCAGTTTTCGACTTCCAGGGGCTATAACTCGAAAACTAAAGAACGAGAATTTTTGGCACATATGGTCAATTGAATGTTTATCCCAACCCTCTCATTTGGCACTAGTTTCAGCCCGAATTGTGCAAGTCACCTAAGGTCACGAATCGTCCCGAACGTGTAGCCCAAATTGTGAAAATTTCAAACCGCTACTGCTTGCTTGTTTGAGTAGGTAGCCATCTGAAACTTGGCATATATAAAGATCATTAACATGTCTACATGCGTGCACAATCTTATGTCAACTGATTGCATAACTTGCGAACTATAGGCCATCGAAATTTTTGTAAACAAAAGTTTGTGCGACTTTAGCTCCCAAACGGAATAAAAGCTAAAGCTGAAATAGCCTTCATTCTATTTCACTTATTTGTGTCTACACATGTATATGTTTTGCAGAGACTCAAAGCTCTTGAGAATGGAGAAAATGAGGTGTCAATTTTGCATTGGACCCTATGGGAAAATGCATTAAACGCCTACTGCTCCGACGTTCAGCGACCGATAACATCCATCTTTACACTGTAAACGGTAATTACATAGGTACATGCCTGGGGCAAATAACAGCGCAAATAATTGTCCATGTGCAGAGTAATAAAGGAGCAAACTTTTATATATGGGCCTGCAGTGGAAGTTATTCTTAAAAGGTGACTTTCACGAATCGTTCTGAAACTGTGCTAAATTACAGATAATTCCCATATATTTCTTGGGAGAAAATGCCCTGAAATTCTCCTTTCTCCGTTGTCGAGATATTCGAGGGCAAAGTCGTGCAGTTTTCGACTTCCAGGGGCTATAACTCGAAAACTAAAGAACGAGAATTTTTGGCACATATGGTCAATTGAATGTTTATCCCAACCCTCTCATTTGGCACTAGTTTCAGCCCGAATTGTGCAAGTCACCTAAGGTCACGAATCGTCCCGAACGTGTAGCCCAAATTGTGAAAATTTCAAACCGCTACTGCTCGCTTGTTTGAGTAGGTAGCCATCTGAAACTTGGCACATATAAAGGTCATTAACATGTCTACATGCATGCACAATCTTATGTCAACTGATTGCATAACTTGCGAACTATAGGCCATCGAAATTTTTGTAAACAAAAGTTTGTGCGACTTTAGCTCCCAAACGGAATAAAAGCTAAAGCTGAAATAGCCTTCATTCTATTTCACTTATTTGTGTCTACACATGTATATGTTTTGCAGAGACTCAAAGCTCTTGAGAATGGAGAAAATGAGGTGTCAATTTTGCATTGGACCCTATGGGAAAATGCATTAAACGCCTACTGCTCCGACGTTCAGCGACCGATAACATCCATCTTTACACTGTAAACGGTAATTACATAGGTACATGCCTGGGGCAAATATCAGCGCAAATAATTGTCCATGTGCAGAGTAATAAAGGAGCAAACTTTTATATATGGGCCTGCAGTGGAAGTTATTCTTAAAAGGTGACTTTCACGAATCGTTCTGAAACTGTGCTAAATTACAGATAATTCCCATATATTTCTTGGGAGAAAATGCCCTGAAATTCTCCTTTCTCCGTTGTCGAGATATTCGAGGGCAAAGTCGTGCAGTTTTCGACTTCCAGGGGCTATAACTCGAAAACTAAAGAACGAGAATTTTTGGCACATATGGTCAATTGAATGTTTATCCCAACCCTCTCATTTGGCACTAGTTTCAGCCCGAATTGTGCAAGTCACCTAAGGTCACGAATCGTCCCGAACGTGTAGCCCAAATTGTGAAAATTTCAAACCGCTACTGCTCGCTTGTTTGAGTAGGTAGCCATCTGAAACTTGGCATATATAAAGGTCATTAACATGTCTACATGCATGCACAATCTTATGTCAACTGATTGCATAACTTGCGAACTATAGGCCATCGAAATTTTTGTAAACAAAAGTTTGTGCGACTTTAGCTCCCAAACGGAATAAAAGCTAAAGCTGAAATAGCCTTCATTCTATTTCACTTATTTGTGTCTACACATGTATATGTTTTGCAGAGACTCAAAGCTCTTGAGAATGGAGAAAATGAGGTGTCAATTTTGCATTGGACCCTATGGGAAAATGCATTAAACGCCTACTGCTCCGACGTTCAGCGACCGATAACATCCATCTTTACACTGTAAACGGTAATTACATAGGTACATGCCTGGGGCAAATAACAGCGCAAATAATTGTCCATGTGCAGAGTAATAAAGGAGCAAACTTTTATATATGGGCCTGCAGTGGAAGTTATTCTTAAAAGGTGACTTTCACGAATCGTTCTGAAACTGTGCTAAATTACAGATAATTCCCATATATTTCTTGGGAGAAAATGCCCTGAAATTCTCCTTTCTCCGTTGTCGAGATATTCGAGGGCAAAGTCGTGCAGTTTTCGACTTCCAGGGGCTATAACTCGAAAACTAAAGAACGAGAATTTTTGGCACATATGGTCAATTGAATGTTTATCCCAACCCTCTCATTTGGCACTAGTTTCAGCCCGAATTGTGCAAGTCACCTAAGGTCACGAATCGTCCCGAACGTGTAGCCCAAATTGTGAAAATTTCAAACCGCTACTGCTTGCTTGTTTGAGTAGGTAGCCATCTGAAACTTGGCATATATAAAGGTCATTAACATGTCTACATGCATGCACAATCTTATGTCAACTGATTGCATAACTTGCGAACTATAGGCCACCGAAATTTTTGTAAACAAAAGTTTGTGCGACTTTAGCTCCCAAACGGAATAAAAGCTAAAGCTGAAATAGCCTTCATTCTATTTCACTTATTTGTGTCTACACATGTATATGTTTTGCAGAGACTCAAAGCTCTTGAGAATGGAGAAAATGAGGTGTCAATTTTGCATTGGACCCTATGGGAAAATGCATTAAACGCCTACTGCTCCGACGTTCAGCGACCGATAACATCCATCTTTACACTGTAAACGGTAATTACATAGGTACATGCCTGGGGCAAATAACAGCGCAAATAATTGTCCATGTGCAGAGTAATAAAGGAGCAAACTTTTATATATGGGCCTGCAGTGGAAGTTATTCTTAAAAGGTGACTTTCACGAATCGTTCTGAAACTGTGCTAAATTACAGATAATTCCCATATATTTCTTGGGAGAAAATGCCCTGAAATTCTCCTTTCTCCGTTGTCGAGATATTCGAGGGCAAAGTCGTGCAGTTTTCGACTTCCAGGGGCTATAACTCGAAAACTAAAGAACGAGAATTTTTGGCACATATGGTCAATTGAATGTTTATCCCAACCCTCTCATTTGGCACTAGTTTCAGCCCGAATTGTGCAAGTCACCTAAGGTCACGAATCGTCCCGAACGTGTAGCCCAAATTGTGAAAATTTCAAACCGCTACTGCTCGCTTTTTTGAGTAGGTAGCCATCTGAAACTTGGCATATATAAAGGTCATTAACATGTCTACATGCATGCACAATCTTATGTCAACTGATTGCATAACTTGCGAACTATAGGCCATCGAAATTTTTGTAAACAAAAGTTTGTGCGACTTTAGCTCCCAAACGGAATAAAAGCTAAAGCTGAAATAGCCTTCATTCTATTTCACTTATTTGTGTCTACACATGTATATGTTTTGCAGAGACTCAAAGCTCTTGAGAATGGAGAAAATGAGGTGTCAATTTTGCATTGGACCCTATGGGAAAATGCATTAAACGCCTACTGCTCCGACGTTCAGCGACCGATAACATCCATCTTTACACTGTAAACGGTAATTACATAGGTACATGCCTGGGGCAAATAACAGCGCAAATAATTGTCCATGTGCAGAGTAATAAAGGAGCAAACTTTTATATATGGGCCTGCAGTGGAAGTTATTCTTAAAAGGTGACTTTCACGAATCGTTCTGAAACTGTGCTAAATTACAGATAATTCCCATATATTTCTTGGGAGAAAATGCCCTGAAATTCTCCTTTCTCCGTTGTCGAGATATTCGAGGGCAAAGTCGTGCAGTTTTCGACTTCCAGGGGCTATAACTCGAAAACTAAAGAACGAGAATTTTTGGCACATATGGTCAATTGAATGTTTATCCCAACCCTCTCATTTGGCACTAGTTTCAGCCCGAATTGTGCAAGTCACCTAAGGTCACGAATCGTCCCGAACGTGTAGCCCAAATTGTGAAAATTTCAAACCGCTACTGCTTGCTTGTTTGAGTAGGTAGCCATCTGAAACTTGGCATATATAAAGGTCATTAACATGTCTACATGCATGCACAATCTTATGTCAACTGATTGCATAACTTGCGAACTATAGGCCATCGAAATTTTTGTAAACAAAAGTTTGTGCGACTTTAGCTCCCAAACGGAATAAAAGCTAAATCTGAAATAGCCTTCATTCTATTTCACTTATTTGTGTCTACACATGTATATGTTTTGCAGAGACTCAAAGCTCTTGAGAATGGAGAAAATGAGGTGTCAATTTTGCATTGGACCCTATGGGAAAATGCATTAAACGCCTACTGCTCCGACGTTCAGCGACCGATAACATCCATCTTTACACTGTAAACGGTAATTACATAGGTACATGCCTGGGGCAAATATCAGCGCAAATAATTGTCCATGTGCAGAGTAATAAAGGAGCAAACTTTTATATATGGGCCTGCAGTGGAAGTTATTCTTAAAAGGTGACTTTCACGAATCGTTCTGAAACTGTGCTAAATTACAGATAATTCCCATATATTTCTTGGGAGAAAATGCCCTGAAATTCTCCTTTCTCCGTTGTCGAGATATTCGAGGGCAAAGTCGTGCAGTTTTCGACTTCCAGGGGCTATAACTCGAAAACTAAAGAACGAGAATTTTTGGCACATATGGTCAATTGAATGTTTATCCCAACCCTCTCATTTGGCACTAGTTTCAGCCCGAATTGTGCAAGTCACCTAAGGTCACGAATCGTCCCGAACGTGTAGCCCAAATTGTGAAAATTTCAAACCGCTACTGCTCGCTTGTTTGAGTAGGTAGCCATCTGAAACTTGGCATATATAAAGGTCATTAACATGTCTACATGCATGCACAATCTTATGTCAACTGATTGCATAACTTGCGAACTATAGGCCATCGAAATTTTTGTAAACAAAAGTTTGTGCGACTTTAGCTCCCAAACGGAATAAAAGCTAAAGCTGAAATAGCCTTCATTCTATTTCACTTATTTGTGTCTACACATGTATATGTTTTGCAGAGACTCAAAGCTCTTGAGAATGGAGAAAATGAGGTGTCAATTTTGCATTGGACCCTATGGGAAAATGCATTAAACGCCTACTGCTCCGACGTTCAGCGACCGATAACATCCATCTTTACACTGTAAACGGTAATTACATAGGTACATGCCTGGGGCAAATAACAGCGCAAATAATTGTCCATGTGCAGAGTAATAAAGGAGCAAACTTTTATATATGGGCCTGCAGTGGAAGTTATTCTTAAAAGGTGACTTTCACGAATCGTTCTGAAACTGTGCTAAATTACAGATAATTCCCATATATTTCTTGGGAGAAAATGCCCTGAAATTCTCCTTTCTCCGTTGTCGAGATATTCGAGGGCAAAGTCGTGCAGTTTTCGACTTCCAGGGGCTATAACTCGAAAACTAAAGAACGAGAATTTTTGGCACATATGGTCAATTGAATGTTTATCCCAACCCTCTCATTTGGCACTAGTTTCAGCCCGAATTGTGCAAGTCACCTAAGGTCACGAATCGTCCCGAACGTGTAGCCCAAATTGTGAAAATTTCAAACCGCTACTGCTTGCTTGTTTGAGTAGGTAGCCATCTGAAACTTGGCATATATAAAGGTCATTAACATGTCTACATGCATGCACAATCTTATGTCAACTGATTGCATAACTTGCGAACTATAGGCCATCGAAATTTTTGTAAACAAAAGTTTGTGCGACTTTAGCTCCCAAACGGAATAAAAGCTAAAGCTGAAATAGCCTTCATTCTATTTCACTTATTTGTGTCTACACATGTATATGTTTTGCAGAGACTCAAAGCTCTTGAGAATGGAGAAAATGAGGTGTCAATTTTGCATTGGACCCTATGGGAAAATGCATTAAACGCCTACTGCTCCGACGTTCAGCGACCGATAACATCCATCTTTACACTGTAAACGGTAATTACATAGGTACATGCCTGGGGCAAATAACAGCGCAAATAATTGTCCATGTGCAGAGTAATAAAGGAGCAAACTTTTATATATGGGCCTGCAGTGGAAGTTATTCTTAAAAGGTGACTTTCACGAATCGTTCTGAAACTGTGCTAAATTACAGATAATTCCCATATATTTCTTGGGAGAAAATGCCCTGAAATTCTCCTTTCTCCGTTGTCGAGATATTCGAGGGCAAAGTCGTGCAGTTTTCGACTTCCAGGGGCTATAACTCGAAAACTAAAGAACGAGAATTTTTGGCACATATGGTCAATTGAATGTTTATCCCAACCCTCTCATTTGGCACTAGTTTCAGCCCGAATTGTGCAAGTCACCTAAGGTCACGAATCGTCCCGAACGTGTAGCCCAAATTGTGAAAATTTCAAACCGCTACTGCTCGCTTGTTTGAGTAGGTAGCCATCTGAAACTTGGCACATATAAAGGTCATTAACATGTCTACATGCATGCACAATCTTATGTCAACTGATTGCATAACTTGCGAACTATAGGCCATCGAAATTTTTGTAAACAAAAGTTTGTGCGACTTTAGCTCCCAAACGGAATAAAAGCTAAAGCTGAAATAGCCTTCATTCTATTTCACTTATTTGTGTCTACACATGTATATGTTTTGCAGAGACTCAAAGCTCTTGAGAATGGAGAAAATGAGGTGTCAATTTTGCATTGGACCCTATGGGAAAATGCATTAAACGCCTACTGCTCCGACGTTCAGCGACCGATAACATCCATCTTTACACTGTAAACGGTAATTACATAGGTACATGCCTGGGGCAAATAACAGCGCAAATAATTGTCCATGTGCAGAGTAATAAAGGAGCAAACTTTTATATATGGGCCTGCAGTGGAAGTTATTCTTAAAAGGTGACTTTCACGAATCGTTCTGAAACTGTGCTAAATTACAGATAATTCCCATATATTTCTTGGGAGAAAATGCCCTGAAATTCTCCTTTCTCCGTTGTCGAGATATTCGAGGGCAAAGTCGTGCAGTTTTCGACTTCCAGGGGCTATAACTCGAAAACTAAAGAACGAGAATTTTTGGCACATATGGTCAATTGAATGTTTATCCCAACCCTCTCATTTGGCACTAGTTTCAGCCCGAATTGTGCAAGTCACCTAAGGTCACGAATCGTCCCGAACGTGTAGCCCAAATTGTGAAAATTTCAAACCGAATGACATAAATTGAATGTTTATCCCAACCCTCTCATTTGGCACTAGTTTCAGCCCGAATTGTGCAAGTCACCTAAGGTCACGAATCGTCCCGAACGTGTAGCCCAAATTGTGAAAATTTCAAACCGCTACTGCTTGCTTGTTTGAGTAGGTAGCCATCTGAAACTTGGCATATATAAAGGTCATTAACATGTCTACATGCATGCACAATCTTATGTCAACTGATTGCATAACTTGCGAACTATAGGCCATCGAAATTTTTGTAAACAAAAGTTTGTGCGACTTTAGCTCCCAAACGGAATAAAAGCTAAAGCTGAAATAGCCTTCATTCTATTTCACTTATTTGTGTCTACACATGTATATGTTTTGCAGAGACTCAAAGCTCTTGAGAATGGAGAAAATGAGGTGTCAATTTTGCATTGGACCCTATGGGAAAATGCATTAAACGCCTACTGCTCCGACGTTCAGCGACCGATAACATCCATCTTTACACTGTAAACGGTAATTACATAGGTACATGCCTGGGGCAAATAACAGCGCAAATAATTGTCCATGTGCAGAGTAATAAAGGAGCAAACTTTTATATATGGGCCTGCAGTGGAAGTTATTCTTAAAAGGTGACTTTCACGAATCGTTCTGAAACTGTGCTAAATTACAGATAATTCCCATATATTTCTTGGGAGAAAATGCCCTGAAATTCTCCTTTCTCCGTTGTCGAGATATTCGAGGGCAAAGTCGTGCAGTTTTCGACTTCCAGGGGCTATAACTCGAAAACTAAAGAACGAGAATTTTTGGCACATATGGTCAATTGAATGTTTATCCCAACCCTCTCATTTGGCACTAGTTTCAGCCCGAATTGTGCAAGTCACCTAAGGTCACGAATCATCCCGAACGTGTAGCCCAAATTGTGAAAATTTCAAACCGCTACTGCTTGCTTGTTTGAGTAGGTAGCCATCTGAAACTTGGCATATATAAAGGTCATTAACATGTCTACATGCATGCACAATCTTATGTCAACTGATTGCATAACTTGCGAACTATAGGCCATCGAAATTTTGGTAAACAAAAGTTTGTGCGACTTTAGCTCCCAAACGGAATAAAAGCTAAAGCTGAAATAGCCTTCATTCTATTTCACTTATTTGTGTCTACACATGTATATGTTTTGCAGAGACTCAAAGCTCTTGAGAATGGAGAAAATGAGGTGTCAATTTTGCATTGGACCCTATGGGAAAATGCATTAAACGCCTACTGCTCCGACGTTCAGCGACCGATAACATCCATCTTTACACTGTAAACGGTAATTACATAGGTACATGCCTGGGGCAAATAACAGCGCAAATAATTGTCCATGTGCAGAGTAATAAAGGAGCAAACTTTTATATATGGGCCTGCAGTGGAAGTTATTCTTAAAAGGTGACTTTCACGAATCGTTCTGAAACTGTGCTAAATTACAGATAATTCCCATATATTTCTTGGGAGAAAATGCCCTGAAATTCTCCTTTCTCCGTTGTCGAGATATTCGAGGGCAAAGTCGTGCAGTTTTCGACTTCCAGGGGCTATAACTCGAAAACTAAAGAACGAGAATTTTTGGCACATATGGTCAATTGAATGTTTATCCCAACCCTCTCATTTGGCACTAGTTTCAGCCCGAATTGTGCAAGTCACCTAAGGTCACGAATCGTCCCGAACGTGTAGCCCAAATTGTGAAAATTTCAAACCGCTACTGCTCGCTTGTTTGAGTAGGTAGCCATCTGAAACTTGGCATATATAAAGGTCATTAACATGTCTACATGCATGCACAATCTTATGTCAACTGATTGCATAACTTGCGAACTATAGGCCATCGAAATTTTTGTAAACAAAAGTTTGTGCGACTTTAGCTCCCAAACGGAATAAAAGCTAAAGCTGAAATAGCCTTCATTCTATTTCACTTATTTGTGTCTACACATGTATATGTTTTGCAGAGACTCAAAGCTCTTGAGAATGGAGAAAATGAGGTGTCAATTTTGCATTGGACCCTATGGGAAAATGCATTAAACGCCTACTGCTCCGACGTTCAGCGACCGATAACATCCATCTTTACACTGTAAACGGTAATTACATAGGTACATGCCTGGGGCAAATAACAGCGCAAATAATTGTCCATGTGCAGAGTAATAAAGGAGCAAACTTTTATATATGGGCCTGCAGTGGAAGTTATTCTTAAAAGGTGACTTTCACGAATCGTTCTGAAACTGTGCTAAATTACAGATAATTCCCATATATTTCTTGGGAGAAAATGCCCTGAAATTCTCCTTTCTCCGTTGTCGAGATATTCGAGGGCAAAGTCGTGCAGTTTTCGACTTCCAGGGGCTATAACTCGAAAACTAAAGAACGAGAATTTTTGGCACATATGGTCAATTGAATGTTTATCCCAACCCTCTCATTTGGCACTAGTTTCAGCCCGAATTGTGCAAGTCACCTAAGGTCACGAATCGTCCAGAACGTGTAGCCCAAATTGTGAAAATTTCAAACCGCTACTGCTTGCTTGTTTGAGTAGGTAGCCATCTGAAACTTGGCATATATAAAGGTCATTAACATGTCTACATGCATGCACAATCTTATGTCAACTGATTGCATAACTTGCGAACTATAGGCCATCGAAATTTTTGTAAACAAAAGTTTGTGCGACTTTAGCTCCCAAACGGAATAAAAGCTAAAGCTGAAATAGCCTTCATTCTATTTCACTTATTTGTGTCTACACATGTATATGTTTTGCAGAGACTCAAAGCTCTTGAGAATGGAGAAAATGAGGTGTCAATTTTGCATTGGACCCTATGGGAAAATGCATTAAACGCCTACTGCTCCGACGTTCAGCGACCGATAACATCCATCTTTACACTGTAAACGGTAATTACATAGGTACATGCCTGGGGCAAATAACAGCGCAAATAATTGTCCATGTGCAGAGTAATAAAGGAGCAAACTTTTATATATGGGCCTGCAGTGGAAGTTATTCTTAAAAGGTGACTTTCACGAATCGTTCTGAAACTGTGCTAAATTACAGATAATTCCCATATATTTCTTGGGAGAAAATGCCCTGAAATTCTCCTTTCTCCGTTGTCGAGATATTCGAGGGCAAAGTCGTGCAGTTTTCGACTTCCAGGGGCTATAACTCGAAAACTAAAGAACGAGAATTTTTGGCACATATGGTCAATTGAATGTTTATCCCAACCCTCTCATTTGGCACTAGTTTCAGCCCGAATTGTGCAAGTCACCTAAGGTCACGAATCGTCCCGAACGTGTAGCCCAAATTGTGAAAATTTCAAACCGCTACTGCTCGCTTGTTTGAGTAGGTAGCCATCTGAAACTTGGCACATATAAAGGTCATTAACATGTCTACATGCATGCACAATCTTATGTCAACTGATTGCATAACTTGCGAACTATAGGCCATCGAAATTTTTGTAAACAAAAGTTTGTGCGACTTTAGCTCCCAAACGGAATAAAAGCTAAAGCTGAAATAGCCTTCATTCTATTTCACTTATTTGTGTCTACACATGTATATGTTTTGCAGAGACTCAAAGCTCTTGAGAATGGAGAAAATGAGGTGTCAATTTTGCATTGGACCCTATGGGAAAATGCATTAAACGCCTACTGCTCCGACGTTCAGCGACCGATAACATCCATCTTTACACTGTAAACGGTAATTACATAGGTACATGCCTGGGGCAAATAACAGCGCAAATAATTGTCCATGTGCAGAGTAATAAAGGAGCAAACTTTTATATATGGGCCTGCAGTGGAAGTTATTCTTAAAAGGTGACTTTCACGAATCGTTCTGAAACTGTGCTAAATTACAGATAATTCCCATATATTTCTTGGGAGAAAATGCCCTGAAATTCTCCTTTCTCCGTTGTCGAGATATTCGAGGGCAAAGTCGTGCAGTTTTCGACTTCCAGGGGCTATAACTCGAAAACTAAAGAACGAGAATTTTTGGCACATATGGTCAATTGAATGTTTATCCCAACCCTCTCATTTGGCACTAGTTTCAGCCCGAATTGTGCAAGTCACCTAAGGTCACGAATCGTCCCGAACGTGTAGCCCAAATTGTGAAAATTTCAAACCGCTACTGCTTGCTTGTTTGAGTAGGTAGCCATCTGAAACTTGGCATATATAAAGGTCATTAACATGTCTACATGCATGCACAATCTTATGTCAACTGATTGCATAACTTGCGAACTATAGGCCATCGAAATTTTTGTAAACAAAAGTTTGTGCGACTTTAGCTCCCAAACGGAATAAAAGCTAAAGCTGAAATAGCCTTCATTCTATTTCACTTATTTGTGTCTACACATGTATATGTTTTGCAGAGACTCAAAGCTCTTGAGAATGGAGAAAATGAGGTGTCAATTTTGCATTGGACCCTATGGGAAAATGCATTAAACGCCTACTGCTCCGACGTTCAGCGACCGATAACATCCATCTTTACACTGTAAACGGTAATTACATAGGTACATGCCTGGGGCAAATAACAGCGCAAATAATTGTCCATGTGCAGAGTAATAAAGGAGCAAACTTTTATATATGGGCCTGCAGTGGAAGTTATTCTTAAAAGGTGACTTTCACGAATCGTTCTGAAACTGTGCTAAATTACAGATAATTCCCATATATTTCTTGGGAGAAAATGCCCTGAAATTCTCCTTTCTCCGTTGTCGAGATATTCGAGGGCAAAGTCGTGCAGTTTTCGACTTCCAGGGGCTATAACTCGAAAACTAAAGAACGAGAATTTTTGGCACATATGGTCAATTGAATGTTTATCCCAACCCTCTCATTTGGCACTAGTTTCAGCCCGAATTGTGCAAGTCACCTAAGGTCACGAATCGTCCCGAACGTGTAGCCCAAATTGTGAAAATTTCAAACCGCTACTGCTTGCTTGTTTGAGTAGGTAGCCATCTGAAACTTGGCATATATAAAGGTCATTAACATGTCTACATGCATGCACAATCTTATGTCAACTGATTGCATAACTTGCGAACTATAGGCCATCGAATTTTTTGTAAACAAAAGTTTGTGCGACTTTAGCTCCCAAACGGAATAAAAGCTAAAGCCTAAATAGCCTTCATTCTATTTCACTTATTTGTGTCTACACATGTATATGTTTTGCAGGGACTCAAAGCTCTTGAGAATGGAGAAAATGAGGTGTCAATTTTGCATTGGACCCTATGGGAAAATGCATTAAACGCCTACTGCTCCGACGTTCAGCGACCGATAACATCCATCTTTACACTGTAAACGGTAATTACATAGGTACATGCCTGGGGCAAATAACAGCGCAAATAATTGTCCATGTGCAGAGTAATAAAGGAGCAAACTTTTATATATGGGCCTGCAGTGGAAGTTATTCTTAAAAGGTGACTTTCACGAATCGTTCTGAAACTGTGCTAAATTACAGATAATTCCCATATATTTCTTGGGAGAAAATGCCCTGAAATTCTCCTTTCTCCGTTGTCGAGATATTCGAGGGCAAAGTCGTGCAGTTTTCGACTTCCAGGGGCTATAACTCGAAAACTAAAGAACGAGAATTTTTGGCACATATGGTCAATTGAATGTTTATCCCAACCCTCTCATTTGGCACTAGTTTCAGCCCGAATTGTGCAAGTCACCTAAGGTCACGAATCGTCCCGAACGTGTAGCCCAAATTGTGAAAATTTCAAACCGCTACTGCTTGCTTGTTTGAGTAGGTAGCCATCTGAAACTTGGCATATATAAAGGTCATTAACATGTCTACATGCATGCACAATCTTATGTCAACTGATTGCATAACTTGCGAACTATAGGCCATCGAAATTTTTGTAAACAAAAGTTTGTGCGACTTTAGCTCCCAAACGGAATAAAAGCTAAAGCTGAAATAGCCTTCATTCTATTTCACTTATTTGTGTCTACACATGTATATGTTTTGCAGAGACTCAAAGCTCTTGAGAATGGAGAAAATGAGGTGTCAATTTTGCATTGGACCCTATGGGAAAATGCATTAAACGCCTACTGCTCCGACGTTCAGCGACCGATAACATCCATCTTTACACTGTAAACGGTAATTACATAGGTACATGCCTGGGGCAAATAACAGCGCAAATAATTGTCCATGTGCAGAGTAATAAAGGAGCAAACTTTTATATATGGGCCTGCAGTGGAAGTTATTCTTAAAAGGTGACTTTTACGAATCGTTCTGAAACTGTGCTAAATTACAGATAATTCCCATATATTTCTTGGGAGAAAATGCCCTGAAATTCTCCTTTCTCCGTTGTCGAGATATTCGAGGGCAAAGTCGTGCAGTTTTCGACTTCCAGGGGCTATAACTCGAAAACTAAAGAACGAGAATTTTTGGCACATATGGTCAATTGAATGTTTATCCCAACCCTCTCATTTGGCACTAGTTTCAGCCCGAATTGTGCAAGTCACCTAAGGTCACGAATCGTCCCGAACGTGTAGCCCAAATTGTGAAAATTTCAAACCGCTACTGCTCGCTTGTTTGAGTAGGTAGCCATCTGAAACTTGGCATATATAAAGGTCATTAACATGTCTACATGCATGCACAATCTTATGTCAACTGATTGCATAACTTGCGAACTATAGGCCATCGAAATTTTTGTAAACAAAAGTTTGTGCGACTTTAGCTCCCAAACGGAATAAAAGCTAAAGCTGAAATAGCCTTCATTCTATTTCACTTATTTGTGTCTACACATGTATATGTTTTGCAGAGACTCAAAGCTCTTGAGAATGGAGAAAATGAGGTGTCAATTTTGCATTGGACCCTATGGGAAAATGCATTAAACGCCTACTGCTCCGACGTTCAGCGACCGATAACATCCATCTTTACACTGTAAACGGTAATTACATAGGTACATGTCTGGGGCAAATAACAGCGCAAATAATTGTCCATGTGCAGAGTAATAAAGGAGCAAACTTTTATATATGGGCCTGCAGTGGAAGTTATTCTTAAAAGGTGACTTTCACGAATCGTTCTGAAACTGTGCTAAATTACAGATAATTCCCATATATTTCTTGGGAGAAAATGCCCTGAAATTCTCCTTTCTCCGTTGTCGAGATATTCGAGGGCAAAGTCGTGCAGTTTTCGACTTCCAGGGGCTATAACTCGAAAACTAAAGAACGAGAATTTTTGGCACATATGGTCAATTGAATGTTTATCCCAACCCTCTCATTTGGCACTAGTTTCAGCCCGAATTGTGCAAGTCACCTAAGGTCACGAATCGTCCCGAACGTGTAGCCCAAATTGTGAAAATTTCAAACCGCTACTGCTTGCTTGTTTGAGTAGGTAGCCATCTGAAACTTGGCATATATAAAGGTCATTAACATGTCTACATGCATGCACAATCTTATGTCAACTGATTGCAAAACTTGCGAACTACAGGCCATCGAAATTTTTGTAAACAAAAGTTTGTGCGACTTTAGCTCCCAAACGGAATAAAAGCTAAAGCTGAAATAGCCTTCATTCTATTTCACTTATTTGTGTCTACACATGTATATGTTTTGCAGAGACTCAAAGCTCTTGAGAATGGAGAAAATGAGGTGTCAATTTTGCATTGGGCCCTATGGGAAAATGCATTAAACGCCTACTGCTCCGACGTTCAGCGACCGATAACATCCATCTTTACACTGTAAACGGTAATTACATAGGTACATGCCTGGGGCAAATAACAGCGCAAATAATTGTCCATGTGCAGAGTAATAAAGGAGCAAACTTTTATATATGGGCCTGCAGTGGAAGTTATTCTTAAAAGGTGACTTTCACGAATCGTTCTGAAACTGTGCTAAATTACAGATAATTCCCATATATTTCTTGGGAGAAAATGCCCTGAAATTCTCCTTTCTCCGTTGTCGAGATATTCGAGGGCAAAGTCGTGCAGTTTTCGACTTCCAGGGGCTATAACTCGAAAACTAAAGAACGAGAATTTTTGGCACATATGGTCAATTGAATGTTTATCCCAACCCTCTCATTTGGCACTAGTTTCAGCCCGAATTGTGCAAGTCACCTAAGGTCACGAATCGTCCCGAACGTGTAGCCCAAATTGTGAAAATTTCAAACCGCTACTGCTTGCTTGTTTGAGTAGGTAGCCATCTGAAACTTGGCATATATAAAGGTCATTAACATGTCTACATGCATGCACAATCTTATGTCAACTGATTGCATAACTTGCGAACTATAGGCCATCGAAATTTTTGTAAACAAAAGTTTGTGCGACTTTAGCTCCCAAACGGAATAAAAGCTAAAGCTGAAAAAGCCTTCATTCTATTTCACTTATTTGTGTCTACACATGTATATGTTTTGCAGAGACTCAAAGCTCTTGAGAATGGAGAAAATGAGGTGTCAATTTTGCATTGGACCCTATGGGAAAATGCATTAAACGCCTACTGCTCCGACGTTCAGCGACCGATAACATCCATCTTTACACTGTAAACGGTAATTACATAGGTACATGCCTGGGGCAAATAACAGCGCAAATAATTGTCCATGTGCAGAGTAATAAAGGAGCAAACTTTTATATATGGGCCTGCAGTGGAAGTTATTCTTAAAAGGTGACTTTCACGAATCGTTCTGAAACTGTGCTAAATTACAGATAATTCCCATATATTTCTTGGGAGAAAATGCCCTGAAATTCTCCTTTCTCCGTTGTCGAGATATTCGAGGGCAAAGTCGTGCAGTTTTCGACTTCCAGGGGCTATAACTCGAAAACTAAAGAACGAGAATTTTTGGCACATATGGTCAATTGAATGTTTATCCCAACCCTCTCATTTGGCACTAGTTTCAGCCCGAATTGTGCAAGTCACCTAAGGTCACGAATCGTCCCGAACGTGTAGCCCAAATTGTGAAAATTTCAAACCGCTACTGCTTGCTTGTTTGAGTAGGTAGCCATCTGAAACTTGGCATATATAAAGGTCATTAACATGTCTACATGCATGCACAATCTTATGTCAACTGATTGCATAACTTGCGAACAATAGGCCATCGAAATTTTTGTAAACAAAAGTTTGTGCGACTTTAGCTCCCAAACGGAATAAAAGCTAAAGCTGAAATAGCCTTCATTCTATTTCACTTATTTGTGTCTACACATGTATATGTTTTGCAGAGACTCAAAGCTCTTGAGAATGGAGAAAATGAGGTGTCAATTTTGCATTGGACCCTATGGGAAAATGCATTAAACGCCTACTGCTCCGACGTTCAGCGACCGATAACATCCATCTTTACACTGTAAACGGTAATTACATAGGTACATGCCTGGGGCAAATAACAGCGCAAATAATTGTCCATGTGCAGAGTAATAAAGGAGCAAACTTTTATATATGGGCCTGCAGTGGAAGTTATTCTTAAAAGGTGACTTTCACGAATCGTTCTGAAACTGTGCTAAATTACAGATAATTCCCATATATTTCTTGGGAGAAAATGCCCTGAAATTCTCCTTTCTCCGTTGTCGAGATATTCGAGGGCAAAGTCGTGCAGTTTTCGACTTCCAGGGGCTATAACTCGAAAACTAAAGAACGAGAATTTTTGGCACATATGGTCAATTGAATGTTTATCCCAACCCTCTCATTTGGCACTAGTTTCAGCCCGAATTGTGCAAGTCACCTAAGGTCACGAATCGTCCCGAACGTGTAGCCCAAATTGTGAAAATTTCAAACCGCTACTGCTTGCTTGTTTGAGTAGGTAGCCATCTGAAACTTGGCATATATAAAGGTCATTAACATGTCTACATGCATGCACAATCTTATGTCAACTGATTGCATAACTTGCGAACTATAGGCCATCGAAATTTTTGTAAACAAAAGTTTGTGCGACTTTAGCTCCCAAACGGAATAAAAGCTAAAGCTGAAATAGCCTTCATTCTATTTCACTTATTTGTGTCTACACATGTATATGTTTTGCAGAGACTCAAAGCTCTTGAGAATGGAGAAAATGAGGTGTCAATTTTGCATTGGACCCTATGGGAAAATGCATTAAACGCCTACTGCTCCGACGTTCAGCGACCGATAACATCCATCTTTACACTGTAAACGGTAATTACATAGGTACATGCCTGGGGCAAATAACAGCGCAAATAATTGTCCGTGTGCAGAGTAATAAAGGAGCAAACTTTTATATATGGGCCTGCAGTGGAAGTTATTCTTAAAAGGTGACTTTCACGAATCGTTCTGAAACTGTGCTAAATTACAGATAATTCCCATATATTTCTTGGGAGAAAATGCCCTGAAATTCTCCTTTCTCCGTTGTCGAGATATTCGAGGGCAAAGTCGTGCAGTTTTCGACTTCCAGGGGCTATAACTCGAAAACTAAAGAACGAGAATTTTTGGCACATATGGTCAATTGAATGTTTATCCCAACCCTCTCATTTGGCACTAGTTTCAGCCCGAATTGTGCAAGTCACCTAAGGTCACGAATCGTCCCGAACGTGTAGCCCAAATTGTGAAAATTTCAAACCGCTACTGCTTGCTTGTTTGAGTAGGTAGCCATCTGAAACTTGGCATATATAAAGGTCATTAACATGTCTACATGCATGCACAATCTTATGTCAACTGATTGCATAACTTGCGAACTATAGGCCATCGAAATTTTTGTAAACAAAAGTTTGTGCGACTTTAGCTCCCAAACGGAATAAAAGCTAAAGCTGAAATAGCCTTCATTCTATTTCACTTATTTGTGTCTACACATGTATATGTTTTGCAGAGACTCAAAGCTCTTGAGAATGGAGAAAATGAGGTGTCAATTTTGCATTGGACCCTATGGGAAAATGCATTAAACGCCTACTGCTCCGACGTTCAGCGACCGATAACATCCATCTTTACACTGTAAACGGTAATTACATAGGTACATGCCTGGGGCAAATAACAGCGCAAATAATTGTCCATGTGCAGAGTAATAAAGGAGCAAACTTTTATATATGGGCCTGCAGTGGAAGTTATTCTTAAAAGGTGACTTTCACGAATCGTTCTGAAACTGTGCTAAATTACAGATAATTCCCATATATTTCTTGGGAGAAAATGCCTGAAATTCTCCTTTCTCCGTTGTCGAGATATTCGAGGGCAAAGTCGTGCAGTTTTCGACTTCCAGGGGCTATAACTCGAAAACTAAAGAACGAGAATTTTTGGCACATATGGTCAATTGAATGTTTATCCCAACCCTCTCATTTGGCACTAGTTTCAGCCCGAATTGTGCAAGTCACCTAAGGTCACGAATCGTCCCGAACGTGTAGCCCAAATTGTGAAAATTTCAAACCGCTACTGCTTGCTTGTTTGAGTAGGTAGCCATCTGAAACTTGGCATATATAAAGGTCATTAACATGTCTACATGCATGCACAATCTTATATCAACTGATTGCATAACTTGCGAACTATAGGCCATCGAAATTTTTGTAAACAAAAGTTTGTGCGACTTTAGCTCCCAAACGGAATAAAAGCTAAAGCTGAAATAGCCTTCATTCTATTTCACTTATTTGTGTCTACACATGTATATGTTTTGCAGAGACTCAAAGCTCTTGAGAATGGAGAAAATGAGGTGTCAATTTTGCATTGGACCCTATGGGAAAATGCATTAAACGCCTACTGCTCCGACGTTCAGCGACCGATAACATCCATCTTTACACTGTAAACGGTAATTACATAGGTACACGCCTGGGGCAAATAACAGCGCAAATAATTGTCCATGTGCAGAGTAATAAAGGAGCAAACTTTTATATATGGGCCTGCAGTGGAAGTTATTCTTAAAAGGTGACTTTCACGAATCGTTCTGAAACTGTGCTAAATTACAGATAATTCCCATATATTTCTTGGGAGAAAATGCCCTGAAATTCTCCTTTCTCCGTTGTCGAGATATTCGAGGGCAAAGTCGTGCAGTTTTCGACTTCCAGGGGCTATAACTCGAAAACTAAAGAACGAGAATTTTTGGCACATATGGTCAATTGAATGTTTATCCCAACCCTCTCATTTGGCACTAGTTTCAGCCCGAATTGTGCAAGTCACCTAAGGTCACGAATCGTCCCGAACGTGTAGCCCAAATTGTGAAAATTTCAAACCGCTACTGCTTGCTTGTTTGTGTAGGTAGCCATCTGAAACTTGGCATATATAAAGGTCATTAACATGTCTACATGCATGCACAATCTTATGTCAACTGATTGCATAACTTGCGAACTATAGGTCATCGAAATTTTTGTAAACAAAAGTTTGTGCGACTTTAGCTCCCAAACGGAATAAAAGCTAAAGCTGAAATAGCCTTCATTCTATTTCACTTATTTGTGTCTACACATGTATATGTTTTGCAGAGACTCAAAGCTCTTGAGAATGGAGAAAATGAGGTGTCAATTTTGCATTGGACCCTATGGGAAAATGCATTAAACGCCTACTGCTCCGACGTTCAGCGACCGATAACATCCATCTTTACACTGTAAACGGTAATTACATAGGTACATGCCTGGGGCAAATAACAGCGCAAATAATTGTCCATGTGCAGAGTAATAAAGGAGCAAACTTTTATATATGGGCCTGCAGTGGAAGTTATTCTTAAAAGGTGACTTTCACGAATCGTTCTGAAACTGTGCTAAATTACAGATAATTCCCATATATTTCTTGGGAGAAAATGCCCTGAAATTCTCCTTTCTCCGTTGTCGAGATATTCGAGGGCAAAGTCGTGCAGTTTTCTACTTCCAGGGGCTATAACTCGAAAACTAAAGAACGAGAATTTTTGGCACATATGGTCAATTGAATGTTTATCCCAACCCTCTCATTTGGCACTAGTTTCAGCCCGAATTGTGCAAGTCACCTAAGGTCACGAATCGTCCCGAACGTGTAGCCCAAATTGTGAAAATTTCAAACCGCTACTGCTTGCTTGTTTGAGTAGGTAGCCATCTGAAACTTGGCATATATAAAGGTCATTAACATGTCTACATGCATGCACAATCTTATGTCAACTGATTGCATAACTTGCGAACTATAGGCCATCGAAATTTTTGTAAACAAAAGTTTGTGCGACTTTAGCTCCCAAACGGAATAAAAGCTAAAGCTGAAATAGCCTTCATTCTATTTCACTTATTTGTGTCTACACATGTATATGTTTTGCAGAGACTCAAAGCTCTTGAGAATGGAGAAAATGAGGTGTCAATTTTGCATTGGACCCTATGGGAAAATGCATTAAACGCCTACTGCTCCGACGTTCAGCGACCGATAACATCCATCTTTACACTGTAAACGGTAATTACATAGGTACACGCCTGGGGCAAATAACAGCGCAAATAATTGTCCATGTGCAGAGTAATAAAGGAGCAAACTTTTATATATGGGCCTGCAGTGGAAGTTATTCTTAAAAGGTGACTTTCACGAATCGTTCTGAAACTGTGCTAAATTACAGATAATTCCCATATATTTCTTGGGAGAAAATGCCCTGAAATTCTCCTTTCTCCGTTGTCGAGATATTCGAGGGCAAAGTCGTGCAGTTTTCGACTTCCAGGGGCTATAACTCGAAAACTAAAGAACGAGAATTTTTGGCACATATGGTCAATTGAATGTTTATCCCAACCCTCTCATTTGGCACTAGTTTCAGCCCGAATTGTGCAAGTCACCTAAGGTCACGAATCGTCCCGAACGTGTAGCCCAAATTGTGAAAATTTCAAACCGCTACTGCTTGCTTGTTTGAGTAGGTAGCCATCTGAAACTTGGCATATATAAAGGTCATTAACATGTCTACATGCATGCACAATCTTATGTCAACTGATTGCATAACTTGCGAACTATAGGCCATCGAAATTTTTGTAAACAAAAGTTTGTGCGACTTTAGCTCCCAAACGGAATAAAAGCTAAAGCTGAAATAGCCTTCATTCTATTTCACTTATTTGTGTCTACACATGTATATGTTTTGCAGAGACTCAAAGCTCTTGAGAATGGAGAAAATGAGGTGTCAATTTTGCATTGGACCCTATGGGAAAATGCATTAAACGCCTACTGCTCCGACGTTCAGCGACCGATAACATCCATCTTTACACTGTAAACGGTAATTACATAGGTACATGCCTGGGGCAAATAACAGCGCAAATAATTGACCGTGTGCAGAGTAATAAAGGAGCAAACTTTTATATATGGGCCTGCAGTGGAAGTTATTCTTAAAAGGTGACTTTCACGAATCGTTCTGAAACTGTGCTAAATTACAGATAATTCCCATATATTTCTTGGGAGAAAATGCCCTGAAATTCTCCTTTCTCCGTTGTCGAGATATTCGAGGGCAAAGTCGTGCAGTTTTCGACTTCCAGGGGCTATAACTCGAAAACTAAAGAACGAGAATTTTTGGCACATATGGTCAATTGAATGTTTACCCCAACCCTCTCATTTGGCACTAGTTTCAGCCCGAATTGTGCAAGTCACCTAAGGTCACGAATCGTCCCGAACGTGTAGCCCAAATTGTGAAAATTTCAAACCGCTACTGCTTGCTTGTTTGAGTAGGTAGCCATCTGAAACTTGGCATATATAAAGGTCATTAACATGTCTACATGCATGCACAATCTTATATCAACTGATTGCATAACTTGCGAACTATAGGCCATCGAAATTTTTGTAAACAAAAGTTTGTGCGACTTTAGCTCCCAAACGGAATAAAAGCTAAAGCTGAAATAGCCTTCATTCTATTTCACTTATTTGTGTCTACACATGTATATGTTTTGCAGAGACTCAAAGCTCTTGAGAATGGAGAAAATGAGGTGTCAATTTTGCATTGGACCCTATGGGAAAATGCATTAAACGCCTACTGCTCCGACGTTCAGCGACCGATAACATCCATCTTTACACTGTAAACGGTAATTACATAGGTACATGCCTGGGGCAAATAACAGCGCAAATAATTGTCCATGTGCAGAGTAATAAAGGAGCAAACTTTTATATATGGGCCTGCAGTGGAAGTTATTCTTAAAAGGTGACTTTCACGAATCGTTCTGAAACTGTGCTAAATTACAGATAATTCCCATATATTTCTTGGGAGAAAATGCCCTGAAATTCTCCTTTCTCCGTTGTCGAGATATTCGAGGGCAAAGTCGTGCAGTTTTCGACTTCCAGGGGCTATAACTCGAAAACTAAAGAACGAGAATTTTTGGCACATATGGTCAATTGAATGTTTATCCCAACCCTCTCATTTGGCACTAGTTTCAGCCCGAATTGTGCAAGTCACCTAAGGTCACGAATCGTCCCGAACGTGTAGCCCAAATTGTGAAAATTTCAAACCGCTACTGCTTGCTTGTTTGAGTAGGTAGCCATCTGAAACTTGGCATATATAAAGGTCATTAACATGTCTACATGCATGCACAATCTTATGTCAACTGATTGCATAACTTGCGAACTATAGGCCATCGAAATTTTTGTAAACAAAAGTTTGTGCGACTTTAGCTCCCAAACGGAATAAAAGCTAAAGCTGAAATAGCCTTCATTCTATTTCACTTATTTGTGTCTACACATGTATATGTTTTGCAGAGACTCAAAGCTCTTGAGAATGGAGAAAATGAGGTGTCAATTTTGCATTGGACCCTATGGGAAAATGCATTAAACGCCTACTGCTCCGACGTTCAGCGACCGATAACATCCATCTTTACACTGTAAACGGTAATTACATAGGTACATGCCTGGGGCAAATAACAGCGCAAATAATTGTCCATGTGCAGAGTAATAAAGGAGCAAACTTTTATATATGGGCCTGCAGTGGAAGTTATTCTTAAAAGGTGACTTTCACGAATCGTTCTGAAACTGTGCTAAATTACAGATAATTCCCATATATTTCTTGGGAGAAAATGCCCTGAAATTCTCCTTTCTCCGTTGTCGAGATATTCGAGGGCAAAGTCGTGCAGTTTTCGACTTCCAGGGGCTATAACTCGAAAACTAAAGAACGAGAATTTTTGGCACATATGGTCAATTGAATGTTTATCCCAACCCTCTCATTTGGCACTAGTTTCAGCCCGAATTGTGCAAGTCACCTAAGGTCACGAATCGTCCCGAACGTGTAGCCCAAATTGTGAAAATTTCAAACCGCTACTGCTTGCTTGTTTGTGTAGGTAGCCATCTGAAACTTGGCATATATAAAGGTCATTAACATGTCTACATGCATGCACAATCTTATGTCAACTGATTGCATAACTTGCGAACTATAGGCCATCGAAATTTTTGTAAACAAAAGTTTGTGCGACTTTAGCTCCCAAACGGAATAAAAGCTAAAGCTGAAATAGCCTTCATTCTATTTCACTTATTTGTGTCTACACATGTATATGTTTTGCAGAGACTCAAAGCTCTTGAGAATGGAGAAAATGAGGTGTCAATTTTGCATTGGACCCTATGGGAAAATGCATTAAACGCCTACTGCTCCGACGTTCAGCGACCGATAACATCCATCTTTACACTGTAAACGGTAATTACATAGGTACATGCCTGGGGCAAATAACAGCGCAAATAATTGTCCATGTGCAGAGTAATAAAGGAGCAAACTTTTATATATGGGCCTGCAGTGGAAGTTATTCTTAAAAGGTGACTTTCACGAATCGTTCTGAAACTGTGCTAAATTACAGATAATTCCCATATATTTCTTGGGAGAAAATGCCCTGAAATTCTCCTTTCTCCGTTGTCGAGATATTCGAGGGCAAAGTCGTGCAGTTTTCTACTTCCAGGGGCTATAACTCGAAAACTAAAGAACGAGAATTTTTGGCACATATGGTCAATTGAATGTTTATCCCAACCCTCTCATTTGGCACTAGTTTCAGCCCGAATTGTGCAAGTCACCTAAGGTCACGAATCGTCCCGAACGTGTAGCCCAAATTGTGAAAATTTCAAACCGCTACTGCTTGCTTGTTTGAGTAGGTAGCCATCTGAAACTTGGCATATATAAAGGTCATTAACATGTCTACATGCATGCACAATCTTATGTCAACTGATTGCATAACTTGCGAACCATAGGCCATCGAAATTTTTGTAAACAAAAGTTTGTGCGACTTTAGCTCCCAAACGGAATAAAAGCTAAAGCTGAAATAGCCTTCATTCTATTTCACTTATTTGTGTCTACACATGTATATGTTTTGCAGAGACTCAAAGCTCTTGAGAATGGAGAAAATGAGGTGTCAATTTTGCATTGGACCCTATGGGAAAATGCATTAAACGCCTACTGCTCCGACGTTCAGCGACCGATAACATCCATCTTTACACTGTAAACGGTAATTACATAGGTACATGCCTGGGGCAAATAACAGCGCAAATAATTGTCCATGTGCAGAGTAATAAAGGAGCAAACTTTTATATATGGGCCTGCAGTGGAAGTTATTCTTAAAAGGTGACTTTCACGAATCGTTCTGAAACTGTGCTAAATTACAGATAATTCCCATATATTTCTTGGGAGAAAATGCCCTGAAATTCTCCTTTCTCCGTTGTCGAAATATTCGAGGGCAAAGTCGTGCAGTTTTCGACTTCCAGGGGCTATAACTCGAAAACTAAAGAACGAGAATTTTTGGCACATATGGTCAATTGAATGTTTATCCCAACCCTCTCATTTGGCACTAGTTTCAGCCCGAATTGTGCAAGTCACCTAAGGTCACGAATCGTCCCGAACGTGTAGCCCAAATTGTGAAAATTTCAAACCGCTACTGCTTGCTTGTTTGAGTAGGTAGCCATCTGAAACTTGGCATATATAAAGGTCATTAATATGTCTACATGCATGCACAATCTTATGTCAACTGATTGCATAACTTGCGAACTATAGGCCATCGAAATTTTTGTAAACAAAAGTTTGTGCGACTTTAGCTCCCAAACGGAATAAAAGCTAAAGCTGAAATAGCCTTCATTCTATTTCACTTATTTGTGTCTACACATGTATATGTTTTGCAGAGACTCAAAGCTCTTGAGAATGGAGAAAATGAGGTGTCAATTTTGCATTGGACCCTATGGGAAAATGCATTAAACGCCTACTGCTCCGACGTTCAGCGACCGATAACATCCATCTTTACACTGTAAACGGTAATTACATAGGTACATGCCTGGGGCAAATAACAGCGCAAATAATTGTCCATGTGCAGAGTAATAAAGGAGCAAACTTTTATATATGGGCCTGCAGTGGAAGTTATTCTTAAAAGGTGACTTTCACGAATCGTTCTGAAACTGTGCTAAATTACAGATAATTCCCATATATTTCTTGGGAGAAAATGCCCTGAAATTCTCCTTTCTCCGTTGTCGAGATATTCGAGGGCAAAGTCGTGCAGTTTTCGACTTCCAGGGGCTATAACTCGAAAACTAAAGAACGAGAATTTTTGGCACATATGGTCAATTGAATGTTTATCCCAACCCTCTCATTTGGCACTAGTTTCAGCCCGAATTGTGCAAGTCACCTAAGGTCACGAATCGTCCCGAACGTGTAGCCCAAATTGTGAAAATTTCAAACCGCTACTGCTTGCTTGTTTGAGTAGGTAGCCATCTGAAACTTGGCATATATAAAGGTCATTAACATGTCTACATGCATGCACAATCTTATGTCAACTGATTGCATAACTTGCGAACTATAGGCCATCGAATTTTTTGTAAACAAAAGTTTGTGCGACTTTAGCTCCCAAACGGAATAAAAGCTAAAGCTGAAATAGCCTTCATTCTATTTCACTTATTTGTGTCTACACATGTATATGTTTTGCAGAGACTCAAAGCTCTTGAGAATGGAGAAAATGAGGTGTCAATTTTGCATTGGACCCTATGGGAAAATGCATTAAACGCCTACTGCTCCGACGTTCAGCGACCGATAACATCCATCTTTACACTGTAAACGGTAATTACATAGGTACATGCCTGGGGCAAATAACAGCGCAAATAATTGTCCGTGTGCAGAGTAATAAAGGAGCAAACTTTTATATATGGGCCTGCAGTGGAAGTTATTCTTAAAAGGTGACTTTCACGAATCGTTCTGAAACTGTGCTAAATTACAGATAATTCCCATATATTTCTTGGGAGAAAATGCCCTGAAATTCTCCTTTCTCCGTTGTCGAGATATTCGAGGGCAAAGTCGTGCAGTTTTCGACTTCCAGGGGCTATAACTCGAAAACTAAAGAACGAGAATTTTTGGCACATATGGTCAATTGAATGTTTATCCCAACCCTCTCATTTGGCACTAGTTTCAGCCCGAATTGTGCAAGTCACCTAAGGTCACGAATCGTCCCGAACGTGTAGCCCAAATTGTGAAAATTTCAAACCGCTACTGCTTGCTTGTTTGAGTAGGTAGCCATCTGAAACTTGGCATATATAAAGGTCATTAACATGTCTACATGCATGCACAATCTTATGTCAACTGATTGCATAACTTGCGAACTATAGGCCATCGAAATTTTTGTAAACAAAAGTTTGTGCGACTTTAGCTCCCAAACGGAATAAAAGCTAAAGCTGAAATAGCCTTCATTCTATTTCACTTATTTGTGTCTACACATGTATATGTTTTGCAGAGACTCAAAGCTCTTGAGAATGGAGAAAATGAGGTGTCAATTTTGCATTGGACCCTATGGGAAAATGCATTAAACGCCTACTGCTCCGACGTTCAGCGACCGATAACATCCATCTTTACACTGTAAACGGTAATTACATAGGTACATGCCTGGGGCAAATAACAGCGCAAATAATTGTCCATGTGCAGAGTAATAAAGGAGCAAACTTTTATATATGGGCCTGCAGTGGAAGTTATTCTTAAAAGGTGACTTTCACGAATCGTTCTGAAACTGTGCTAAATTACAGATAATTCCCATATATTTCTTGGGAGAAAATGCCCTGAAATTCTCCTTTCTCCGTTGTCGAGATATTCGAGGGCAAAGTCGTGCAGTTTTCGACTTCCAGGGGCTATAACTCGAAAACTAAAGAACGAGAATTTTTGGCACATATGGTCAATTGAATGTTTATCCCAACCCTCTCATTTGGCACTAGTTTCAGCCCGAATTGTGCAAGTCACCTAAGGTCACGAATCGTCCCGAACGTGTAGCCCAAATTGTGAAAATTTCAAACCGCTACTGCTTGCTTGTTTGAGTAGGTAGCCATCTGAAACTTGGCATATATAAAGGTCATTAACATGTCTACATGCATGCACAATCTTATGTCAACTGATTGCATAACTTGCGAACTATAGGCCATCGAAATTTTTGTAAACAAAAGTTTGTGCGACTTTAGCTCCCAAACGGAATAAAAGCTAAAGCTGAAATAGCCTTCATTCTATTTCACTTATTTGTGTCTACACATGTATATGTTTTGCAGAGACTCAAAGCTCTTGAGAATGGAGAAAATGAGGTGTCAATTTTGCATTGGACCCTATGGGAAAATGCATTAAACGCCTACTGCTCCGACGTTCAGCGACCGATAACATCCATCTTTACACTGTAAACGGTAATTACATAGGTACATGCCTGGGGCAAATAACAGCGCAAATAATTGTCCATGTGCAGAGTAATAAAGGAGCAAACTTTTATATATGGGCCTGCAGTGGAAGTTATTCTTAAAAGGTGACTTTCACGAATCGTTCTGAAACTGTGCTAAATTACAGATAATTCCCATATATTTCTTGGGAGAAAATGCCCTGAAATTCTCCTTTCTCCGTTGTCGAGATATTCGAGGGCAAAGTCGTGCAGTTTTCGACTTCCAGGGGCTATAACTCGAAAACTAAAGAACGAGAATTTTTGGCACATATGGTCAATTGAATGTTTATCCCAACCCTCTCATTTGGCACTAGTTTCAGCCCGAATTGTGCAAGTCACCTAAGGTCACGAATCGTCCCGAACGTGTAGCCCAAATTGTGAAAATTTCAAACCGCTACTGCTTGCTTGTTTGAGTAGGTAGCCATCTGAAACTTGGCATATATAAAGGTCATTAACATGTCTACATGCATGCACAATCTTATGTCAACTGATTGCATAACTTGCGAACTATAGGCCATCGAAATTTTTGTAAACAAAAGTTTGTGCGACTTTAGCTCCCAAACGGAATAAAAGCTAAAGCTGAAATAGCCTTCATTCTATTTCACTTATTTGTGTCTACACATGTATATGTTTTGCAGAGACTCAAAGCTCTTGAGAATGGAGAAAATGAGGTGTCAATTTTGCATTGGACCCTATGGGAAAATGCATTAAACGCCTACTGCTCCGACGTTCAGCGACCGATAACATCCATCTTTACACTGTAAACGGTAATTACATAGGTACATGCCTGGGGCAAATAACAGCGCAAATAATTGTCCATGTGCAGAGTAATAAAGGAGCAAACTTTTATATATGGGCCTGCAGTGGAAGTTATTCTTAAAAGGTGACTTTCACGAATCGTTCTGAAACTGTGCTAAATTACAGATAATTCCCATATATTTCTTGGGAGAAAATGCCTGAAATTCTCCTTTCTCCGTTGTCGAGATATTCGAGGGCAAAGTCGTGCAGTTTTCGACTTCCAGGGGCTATAACTCGAAAACTAAAGAACGAGAATTTTTGGCACATATGGTCAATTGAATGTTTATCCCAACCCTCTCATTTGGCACTAGTTTCAGCCCGAATTGTGCAAGTCACCTAAGGTCACGAATCGTCCCGAACGTGTAGCCCAAATTGTGAAAATTTCAAACCGCTACTGCTTGCTTGTTTGAGTAGGTAGCCATCTGAAACTTGGCATATATAAAGGTCATTAACATGTCTACATGCATGCACAATCTTATGTCAACTGATTGCATAACTTGCGAACTATAGGCCATCGAAATTTTTGTAAACAAAAGTTTGTGCGACTTTAGCTCCCAAACGGAATAAAAGCTAAAGCTGAAATAGCCTTCATTCTATTTCACTTATTTGTGTCTACACATGTATATGTTTTGCAGAGACTCAAAGCTCTTGAGAATGGAGAAAATGAGGTGTCAATTTTGCATTGGACCCTATGGGAAAATGCATTAAACGCCTACTGCTCCGACGTTCAGCGACCGATAACATCCATCTTTACACTGTAAACGGTAATTACATAGGTACATGCCTGGGGCAAATAACAGCGCAAATAATTGTCCATGTGCAGAGTAATAAAGGAGCAAACTTTTATATATGGGCCTGCAGTGGAAGTTATTCTTAAAAGGTGACTTTCACGAATCGTTCTGAAACTGTGCTAAATTACAGATAATTCCCATATATTTCTTGGGAGATAATGCCCTGAAATTCTCCTTTCTCCGTTGTCGAGATATTCGAGGGCAAAGTCGTGCAGTTTTCGACTTCCAGGGGCTATAACTCGAAAACTAAAGAACGAGAATTTTTGGCACATATGGTCAATTGAATGTTTATCCCAACCCTCTCATTTGGCACTAGTTTCAGCCCGAATTGTGCAAGTCACCTAAGGTCACGAATCGTCCCGAACGTGTAGCCCAAATTGTGAAAATTTCAAACCGCTACTGCTTGCTTGTTTGAGTAGGTAGCCATCTGAAACTTGGCATATATAAAGGTCATTAACATGTCTACATGCATGCACAATCTTATGTCAACTGATTGCATAACTTGCGAACTATAGGCCATCGAAATTTTTGTAAACAAAAGTTTGTGCGACTTTAGCTCCCAAACGGAATAAAAGCTAAAGCTGAAATAGCCTTCATTCTATTTCACTTATTTGTGTCTACACATGTATATGTTTTGCAGAGACTCAAAGCTCTTGAGAATGGAGAAAATGAGGTGTCAATTTTGCATTGGACCCTATGGGAAAATGCATTAAACGCCTACTGCTCCGACGTTCAGCGACCGATAACATCCATCTTTACACTGTAAACGGTAATTACATAGGTACATGCCTGGGGCAAATAACAGCGCAAATAATTGTCCATGTGCAGAGTAATAAAGGAGCAAACTTTTATATATGGGCCTGCAGTGGAAGTTATTCTTAAAAGGTGACTTTCACGAATCGTTCTGAAACTGTGCTAAATTACAGATAATTCCCATATATTTCTTGGGAGAAAATGCCTGAAATTCTCCTTTCTCCGTTGTCGAGATATTCGAGGGCAAAGTCGTGCAGTTTTCGACTTCCAGGGGCTATAACTCGAAAACTAAAGAACGAGAATTTTTGGCACATATGGTCAATTGAATGTTTATCCCAACCCTCTCATTTGGCACTAGTTTCAGCCCGAATTGTGCAAGTCACCTAAGGTCACGAATCGTCCCGAACGTGTAGCCCAAATTGTGAAAATTTCAAACCGCTACTGCTTGCTTGTTTGAGTAGGTAGCCATCTGAAACTTGGCATATATAAAGGTCATTAACATGTCTACATGCATGCACAATCTTATGTCAACTGATTGCATAACTTGCGAACTATAGGCCATCGAAATTTTTGTAAACAAAAGTTTGTGCGACTTTAGCTCCCAAACGGAATAAAAGCTAAAGCTGAAATAGCCTTCATTCTATTTCACTTATTTGTGTCTACACATGTATATGTTTTGCAGAGACTCAAAGCTCTTGAGAATGGAGAAAATGAGGTGTCAATTTTGCATTGGACCCTATGGGAAAATGCATTAAACGCCTACTGCTCCGACGTTCAGCGACCGATAACATCCATCTTTACACTGTAAACGGTAATTACATAGGTACATGCCTGGGGCAAATAACAGCGCAAATAATTGTCCATGTGCAGAGTAATAAAGGAGCAAACTTTTATATATGGGCCTGCAGTGGAAGTTATTCTTAAAAGGTGACTTTCACGAATCGTTCTGAAACTGTGCTAAATTACAGATAATTCCCATATATTTCTTGGGAGAAAATGCCCTGAAATTCTCCTTTCTCCGTTGTCGAGATATTCGAGGGCAAAGTCGTGCAGTTTTCGACTTCCAGGGGCTATAACTCGAAAACTAAAGAACGAGAATTTTTGGCACATATGGTCAATTGAATGTTTATCCCAACCCTCTCATTTGGCACTAGTTTCAGCCCGAATTGTGCAAGTCACCTAAGGTCACGAATCGTCCCGAACGTGTAGCCCAAATTGTGAAAATTTCAAACCGCTACTGCTTGCTTGTTTGTGTAGGTAGCCATCTGAAACTTGGCATATATAAAGGTCATTAACATGTCTACATGCATGCACAATCTTATGTCAACTGATTGCATAACTTGCGAACTATAGGCCATCGAAATTTTTGTAAACAAAAGTTTGTGCGACTTTAGCTCCCAAACGGAATAAAAGCTAAAGCTGAAATAGCCTTCATTCTATTTCACTTATTTGTGTCTACACATGTATATGTTTTGCAGAGACTCAAAGCTCTTGAGAATGGAGAAAATGAGGTGTCAATTTTGCATTGGACCCTATGGGAAAATGCATTAAACGCCTACTGCTCCGACGTTCAGCGACCGATAACATCCATCTTTACACTGTAAACGGTAATTACATAGGTACATGCCTGGGGCAAATAACAGCGCAAATAATTGTCCATGTGCAGAGTAATAAAGGAGCAAACTTTTATATATGGGCCTGCAGTGGAAGTTATTCTTAAAAGGTGACTTTCACGAATCGTTCTGAAACTGTGCTAAATTACAGATAATTCCCATATATTTCTTGGGAGAAAATGCCCTGAAATTCTCCTTTCTCCGTTGTCGAGATATTCGAGGGCAAAGTCGTGCAGTTTTCTACTTCCAGGGGCTATAACTCGAAAACTAAAGAACGAGAATTTTTGGCACATATGGTCAATTGAATGTTTATCCCAACCCTCTCATTTGGCACTAGTTTCAGCCCGAATTGTGCAAGTCACCTAAGGTCACGAATCGTCCCGAACGTGTAGCCCAAATTGTGAAAATTTCAAACCGCTACTGCTTGCTTGTTTGAGTAGGTAGCCATCTGAAACTTGGCATATATAAAGGTCATTAACATGTCTACATGCATGCACAATCTTATGTCAACTGATTGCATAACTTGCGAACTATAGGCCATCGAAATTTTTGTAAACAAAAGTTTGTGCGACTTTAGCTCCCAAACGGAATAAAAGCTAAAGCTGAAATAGCCTTCATTCTATTTCACTTATTTGTGTCTACACATGTATATGTTTTGCAGAGACTCAAAGCTCTTGAGAATGGAGAAAATGAGGTGTCAATTTTGCATTGGACCCTATGGGAAAATGCATTAAACGCCTACTGCTCCGACGTTCAGCGACCGATAACATCCATCTTTACACTGTAAACGGTAATTACATAGGTACATGCCTGGGGCAAATAACAGCGCAAATAATTGTCCATGTGCAGAGTAATAAAGGAGCAAACTTTTATATATGGGCCTGCAGTGGAAGTTATTCTTAAAAGGTGACTTTCACGAATCGTTCTGAAACTGTGCTAAATTACAGATAATTCCCATATATTTCTTGGGAGAAAATGCCCTGAAATTCTCCTTTCTCCGTTGTCGAGATATTCGAGGGCAAAGTCGTGCAGTTTTCGACTTCCAGGGGCTATAACTCGAAAACTAAAGAACGAGAATTTTTGGCACATATGGTCAATTGAATGTTTATCCCAACCCTCTCATTTGGCACTAGTTTCAGCCCGAATTGTGCAAGTCACCTAAGGTCACGAATCGTCCCGAACGTGTAGCCCAAATTGTGAAAATTTCAAACCGCTACTGCTTGCTTGTTTGAGTAGGTAGCCATCTGAAACTTGGCATATATAAAGGTCATTAACATGTCTACATGCATGCACAATCTTATGTCAACTGATTGCATAACTTGCGAACTATAGGCCATCGAAATTTTTGTAAACAAAAGTTTGTGCGACTTTAGCTCCCAAACGGAATAAAAGCTAAAGCTGAAATAGCCTTCATTCTATTTCACTTATTTGTGTCTACACATGTATATGTTTTGCAGAGACTCAAAGCTCTTGAGAATGGAGAAAATGAGGTGTCAATTTTGCATTGGACCCTATGGGAAAATGCATTAAACGCCTACTGCTCCGACGTTCAGCGACCGATAACATCCATCTTTACACTGTAAACGGTAATTACATAGGTACATGCCTGGGGCAAATAACAGCGCAAATAATTGTCCATGTGCAGGGTAATAAAGGAGCAAACTTTTATATATGGGCCTGCAGTGGAAGTTATTCTTAAAAGGTGACTTTCACGAATCGTTCTGAAACTGTGCTAAATTACAGATAATTCCCATATATTTCTTGGGAGAAAATGCCCTGAAATTCTCCTTTCTCCGTTGTCGAGATATTCGAGGGCAAAGTCGTGCAGTTTTCGACTTCCAGGGGCTATAACTCGAAAACTAAAGAACGAGAATTTTTGGCACATATGGTCAATTGAATGTTTATCCCAACCCTCTCATTTGGCACTAGTTTCAGCCCGAATTGTGCAAGTCACCTAAGGTCACGAATCGTCCCGAACGTGTAGCCCAAATTGTGAAAATTTCAAACCGCTACTGCTTGCTTGTTTGAGTAGGTAGCCATCTGAAACTTGGCATATATAAAGGTCATTAACATGTCTACATGCATGCACAATCTTATGTCAACTGATTGCATAACTTGCGAACTATAGGCCATCGAATTTTTTGTAAACAAAAGTTTGTGCGACTTTAGCTCCCAAACGGAATAAAAGCTAAAGCTGAAATAGCCTTCATTCTATTTCACTTATTTGTGTCTACACATGTATATGTTTTGCAGAGACTCAAAGCTCTTGAGAATGGAGAAAATGAGGTGTCAATTTTGCATTGGACCCTATGGGAAAATGCATTAAACGCCTACTGCTCCGACGTTCAGCGACCGATAACATCCATCTTTACACTGTAAACGGTAATTACATAGGTACATGCCTGGGGCAAATAACAGCGCAAATAATTGTCCATGTGCAGAGTAATAAAGGAGCAAACTTTTATATATGGGCCTGCAGTGGAAGTTATTCTTAAAAGGTGACTTTCACGAATCCTTCTGAAACTGTGCTAAATTACAGATAATTCCCATATATTTCTTGGGAGAAAATGCCCTGAAATTCTCCTTTCTCCGTTGTCGAGATATTCGAGGGCAAATTCGTGCAGTTTTCGACTTCCAGGGGCTATAACTCGAAAACTAAAGAACGAGAATTTTTGGCACATATGGTCAATTGAATGTTTATCCCAACCCTCTCATTTGGCACTAGTTTCAGCCCGAATTGTGCAAGTCACCTAAGGTCACGAATCGTCCCGAACGTGTAGCCCAAATTGTGAAAATTTCAAACCGCTACTGCTTGCTTGTTTGAGTAGGTAGCCATCTGAAACTTGGCATATATAAAGGTCATTAACATGTCTACATGCATGCACAATCTTATGTCAACTGATTGCATAACTTGCGAACTATAGGCCATCGAAATTTTTGTAAACAAAAGTTTGTGCGACTTTAGCTCCCAAACGGAATAAAAGCTAAAGCTGAAATAGCCTTCATTCTATTTCACTTATTTGTGTCTACACATGTATATGTTTTGCAGAGACTCAAAGCTCTTGAGAATGGAGAAAATGAGGTGTCAATTTTGCATTGGACCCTATGGGAAAATGCATTAAACGCCTACTGCTCCGACGTTCAGCGACCGATAACATCCATCTTTACACTGTAAACGGTAATTACATAGGTACATGCCTGGGGCAAATAACAGCGCAAATAATTGTCCATGTGCAGAGTAATAAAGGAGCAAACTTTTATATATGGGCCTGCAGTGGAAGTTATTCTTAAAAGGTGACTTTCACGAATCGTTCTGAAACTGTGCTAAATTACAGATAATTCCCATATATTTCTTGGGAGAAAATGCCCTGAAATTCTCCTTTCTCCGTTGTCGAGATATTCGAGGGCAAAGTCGTGCAGTTTTCGACTTCCAGGGGCTATAACTCGAAAACTAAAGAACGAGAATTTTTGGCACATATGGTCAATTGAATGTTTATCCCAACCCTCTCATTTGGCACTAGTTTCAGCCCGAATTGTGCAAGTCACCTAAGGTCACGAATCGTCCCGAACGTGTAGCCCAAATTGTGAAAATTTCAAACCGCTACTGCTTGCTTGTTTGAGTAGGTAGCCATCTGAAACTTGGCATATATAAAGGTCATTAACATGTCTACATGCATGCACAATCTTATGTCAACTGATTGTATAACTTGCGAACTATAGGCCATCGAAAGTTTTGTAAACAAAAGTTTGTGCGACTTTAGCTCCCAAACGGAATAAAAGCTAAAGCTGAAATAGCCTTCATTCTATTTCACTTATTTGTGTCTACACATGTATATGTTTTGCAGAGACTCAAAGCTCTTGAGAATGGAGAAAATGAGGTGTCAATTTTGCATTGGACCCTATGGGAAAATGCATTAAACGCCTACTGCTCCGACGTTCAGCGACCGATAACATCCATCTTTACACTGTAAACGGTAATTACATAGGTACATGCCTGGGGCAAATAACAGCGCAAATAATTGTCCATGTGCAGAGTAATAAAGGAGCAAACTTTTATATATGGGCCTGCAGTGGAAGTTATTCTTAAAAGGTGACTTTCACGAATCGTTCTGAAACTGTGCTAAATTACAGATAATTCCCATATATTTCTTGGGAGAAAATGCCCTGAAATTCTCCTTTCTCCGTTGTCGAGATATTCGAGGGCAAAGTCGTGCAGTTTTCGACTTCCAGGGGCTATAACTCGAAAACTAAAGAACGAGAATTTTTGGCACATATGGTCAATTGAATGTTTATCCCAACCCTCTCATTTGGCACTAGTTTCAGCCCGAATTGTGCAAGTCACCTAAGGTCACGAATCGTCCCGGACGTGTAGCCCAAATTGTGAAAATTTCAAACCGCTACTGCTTGCTTGTTTGAGTAGGTAGCCATCTGAAACTTGGCATATATAAAGGTCATTAACATGTCTACATGCATGCACAATCTTATGTCAACTGATTGCATAACTTGCGAACTATAGGCCATCGAAATTTTTGTAAACAAAAGTTTGTGCGACTTTAGCTCCCAAACGGAATAAAAGCTAAAGCTGAAATAGCCTTCATTCTATTTCACTTATTTGTGTCTACACATGTATATGTTTTGCAGAGACTCAAAGCTCTTGAGAATGGAGAAAATGAGGTGTCAATTTTGCATTGGACCCTATGGGAAAATGCATTAAACGCCTACTGCTCCGACGTTCAGCGACCGATAACATCCATCTTTACACTGTAAACGGTAATTACATAGGTACATGCCTGGGGCAAATAACAGCGCAAATAATTGTCCATGTGCAGAGTAATAAAGGAGCAAACTTTTATATATGGGCCTGCAGTGGAAGTTATTCTTAAAAGGTGACTTTCACGAATCGTTCTGAAACTGTGCTAAATTACAGATAATTCCCATATATTTCTTGGGAGAAAATGCCCTGAAATTCTCCTTTCTCCGTTGTCGAGATATTCGAGGGCAAAGTCGTGCAGTTTTCGACTTCCAGGGGCTATAACTCGAAAACTAAAGAACGAGAATTTTTGGCACATATGGTCAATTGAATGTTTATCCCAACTCTCTCATTTGGCACTAGTTTCAGCCCGAATTGTGCAAGTCACCTAAGGTCACGAATCGTCCCGAACGTGTAGCCCAAATTGTGAAAATTTCAAACCGCTACTGCTTGCTTGTTTGAGTAGGTAGCCATCTGAAACTTGGCATATATAAAGGTCATTAACATGTCTACATGCATGCACAATCTTATGTCAACTGATTGCATAACTTGCGAACTATAGGCCATCGAAATTTTTGTAAACAAAAGTTTGTGCGACTTTAGCTCCCAAACGGAATAAAAGCTAAAGCTGAAATAGCCTTCATTCTATTTCACTTATTTGTGTCTACACATGTATATGTTTTGCAGAGACTCAAAGCTCTTGAGAATGGAGAAAATGAGGTGTCAATTTTGCATTGGACCCTATGGGAAAATGCATTAAACGCCTACTGCTCCGACGTTCAGCGACCGATAACATCCATCTTTACACTGTAAACGGTAATTACATAGGTACATGCCTGGGGCAAATAACAGCGCAAATAATTGTCCATGTGCAGAGTAATAAAGGAGCAAACTTTTATATATGGGCCTGCAGTGGAAGTTATTCTTAAAAGGTGACTTTCACGAATCGTTCTGAAACTGTGCTAAATTACAGATAATTCCCATATATTTCTTGGGAGAAAATGCCCTGAAATTCTCCTTTCTCCGTTGTCGAGATATTCGAGGGCAAAGTCGTGCAGTTTTCGACTTCCAGGGGCTATAACTCGAAAACTAAAGAACGAGAATTTTTGGCACATATGGTCAATTGAATGTTTATCCCAACCCTCTCATTTGGCACTAGTTTCAGCCCGAATTGTGCAAGTCACCTAAGGTCACGAATCGTCCCGAACGTGTAGCCCAAATTGTGAAAATTTCAAACCGCTACTGCTTGCTTGTTTGAGTAGGTAGCCATCTGAAACTTGGCATATATAAAGGTCATTAACATGTCTACATGCATGCACAATCTTATGTCAACTGATTGTATAACTTGCGAACTATAGGCCATCGAAATTTTTGTAAACAAAAGTTTGTGCGACTTTAGCTCCCAAACGGAATAAAAGCTAAAGCTGAAATAGCCTTCATTCTATTTCACTTATTTGTGTCTACACATGTATATGTTTTGCAGAGACTCAAAGCTCTTGAGAATGGAGAAAATGAGGTGTCAATTTTGCATTGGACCCTATGGGAAAATGCATTAAACGCCTACTGCTCCGACGTTCAGCGACCGATAACATCCATCTTTACACTGTAAACGGTAATTACATAGGTACATGCCTGGGGCAAATAACAGCGCAAATAATTGTCCATGTGCAGAGTAATAAAGGAGCAAACTTTTATATATGGGCCTGCAGTGGAAGTTATTCTTAAAAGGTGACTTTCACGAATCGTTCTGAAACTGTGCTAAATTACAGATAATTCCCATATATTTCTTGGGAGAAAATGCCCTGAAATTCTCCTTTCTCCGTTGTCGAGATATTCGAGGGCAAAGTCGTGCAGTTTTCGACTTCCAGGGGCTATAACTCGAAAACTAAAGAACGAGAATTTTTGGCACATATGGTCAATTGAATGTTTATCCCAACCCTCTCATTTGGCACTAGTTTCAGCCCGAATTGTGCAAGTCACCTAAGGTCACGAATCGTCCCGGACGTGTAGCCCAAATTGTGAAAATTTCAAACCGCTACTGCTTGCTTGTTTGAGTAGGTAGCCATCTGAAACTTGGCATATATAAAGGTCATTAACATGTCTACATGCATGCACAATCTTATGTCAACTGATTGCATAACTTGCGAACTATAGGCCATCGAAATTTTTGTAAACAAAAGTTTGTGCGACTTTAGCTCCCAAACGGAATAAAAGCTAAAGCTGAAATAGCCTTCATTCTATTTCACTTATTTGTGTCTACACATGTATATGTTTTGCAGAGACTCAAAGCTCTTGAGAATGGAGAAAATGAGGTGTCAATTTTGCATTGGACCCTATGGGAAAATGCATTAAACGCCTACTGCTCCGACGTTCAGCGACCGATAACATCCATCTTTACACTGTAAACGGTAATTACATAGGTACATGCCTGGGGCAAATAACAGCGCAAATAATTGTCCATGTGCAGAGTAATAAAGGAGCAAACTTTTATATATGGGCCTGCAGTGGAAGTTATTCTTAAAAGGTGACTTTCACGAATCGTTCTGAAACTGTGCTAAATTACAGATAATTCCCATATATTTCTTGGGAGAAAATGCCCTGAAATTCTCCTTTCTCCGTTGTCGAGATATTCGAGGGCAAAGTCGTGCAGTTTTCGACTTCCAGGGGCTATAACTCGAAAACTAAAGAACGAGAATTTTTGGCACATATGGTCAATTGAATGTTTATCCCAACTCTCTCATTTGGCACTAGTTTCAGCCCGAATTGTGCAAGTCACCTAAGGTCACGAATCGTCCCGAACGTGTAGCCCAAATTGTGAAAATTTCAAACCGCTACTGCTTGCTTGTTTGAGTAGGTAGCCATCTGAAACTTGGCATATATAAAGGTCATTAACATGTCTACATGCATGCACAATCTTATGTCAACTGATTGCATAACTTGCGAACTATAGGCCATCGAAATTTTTGTAAACAAAAGTTTGTGCGACTTTAGCTCCCAAACGGAATAAAAGCTAAAGCTGAAATAGCCTTCATTCTATTTCACTTATTTGTGTCTACACATGTATATGTTTTGCAGAGACTCAAAGCTCTTGAGAATGGAGAAAATGAGGTGTCAATTTTGCATTGGACCCTATGGGAAAATGCATTAAACGCCTACTGCTCCGACGTTCAGCGACCGATAACATCCATCTTTACACTGTAAACGGTAATTACATAGGTACATGCCTGGGGCAAATAACAGCGCAAATAATTGTCCATGTGCAGAGTAATAAAGGAGCAAACTTTTATATATGGGCCTGCAGTGGAAGTTATTCTTAAAAGGTGACTTTCACGAATCGTTCTGAAACTGTGCTAAATTACAGATAATTCCAATATATTTCTTGGGAGAAAATGCCCTGAAATTCTCCTTTCTCCGTTGTCGAGATATTCGAGGGCAAAGTCGTGCAGTTTTCGACTTCCAGGGGCTATAACTCGAAAACTAAAGAACGAGAATTTTTGGCACATATGGTCAATTGAATGTTTATCCCAACCCTCTCATTTGGCACTAGTTTCAGCCCGAATTGTGCAAGTCACCTAAGGTCACGAATCGTCCCGAACGTGTAGCCCAAATTGTGAAAATTTCAAACCGCTACTGCTTGCTTGTTTGAGTAGGTAGCCATCTGAAACTTGGCATATATAAAGGTCATTAACATGTCTACATGCATGCACAATCTTATGTCAACTGATTGCATAACTTGCGAACTATAGGCCATCGAATTTTTTGTAAACAAAAGTTTGTGCGACTTTAGCTCCCAAACGGAATAAAAGCTAAAGCTGAAATAGCCTTCATTCTATTTCACTTATTTGTGTCTACACATGTATATGTTTTGCAGAGACTCAAAGCTCTTGAGAATGGAGAAAATGAGGTGTCAATTTTGCATTGGACCCTATGGGAAAATGCATTAAACGCCTACTGCTCCGACGTTCAGCGACCGATAACATCCATCTTTACACTGTAAACGGTAATTACATAGGTACATGCCTGGGGCAAATAACAGCGCAAATAATTGTCCATGTGCAGAGTAATAAAGGAGCAAACTTTTATATATGGGCCTGCAGTGGAAGTTATTCTTAAAAGGTGACTTTCACGAATCGTTCTGAAACTGTGCTAAATTACAGATAATTCCCATATATTTCTTGGGAGAAAATGCCCTGAAATTCTCCTTTCTCCGTTGTCGAGATATTCGAGGGCAAAGTCGTGCAGTTTTCGACTTCCAGGGGCTATAACTCGAAAACTAAAGAACGAGAATTTTTGGCACATATGGTCAATTGAATGTTTATCCCAACCCTCTCATTTGGCACTAGTTTCAGCCCGAATTGTGCAAGTCACCTAAGGTCACGAATCGTCCCGAACGTGTAGCCCAAATTGTGAAAATTTCAAACCGCTACTGCTTGCTTGTTTGAGTAGGTAGCCATCTGAAACTTGGCATATATAAAGGTCATTAACATGTCTACATGCATGCACAATCTTATGTCAACTGATTGCATAACTTGCGAACTATAGGCCATCGAAATTTTTGTAAACAAAAGTTTGTGCGACTTTAGCTCCCAAACGGAATAAAAGCTAAAGCTGAAATAGCCTTCATTCTATTTCACTTATTTGTGTCTACACATGTATATGTTTTGCAGAGACTCAAAGCTCTTGAGAATGGAGAAAATGAGGTGTCAATTTTGCATTGGACCCTATGGGAAAATGCATTAAACGCCTACTGCTCCGACGTTCAGCGACCGATAACATCCATCTTTACACTGTAAACGGTAATTACATAGGTACATGCCTGGGGCAAATAACAGCGCAAATAATTGTCCATGTGCAGAGTAATAAAGGAGCAAACTTTTATATATGGGCCTGCAGTGGAAGTTATTCTTAAAAGGTGACTTTCACGAATCGTTCTGAAACTGTGCTAAATTACAGATAATTCCCATATATTTCTTGGGAGAAAATGCCCTGAAATTCTCCTTTCTCCGTTGTCGAGATATTCGAGGGCAAAGTCGTGCAGTTTTCGACTTCCAGGGGCTATAACTCGAAAACTAAAGAACGAGAATTTTTGGCACATATGGTCAATTGAATGTTTATCCCAACCCTCTCATTTGGCACTAGTTTCAGCCCGAATTGTGCAAGTCACCTAAGGTCACGAATCGTCCCGAACGTGTAGCCCAAATTGTGAAAATTTCAAACCGCTACTGCTTGCTTGTTTGAGTAGGTAGCCATCTGAAACTTGGCATATATAAAGGTCATTAACATGTCTACAGGCATGCACAATCTTATGTCAACTGATTGCATAACTTGCGAACTATAGGCCATCGAAATTTTTGTAAACAAAAGTTTGTGCGACTTTAGCTCCCAAACGGAATAAAAGCTAAAGCTGAAATAGCCTTCATTCTATTTCACTTATTTGTGTCTACACATGTATATGTTTTGCAGAGACTCAAAGCTCTTGAGAATGGAGAAAATGAGGTGTCAATTTTGCATTGGACCCTATGGGAAAATGCATTAAACGCCTACTGCTCCGACGTTCAGCGACCGATAACATCCATCTTTACACTGTAAACGGTAATTACATAGGTACATGCCTGGGGCAAATAACAGCGCAAATAATTGTCCATGTGCAGAGTAATAAAGGAGCAAACTTTTATATATGGGCCTGCAGTGGAAGTTATTCTTAAAAGGTGACTTTCACGAATCGTTCTGAAACTGTGCTAAATTACAGATAATTCCCATATATTTCTTGGGAGAAAATGCCCTGAAATTCTCCTTTCTCCGTTGTCGAGATATTCGAGGGCAAAGTCGTGCAGTTTTCGACTTCCAGGGGCTATAACTCGAAAACTAAAGAACGAGAATTTTTGGCACATATGGTCAATTGAATGTTTATCCCAACCCTCTCATTTGGCACTAGTTTCAGCCCGAATTGTGCAAGTCACCTAAGGTCACGAATCGTCCCGAACGTGTAGCCCAAATTGTGAAAATTTCAAACCGCTACTGCTTGCTTGTTTGAGTAGGTAGCCATCTGAAACTTGGCATATATAAAGGTCATTAACATGTCTACATGCATGCACAATTTAATGTCAACTGATTGCATAACTTGCGAACTATAGGCCATCGAAATTTTTGTAAACAAAAGTTTGTGCGACTTTAGCTCCCAAACGGAATAAAAGCTAAAGCTGAAATAGCCTTCATTCTATTTCACTTATTTGTGTCTACACCTGTATATGTTTTGCAGAGACTCAAAGCTCTTGAGAATGGAGAAAATGAGGTGTCAATTTTGCATTGGACCCTATGGGAAAATGCATTAAACGCCTACTGCTCCGACGTTCAGCGACCGATAACATCCATCTTTACACTGTAAACGGTAATTACATAGGTACATGCCTGGGGCAAATAACAGCGCAAATAATTGTCCATGTGCAGAGTAATAAAGGAGCAAACTTTTATATATGGGCCTGCAGTGGAAGTTATTCTTAAAAGGTGACTTTCACGAATCGTTCTGAAACTGTGCTTAATTACAGATAATTCCCATATATTTCTTGGGAGAAAATGCCCTGAAATTCTCCTTTCTCCGTTGTCGAGATATTCGAGGGCAAAGTCGTGCAGTTTTCGACTTCCAGGGGCTATAACTCGAAAACTAAAGAACGAGAATTTTTGGCACATATGGTCAATTGAATGTTTATCCCAACCCTCTCATTTGGCACGGCACTAGTTTCAGCCCGAATTGTGCAAGTCACCTAAGGTCACGAATCGTCCCGAACGTGTAGCCCAAATTGTGAAAATTTCAAACCGCTACTGCTTGCTTGTTTGAGTAGGTAGCCATCTGAAACTTGGCATATATAAAGGTCATTAACATGTCTACATGCATGCACAATCTTATGTCAACTGATTGCATAACTTGCGAACTATAGGCCATCGAAATTTTTGTAAACAAAAGTTTGTGCGACTTTAGCTCCCAAACGGAATAAAAGCTAAAGCTGAAATAGCCTTCATTCTATTTCACTTATTTGTGTCTACACATGTATATGTTTTGCAGAGACTCAAAGCTCTTGAGAATGGAGAAAATGAGGTGTCAATTTTGCATTGGACCCTATGGGAAAATGCATTAAACGCCTACTGCTCCGACGTTCAGCGACCGATAACATCCATCTTTACACTGTAAACGGTAATTACATAGGTACATGCCTGGGGCAAATAACAGCGCAAATAATTGTCCATGTGCAGAGTAATAAAGGAGCAAACTTTTATATATGGGCCTGCAGTGGAAGTTATTCTTAAAAGGTGACTTTCACGAATCGTTCTGAAACTGTGCTAAATTACAGATAATTCCCATATATTTCTTGGGAGAAAATGCCCTGAAATTCTCCTTTCTCCGTTGTCGAGATATTCGAGGGCAAAGTCGTGCAGTTTTCGACTTCCAGGGGCTATAACTCGAAAACTAAAGAACGAGAATTTTTGGCACATATGGTCAATTGAATGTTTATCCCAACCCTCTCATTTGGCACTAGTTTCAGCCCGAATTGTGCAAGTCACCTAAGGTCACGAATCGTCCCGAACGTGTAGCCCAAATTGTGAAAATTTCAAACCGCTACTGCTTGCTTGTTTGAGTAGGTAGCCATCTGAAACTTGGCATATATAAAGGTCATTAACATGTCTACATGCATGCACAATCTTATGTCAACTGATTGCATAACTTGCGAACTATAGGCCATCGAAATTTTTGTAAACAAAAGTTTGTGCGACTTTAGCTCCCAAACGGAATAAAAGCTAAAGCTGAAATAGCCTTCATTCTATTTCACTTATTTGTGTCTACACATGTATATGTTTTGCAGAGACTCAAAGCTCTTGAGAATGGAGAAAATGAGGTGTCAATTTTGCATTGGACCCTATGGGAAAATGCATTAAACGCCTACTGCTCCGACGTTCAGCGACCGATAACATCCATCTTTACACTGTAAACGGTAATTACATAGGTACATGCCTGGGGCAAATAACAGCGCAAATAATTGTCCATGTGCAGAGTAATAAAGGAGCAAACTTTAATATATGGGCCTGCAGTGGAAGTTATTCTTAAAAGGTGACTTTCACGAATCGTTCTGAAACTGTGCTAAATTACAGATAATTCCCATATATTTCTTGGGAGAAAATGCCCTGAAATTCTCCTTTCTCCGTTGTCGAGATATTCGAGGGCAAAGTCGTGCAGTTTTCGACTTCCAGGGGCTATAACTCGAAAACTAAAGAACGAGAATTTTTGGCACATATGGTCAATTGAATGTTTATCCCAACCCTCTCATTTGGCACTAGTTTCAGCCCGAATTGTGCAAGTCACCTAAGGTCACGAATCGTCCCGAACGTGTAGCCCAAATTGTGAAAATTTCAAACCGCTACTGCTTGCTTGTTTGAGTAGGTAGCCATCTGAAACTTGGCATATATAAAGGTCATTAACATGTCTACATGCATGCACAATCTTATGTCAACTGATTGCATAACTTGCGAACTATAGGCCATCGAAATTTTTGTAAACAAAAGTTTGTGCGACTTTAGCTCCCAAACGGAATAAAAGCTAAAGCTGAAATAGCCTTCATTTTATTTCACTTATTTGTGTCTACACATGTATATGTTTTGCAGAGACTCAAAGCTCTTGAGAATGAGAAAATGAGGTGTCAATTTTGCATTGGACCCTATGGGAAAATGCATTAAACGCCTACTGCTCCGACGTTCAGCGACCGATAACATCCATCTTTACACTGTAAACGGTAATTACATAGGTACATGCCTGGGGCAAATAACAGCGCAAATAATTGTCCATGTGCAGAGTAATAAAGGAGCAAACTTTTATATATGGGCCTGCAGTGGAAGTTATTCTTAAAAGGTGACTTTCACGAATCGTTCTGAAACTGTGCTAAATTACAGATAATTCCCATATATTTCTTGGGAGAAAATGCCCTGAAATTCTCCTTTCTCCGTTGTCGAGATATTCGAGGGCAAAGTCGTGCAGTTTTCGACTTCCAGGGGCTATAACTCGAAAACTAAAGAACGAGAATGTTTGGCACATATGGTCAATTGAATGTTTATCCCAACCCTCTCATTTGGCACTAGTTTCAGCCCGAATTGTGCAAGTGACCTAAGGTCACGAATCGTCCCGAACGTGTAGCCCAAATTGTGAAAATTTCAAACCGCTACTGCTTGCTTGTTTGAGTAGGTAGCCATCTGAAACTTGGCATATATAAAGGTCATTAACATGTCTACATGCATGCACAATCTTATGTCAACTGATTGCATAACTTGCGAACTATAGGCCATCGAAATTTTTGTAAACAAAAGTTTGTGCGACTTTAGCTCCCAAACGGAATAAAAGCTAAAGCTGAAATAGCCTTCATTTTATTTCACTTATTTGTGTCTACACATGTATATGTTTTGCAGAGACTCAAAGCTCTTGAGAATGAGAAAATGAGGTGTCAATTTTGCATTGGACCCTATGGGAAAATGCATTAAACGCCTACTGCTCCGACGTTCAGCGACCGATAACATCCATCTTTACACTGTAAACGGTAATTACATAGGTACATGCCTGGGGCAAATAACAGCGCAAATAATTGTCCATGTGCAGAGTAATAAAGGAGCAAACTTTTATATATGGGCCTGCAGTGGAAGTTATTCTTAAAAGGTGACTTTCACGAATCGTTCTGAAACTGTGCTAAATTACAGATAATTCCCATATATTTCTTGGGAGAAAATGCCCTGAAATTCTCCTTTCTCCGTTGTCGAGATATTCGAGGGCAAAGTCGTGCAGTTTTCGACTTCCAGGGGCTATAACTCGAAAACTAAAGAACGAGAATGTTTGGCACATATGGTCAATTGAATGTTTATCCTAACCCTCTCATTTGGCACTAGTTTCAGCCCGAATTGTGCAAGTGACCTAAGGTCACGAATCGTCCCGAACGTGTAGCCCAAATTGTGAAAATTTCAAACCGCTTCTGCTTGCTTGTTTGAGTAGGTAGCCATCTGAAACTTGGCATATATAAAGGTCATTAACATGTCTACATGCATGCACAATCTTATGTCAACTGATTGCATAACTTGCGAACTATAGGCCATCGAAATTTTTGTAAACAAAAGTTTGTGCGACTTTAGCTCCCAAACGGAATAAAAGCTAAAGCTGAAATAGCCTTCATTCTATTTCACTTATTTGTGTCTACACATGTATATGTTTTGCAGAGACTCAAAGCTCTTGAGAATGGAGAAAATGAGGTGTCAATTTTGCATTGGACCCTATGGGAAAATGCATTAAACGCCTACTGCTCCGACGTTCAGCGACCGATAACATCCATCTTTACACAGTAAATGGTAATTACATAGGTACATGCCTGGGGCAAATAACAGCGCAAATAATTGTCCATGTGCAGAGTAATAAAGGAGCAAACTTTTATATATGGGCCTGCAGTGGAAGTTATTCTTAAAAGGTGACTTTCACGAATCGTTCTGAAACTGTGCTAAATTACAGATAATTCCCATATATTTCTTGGGAGAAAATGCCCTGAAATTCTCCTTTCTCCGTTGTCGAGATATTCGAGGGCAAAGTCGTGCAGTTTTCGACTTCCAGGGGCTATAACTCGAAAACTAAAGAACGAGAATTTTTGGCACATATGGTCAATTGAATGTTTATCCCAACCCTCTCATTTGGCACTAGTTTCAGCCCGAATTGTGCAAGTCACCTAAGGTCACGAATCGTCCCGAACGTGTAGCCCAAATTGTGAAAATTTCAAACCGCTACTGCTTGCTTGTTTGAGTAGGTAGCCATCTGAAACTTGGCATATATAAAGGTCATTAACATGTCTACATGCATGCACAATCTTATGTCAACTGATTGCATAACTTGCGAACTATAGGCCATCGAAATTTTTGTAAACAAAAGTTTGTGCGACTTTAGCTCCCAAACGGAATAAAAGCTAAAGCTGAAATAGCCTTCATTCTATTTCACTTATTTGTGTCTACACATGTATATGTTTTGCAGAGACTCAAAGCTCTTGAGAATGGAGAAAATGAGGTGTCAATTTTGCATTGGACCCTATGGGAAAATGCATTAAACGCCTACTGCTCCGACGTTCAGCGACCGATAACATCCATCTTTACACTGTAAACGGTAATTACATAGGTACATGCCTGGGGCAAATAACAGCGCAAATAATTGTCCATGTGCAGAGTAATAAAGGAGCAAACTTTTATATATGGGCCTGCAGTGGAAGTTATTCTTAAAAGGTGACTTTCACGAATCGTTCTGAAACTGTGCTAAATTACAGATAATTCCCATATATTTCTTGGGAGAAAATGCCCTGAAATTCTCCTTTCTCCGTTGTCGAGATATTCGAGGGCAAAGTCGTGCAGTTTTCGACTTCCAGGGGCTATAACTCGAAAACTAAAGAACGAGAATTTTTGGCACATATGGTCAATTGAATGTTTATCCCAACCCTCTCATTTGGCACTAGTTTCAGCCCGAATTGTGCAAGTCACCTAAGGACACGAATCGTCCCGAACGTGTAGCCCAAATTGTGAAAATTTCAAACCGCTACTGCTTGCTTGTTTGAGTAGGTAGCCATCTGAAACTTGGCATATATAAAGGTCATTAACATGTCTACATGCATGCATAATCTTATGTCAACTGATTGCATAACTTGCGAACTATAGGCCATCGAAATTTTTGTAAACAAAAGTTTGTGCGACTTTAGCTCCCAAACGGAATAAAAGCTAAAGCTGAAATAGCCTTCATTCTATTTCACTTATTTGTGTCTACACATGTATATGTTTTGCAGAGACTCAAAGCTCTTGAGAATGGAGAAAATGAGATGTCAATTTTGCATTGGACCCTATGGGAAAATGCATTAAACGCCTACTGCTCCGACGTTCAGCGACCGATAACATCCATCTTTACACTGTAAACGGTAATTACATAGGTACATGCCTGGGGCAAATAACAGCGCAAATAATTGTCCATGTGCAGAGTAATAAAGGAGCAAACTTTTATATATGGGCCTGCAGTGGAAGTTATTCTTAAAAGGTGACTTTCACGAATCGTTCTGAAACTGTGCTAAATTACAGATAATTCCCATATATTTCTTGGGAGAAAATGCCCTGAAATTCTCCTTTCTCCGTTGTCGAGATATTCGAGGGCAAAGTCGTGCAGTTTTCGACTTCCAGGGGCTATAACTCGAAAACTAAAGAACGAGAATGTTTGGCACATATGGTCAATTGAATGTTTATCCCAACCCTCTCATTTGGCACTAGTTTCAGCCCGAATTGTGCAAGTCACCTAAGGTCACGAATCGTCCCGAACGTGTAGCCCAAATTGTGAAAATTTCAAACCGCTACTGCTTGCTTGTTTGAGTAGGTAGCCATCTGAAACTTGGCATATATAAAGGTCATTAACATGTCTACAGGCATGCACAATCTTATGTCAACTGATTGCATAACTTGCGAACTATAGGCCATCGAAATTTTTGTAAACAAAAGTTTGTGCGACTTTAGCTCCCAAACGGAATAAAAGCTAAAGCTGAAATAGCCTTCATTCTATTTCACTTATTTGTGTCTACACATGTATATGTTTTGCAGAGACTCAAAGCTCTTGAGAATGGAGAAAATGAGGTGTCAATTTTGCATTGGACCCTATGGGAAAATGCATTAAACGCCTACTGCTCCGACGTTCAGCGACCGATAACATCCATCTTTACACTGTAAACGGTAATTACATAGGTACATGCCTGGGGCAAATAACAGCGCAAATAATTGTCCATGTGCAGAGTAATAAAGGAGCAAACTTTTATATATGGGCCTGCAGTGGAAGTTATTCTTAAAAGGTGACTTTCACGAATCGTTCTGAAACTGTGCTAAATTACAGATAATTCCCATATATTTCTTGGGAGAAAATGCCCTGAAATTCTCCTTTCTCCGTTGTCGAGATATTCGAGGGCAAAGTCGTGCAGTTTTCGACTTCCAGGGGCTATAACTCGAAAACTAAAGAACGAGAATTTTTGGCACATATGGTCAATTGAATGTTTATCCCAACCCTCTCATTTGGCACTAGTTTCAGCCCGAATTGTGCAAGTCACCTAAGGTCACGAATCGTCCCGAACGTGTAGCCCAAATTGTGAAAATTTCAAACCGCTACTGCTTGCTTGTTTGAGTAGGTAGCCATCTGAAACTTGGCATATATAAAGGTCATTAACATGTCTACATGCATGCACAATCTTATGTCAACTGATTGCATAACTTGCGAACTATAGGCCATCGAATTTTTTGTAAACAAAAGTTTGTGCGACTTTAGCTCCCAAACGGAATAAAAGCTAAAGCTGAAATAGCCTTCATTCTATTTCACTTATTTGTGTCTACACATGTATATGTTTTGCAGAGACTCAAAGCTCTTGAGAATGGAGAAAATGAGGTGTCAATTTTGCATTGGACCCTATGGGAAAATGCATTAAACGCCTACTGCTCCGACGTTCAGCGACCGATAACATCCATCTTTACACTGTAAACGGTAATTACATAGGTACATGCCTGGGGCAAATAACAGCGCAAATAATTGTCCATGTGCAGAGTAATAAAGGAGCAAACTTTTATATATGGGCCTGCAGTGGAAGTTATTCTTAAAAGGTGACTTTCACGAATCGTTCTGAAACTGTGCTAAATTACAGATAATTCCCATATATTTCTTGGGAGAAAATGCCCTGAAATTCTCCTTTCTCCGTTGTCGAGATATTCGAGGGCAAAGTCGTGCAGTTTTCGACTTCCAGGGGCTATAACTCGAAAACTAAAGAACGAGAATTTTTGGCACATATGGTCAATTGAATGTTTATCCCAACCCTCTCATTTGGCACTAGTTTCAGCCCGAATTGTGCAAGTCACCTAAGGTCACGAATCGTCCCGAACGTGTAGCCCAAATTGTGAAAATTTCAAACCGCTACTGCTTGCTTGTTTGAGTAGGTAGCCATCTGAAACTTGGCATATATAAAGGTCATTAACATGTCTACATGCATGCACAATCTTATGTCAACTGATTGCATAACTTGCGAACTATAGGCCATCGAAATTTTTGTAAACAAAAGTTTGTGCGACTTTAGCTCCCAAACGGAATAAAAGCTAAAGCTGAAATAGCCTTCATTCTATTTCACTTATTTGTGTCTACACATGTATATGTTTTGCAGAGACTCAAAGCTCTTGAGAATGGAGAAAATGAGGTGTCAATTTTGCATTGGACCCTATGGGAAAATGCATTAAACGCCTACTGCTCCGACGTTCAGCGACCGATAACATCCATCTTTACACTGTAAACGGTAATTACATAGGTATATGCCTGGGGCAAATAACAGCGCAAATAATTGTCCATGTGCAGAGTAATAAAGGAGCAAACTTTTATATATGGGCCTGCAGTGGAAGTTATTCTTAAAAGGTGACTTTCACGAATCGTTCTGAAACTGTGCTAAATTACAGATAATTCCCATATATTTCTTGGGAGAAAATGCCCTGAAATTCTCCTTTCTCCGTTGTCGAGATATTCGAGGGCAAAGTCGTGCAGTTTTCGACTTCCAGGGGCTATAACTCGAAAACTAAAGAACGAGAATTTTTGGCACATATGGTCAATTGAATGTTTATCCCAACCCTCTCATTTGGCACTAGTTTCAGCCCGAATTGTGCAAGTCACCTAAGGTCACGAATCGTCCCGAACGTGTAGCCCAAATTGTGAAAATTTCAAACCGCTACTGCTTGCTTGTTTGAGTAGGTAGCCATCTGAAGCTTGGCATATATAAAGGTCATTAACATGTCTACATGCATGCACAATCTTATGTCAACTGATTGCATAACTTGCGAACTATAGGCCATCGAAATTTTTGTAAACAAAAGTTTGTGCGACTTTAGCTCCCAAACGGAATAAAAGCTAAAGCTGAAATAGCCTTCATTCTATTTCACTTATTTGTGTCTACACATGTATATGTTTTGCAGAGACTCAAAGCTCTTGAGAATGGAGAAAATGAGGTGTCAATTTTGCATTGGACCCTATGGGAAAATGCATTAAACGCCTACTGCTCCGACGTTCAGCGACCGATAACATCCATCTTTACACTGTAAACGGTAATTACATAGGTACATGCCTGGGGCAAATAATTGTCCATGTGCAGAGTAATAAAGGAGCAAACTTTTATATATGGGCCTGCAGTGGAAGTTATTCTTAAAAGGTGACTTTCACGAATCGTTCTGAAACTGTGCTAAATTACAGATAATTCCCATATATTTCTTGGGAGAAAATGCCCTGAAATTCTCCTTTCTCCGTTGTCGAGATATTCGAGGGCAAAGTCGTGCAGTTTTCGACTTCCAGGGGCTATAACTCGAAAACTAAAGAACGAGAATTTTTGGCACATATGGTCAATTGAATGTTTATCCCAACCCTCTCATTTGGCACTAGTTTCAGCCCGAATTGTGCAAGTCACCTAAGGTCACGAATCGTCCCGAACGTGTAGCCCAAATTGTGAAAATTTCAAACCGCTACTGCTTGCTTGTTTGAGTAGGTAGCCATCTGAAACTTGGCATATATAAAGGTCATTAACATGTCTACATGCATGCACAATCTTATGTCAACTGATTGCATAACTTGCGAACTATAGGCCATCGAAATTTTTGTAAACAAAAGTTTGTGCGACTTTAGCTCCCAAACGGAATAAAAGCTAAAGCTGAAATAGCCTTCATTCTATTTCACTTATCTGTGTCTACACATGTATATGTTTTGCAGAGACTCAAAGCTCTTGAGAATGGAGAAAATGAGGTGTCAATTTTGCATTGGACCCTATGGGAAAATGCATTAAACGCCTACTGCTCCGACGTTCAGCGACCGATAACATCCATCTTTACACTGTAAACGGTAATTACATAGGTACATGCCTGGGGCAAATAACAGCGCAAATAATTGTCCATGTGCAGAGTAATAAAGGAGCAAACTTTTATATATGGGCCTGCAGTGGAAGTTATTCTTAAAAGGTGACTTTCACGAATCGTTCTGAAACTGTGCTAAATTACAGATAATTCCCATATATTTCTTGGGAGAAAATGCCCTGAAATTCTCCTTTCTCCGTTGTCGAGATATTCGAGGGCAAAGTCGTGCAGTTTTCGACTTCCAGGGGCTATAACTCGAAAACTAAAGAACGAGAATTTTTGGCACATATGGTCAATTGAATGTTTATCCCAACCCTCTCATTTGGCACTAGTTTCAGCCCGAATTGTGCAAGTCACCTAAGGTCACGAATCGTCCCGAACGTGTAGCCCAAATTGTGAAAATTTCAAACCGCTACTGCTTGCTTGTTTGAGTAGGTAGCCATCTGAAACTTGGCATATATAAAGGTCATTAACATGTCTACATGCATGCACAATCTTATGTCAACTGATTGCATAACTTGCGAACTATAGGCCATCGAAATTTTTGTAAACAAAAGTTTGTGCGACTTTAGCTCCCAAACGGAATAAAAGCTAAAGCTGAAATAGCCTTCATTCTATTTCACTTATTTGTGTCTACACATGTATATGTTTTGCAGAGACTCAAAGCTCTTGAGAATGGAGAAAATGAGGTGTCAATTTTGCATTGGACCCTATGGGAAAATGCATTAAACGCCTACTGCTCCGACGTTCAGCGACCGATAACATCCATCTTTACACTGTAAACGGTAATTACATAGGTACATGCCTGGGGCAAATAACAGCGCAAATAATTGTCCATGTGCAGAGTAATAAAGGAGCAAACTTTTATATATGGGCCTGCAGTGGAAGTTATTCTTAAAAGGTGACTTTCACGAATCGTTCTGAAACTGTGCTAAATTACAGATAATTCCCATATATTTCTTGGGAGAAAATGCCCTGAAATTCTCCTTTCTCCGTTGTCGAGATATTCGAGGGCAAAGTCGTGCAGTTTTCGACTTCCAGGGGCTATAACTCGAAAACTAAAGAACGAGAATTTTTGGCACATATGGTCAATTGAATGTTTATCCCAACCCTCTCATTTGGCACTAGTTTCAGCCCGAATTGTGCAAGTCACCTAAGGTCACGAATCGTCCCGAACGTGTAGCCCAAATTGTGAAAATTTCAAACCGCTACTGCTTGCTTGTTTGAGTAGGTAGCCATCTGAAACTTGGCATATATAAAGGTCATTAACATGTCTACATGCATGCACAATCTTATGTCAACTGATTGCATAACTTGCGAACTATAGGCCATCGAAATTTTTGTAAACAAAAGTTTGTGCGACTTTAGCTCCCAAACGGAATAAAAGCTAAAGCTGAAATAGCCTTCATTCTATTTCACTTATTTGTGTCTACACATGTATATGTTTTGCAGAGACTCAAAGCTCTTGAGAATGGAGAAAATGAGGTGTCAATTTTGCATTGGACCCTATGGGAAAATGCATTAAACGCCTACTGCTCCGACGTTCAGCGACCGATAACATCCATCTTTACACTGTAAACGGTAATTACATAGGTACATGCCTGGGGCAAATAACAGCGCAAATAATTGTCCATGTGCAGAGTAATAAAGGAGCAAACTTTTATATATGGGCCTGTAGTGGAAGTTATTCTTAAAAGGTGACTTTCACGAATCGTTCTGAAACTGTGCTAAATTACAGATAATTCCCATATATTTCTTGGGAGAAAATGCCCTGAAATTCTCCTTTCTCCGTTGTCGAGATATTCGAGGGCAAAGTCGTACAGTTTTCGACTTCCAGGGGCTATAACTCGAAAACTAAAGAACGAGAATTTTTGGCACATATGGTCAATTGAATGTTTATCCCAACCCTCTCATTTGGCACTAGTTTCAGCCCGAATTGTGCAAGTCACCTAAGGTCACGAATCGTCCCGAACGTGTAGCCCAAATTGTGAAAATTTCAAACCGCTACTGCTTGCTTGTTTGAGTAGGTAGCCATCTGAAACTTGGCATATATAAAGGTCATTAACATGTCTACATGCATGCACAATCTTATGTCAACTGATTGCATAACTTGCGAACTATAGGCCATCGAAATTTTTGTAAACAAAAGTTTGTGCGACTTTAGCTCCCAAACGGAATAAAAGCTAAAGCTGAAATAGCCTTCATTCTATTTCACTTATTTGTGTCTACACATGTATATGTTTTGCAGAGACTCAAAGCTCTTGAGAATGGAGAAAATGAGGTGTCAATTTTGCATTGGACCCTATGGGAAAATGCATTAAACGCCTACTGCTCCGACGTTCAGCGACCGATAACATCCATCTTTACACTGTAAACGGTAATTACATAGGTACATGCCTGGGGCAAATAACAGCGCAAATAATTGTCCATGTGCAGAGTAATAAAGGAGCAAACTTTTATATATGGGCCTGCAGTGGAAGTTATTCTTAAAAGGTGACTTTCACGAATCGTTCTGAAACTGTGCTAAATTACAGATAATTCCCATATATTTCTTGGGAGAAAATGCCCTGAAATTCTCCTTTCTCCGTTGTCGAGATATTCGAGGGCAAAGTCGTGCAGTTTTCGACTTCCAGGGGCTATAACTCGAAAACTAAAGAACGAGAATTTTTGGCACATATGGTCAATTGAATGTTTATCCCAACCCTCTCATTTGGCACTAGTTTCAGCCCGAATTGTGCAAGTCACCTAAGGTCACGAATCGTCCCGAACGTGTAGCCCAAATTGTGAAAATTTCAAACCGCTACTGCTTGCTTGTTTGAGTAGGTAGCCATCTGAAACTTGGCATATATAAAGGTCATTAACATGTCTACATGCATGCACAATCTTATGTCAACTGATTGCATAACTTGCGAACTATAGGCCATCGAAATTTTTGTAAACAAAAGTTTGTGCGACTTTAGCTCCCAAACGGAATAAAAGCTAAAGCTGAAATAGCCTTCATTCTATTTCACTTATTTGTGTCTACACATGTATATGTTTTGCAGAGACTCAAAGCTCTTGAGAATGGAGAAAATGAGGTGTCAATTTTGCATTGGACCCTATGGGAAAATGCATTAAACGCCTACTGCTCCGACGTTCAGCGACCGATAACATCCATCTTTACACTGTAAACGGTAATTACATAGGTACATGCCTGGGGCAAATAACAGCGCAAATAATTGTCCATGTGCAGAGTAATAAAGGAGCAAACTTTTATATATGGGCCTGCAGTGGAAGTTATTCTTAAAAGGTGACTTTCACGAATCGTTCTGAAACTGTGCTAAATTACAGATAATTCCCATATATTTCTTGGGAGAAAATGCCCTGAAATTCTCCTTTCTCCGTTGTCGAGATATTCGAGGGCAAAGTCGTGCAGTTTTCGACTTCCAGGGGCTATAACTCGAAAACTAAAGAACGAGAATTTTTGGCACATATGGTCAATTGAATGTTTATCCCAACCCTCTCATTTGGCACTAGTTTCAGCCCGAATTGTGCAAGTCACCTAAGGTCACGAATCGTCCCGAACGTGTAGCCCAAATTGTGAAAATTTCAAACCGCTACTGCTTGCTTGTTTGAGTAGGTAGCCATCTGAAACTTGGCATATATAAAGGTCATTAACATGTCTACATGCATGCACAATCTTATGTCAACTGATTGCATAACTTGCGAACTATAGGCCATCGAAATTTTTGTAAACAAAAGTTTGTGCGACTTTAGCTCCCAAACGGAATAAAAGCTAAAGCTGAAATAGCCTTCATTCTATTTCACTTATTTGTGTCTACACATGTATATGTTTTGCAGAGACTCAAAGCTCTTGAGAATGGAGAAAATGAGGTGTCAATTTTGCATTGGACCCTATGGGAAAATGCATTAAACGCCTACTGCTCCGACGTTCAGCGACCGATAACATCCATCTTTACACTGTAAACGGTAATTACATAGGTACATGCCTGGGGCAAATAACAGCGCAAATAATTGTCCATGTGCAGAGTAATAAAGGAGCAAACTTTTATATATGGGCCTGCAGTGGAAGTTATTCTTAAAAGGTGACTTTCACGAATCGTTCTGAAACTGTGCTAAATTACAGATAATTCCCATATATTTCTTGGGAGAAAATGCCCTGAAATTCTCCTTTCTCCGTTGTCGAGATATTCGAGGGCAAAGTCGTGCAGTTTTCGACTTCCAGGGGCTATAACTCGAAAACTAAAGAACGAGAATTTTTGGCACATATGGTCAATTGAATGTTTATCCCAACCCTCTCATTTGGCACTAGTTTCAGCCCGAATTGTGCAAGTCACCTAAGGTCACGAATCGTCCCGAACGTGTAGCCCAAATTGTGAAAATTTCAAACCGCTACTGCTTGCTTGTTTGAGTAGGTAGCCATCTGAAACTTGGCATATATAAAGGTCATTAACATGTCTACATGCATGCACAATCTTATGTCAACTGATTGCATAACTTGCGAACTATAGGCCATCGAAATTTTTGTAAACAAAAGTTTGTGCGACTTTAGCTCCCAAACGGAATAAAAGCTAAAGCTGAAATAGCCTTCATTCTATTTCACTTATTTGTGTCTACACATGTATATGTTTTGCAGAGACTCAAAGCTCTTGAGAATGGAGAAAATGAGGTGTCAATTTTGCATTGGACCCTATGGGAAAATGCATTAAACGCCTACTGCTCCGACGTTCAGCGACCGATAACATCCATCTTTACACTGTAAACGGTAATTACATAGGTACATGCCTGGGGCAAATAACAGCGCAAATAATTGTCCATGTGCAGAGTAATAAAGGAGCAAACTTTTATATATGGGCCTGCAGTGGAAGTTATTCTTAAAAGGTGACTTTCACGAATCGTTCTGAAACTGTGCTAAATTACAGATAATTCCCATATATTTCTTGGGAGAAAATGCCCTGAAATTCTCCTTTCTCCGTTGTCGAGATATTCGAGGGCAAAGTCGTACAGTTTTCGACTTCCAGGGGCTATAACTCGAAAACTAAAGAACGAGAATTTTTGGCACATATGGTCAATTGAATGTTTATCCCAACCCTCTCATTTGGCACTAGTTTCAGCCCGAATTGTGCAAGTCACCTAAGGTCACGAATCGTCCCGAACGTGTAGCCCAAATTGTGAAAATTTCAAACCGCTACTGCTTGCTTGTTTGAGTAGGTAGCCATCTGAAACTTGGCATATATAAAGGTCATTAACATGTCTACATGCATGCACAATCTTATGTCAACTGATTGCATAACTTGCGAACTATAGGCCATCGAAATTTTTGTAAACAAAAGTTTGTGCGACTTTAGCTCCCAAACGGAATAAAAGCTAAAGCTGAAATAGCCTTCATTCTATTTCACTTATTTGTGTCTACACATGTATATGTTTTGCAGAGACTCAAAGCTCTTGAGAATGGAGAAAATGAGGTGTCAATTTTGCATTGGACCCTATGGGAAAATGCATTAAACGCCTACTGCTCCGACGTTCAGCGACCGATAACATCCATCTTTACACTGTAAACGGTAATTACATAGGTACATGCCTGGGGCAAATAACAGCGCAAATAATTGTCCATGTGCAGAGTAATAAAGGAGCAAACTTTTATATATGGGCCTGCAGTGGAAGTTATTCTTAAAAGGTGACTTTCACGAATCGTTCTGAAACTGTGCTAAATTACAGATAATTCCCATATATTTCTTGGGAGAAAATGCCCTGAAATTCTCCTTTCTCCGTTGTCGAGATATTCGAGGGCAAAGTCGTGCAGTTTTCGACTTCCAGGGGCTATAACTCGAAAACTAAAGAACGAGAATTTTTGGCACATATGGTCAATTGAATGTTTATCCCAACCCTCTCATTTGGCACTAGTTTCAGCCCGAATTGTGCAAGTCACCTAAGGTCACGAATCGTCCCGAACGTGTAGCCCAAATTGTGAAAATTTCAAACCGCTACTGCTTGCTTGTTTGAGTAGGTAGCCATCTGAAACTTGGCATATATAAAGGTCATTAACATGTCTACATGCATGCACAATCTTATGTCAACTGATTGCATAACTTGCGAACTATAGGCCATCGAAATTTTTGTAAACAAAAGTTTGTGCGACTTTAGCTCCCAAACGGAATAAAAGCTAAAGCTGAAATAGCCTTCATTCTATTTCACTTATTTGTGTCTACACATGTATATGTTTTGCAGAGACTCAAAGCTCTTGAGAATGGAGAAAATGAGGTGTCAATTTTGCATTGGACCCTATGGGAAAATGCATTAAACGCCTACTGCTCCGACGTTCAGCGACCGATAACATCCATCTTTACACTGTAAACGGTAATTACATAGGTACATGCCTGGGGCAAATAACAGCGCAAATAATTGTCCATGTGCAGAGTAATAAAGGAGCAAACTTTTATATATGGGCCTGCAGTGGAAGTTATTCTTAAAAGGTGACTTTCACGAATCGTTCTGAAACTGTGCTAAATTACAGATAATTCCCATATATTTCTTGGGAGAAAATGCCCTGAAATTCTCCTTTCTCCGTTGTCGAGATATTCGAGGGCAAAGTCGTGCAGTTTTCGACTTCCAGGGGCTATAACTCGAAAACTAAAGAACGAGAATTTTTGGCACATATGGTCAATTGAATGTTTATCCCAACCCTCTCATTTGGCACTAGTTTCAGCCCGAATTGTGCAAGTCACCTAAGGTCACGAATCGTCCCGAACGTGTAGCCCAAATTGTGAAAATTTCAAACCGCTACTGCTTGCTTGTTTGAGTAGGTAGCCATCTGAAACTTGGCATATATAAAGGTCATTAACATGTCTACATGCATGCACAATCTTATGTCAACTGATTGCATAACTTGCGAACTATAGGCCATCGAAATTTTTGTAAACAAAAGTTTGTGCGACTTTAGCTCCCAAACGGAATAAAAGCTAAAGCTGAAATAGCCTTCATTCTATTTCACTTATTTGTGTCTACACATGTATATGTTTTGCAGAGACTCAAAGCTCTTGAGAATGGAGAAAATGAGGTGTCAATTTTGCATTGGACCCTATGGGAAAATGCATTAAACGCCTACTGCTCCGACGTTCAGCGACCGATAACATCCATCTTTACACTGTAAACGGTAATTACATAGGTACATGCCTGGGGCAAATAACAGCGCAAATAATTGTCCATGTGCAGAGTAATAAAGGAGCAAACTTTTATATATGGGCCTGCAGTGGAAGTTATTCTTAAAAGGTGACTTTCACGAATCGTTCTGAAACTGTGCTAAATTACAGATAATTCCCATATATTTCTTGGGAGAAAATGCCCTGAAATTCTCCTTTCTCCGTTGTCGAGATATTCGAGGGCAAAGTCGTGCAGTTTTCGACTTCCAGGGGCTATAACTCGAAAACTAAAGAACGAGAATTTTTGGCACATATGGTCAATTGAATGTTTATCCCAACCCTCTCATTTGGCACTAGTTTCAGCCCGAATTGTGCAAGTCACCTAAGGTCACGAATCGTCCCGAACGTGTAGCCCAAATTGTGAAAATTTCAAACCGCTACTGCTTGCTTGTTTGAGTAGGTAGCCATCTGAAACTTGGCATATATAAAGGTCATTAACATGTCTACATGCATGCACAATCTTATGTCAACTGATTGCATAACTTGCGAACTATAGGCCATCGAAATTTTTGTAAACAAAAGTTTGTGCGACTTTAGCTCCCAAACGGAATAAAAGCTAAAGCTGAAATAGCCTTCATTCTATTTCACTTATTTGTGTCTACACATGTATATGTTTTGCAGAGACTCAAAGCTCTTGAGAATGGAGAAAATGAGGTGTCAATTTTGCATTGGACCCTATGGGAAAATGCATTAAACGCCTACTGCTCCGACGTTCAGCGACCGATAACATCCATCTTTACACTGTAAACGGTAATTACATAGGTACATGCCTGGGGCAAATAACAGCGCAAATAATTGTCCATGTGCAGAGTAATAAAGGAGCAAACTTTTATATATGGGCCTGCAGTGGAAGTTATTCTTAAAAGGTGACTTTCACGAATCGTTCTGAAACTGTGCTAAATTACAGATAATTCCCATATATTTCTTGGGAGAAAATGCCCTGAAATTCTCCTTTCTCCGTTGTCGAGATATTCGAGGGCAAAGTCGTACAGTTTTCGACTTCCAGGGGCTATAACTCGAAAACTAAAGAACGAGAATTTTTGGCACATATGGTCAATTGAATGTTTATCCCAACCCTCTCATTTGGCACTAGTTTCAGCCCGAATTGTGCAAGTCACCTAAGGTCACGAATCGTCCCGAACGTGTAGCCCAAATTGTGAAAATTTCAAACCGCTACTGCTTGCTTGTTTGAGTAGGTAGCCATCTGAAACTTGGCATATATAAAGGTCATTAACATGTCTACATGCATGCACAATCTTATGTCAACTGATTGCATAACTTGCGAACTATAGGCCATCGAAATTTTTGTAAACAAAAGTTTGTGCGACTTTAGCTCCCAAACGGAATAAAAGCTAAAGCTGAAATAGCCTTCATTCTATTTCACTTATTTGTGTCTACACATGTATATGTTTTGCAGAGACTCAAAGCTCTTGAGAATGGAGAAAATGAGGTGTCAATTTTGCATTGGACCCTATGGGAAAATGCATTAAACGCCTACTGCTCCGACGTTCAGCGACCGATAACATCCATCTTTACACTGTAAACGGTAATTACATAGGTACATGCCTGGGGCAAATAACAGCGCAAATAATTGTCCATGTGCAGAGTAATAAAGGAGCAAACTTTTATATATGGGCCTGCAGTGGAAGTTATTCTTAAAAGGTGACTTTCACGAATCGTTCTGAAACTGTGCTAAATTACAGATAATTCCCATATATTTCTTGGGAGAAAATGCCCTGAAATTCTCCTTTCTCCGTTGTCGAGATATTCGAGGGCAAAGTCGTGCAGTTTTCGACTTCCAGGGGCTATAACTCGAAAACTAAAGAACGAGAATTTTTGGCACATATGGTCAATTGAATGTTTATCCCAACCCTCTCATTTGGCACTAGTTTCAGCCCGAATTGTGCAAGTCACCTAAGGTCACGAATCGTCCCGAACGTGTAGCCCAAATTGTGAAAATTTCAAACCGCTACTGCTTGCTTGTTTGAGTAGGTAGCCATCTGAAACTTGGCATATATAAAGGTCATTAACATGTCTACATGCATGCACAATCTTATGTCAACTGATTGCATAACTTGCGAACTATAGGCCATCGAAATTTTTGTAAACAAAAGTTTGTGCGACTTTAGCTCCCAAACGGAATAAAAGCTAAAGCTGAAATAGCCTTCATTCTATTTCACTTATTTGTGTCTACACATGTATATGTTTTGCAGAGACTCAAAGCTCTTGAGAATGGAGAAAATGAGGTGTCAATTTTGCATTGGACCCTATGGGAAAATGCATTAAACGCCTACTGCTCCGACGTTCAGCGACCGATAACATCCATCTTTACACTGTAAACGGTAATTACATAGGTACATGCCTGGGGCAAATAACAGCGCAAATAATTGTCCATGTGCAGAGTAATAAAGGAGCAAACTTTTATATATGGGCCTGCAGTGGAAGTTATTCTTAAAAGGTGACTTTCACGAATCGTTCTGAAACTGTGCTAAATTACAGATAATTCCCATATATTTCTTGGGAGAAAATGCCCTGAAATTCTCCTTTCTCCGTTGTCGAGATATTCGAGGGCAAAGTCGTGCAGTTTTCGACTTCCAGGGGCTATAACTCGAAAACTAAAGAACGAGAATTTTTGGCACATATGGTCAATTGAATGTTTATCCCAACCCTCTCATTTGGCACTAGTTTCAGCCCGAATTGTGCAAGTCACCTAAGGTCACGAATCGTCCCGAACGTGTAGCCCAAATTGTGAAAATTTCAAACCGCTACTGCTTGCTTGTTTGAATAGGTAGCCATCTGAAACTTGGCATATATAAAGGTCATTAACATGTCTACATGCATGCACAATCTTATGTCAACTGATTGCATAACTTGCGAACTATAGGCCATCGAAATTTTTGTAAACAAAAGTTTGTGCGACTTTAGCTCCCAAACGGAATAAAAGCTAAAGCTGAAATAGCCTTCATTCTATTTCACTTATTTGTGTCTACACATGTATATGTTTTGCAGAGACTCAAAGCTCTTGAGAATGGAGAAAATGAGGTGTCAATTTTGCATTGGACCCTATGGGAAAATGCATTAAACGCCTACTGCTCCGACGTTCAGCGACCGATAACATCCATCTTTACACTGTAAACGGTAATTACATAGGTACATGCCTGGGGCAAATAACAGCGCAAATAATTGTCCATGTGCAGAGTAATAAAGGAGCAAACTTTTATATATGGGCCTGCAGTGGAAGTTATTCTTAAAAGGTGACTTTCACGAATCGTTCTGAAACTGTGCTAAATTACAGATAATTCCCATATATTTCTTGGGAGAAAATGCCCTGAAATTCTCCTTTCTCCGTTGTCGAGATATTCGAGGGCAAAGTCGTGCAGTTTTCGACTTCCAGGGGCTATAACTCGAAAACTAAAGAACGAGAATTTTTGGCACATATGGTCAATTGAATGTTTATCCCAACCCTCTCATTTGGCACTAGTTTCAGCCCGAATTGTGCAAGTCACCTAAGGTCACGAATCGTCCCGAACGTGTAGCCCAAATTGTGAAAATTTCAAACCGCTACTGCTTGCTTGTTTGAGTAGGTAGCCATTTGAAACTTGGCATATATAAAGGTCATTAACATGTCTACATGCATGCACAATCTTATGTCAACTGATTGCATAACTTGCGAACTATAGGCCATCGAAATTTTTGTAAACAAAAGTTTGTGCGACTTTAGCTCCCAAACGGAATAAAAGCTAAAGCTGAAATAGCCTTCATTCTATTTCACTTATTTGTGTCTACACATGTATATGTTTTGCAGAGACTCAAAGCTCTTGAGAATGGAGAAAATGAGGTGTCAATTTTGCATTGGACCCTATGGGAAAATGCATTAAACGCCTACTGCTCCGACGTTCAGCGACCGATAACATCCATCTTTACACTGTAAACGGTAATTACATAGGTACATGCCTGGGGCAAATAACAGCGCAAATAATTGTCCATGTGCAGAGTAATAAAGGAGCAAACTTTTATATATGGGCCTGCAGTGGAAGTTATTCTTAAAAGGTGACTTTCACGAATCGTTCTGAAACTGTGCTAAATTACAGATAATTCCCATATATTTCTTGGGAGAAAATGCCCTGAAATTCTCCTTTCTCCGTTGTCGAGATATTCGAGGGCAAAGTCGTGCAGTTTTCGACTTCCAGGGGCTATAACTCGAAAACTAAAGAACGAGAATTTTTGGCACATATGGTCAATTGAATGTTTATCCCAACCCTCTCATTTGGCACTAGTTTCAGCCCGAATTGTGCAAGTCACCTAAGGTCACGAATCGTCCCGAACGTGTAGCCCAAATTGTGAAAATTTCAAACCGCTACTGCTTGCTTGTTTGAGTAGGTAGCCATCTGAAACTTGGCATATATAAAGGTCATTAACATGTCTACATGCATGCACAATCTTATGTCAACTGATTGCATAACTTGCGAACTATAGGCCATCGAAATTTTTGTAAACAAAAGTTTGTGCGACTTTAGCTCCCAAACGGAATAAAAGCTAAAGCTGAAATAGCCTTCATTCTATTTCACTTATTTGTGTCTACACATGTATATGTTTTGCAGAGACTCAAAGCTCTTGAGAATGGAGAAAATGAGGTGTCAATTTTTCATTGGACCCTATGGGAAAATGCATTAAACGCCTACTGCTCCGACGTTCAGCGACCGATAACATCCATCTTTACACTGTAAACGGTAATTACATAGGTACATGCCTGGGGCAAATAACAGCGCAAATAATTGTCCATGTGCAGAGTAATAAAGGAGCAAACTTTTATATATGGGCCTGCAGTGGAAGTTATTCTTAAAAGGTGACTTTCACGAATCGTTCTGAAACTGTGCTAAATTACAGATAATTCCCATATATTTCTTGGGAGAAAATGCCCTGAAATTCTCCTTTCTCCGTTGTCGAGATATTCGAGGGCAAAGTCGTGCAGTTTTCGACTTCCAGGGGCTATAACTCGAAAACTAAAGAACGAGAATTTTTGGCACATATGGTCAATTGAATGTTTATCCCAACCCTCTCATTTGGCACTAGTTTCAGCCCGAATTGTGCAAGTCACCTAAGGTCACGAATCGTCCCGAACGTGTAGCCCAAATTGTGAAAATTTCAAACCGCTACTGCTTGCTTGTTTGAGTAGGTAGCCATCTGAAACTTGGCATATATAAAGGTCATTAACATGTCTACATGCATGCACAATCTTATGTCAACTGATTGCATAACTTGCGAACTATAGGCCATCGAAATTTTTGTAAACAAAAGTTTGTGCGACTTTAGCTCCCAAACGGAATAAAAGCTAAAGCTGAAATAGCCTTCATTCTATTTCACTTATTTGTGTCTACACATGTATATGTTTTGCAGAGACTCAAAGCTCTTGAGAATGGAGAAAATGAGGTGTCAATTTTGCATTGGACCCTATGGGAAAATGCATTAAACGCCTACTGCTCCGACGTTCAGCGACCGATAACATCCATCTTTACACTGTAAACGGTAATTACATAGGTACATGCCTGGGGCAAATAACAGCGCAAATAATTGTCCGTGTGCAGAGTAATAAAGGAGCAAACTTTTATATATGGGCCTGCAGTGGAAGTTATTCTTAAAAGGTGACTTTCACGAATCGTTCTGAAACTGTGCTAAATTACAGATAATTCCCATATATTTCTTGGGAGAAAATGCCCTGAAATTCTCCTTTCTCCGTTGTCGAGATATTCGAGGGCAAAGTCGTGCAGTTTTCGACTTCCAGGGGCTATAACTCGAAAACTAAAGAACGAGAATTTTTGGCACATATGGTCAATTGAATGTTTATCCCAACCCTCTCATTTGGCACTAGTTTCAGCCCGAATTGTGCAAGTCACCTAAGGTCACGAATCGTCCCGAACGTGTAGCCCAAATTGTGAAAATTTCAAACCGCTACTGCTTGCTTGTTTGAGTAGGTAGCCATCTGAAACTTGGCATATATAAAGGTCATTAACATGTCTACATGCATGCACAATCTTATGTCAACTGATTGCATAACTTGCGAACTATAGGCCATCGAAATTTTTGTAAACAAAAGTTTGTGCGACTTTAGCTCCCAAACGGAATAAAAGCTAAAGCTGAAATAGCCTTCATTCTATTTCACTTATTTGTGTCTACACATGTATATGTTTTGCAGAGACTCAAAGCTCTTGAGAATGGAGAAAATGAGGTGTCAATTTTGCATTGGACCCTATGGGAAAATGCATTAAACGCCTACTGCTCCGACGTTCAGCGACCGATAACATCCATCTTTACACTGTAAACGGTAATTACATAGGTACATGCCTGGGGCAAATAACAGCGCAAATAATTGTCCATGTGCAGAGTAATAAAGGAGCAAACTTTTATATATGGGCCTGCAGTGGAAGTTATTCTTAAAAGGTGACTTTCACGAATCGTTCTGAAACTGTGCTAAATTACAGATAATTCCCATATATTTCTTGGGAGAAAATGCCCTGAAATTCTCCTTTCTCCGTTGTCGAGATATTCGAGGGCAAAGTCGTGCAGTTTTCGACTTCCAGGGGCTATAACTCGAAAACTAAAGAACGAGAATTTTTGGCACATATGGTCAATTGAATGTTTATCCCAACCCTCTCATTTGGCACTAGTTTCAGCCCGAATTGTGCAAGTCACCTAAGGTCACGAATCGTCCCGAACGTGTAGCCCAAATTGTGAAAATTTCAAACCGCTACTGCTTGCTTGTTTGAGTAGGTAGCCATCTGAAACTTGGCATATATAAAGGTCATTAACATGTCTACATGCATGCACAATCTTATGTCAACTGATTGCATAACTTGCGAACTATAGGCCATCGAAATTTTTGTAAACAAAAGTTTGTGCGACTTTAGCTCCCAAACGGAATAAAAGCTAAAGCTGAAATAGCCTTCATTCTATTTCACTTATTTGTGTCTACACATGTATATGTTTTGCAGAGACTCAAAGCTCTTGAGAATGGAGAAAATGAGGTGTCAATTTTGCATTGGACCCTATGGGAAAATGCATTAAACGCCTACTGCTCCGACGTTCAGCGACCGATAACATCCATCTTTACACTGTAAACGGTAATTACATAGGTACATGCCTGGGGCAAATAACAGCGCAAATAATTGTCCGTGTGCAGAGTAATAAAGGAGCAAACTTTTATATATGGGCCTGCAGTGGAAGTTATTCTTAAAAGGTGACTTTCACGAATCGTTCTGAAACTGTGCTAAATTACAGATAATTCCCATATATTTCTTGGGAGAAAATGCCCTGAAATTCTCCTTTCTCCGTTGTCGAGATATTCGAGGGCAAAGTCGTGCAGTTTTCGACTTCCAGGGGCTATAACTCGAAAACTAAAGAACGAGAATTTTTGGCACATATGGTCAATTGAATGTTTATCCCAACCCTCTCATTTGGCACTAGTTTCAGCCCGAATTGTGCAAGTCACCTAAGGTCACGAATCGTCCCGAACGTGTAGCCCAAATTGTGAAAATTTCAAACCGCTACTGCTTGCTTGTTTGAGTAGGTAGCCATCTGAAACTTGGCATATATAAAGGTCATTAACATGTCTACATGCATGCACAATCTTATGTCAACTGATTGCATAACTTGCGAACTATAGGCCATCGAAATTTTTGTAAACAAAAGTTTGTGCGACTTTAGCTCCCAAACGGAATAAAAGCTAAAGCTGAAATAGCCTTCATTCTATTTCACTTATTTGTGTCTACACATGTATATGTTTTGCAGAGACTCAAAGCTCTTGAGAATGGAGAAAATGAGGTGTCAATTTTGCATTGGACCCTATGGGAAAATGCATTAAACGCCTACTGCTCCGACGTTCAGCGACCGATAACATCCATCTTTACACTGTAAACGGTAATTACATAGGTACATGCCTGGGGCAAATAACAGCGCAAATAATTGTCCATGTGCAGAGTAATAAAGGAGCAAACTTTTATATATGGGCCTGCAGTGGAAGTTATTCTTAAAAGGTGACTTTCACGAATCGTTCTGAAACTGTGCTAAATTACAGATAATTCCCATATATTTCTTGGGAGAAAATGCCCTGAAATTCTCCTTTCTCCGTTGTCGAGATATTCGAGGGCAAAGTCGTGCAGTTTTCGACTTCCAGGGGCTATAACTCGAAAACTAAAGAACGAGAATTTTTGGCACATATGGTCAATTGAATGTTTATCCCAACCCTCTCATTTGGCACTAGTTTCAGCCCGAATTGTGCAAGTCACCTAAGGTCACGAATCGTCCCGAACGTGTAGCCCAAATTGTGAAAATTTCAAACCGCTACTGCTTGCTTGTTTGAGTAGGTAGCCATCTGAAACTTGGCATATATAAAGGTCATTAACATGTCTACATGCATGCACAATCTTATGTCAACTGATTGCATAACTTGCGAACTATAGGCCATCGAATTTTTTGTAAACAAAAGTTTGTGCGACTTTAGCTCCCAAACGGAATAAAAGCTAAAGCTGAAATAGCCTTCATTCTATTTCACTTATTTGTGTCTACACATGTATATGTTTTGCAGAGACTCAAAGCTCTTGAGAATGGAGAAAATGAGGTGTCAATTTTGCATTGGACCCTATGGGAAAATGCATTAAACGCCTACTGCTCCGACGTTCAGCGACCGATAACATCCATCTTTACACTGTAAACGGTAATTACATAGGTACATGCCTGGGGCAAATAACAGCGCAAATAATTGTCCATGTGCAGATTAATAAAGGAGCAAACTTTTATATATGGGCCTGCAGTGGAAGTTATTCTTAAAAGGTGACTTTCACGAATCGTTCTGAAACTGTGCTAAATTACAGATAATTCCCATATATTTCTTGGGAGAAAATGCCCTGAAATTCTCCTTTCTCCGTTGTCGAGATATTCGAGGGCAAAGTCGTGCAGTTTTCGACTTCCAGGGGCTATAACTCGAAAACTAAAGAACGAGAATTTTTGGCACATATGGTCAATTGAATGTTTATCCCAACCCTCTCATTTGGCACTAGTTTCAGCCCGAATTGTGCAAGTCACCTAAGGTCACGAATCGTCCCGAACGTGTAGCCCAAATTGTGAAAATTTCAAACCGCTACTGCTTGCTTGTTTGAGTAGGTAGCCATCTGAAACTTGGCATATATAAAGGTCATTAACATGTCTACATGCATGCACAATCTTATGTCAACTGATTGCATAACTTGCGAACTATAGGCCATCGAAATTTTTGTAAACAAAAGTTTGTGCGACTTTAGCTCCCAAACGGAATAAAAGGTAAAGCTGAAATAGCCTTCATTCTATTTCACTTATTTGTGTCTACACATGTATATGTTTTGCAGAGACTCAAAGCTCTTGAGAATGGAGAAAATGAGGTGTCAATTTTGCATTGGACCCTATGGGAAAATGCATTAAACGCCTACTGCTCCGACGTTCAGCGACCGATAACATCCATCTTTACACTGTAAACGGTAATTACATAGGTACATGCCTGGGGCAAATAACAGCGCAAATAATTGTCCATGTGCAGAGTAATAAAGGAGCAAACTTTTATATATGGGCCTGCAGTGGAAGTTATTCTTAAAAGGTGACTTTCACGAATCGTTCTGAAACTGTGCTAAATTACAGATAATTCCCATATATTTCTTGGGAGAAAATGCCCTGAAATTCTCCTTTCTCCGTTGTCGAGATATTCGAGGGCAAAGTCGTGCAGTTTTCGACTTCCAGGGGCTATAACTCGAAAACTAAAGAACGAGAATTTTTGGCACATATGGTCAATTGAATGTTTATCCCAACCCTCTCATTTGGCACTAGTTTCAGCCCGAATTGTGCAAGTCACCTAAGGTCACGAATCGTCCCGAACGTGTAGCCCAAATTGTGAAAATTTCAAACCGCTACTGCTTGCTTGTTTGAGTAGGTAGCCATCTGAAACTTGGCATATATAAAGGTCATTAACATGTCTACATGCATGCACAATCTTATGTCAACTGATTGCATAACTTGCGAACTATAGGCCATCGAAATTTTTGTAAACAAAAGTTTGTGCGACTTTAGCTCCCAAACGGAATAAAAGCTAAAGCTGAAATAGCCTTCATTCTATTTCACTTATTTGTGTCTACACATGTATATGTTTTGCAGAGACTCAAAGCTCTTGAGAATGGAGAAAATGAGGTGTCAATTTTGCATTGGACCCTATGGGAAAATGCATTAAACGCCTACTGCTCCGACGTTCAGCGACCGATAACATCCATCTTTACACTGTAAACGGTAATTACATAGGTACATGCCTGGGGCAAATAACAGCGCAAATAATTGTCCATGTGCAGAGTAATAAAGGAGCAAACTTTTATATATGGGCCTGCAGTGGAAGTTATTCTTAAAAGGTGACTTTCACGAATCGTTCTGAAACTGTGCTAAATTACAGATAATTCCCATATATTTCTTGGGAGAAAATGCCCTGAAATTCTCCTTTCTCCGTTGTCGAGATATTCGAGGGCAAAGTCGTGCAGTTTTCGACTTCCAGGGGCTATAACTCGAAAACTAAAGAACGAGAATTTTTGGCACATATGGTCAATTGAATGTTTATCCCAACCCTCTCATTTGGCACTAGTTTCAGCCCGAATTGTGCAAGTCACCTAAGGTCACGAATCGTCCCGAACGTGTAGCCCAAATTGTGAAAATTTCAAACCGCTACTGCTTGCTTGTTTGAGTAGGTAGCCATCTGAAACTTGGCATATATAAAGGTCATTAACATGTCTACATGCATGCACAATCTTATGTCAACTGATTGCATAACTTGCGAACTATAGGCCATCGAAATTTTTGTAAACAAAAGTTTGTGCGACTTTAGCTCCCAAACGGAATAAAAGCTAAAGCTGAAATAGCCTTCATTCTATTTCACTTATTTGTGTCTACACATGTATATGTTTTGCAGAGACTCAAAGCTCTTGAGAATGGAGAAAATGAGGTGTCAATTTTGCATTGGACCCTATGGGAAAATGCATTAAACGCCTACTGCTCCGACGTTCAGCGACCGATAACATCCATCTTTACACTGTAAACGGTAATTACATAGGTACATGCCTGGGGCAAATAACAGCGCAAATAATTGTCCATGTGCAGAGTAATAAAGGAGCAAACTTTTATATATGGGCCTGCAGTGGAAGTTATTCTTAAAAGGTGACTTTCACGAATCGTTCTGAAACTGTGCTAAATTACAGATAATTCCCATATATTTCTTGGGAGAAAATGCCCTGAAATTCTCCTTTCTCCGTTGTCGAGATATTCGAGGGCAAAGTCGTGCAGTTTTCGACTTCCAGGGGCTATAACTCGAAAACTAAAGAACGAGAATTTTTGGCACATATGGTCAATTGAATGTTTATCCCAACCCTCTCATTTGGCACTAGTTTCAGCCCGAATTGTGCAAGTCACCTAAGGTCACGAATCGTCCCGAACGTGTAGCCCAAATTGTGAAAATTTCAAACCGCTACTGCTTGCTTGTTTGAGTAGGTAGCCATCTGAAACTTGGCATATATAAAGGTCATTAACATGTCTACATGCATGCACAATCTTATGTCAACTGATTGCATAACTTGCGAACTATAGGCCATCGAAATTTTTGTAAACAAAAGTTTGTGCGACTTTAGCTCCCAAACGGAATAAAAGCTAAAGCTGAAATAGCCTTCATTCTATTTCACTTATTTGTGTCTACACATGTATATGTTTTGCAGAGACTCAAAGCTCTTGAGAATGGAGAAAATGAGGTGTCAATTTTGCATTGGACCCTATGGGAAAATGCATTAAACGCCTACTGCTCCGACGTTCAGCGACCGATAACATCCATCTTTACACTGTAAACGGTAATTACATAGGTACATGCCTGGGGCAAATAACAGCGCAAATAATTGTCCATGTGCAGAGAAATAAAGGAGCAAACATTTATATATGGGCCTGCAGTGGAAGTTATTCTTAAAAGGTGACTTTCACGAATCGTTCTGAAACTGTGCTAAATTACAGATAATTCCCATATATTTCTTGGGAGAAAATGCCCTGAAATTCTCCTTTCTCCGTTGTCGAGATATTCGAGGGCAAAGTCGTGCAGTTTTCGACTTCCAGGGGCTATAACTCGAAAACTAAAGAACGAGAATTTTTGGCACATATGGTCAATTGAATGTTTATCCCAACCCTCTCATTTGGCACTAGTTTCAGCCCGAATTGTGCAAGTCACCTAAGGTCACGAATCGTCCCGAACGTGTAGCCCAAATTGTGAAAATTTCAAACCGCTACCGCTTGCTTGTTTGAGTAGGTAGCCATCTGAAACTTGGCATATATAAAGGTCATTAACATGTCTACATGCATGCACAATCTTATGTCAACTGATTGCATAACTTGCGAACTATAGGCCATCGAAATTTTTGTAAACAAAAGTTTGTGCGACTTTAGCTCCCAAACGGAATAAAAGCTAAAGCTGAAATAGCCTTCATTCTATTTCACTTATTTGTGTCTACACATGTATATGTTTTGCAGAGACTCAAAGCTCTTGAGAATGGAGAAAATGAGGTGTCAATTTTGCATTGGACCCTATGGGAAAATGCATTAAACGCCTACTGCTCCGACGTTCAGCGACCGATAACATCCATCTTTACACTGTAAACGGTAATTACATAGGTACATGCCTGGGGCAAATAACAGCGCAAATAATTGTCCATGTGCAGAGTAATAAAGGAGCAAACTTTTATATATGGGCCTGCAGTGGAAGTTATTCTTAAAAGGTGACTTTCACGAATCGTTCTGAAACTGTGCTAAATTACAGATAATTCCCATATATTTCTTGGGAGAAAATGCCCTGAAATTCTCCTTTCTCCGTTGTCGAGATATTCGAGGGCAAAGTCGTGCAGTTTTCGACTTCCAGGGGCTATAACTCGAAAACTAAAGAACGAGAATTTTTGGCACATATGGTCAATTGAATGTTTATCCCAACCCTCTCATTTGGCACTAGTTTCAGCCCGAATTGTGCAAGTCACCTAAGGTCACGAATCGTCCCGAACGTGTAGCCCAAATTGTGAAAATTTCAAACCGCTACTGCTTGCTTGTTTGAGTAGGTAGCCATCTGAAACTTGGCATATATAAAGGTCATTAACATGTCTACATGCATGCACAATCTTATGTCAACTGATTGCATAACTTGCGAACTATAGGCCATCGAAATTTTTGTAAACAAAAGTTTGTGCGACTTTAGCTCCCAAACGGAATAAAAGCTAAAGCTGAAATAGCCTTCATTCTATTTCACTTATTTGTGTCTACACATGTATATGTTTTGCAGAGACTCAAAGCTCTTGAGAATGGAGAAAATGAGGTGTCAATTTTGCATTGGACCCTATGGGAAAATGCATTAAACGCCTACTGCTCCGACGTTCAGCGACCGATAACATCCATCTTTACACTGTAAACGGTAATTACATAGGTACATGCCTGGGGCAAATAACAGCGCAAATAATTGTCCATGTGCAGAGTAATAAAGGAGCAAACTTTTATATATGGGCCTGCAGTGGAAGTTATTCTTAAAAGGTGACTTTCACGAATCGTTCTGAAACTGTGCTAAATTACAGATAATTCCCATATATTTCTTGGGAGAAAATGCCCTGAAATTCTCCTTTCTCCGTTGTCGAGATATTCGCGGGCAAAGTCGTGCAGTTTTCGACTTCCAGGGGCTATAACTCGAAAACTAAAGAACGAGAATTTTTGGCACATATGGTCAATTGAATGTTTATCCCAACCCTCTCATTTGGCACTAGTTTCAGCCCGAATTGTGCAAGTCACCTAAGGTCACGAATCGTCCCGAACGTGTAGCCCAAATTGTGAAAATTTCAAACCGCTACTGCTTGCTTGTTTGAGTAGGTAGCCATCTGAAACTTGGCATATATAAAGGTCATTAACATGTCTACATGCATGCACAATTTTATGTCAACTGATTGCATAACTTGCGAACTATAGGCCATCGAAATTTTTGTAAACAAAAGTTTGTGCGACTTTAGCTCCCAAACGGAATAAAAGCTAAAGCTGAAATAGCCTTCATTCTATTTCACTTATTTGTGTCTACACATGTATATGTTTTGCAGAGACTCAAAGCTCTTGAGAATGGAGAAAATGAGGTGTCAATTTTGCATTGGACCCTATGGGAAAATGCATTAAACGCCTACTGCTCCGACGTTCAGCGACCGATAACATCCATCTTTACACTGTAAACGGTAATTACATAGGTACATGCCTGGGGCAAATAACAGCGCAAATAATTGTCCATGTGCAGAGTAATAAAGGAGCAAACTTTTATATATGGGCCTGCAGTGGAAGTTATTCTTAAAAGGTGACTTTCACGAATCGTTCTGAAACTGTGCTAAATTACAGATAATTCCCATATATTTCTTGGGAGAAAATGCCCTGAAATTCTCCTTTCTCCGTTGTCGAGATATTCGAGGGCAAAGTCGTGCAGTTTTCGACTTCCAGGGGCTATAACTCGAAAACTAAAGAACGAGAATTTTTGGCACATCTGGTCAATTGAATGTTTATCCCAACCCTCTCATTTGGCACTAGTTTCAGCCCGAATTGTGCAAGTCACCTAAGGTCACGAATCGTCCCGAACGTGTAGCCCAAATTGTGAAAATTTCAAACCGCTACTGCTTGCTTGTTTGAGTAGGTAGCCATCTGAAACTTGGCATATATAAAGGTCATTAACATGTCTACATGCATGCACAATCTTATGTCAACTGATTGCATAACTTGCGAACTATAGGCCATCGAAATTTTTGTAAACAAAAGTTTGTGCGACTTTAGCTCCCAAACGGAATAAAAGCTAAAGCTGAAATAGCCTTCATTCTATTTCACTTATTTGTGTCTACACATGTATATGTTTTGCAGAGACTCAAAGCTCTTGAGAATGGAGAAAATGAGGTGTCAATTTTGCATTGGACCCTATGGGAAAATGCATTAAACGCCTACTGCTCCGACGTTCAGCGACCGATAACATCCATCTTTACACTGTAAACGGTAATTACATAGGTACATGCCTGGGGCAAATAACAGCGCAAATAATTGTCCATGTGCAGAGTAATAAAGGAGCAAACTTTTATATATGGGCCTGCAGTGGAAGTTATTCTTAAAAGGTGACTTTCACGAATCGTTCTGAAACTGTGCTAAATTACAGATAATTCCCATATATTTCTTGGGAGAAAATGCCCTGAAATTCTCCTTTCTCCGTTGTCGAGATATTCGAGGGCAAAGTCGTGCAGTTTTCGACTTCCAGGGGCTATAACTCGAAAACTAAAGAACGAGAATTTTTGGCACATATGGTCAATTGAATGTTTATCCCAACCCTCTCATTTGGCACTAGTTTCAGCCCGAATTGTGCAAGTCACCTAAGGTCACGAATCGTCCCGAACGTGTAGCCCAAATTGTGAAAATTTCAAACCGCTACTGCTTGCTTGTTTGAGTAGGTAGCCATCTGAAACTTGGCATATATAAAGGTCATTAACATGTCTACATGCATGCACAATCTTATGTCAACTGATTGCATAACTTGCGAACTATAGGCCATCGAAATTTTTGTAAACAAAAGTTTGTGCGACTTTAGCTCCCAAACGGAATAAAAGCTAAAGCTGAAATAGCCTTCATTCTATTTCACTTATTTGTGTCTACACATGTATATGTTTTGCAGAGACTCAAAGCTCTTGAGAATGGAGAAAATGAGGTGTCAATTTTGCATTGGACCCTTTGGGAAAATGCATTAAACGCCTACTGCTCCGACGTTCAGCGACCGATAACATCCATCTTTACACTGTAAACGGTAATTACATAGGTACATGCCTGGGGCAAATAACAGCGCAAATAATTGTCCATGTGCAGAGTAATAAAGGAGCAAACTTTTATATATGGGCCTGCAGTGGAAGTTATTCTTAAAAGGTGACTTTCACGAATCGTTCTGAAACTGTGCTAAATTACAGATTATTCCCATATATTTCTTGGGAGAAAATGCCCTGAAATTCTCCTTTCTCCGTTGTCGAGATATTCGAGGGCAAAGTCGTGCAGTTTTCGACTTCCAGGGGCTATAACTCGAAAACTAAAGAACGAGAATTTTTGGCACATATGGTCAATTGAATGTTTATCCCAACCCTCTCATTTGGCACTAGTTTCAGCCCGAATTGTGCAAGTCACCTAAGGTCACGAATCGTCCCGAACGTGTAGCCCAAATTGTGAAAATTTCAAACCGCTACTGCTTGCTTGTTTGAGTAGGTAGCCATCTGAAACTTGGCATATATAAAGGTCATTAACATGTCTACATGCATGCACAATCTTATGTCAACTGATTGCATAACTTGCGAACTATAGGCCATCGAAATTTTTGTAAACAAAAGTTTGTGCGACTTTAGCTCCCAAACGGAATAAAAGCTAAAGCTGAAATAGCCTTCATTCTATTTCACTTATTTGTGTCTACACATGTATATGTTTTGCAGAGACTCAAAGCTCTTGAGAATGGAGAAAATGAGGTGTCAATTTTGCATTGGACCCTATGGGAAAATGCATTAAACGCCTACTGCTCCGACGTTCAGCGACCGATAACATCCATCTTTACACTGTAAACGGTAATTACATAGGTACATGCCTGGGGCAAATAACAGCGCAAATAATTGTCCATGTGCAGAGTAATAAAGGAGCAAACTTTTATATATGGGCCTGCAGTGGAAGTTATTCTTAAAAGGTGACTTTCACGAATCGTTCTGAAACTGTGCTAAATTACAGATAATTCCCATATATTTCTTGGGAGAAAATGCCCTGAAATTCTCCTTTCTCCGTTGTCGAGATATTCGAGGGCAAAGTCGTGCAGTTTTCGACTTCCAGGGGCTATAACTCGAAAACTAAAGAACGAGAATTTTTGGCACATATGGTCAATTGAATGTTTATCCCAACCCTCTCATTTGGCACTAGTTTCAGCCCGAATTGTGCAAGTCACCTAAGGTCACGAATCGTCCCGAACGTGTAGCCCAAATTGTGAAAATTTCAAACCGCTACTGCTTGCTTGTTTGAGTAGGTAGCCATCTGAAACTTGGCATATATAAAGGTCATTAACATGTCTACATGCATGCACAATCTTATGTCAACTGATTGCATAACTTGCGAACTATAGGCCATCGAAATTTTTGTAAACAAAAGTTTGTGCGACTTTAGCTCCCAAACGGAATAAAAGCTAAAGCTGAAATAGCCTTCATTCTATTTCACTTATTTGTGTCTACACATGTATATGTTTTGCAGAGACTCAAAGCTCTTGAGAATGGAGAAAATGAGGTGTCAATTTTGCATTGGACCCTATGGGAAAATGCATTAAACGCCTACTGCTCCGACGTTCAGCGACCGATAACATCCATCTTTACACTGTAAACGGTAATTACATAGGTACATGCCTGGGGCAAATAACAGCGCAAATAATTGTCCATGTGCAGAGTAATAAAGGAGCAAACTTTTATATATGGGCCTGCAGTGGAAGTTATTCTTAAAAGGTGACTTTCACGAATCGTTCTGAAACTGTGCTAAATTACAGATAATTCCCATATATTTCTTGGGAGAAAATGCCCTGAAATTCTCCTTTCTCCGTTGTCGAGATATTCGAGGGCAAAGTCGTGCAGTTTTCGACTTCCAGGGGCTATAACTCGAAAACTAAAGAACGAGAATTTTTGGCACATATGGTCAATTGAATGTTTATCCCAACCCTCTCATTTGGCACTAGTTTCAGCCCGAATTGTGCAAGTCACCTAAGGTCACGAATCGTCCCGAACGTGTAGCCCAAATTGTGAAAATTTCAAACCGCTACTGCTTGCTTGTTTGAGTAGGTAGCCATCTGAAACTTGGCATATATAAAGGTCATTAACATGTCTACATGCATGCACAATCTTATGTCAACTGATTGCATAACTTGCGAACTATAGGCCATCGAAATTTTTGTAAACAAAAGTTTGTGCGACTTTAGCTCCCAAACGGAATAAAAGCTAAAGCTGGAATAGCCTTCATTCTATTTCACTTATTTGTGTCTACACATGTATATGTTTTGCAGAGACTCAAAGCTCTTGAGAATGGAGAAAATGAGATGTCAATTTTGCATTGGACCCTATGGGAAAATGCATTAAACGCCTACTGCTCCGACGTTCAGCGACCGATAACATCCATCTTTACACTGTAAACGGTAATTACATAGGTACATGCCTGGGGCAAATAACAGCGCAAATAATTGTCCATGTGCAGAGTAATAAAGGAGCAAACTTTTATATATGGGCCTGCAGTGGAAGTTATTCTTAAAAGGTGACTTTCACGAATCGTTCTGAAACTGTGCTAAATTACAGATTATTCCCATATATTTCTTGGGAGAAAATGCCCTGAAATTCTCCTTTCTCCGTTGTCGAGATATTCGAGGGCAAAGTCGTGCAGTTTTCGACTTCCAGGGGCTATAACTCGAAAACTAAAGAACGAGAATTTTTGGCACATATGGTCAATTGAATGTTTATCCCAACCCTCTCATTTGGCACTAGTTTCAGCCCGAATTGTGCAAGTCACCTAAGGTCACGAATCGTCCCGAACGTGTAGCCCAAATTGTGAAAATTTCAAACCGCTACTGCTTGCTTGTTTGAGTAGGTAGCCATCTGAAACTTGGCATATATAAAGGTCATTAACATGTCTACATGCATGCACAATCTTATGTCAACTGATTGCATAACTTGCGAACTATAGGCCATCGAAATTTTTGTAAACAAAAGTTTGTGCGACTTTAGCTCCCAAACGGAATAAAAGCTAAAGCTGAAATAGCCTTCATTCTATTTCACTTATTTGTGTCTACACATGTATATGTTTTGCAGAGACTCAAAGCTCTTGAGAATGGAGAAAATGAGGTGTCAATTTTGCATTGGACCCTATGGGAAAATGCATTAAACGCCTACTGCTCCGACGTTCAGCGACCGATAACATCCATCTTTACACTGTAAACGGTAATTACATAGGTACATGCCTGGGGCAAATAACAGCGCAAATAATTGTCCATGTGCAGAGTAATAAAGGAGCAAACTTTTATATATGGGCCTGCAGTGGAAGTTATTCTTAAAAGGTGACTTTCACGAATCGTTCTGAAACTGTGCTAAATTACAGATAATTCCCATATATTTCTTGGGAGAAAATGCCCTGAAATTCTCCTTTCTCCGTTGTCGAGATATTCGAGGGCAAAGTCGTGCAGTTTTCGACTTCCAGGGGCTATAACTCGAAAACTAAAGAACGAGAATTTTTGGCACATATGGTCAATTGAATGTTTATCCCAACCCTCTCATTTGGCACTAGTTTCAGCCCGAATTGTGCAAGTCACCTAAGGTCACGAATCGTCCCGAACGTGTAGCCCAAATTGTGAAAATTTCAAACCGCTACTGCTTGCTTGTTTGAGTAGGTAGCCATCTGAAACTTGGCATATATAAAGGTCATTAACATGTCTACATGCATGCACAATCTTATGTCAACTGATTGCATAACTTGCGAACTATAGGCCATCGAAATTTTTGTAAACAAAAGTTTGTGCGACTTTAGCTCCCAAACGGAATAAAAGCTAAAGCTGAAATAGCCTTCATTCTATTTCACTTATTTGTGTCTACACATGTATATGTTTTGCAGAGACTCAAAGCTCTTGAGAATGGAGAAAATGAGGTGTCAATTTTGCATTGGACCCTATGGGAAAATGCATTAAACGCCTACTGCTCCGACGTTCAGCGACCGATAACATCCATCTTTACACTGTAAACGGTAATTACATAGGTACATGCCTGGGGCAAATAACAGCGCAAATAATTGTCCATGTGCAGAGTAATAAAGGAGCAAACTTTTATATATGGGCCTGCAGTGGAAGTTATTCTTAAAAGGTGACTTTCACGAATCGTTCTGAAACTGTGCTAAATTACAGATAATTCCCATATATTTCTTGGGAGAAAATGCCCTGAAATTCTCCTTTCTCCGTTGTCGAGATATTCGAGGGCAAAGTCGTGCAGTTTTCGACTTCCAGGGGCTATAACTCGAAAACTAAAGAACGAGAATTTTTGGCACATATGGTCAATTGAATGTTTATCCCAACCCTCTCATTTGGCACTAGTTTCAGCCCGAATTGTGCAAGTCACCTAAGGTCACGAATCGTCCCGAACGTGTAGCCCAAATTGTGAAAATTTCAAACCGCTACTGCTTGCTTGTTTGAGTAGGTAGGCATCTGAAACTTGGCATATATAAAGGTCATTAACATGTCTACATGCATGCACAATCTTATGTCAACTGATTGCATAACTTGCGAACTATAGGCCATCGAAATTTTTGTAAACAAAAGTTTGTGCGACTTTAGCTCCCAAACGGAATAAAAGCTAAAGCTGAAATAGCCTTCATTCTATTTCACTTATTTGTGTCTACACATGTATATGTTTTGCAGAGACTCAAAGCTCTTGAGAATGGAGAAAATGAGGTGTCAATTTTGCATTGGACCCTATGGGAAAATGCATTAAACGCCTACTGCTCCGACGTTCAGCGACCGATAACATCCATCTTTACACTGTAAACGGTAATTACATAGGTACATGCCTGGGGCAAATAACAGCGCAAATAATTGTCCATGTGCAGAGTAATAAAGGAGCAAACTTTTATATATGGGCCTGCAGTGGAAGTTATTCTTAAAAGGTGACTTTCACGAATCGTTCTGAAACTGTGCTAAATTACAGATAATTCCCATATATTTCTTGGGAGAAAATGCCCTGAAATTCTCCTTTCTCCGTTGTCGAGATATTCGAGGGCAAAGTCGTGCAGTTTTCGACTTCCAGGGGCTATAACTCGAAAACTAAAGAACGAGAATTTTTGGCACATATGGTCAATTGAATGTTTATCCCAACCCTCTCATTTGGCACTAGTTTCAGCCCGAATTGTGCAAGTCACCTAAGGTCACGAATCGTCCCGAACGTGTAGCCCAAGTTGTGAAAATTTCAAACCGCTACTGCTTGCTTGTTTGAGTAGGTAGCCATCTGAAACTTGGCATATGTAAAGGTCATTAACATGTCTACAGGCATGCACAATCTTATGTCAACTGATTGCATAACTTGCGAACTATAGGCCATCGAAATTTTTGTAAACAAAAGTTTGTGCGACTTTAGCTCCCAAACGGAATAAAAGCTAAAGCTGAAATAGCCTTCATTCTATTTCACTTATTTGTGTCTACACATGTATATGTTTTGCAGAGACTCAAAGCTCTTGAGAATGGAGAAAATGAGGTGTCAATTTTGCATTGGACCCTATGGGAAAATGCATTAAACGCCTACTGCTCCGACGTTCAGCGACCGATAACATCCATCTTTACACTGTAAACGGTAATTACATAGGTACATGCCTGGGGCAAATAACAGCGCAAATAATTGTCCATGTGCAGAGTAATAAAGGAGCAAACTTTTATATATGGGCCTGCAGTGGAAGTTATTCTTAAAAGGTGACTTTCACGAATCGTTCTGAAACTGTGCTAAATTACAGATAATTCCCATATATTTCTTGGGAGAAAATGCCCTGAAATTCTCCTTTCTCCGTTGTCGAGATATTCGAGGGCAAAGTCGTGCAGTTTTCGACTTCCAGGGGCTATAACTCGAAAACTAAAGAACGAGAATTTTTGGCACATATGGTCAATTGAATGTTTATCCCAACCCTCTCATTTGGCACTAGTTTCAGCCCGAATTGTGCAAGTCACCTAAGGTCACGAATCGTCCCGAACGTGTAGCCCAAATTGTGAAAATTTCAAACCGCTACTGCTTGCTTGTTTGAGTAGGTAGCCATCTGAAACTTGGCATATATAAAGGTCATTAACATGTCTACATGCATGCACAATCTTATGTCAACTGATTGCATAACTTGCGAACTATAGGCCATCGAAATTTTTGTAAACAAAAGTTTGTGCGACTTTAGCTCCCAAACGGAATAAAAGCTAAAGCTGAAATAGCCTTCATTCTATTTCACTTATTTGTGTCTACACATGTATATGTTTTGCAGAGACTCAAAGCTCTTGAGAATGGAGAAAATGAGGTGTCAATTTTGCATTGGACCCTTTGGGAAAATGCATTAAACGCCTACTGCTCCGACGTTCAGCGACCGATAACATCCATCTTTACACTGTAAACGGTAATTACATAGGTACATGCCTGGGGCAAATAACAGCGCAAATAATTGTCTATGTGCAGAGTAATAAAGGAGCAAACTTTTATATATGGGCCTGCAGTGGAAGTTATTCTTAAAAGGTGACTTGAACGAATCATTCTGAAACTGTGCTAAATTACAGATAATTCCCATATATTTCTTGGGAGAAAATGCCCTGAAATTCTCCTTTCTCCGTTGTCGAGATATTCGAGGGCAAAGTCGTGCAGTTTTCGACTTCCAGGGGCTATAACTCGAAAACTAAAGAACGAGAATTTTTGGCACATATGGTCAATTGAATGTTTATCCCAACCCTCTCATTTGGCACTAGTTTCAGCCCGAATTGTGCAAGTCACCTAAGGTCACGAATCGTCCCGAACGTGTAGCCCAAATTGTGAAAATTTCAAACCGCTACTGCTTGCTTGTTTGAGTAGGTAGCCATCTGAAACTTGGCATATATAAAGGTCATTAACATGTCTACATGCATGCACAATCTTATGTCAACTGATTGCATAACTTGCGAACTATAGGCCATCGAAATTTTTGTAAACAAAAGTTTGTGCGACTTTAGCTCCCAAACGGAATAAAAGCTAAAGCTGAAATAGCCTTCATTCTATTTCACTTATTTGTGTCTACACATGTATATGTTTTGCAGAGACTCAAAGCTCTTGAGAATGGAGAAAATGAGGTGTCAATTTTGCATTGGACCCTATGGGAAAATGCATTAAACGCCTACTGCTCCGACGTTCAGCGACCGATAACATCCATCTTTACACTGTAAACGGTAATTACATAGGTACATGCCTGGGGCAAATAACAGCGCAAATAATTGTCCATGTGCAGAGTAATAAAGGAACAAACTTTTATATATGGGCCTGCAGTGGAAGTTATTCTTAAAAGGTGACTTTCACGAATCGTTCTGAAACTGTGCTAAATTACAGATAATTCCCATATATTTCTTGGGAGAAAATGCCCTGAAATTCTCCTTTCTCCGTTGTCGAGATATTCGAGGGCAAAGTCGTGCAGTTTTCGACTTCCAGGGGCTATAACTCGAAAACTAAAGAACGAGAATTTTTGGCACATATGGTCAATTGAATGTTTATCCCAACCCTCTCATTTGGCACTAGTTTCAGCCCGAATTGTGCAAGTCACCTAAGGTCACGAATCGTCCCGAACGTGTAGCCCAAATTGTGAAAATTTCAAACCGCTACTGCTTGCTTGTTTGAGTAGGTAGCCATCTGAAACGTGGCATATATAAAGGTCATTAACATGTCTACATGCATGCACAATCTTATGTCAACTGATTGCATAACTTGCGAACTATAGGCCATCGAAATTTTTGTAAACAAAAGTTTGTGCGACTTTAGCTCCCAAACGGAATAAAAGCTAAAGCTGAAATAGCCTTCATTCTATTTCACTTATTTGTGTCTACACATGTATATGTTTTGCAGAGACTCAAAGCTCTTGAGAATGGAGAAAATGAGGTGTCAATTTTGCATTGGACCCTATGGGAAAATGCATTAAACGCCTACTGCTCCGACGTTCAGCGACCGATAACATCCATCTTTACACTGTAAACGGTAATTACATAGGTACATGCCTGGGGCAAATAACAGCGCAAATAATTGTCCATGTGCAGAGTAATAAAGGAGCAAACTTTTATATATGGGCCTGCAGTGGAAGTTATTCTTAAAAGGTGACTTTCACGAATCGTTCTGAAACTGTGCTAAATTACAGATAATTCCCATATATTTCTTGGGAGAAAATGCCCTGAAATTCTCCTTTCTCCGTTGTCGAGATATTCGAGGGCAAAGTCGTGCAGTTTTCGACTTCCAGGGGCTATAACTCGAAAACTAAAGAACGAGAATTTGTGGCACATATGGTCAATTGAATGTTTATCCCAACCCTCTCATTTGGCACTAGTTTCAGCCCGAATTGTGCAAGTCACCTAAGGTCACGAATCGTCCCGAACGTGTAGCCCAAATTGTGAAAATTTCAAACCGCTACTGCTTGCTTGTTTGAGTAGGTAGCCATCTGAAACTTGGCATATATAAAGGTCATTAACATGTCTACATGCATGCACAATCTTATGTCAACTGATTGCATAACTTGCGAACTATAGGCCATCGAAATTTTTGTAAACAAAAGTTTGTGCGACTTTAGCTCCCAAACGGAATAAAAGCTAAAGCTGAAATAGCCTTCATTCTATTTCACTTATTTGTGTCTACACATGTATATGTTTTGCAGAGACTCAAAGCTCTTGAGAATGGAGAAAATGAGGTGTCAATTTTGCATTGGACCCTATGGGAAAATGCATTAAACGCCTACTGCTCCGACGTTCAGCGACCGATAACATCCATCTTTACACTGTAAACGGTAATTACATAGGTACATGCCTGGGGCAAATAACAGCGCAAATAATTGTCCATGTGCAGAGTAATAAAGGAGCAAACTTTTATATATGGGCCTGCAGTGGAAGTTATTCTTAAAAGGTGACTTTCACGAATCGTTCTGAAACTGTGCTAAATTACAGATAATTCCCATATATTTCTTGGGAGAAAATGCCCTGAAATTCTCCTTTCTCCGTTGTCGAGATATTCGAGGGCAAAGTCGTGCAGTTTTCGACTTCCAGGGGCTATAACTCGAAAACTAAAGAACGAGAATTTTTGGCACATATGGTCAATTGAATGTTTATCCCAACCCTCTCATTTGGCACTAGTTTCAGCCCGAATTGTGCAAGTCACCTAAGGTCACGAATCGTCCCGAACGTGTAGCCCAAATTGTGAAAATTTCAAACCGCTACTGCTTGCTTGTTTGAGTAGGTAGCCATCTGAAACTTGGCATATATAAAGGTCATTAACATGTCTACATGCATGCACAATCTTATGTCAACTGATTGCATAACTTGCGAACTATAGGCCATCGAAATTTTTGTAAACAAAAGTTTGTGCGACTTTAGCTCCCAAACGGAATAAAAGCTAAAGCTGAAATAGCCTTCATTCTATTTCACTTATTTGTGTCTACACATGTATATGTTTTGCAGAGACTCAAAGCTCTTGAGAATGGAGAAAATGAGGTGTCAATTTTGCATTGGACCCTTTGGGAAAATGCATTAAACGCCTACTGCTCCGACGTTCAGCGACCGATAACATCCATCTTTACACTGTAAACGGTAATTACATAGGTACATGCCTGGGGCAAATAACAGCGCAAATAATTGTCCATGTGCAGAGTAATAAAGGAGCAAACTTTTATATATGGGCCTGCAGTGGAAGTTATTCTTAAAAGGTGACTTTCACGAATCGTTCTGAAACTGTGCTAAATTACAGATAATTCCCATATATTTCTTGGGAGAAAATGCCCTGAAATTCTCCTTTCTCCGTTGTCGAGATATTCGAGGGCAAAGTCGTGCAGTTTTCGACTTCCAGGGGCTATAACTCGAAAACTAAAGAACGAGAATTTTTGGCACATATGGTCAATTGAATGTTTATCCCAACCCTCTCATTTGGCACTAGTTTCAGCCCGAATTGTGCAAGTCACCTAAGGTCACGAATCGTCCCGAACGTGTAGCCCAAATTGTGAAAATTTCAAACCGCTACTGCTTGCTTGTTTGAGTAGGTAGCCATCTGAAACTTGGCATATATAAAGGTCATTAACATGTCTACATGCATGCACAATCTTATGTCAACTGATTGCATAACTTGCGAACTATAGGCCATCGAAATTTTTGTAAACAAAAGTTTGTGCGACTTTAGCTCCCAAACGGAATAAAAGCTAAAGCTGAAATAGCCTTCATTCTATTTCACTTATTTGTGTCTACACATGTATATGTTTTGCAGAGACTCAAAGCTCTTGAGAATGGAGAAAATGAGGTGTCAATTTTGCATTGGACCCTTTGGGAAAATGCATTAAACGCCTACTGCTCCGACGTTCAGCGACCGATAACATCCATCTTTACACTGTAAACGGTAATTACATAGGTACATGCCTGGGGCAAATAACAGCGCAAATAATTGTCCATGTGCAGAGTAATAAAGGAGCAAACTTTTATATATGGGCCTGCAGTGGAAGTTATTCTTAAAAGGTGACTTTAACGAATCATTCTGAAACTGTGCTAAATTACAGATAATTCCCATATATTTCTTGGGAGAAAATGCCCTGAAATTCTCCTTTCTCCGTTGTCGAGATATTCGAGGGCAAAGTCGTGCAGTTTTCGACTTCCAGGGGCTATAACTCGAAAACTAAAGAACGAGAATTTTTGGCACATATGGTCAATTGAATGTTTATCCCAACCCTCTCATTTGGCACTAGTTTCAGCCCGAATTGTGCAAGTCACCTAAGGTCACGAATCGTCCCGAACGTGTAGCCCAAATTGTGAAAATTTCAAACCGCTACTGCTTGCTTGTTTGAGTAGGTAGCCATCTGAAACTTGGCATATATAAAGGTCATTAACATGTCTACATGCATGCACAATCTTATGTCAACTGATTGCATAACTTGCGAACTATAGGCCATCGAAATTTTTGTAAACAAAAGTTTGTGCGACTTTAGCTCCCAAACGGAATAAAAGCTAAAGCTGAAATAGCCTTCATTCTATTTCACTTATTTGTGTCTACACATGTATATGTTTTGCAGAGACTCAAAGCTCTTGAGAATGGAGAAAATGAGGTGTCAATTTTGCATTGGACCCTATGGGAAAATGCATTAAACGCCTACTGCTCCGACGTTCAGCGACCGATAACATCCATCTTTACACTGTAAACGGTAATTACATAGGTACATGCCTGGGGCAAATAACAGCGCAAATAATTGTCCATGTGCAGAGTAATAAAGGAGCAAACTTTTATATATGGGCCTGCAGTGGAAGTTATTCTTAAAAGGTGACTTTCACGAATCGTTCTGAAACTGTGCTAAATTACAGATAATTCCCATATATTTCTTGGGAGAAAATGCCCTGAAATTCTCCTTTCTCCGTTGTCGAGATATTCGAGGGCAAAGTCGTGCAGTTTTCGACTTCCAGGGGCTATAACTCGAAAACTAAAGAACGAGAATTTTTGGCACATATGGTCAATTGAATGTTTATCCCAACCCTCTCATTTGGCACTAGTTTCAGCCCGAATTGTGCAAGTCACCTAAGGTCACGAATCGTCCCGAACGTGTAGCCCAAATTGTGAAAATTTCAAACCGCTACTGCTTGCTTGTTTGAGTAGGTAGCCATCTGAAACTTGGCATATATAAAGGTCATTAACATGTCTACATGCATGCACAATCTTATGTCAACTGATTGCATAACTTGCGAACTATAGGCCATCGAAATTTTTGTAAACAAAAGTTTGTGCGACTTTAGCTCCCAAACGGAATAAAAGCTAAAGCTGAAATAGCCTTCATTCTATTTCACTTATTTGTGTCTACACATGTATATGTTTTGCAGAGACTCAAAGCTCTTGAGAATGGAGAAAATGAGGTGTCAATTTTGCATTGGACCCTATGGGAAAATGCATTAAACGCCTACTGCTCCGACGTTCAGCGACCGATAACATCCATCTTTACACTGTAAACGGTAATTACATAGGTACATGCCTGGGGCAAATAACAGCGCAAATAATTGTCCATGTGCAGAGTAATAAAGGAGCAAACTTTTATATATGGGCCTGCAGTGGAAGTTATTCTTAAAAGGTGACTTTCACGAATCGTTCTGAAACTGTGCTAAATTACAGATAATTCCCATATATTTCTTGGGAGAAAATGCCCTGAAATTCTCCTTTCTCCGTTGTCGAGATATTCGAGGGCAAAGTCGTGCAGTTTTCGACTTCCAGGGGCTATAACTCGAAAACTAAAGAACGAGAATTTTTGGCACATATGGTCAATTGAATGTTTATCCCAACCCTCTCATTTGGCACTAGTTTCAGCCCGAATTGTGCAAGTCACCTAAGGTCACGAATCGTCCCGAACGTGTAGCCCAAATTGTGAAAATTTCAAACCGCTACTGCTTGCTTGTTTGAGTAGGTAGCCATCTGAAACTTGGCATATATAAAGGTCATTAACATGTCTACATGCATGCACAATCTTATGTCAACTGATTGCATAACTTGCGAACTATAGGCCATCGAAATTTTTGTAAACAAAAGTTTGTGCGACTTTAGCTCCCAAACGGAATAAAAGCTAAAGCTGAAATAGCCTCCATTCTATTTCACTTATTTGTGTCTACACATGTATATGTTTTGCAGAGACTCAAAGCTCTTGAGAATGGAGAAAATGAGGTGTCAATTTTGCATTGGACCCTATGGGAAAATGCATTAAACGCCTACTGCTCCGACGTTCAGCGACCGATAACATCCATCTTTACACTGTAAACGGTAATTACATAGGTACATGCCTGGGGCAAATAACAGCGCAAATAATTGTCCATGTGCAGAGTAATAAAGGAGCAAACTTTTATATATGGGCCTGCAGTGGAAGTTATTCTTAAAAGGTGACTTTCACGAATCGTTCTGAAACTGTGCTAAATTACAGATAATTCCCATATATTTCTTGGGAGAAAATGCCCTGAAATTCTCCTTTCTCCGTTGTCGAGATATTCGAGGGCAAAGTCGTGCAGTTTTCGACTTCCAGGGGCTATAACTCGAAAACTAAAGAACGAGAATTTTTGGCACATATGGTCAATTGAATGTTTATCCCACCCTCTCATTTGGCACTAGTTTCAGCGCCCGAATTGTGCAAGTCACCTAAGGTCACGAATCGTCCCGAACGTGTAGCCCAAATTGTGAAAATTTTAAACCGCTACTGCTTGCTTGTTTGAGTAAGTAGCCATCTGAAACTTGGCATATATAAAGGTCATTAACATGTCTACATGCATGCACAATCTTATGTCAACTGATTGCATAACTTGCGAACTATAGGCCATCGAAATTTTTGTAAACAAAAGTTTGTGCGACTTTAGCTCCCAAACGGAATAAAAGCTAAAGCTGAAATAGCCTTCATTCTATTTCACTTAGTTGTGTCTACACATGTATATGTTTTGCAGAGACTCAAAGCTCTTGAGAATGGAGAAAATGAGGTGTCAATTTTGCATTGGACCCTATGGGAAAATGCATTAAACGCCTACTGCTCCGACGTTCAGCGACCGATAACATCCATCTTTACACTGTAAACGGTAATTACATAGGTACATGCCTGGGGCAAATAACAGCGCAAATAATTGTCCATGTGCAGAGTAATAAAGGAGCAAACTTTTATATATGGGCCTGCAGTGGAAGTTATTCTTAAAAGGTGACTTTCACGAATCGTTCTGAAACTGTGCTAAATTACAGATAATTCCCATATATTTCTTGGGAGAAAATGCCCTGAAATTCTCCTTTCTCCGTTGTCGAGATATTCGAGGGCAAAGTCGTGCAGTTTTCGACTTCCAGGGGCTATAACTCGAAAACTAAAGAACGAGAATTTTTGGCACATATGGTCAATTGAATGTTTATCCCAACCCTCTCATTTGGCACTAGTTTCAGCCCGAATTGTGCAAGTCACCTAAGGTCACGAATCGTCCCGAACGTGTAGCCCAAATTGTGAAAATTTCAAACCGCTACTGCTTGCTTGTTTGAGTAGGTAGCCATCTGAAACTTGGCATATATAAAGGTCATTAACATGTCTACATGCATGCACAATCTTATGTCAACTGATTGCATAACTTGCGAACTATAGGCCATCGAAATTTTTCTAAACAAAAGTTTGTGCGACTTTAGCTCCCAAACGGAATAAAAGCTAAAGCTGAAATAGCCTTCATTCTATTTCACTTATTTGTGTCTACACATGTATATGTTTTGCAGAGACTCAAAGCTCTTGAGAATGGAGAAAATGAGGTGTCAATTTTGCATTGGACCCTATGGGAAAATGCATTAAACGCCTACTGCTCCGACGTTCAGCGACCGATAACATCCATCTTTACACTGTAAACGGTAATTACATAGGTACATGCCTGGGGCAAATAACAGCGCAAATAATTGTCCATGTGCAGAGTAATAAAGGAGCAAACTTTTATATATGGGCCTGCAGTGGAAGTTATTCTTAAAAGGTGACTTTCACGAATCGTTCTGAAACTGTGCTAAATTACAGATAATTCCCATATATTTCTTGGGAGAAAATGCCCTGAAATTCTCCTTTCTCCGTTGTCGAGATATTCGAGGGCAAAGTCGTGCAGTTTTCGACTTCCAGGGGCTATAACTCGAAAACTAAAGAACGAGAATTTTTGGCACATATGGTCAATTGAATGTTTATCCCAACCCTCTCATTTGGCACTAGTTTCAGCCCGAATTGTGCAAGTCACCTAAGGTCACGAATCGTCCCGAACGTGTAGCCCAAATTGTGAAAATTTCAAACCGCTACTGCTTGCTTGTTTGAGTAGGTAGCCATCTGAAACTTGGCATATATAAAGGTCATTAACATGTCTACATGCATGCACAATCTTATGTCAACTGATTGCATAACTTGCGAACTATAGGCCATCGAAATTTTTGTAAACAAAAGTTTGTGCGACTTTAGCTCCCAAACGGAATAAAAGCTAAAGCTGAAATAGCCTTCATTCTATTTCACTTATTTGTGTCTACACATGTATATGTTTTGCAGAGACTCAAAGCTCTTGAGAATGGAGAAAATGAGGTGTCAATTTTGCATTGGACCCTTTGGGAAAATGCATTAAACGCCTACTGCTCCGACGTTCAGCGACCGATAACATCCATCTTTACACTGTAAACGGTAATTACATAGGTACATGCCTGGGGCAAATAACAGCGCAAATAATTGTCCATGTGCAGAGTAATAAAGGAGCAAACTTTTATATATGGGCCTGCAGTGGAAGTTATTCTTAAAAGGTGACTTTCACGAATCGTTCTGAAACTGTGCTAAATTACAGATAATTCCCATATATTTCTTGGGAGAAAATGCCATGAAATTCTCCTTTCTCCGTTGTCGAGATATTCGAGGGCAAAGTCGTGCAGTTTTCGACTTCCAGGGGCTATAACTCGAAAACTAAAGAACGAGAATTTTTGGCACATATGGTCAATTGAATGTTTATCCCAACCCTCTCATTTGGCACTAGTTTCAGCCCGAATTGTGCAAGTCACCTAAGGTCACGAATTGTCCCGAACGTGTAGCCCAAATTGTGAAAATTTCAAACCGCTACTGCTTGCTTGTTTGAGTAGGTAGCCATCTGAAACTTGGCATATATAAAGGTCATTAACATGTCTACATGCATGCACAATCTTATGTCAACTGATTGCATAACTTGCGAACTATAGGCCATCGAAATTTTTGTAAACAAAAGTTTGTGCGACTTTAGCTCCCAAACGGAATAAAAGCTAAAGCTGAAATAGCCTTCATTCTATTTCACTTATTTGTGTCTACACATGTATATGTTTTGCAGAGACTCAAAGCTCTTGAGAATGGAGAAAATGAGGTGTCAATTTTGCATTGGACCCTATGGGAAAATGCATTAAACGCCTACTGCTCCGACGTTCAGCGACCGATAACATCCATCTTTACACTGTAAACGGTAATTACATAGGTACATGCCTGGGGCAAATAACAGCGCAAATAATTGTCCATGTGCAGAGTAATAAAGGAGCAAACTTTTATATATGGGCCTGCAGTGGAAGTTATTCTTAAAAGGTGACTTTCACGAATCGTTCTGAAACTGTGCTAAATTACAGATAATTCCCATATATATCTTGGGAGAAAATGCCCTGAAATTCTCCTTTCTCCGTTGTCGAGATATTCGAGGGCAAAGTCGTGCAGTTTTCGACTTCCAGGGGCTATAACTCGAAAACTAAAGAACGAGAATTTTTGGCACATCTGGTCAATTGAATGTTTATCCCAACCCTCTCATTTGGCACTAGTTTCAGCCCGAATTGTGCAAGTCACCTAAGGTCACGAATCGTCCCGAACGTGTAGCCCAAATTGTGAAAATTTCAAACCGCTACTGCTTGCTTGTTTGAGTAGGTAGCCATCTGAAACTTGGCATATATAAAGGTCATTAACATGTCTACATGCATGCACAATCTTATGTCAACTGATTGCATAACTTGCGAACTATAGGCCATCGAAATTTTTGTAAACAAAAGTTTGTGCGACTTTAGCTCCCAAACGGAATAAAAGCTAAAGCTGAAATAGCCTTCATTCTATTTCACTTATTTGTGTCTACACATGTATATGTTTTGCAGAGACTCAAAGCTCTTGAGAATGGAGAAAATGAGGTGTCAATTTTGCATTGGACCCTATGGGAAAATGCATTAAACGCCTACTGCTCCGACGTTCAGCGACCGATAACATCCATCTTTACACTGTAAACGGTAATTACATAGGTACATGCCTGGGGCAAATAACAGCGCAAATAATTGTCCATGTGCAGAGTAATAAAGGAGCAAACTTTTATATATGGGCCTGCAGTGGAAGTTATTCTTAAAAGGTGACTTTCACGAATCGTTCTGAAACTGTGCTAAATTACAGATAATTCCCATATATTTCTTGGCAGAAAATGCCCTGAAATTCTCCTTTCTCCGTTGTCGAGATATTCGAGGGCAAAGTCGTGCAGTTTTCGACTTCCAGGGGCTATAACTCGAAAACTAAAGAACGAGAATTTTTGGCACATATGGTCAATTGAATGTTTATCCCAACCCTCTCATTTGGCACTAGTTTCAGCCCGAATTGTGCAAGTCACCTAAGGTCACGAATCGTCCCGAACGTGTAGCCCAAATTGTGAAAATTTCAAACCGCTACTGCTTGCTTGTTTGAGTAGGTAGCCATCTGAAACTTGGCATATATAAAGGTCATTAACATGTCTACATGCATGCACAATCTTATGTCAACTGATTGCATAACTTGCGAACTATAGGCCATCGAAATTTTTGTAAACAAAAGTTTGTGCGACTTTAGCTCCCAAACGGAATAAAAGCTAAAGCTGAAATAGCCTTCATTCTATTTCACTTATTTGTGTCTACACATGTATATGTTTTGCAGAGACTCAAAGCTCTTGAGAATGGAGAAAATGAGGTGTCAATTTTGCATTGGACCCTATGGGAAAATGCATTAAACGCCTACTGCTCCGACGTTCAGCGACCGATAACATCCATCTTTACACTGTAAACGGTAATTACATAGGTACATGCCTGGGGCAAATAACAGCGCAAATAATTGTCCATGTGCAGAGTAATAAAGGAGCAAACTTTTATATATGGGCCTGCAGTGGAAGTTATTCTTAAAAGGTGACTTTCACGAATCGTTCTGAAACTGTGCTAAATTACAGATAATTCCCATATATTTCTTGGGAGAAAATGCCCTGAAATTCTCCTTTCTCCGTTGTCGAGATATTCGAGGGCAAAGTCGTGCAGTTTTCGACTTCCAGGGGCTATAACTCGAAAACTAAAGAACGAGAATTTTTGGCACATATGGTCAATTGAATGTTTATCCCAACCCTCTCATTTGGCACTAGTTTCAGCCCGAATTGTGCAAGTCACCTAAGGTCACGAATCGTCCCGAACGTGTAGCCCAAATTGTGAAAATTTCAAACCGCTACTGCTTGCTTGTTTGAGTAGGTAGCCATCTGAAACTTGGCATATATAAAGGTCATTAACATGTCTACATGCATGCACAATCTTATGTCAACTGATTGCATAACTTGCGAACTATAGGCCATCGAAATTTTTGTAAACAAAAGTTTGTGCGACTTTAGCTCCCAAACGGAATAAAAGCTAAAGCTGAAATAGCCTTCATTCTATTTCACTTATTTGTGTCTACACATGTATATGTTTTGCAGAGACTCAAAGCTCTTGAGAATGGAGAAAATGAGGTGTCAATTTTGCATTGGACCCTATGGGAAAATGCATTAAACGCCTACTGCTCCGACGTTCAGCGACCGATAACATCCATCTTTACACTGTAAACGGTAATTACATAGGTACATGCCTGGGGCAAATAACAGCGCAAATAATTGTCCATGTGCAGAGTAATAAAGGAGCAAACTTTTATATATGGGCCTGCAGTGGAAGTTATTCTTAAAAGGTGACTTTCACGAATCGTTCTGAAACTGTGCTAAATTACAGATAATTCCCATATATTTCTTGGGAGAAAATGCCCTGAAATTCTCCTTTCTCCGTTGTCGAGATATTCGAGGGCAAAGTCGTGCAGTTTTCGACTTCCAGGGGCTATAACTCGAAAACTAAAGAACGAGAATTTTTGGCACATATGGTCAATTGAATGTTTATCCCAACCCTCTCATTTGGCACTAGTTTCAGCCCGAATTGTGCAAGTCACCTAAGGTCACGAATCGTCCCGAACGTGTAGCCCAAATTGTGAAAATTTCAAACCGCTACTGCTTGCTTGTTTGAGTAGGTAGCCATCTGAAACTTGGCATATATAAAGGTCATTAACATGTCTACATGCATGCACAATCTTATGTCAACTGATTGCATAACTTGCGAACTATAGGCCATCGAAATTTTTGTAAACAAAAGTTTGTGCGACTTTAGCTCCCAAACGGAATAAAAGCTAAAGCTGAAATAGCCTTCATTCTATTTCACTTATTTGTGTCTACACATGTATATGTTTTGCAGAGACTCAAAGCTCTTGAGAATGGAGAAAATGAGGTGTCAATTTTGCATTGGACCCTATGGGAAAATGCATTAAACGCCTACTGCTCCGACGTTCAGCGACCGATAACATCCATCTTTACACTGTAAACGGTAATTACATAGGTACATGCCTGGGGCAAATAACAGCGCAAATAATTGTCCATGTGCAGAGTAATAAAGGAGCAAACTTTTATATATGGGCCTGCAGTGGAAGTTATTCTTAAAAGGTGACTTTCACGAATCGTTCTGAAACTGTGCTAAATTACAGATAATTCCCATATATTTCTTGGGAGAAAATGCCCTGAAATTCTCCTTTCTCCGTTGTCGAGATATTCGAGGGCAAAGTCGTGCAGTTTTCGACTTCCAGGGGCTATAACTCGAAAACTAAAGAACGAGAATTTTTGGCACATATGGTCAATTGAATGTTTATCCCAACCCTCTCATTTGGCACTAGTTTCAGCCCGAATTGTGCAAGTCACCTAAGGTCACGAATCGTCCCGAACGTGTAGCCCAAATTGTGAAAATTTCAAACCGCTACTGCTTGCTTGTTTGAGTAGGTAGCCATCTGAAACTTGGCATATATAAAGGTCATTAACATGTCTACATGCATGCACAATCTTATGTCAACTGATTGCATAACTTGCGAACTATAGGCCATCGAAATTTTTGTAAACAAAAGTTTGTGCGACTTTAGCTCCCAAACGGAATAAAAGCTAAAGCTGAAATAGCCTTCATTCTATTTCACTTATTTGTGTCTACACATGTATATGTTTTGCAGAGACTCAAAGCTCTTGAGAATGGAGAAAATGAGGTGTCAATTTTGCATTGGACCCTATGGGAAAATGCATTAAACGCCTACTGCTCCGACGTTCAGCGACCGATAACATCCATCTTTACACTGTAAACGGTAATTACATAGGTACATGCCTGGGGCAAATAACAGCGCAAATAATTGTCCATGTGCAGAGTAATAAAGGAGCAAACTTTTATATATGGGCCTGCAGTGGAAGTTATTCTTAAAAGGTGACTTTCACGAATCGTTCTGAAACTGTGCTAAATTACAGATAATTCCCATATATTTCTTGGGAGAAAATGCCCTGAAATTCTCCTTTCTCCGTTGTCGAGATATTCGAGGGCAAAGTCGTGCAGTTTTCGACTTCCAGGGGCTATAACTCGAAAACTAAAGAACGAGAATTTTTGGCACATATGGTCAATTGAATGTTTATCCCACCCTCTCATTTGGCACTAGTTTCAGCGCCCGAATTGTGCAAGTCACCTAAGGTCACGAATCGTCCCGAACGTGTAGCCCAAATTGTGAAAATTTTAAACCGCTACTGCTTGCTTGTTTGAGTAGGTAGCCATCTGAAACTTGGCATATATAAAGGTCATTAACATGTCTACATGCATGCACAATCTTATGTCAACTGATTGCATAACTTGCGAACTATAGGCCATCGAAATTTTTGTAAACAAAAGTTTGTGCGACTTTAGCTCCCAAACGGAATAAAAGCTAAAGCTGAAATAGCCTTCATTCTATTTCACTTATTTGTGTCTACACATGTATATGTTTTGCAGAGACTCAAAGCTCTTGAGAATGGAGAAAATGAGGTGTCAATTTTGCATTGGACCCTATGGGAAAATGCATTAAACGCCTACTGCTCCGACGTTCAGCGACCGATAACATCCATCTTTACACTGTAAACGGTAATTACATAGGTACATGCCTGGGGCAAATAACAGCGCAAATAATTGTCCATGTGCAGAGTAATAAAGGAGCAAACTTTTATATATGGGCCTGCAGTGGAAGTTATTCTTAAAAGGTGACTTTCACGAATCGTTCTGAAACTGTGCTAAATTACAGATAATTCCCATATATTTCTTGGGAGAAAATGCCCTGAAATTCTCCTTTCTCCGTTGTCGAGATATTCGAGGGCAAAGTCGTGCAGTTTTCGACTTCCAGGGGCTATAACTCGAAAACTAAAGAACGAGAATTTTTGGCACATATGGTCAATTGAATGTTTATCCCAACCCTCTCATTTGGCACTAGTTTCAGCCCGAATTGTGCAAGTCACCTAAGGTCACGAATCGTCCCGAACGTGTAGCCCAAATTGTGAAAATTTCAAACCGCTACTGCTTGCTTGTTTGAGTAGGTAGCCATCTGAAACTTGGCATATATAAAGGTCATTAACATGTCTACATGCATGCACAATCTTATGTCAACTGATTGCATAACTTGCGAACTATAGGCCATCGAAATTTTTGTAAACAAAAGTTTGTGCGACTTTAGCTCCCAAACGGAATAAAAGCTAAAGCTGAAATAGCCTTCATTCTATTTCACTTATTTGTGTCTACACATGTATATGTTTTGCAGAGACTCAAAGCTCTTGAGAATGGAGAAAATGAGGTGTCAATTTTGCATTGGACCCTATGGGAAAATGCATTAAACGCCTACTGCTCCGACGTTCAGCGACCGATAACATCCATCTTTACACTGTAAACGGTAATTACATAGGTACATGCCTGGGGCAAATAACAGCGCAAATAATTGTCCATGTGCAGAGTAATAAAGGAGCAAACTTTTATATATGGGCCTGCAGTGGAAGTTATTCTTAAAAGGTGACTTTCACGAATCGTTCTGAAACTGTGCTAAATTACAGATAATTCCCATATATTTCTTGGGAGAAAATGCCCTGAAATTCTCCTTTCTCCGTTGTCGAGATATTCGAGGGCAAAGTCGTGCAGTTTTCGACTTCCAGGGGCTATAACTCGAAAACTAAAGAACGAGAATTTTTGGCACATATGGTCAATTGAATGTTTATCCCAACCCTCTCATTTGGCACTAGTTTCAGCCCGAATTGTGCAAGTCACCTAAGGTCACGAATCGTCCCGAACGTGTAGCCCAAATTGTGAAAATTTCAAACCGCTACTGCTTGCTTGTTTGAGTAGGTAGCCATCTGAAACTTGGCATATATAAAGGTCATTAACATGTCTACATGCATGCACAATCTTATGTCAACTGATTGCATAACTTGCGAACTATAGGCCATCGAAATTTTTGTAAACAAAAGTTTGTGCGACTTTAGCTCCCAAACGGAATAAAAGCTAAAGCTGAAATAGCCTTCATTCTATTTCACTTATTTGTGTCTACACATGTATATGTTTTGCAGAGACTCAAAGCTCTTGAGAATGGAGAAAATGAGGTGTCAATTTTGCATTGGACCCTATGGGAAAATGCATTAAACGCCTACTGCTCCGACGTTCAGCGACCGATAACATCCATCTTTACACTGTAAACGGTAATTACATAGATACATGCCTGGGGCAAATAACAGCGCAAATAATTGTCCATGTGCAGAGTAATAAAGGAGCAAACTTTTATATATGGGCCTGCAGTGGAAGTTATTCTTAAAAGGTGACTTTCACGAATCGTTCTGAAACTGTGCTAAATTACAGATAATTCCCATATATTTCTTGGGAGAAAATGCCCTGAAATTCTCCTTTCTCCGTTGTCGAGATATTCGAGGGCAAAGTCGTGCAGTTTTCGACTTCCAGGGGCTATAACTCGAAAACTAAAGAACGAGAATTTTTGGCACATATGGTCAATTGAATGTTTATCCCAACCCTCTCATTTGGCACTAGTTTCAGCCCGAATTGTGCAAGTCACCTAAGGTCACGAATCGTCCCGAACGTGTAGCCCAAATTGTGAAAATTTCAAACCGCTACTGCTTGCTTGTTTGAGTAGGTAGCCATCTGAAACTTGGCATATATAAAGGTCATTAACATGTCTACATGCATGCACAATCTTATGTCAACTGATTGCATAACTTGCGAACTATAGGCCATCGAAATTTTTGTAAACAAAAGTTTGTGCGACTTTAGCTCCCAAACGGAATAAAAGCTAAAGCTGGAATAGCCTTCATTCTATTTCACTTATTTGTGTCTACACATGTATATGTTTTGCAGAGACTCAAAGCTCTTGAGAATGGAGAAAATGAGGTGTCAATTTTGCATTGGACCCTATGGGAAAATGCATTAAACGCCTACTGCTCCGACGTTCAGCGACCGATAACATCCATCTTTACACTGTAAACGGTAATTACATAGGTACATGCCTGGGGCAAATAACAGCGCAAATAATTGTCCATGTGCAGAGTAATAAAGGAGCAAACTTTTATATATGGGCCTGCAGTGGAAGTTATTCTTAAAAGGTGACTTTCACGAATCGTTCTGAAACTGTGCTAAATTACAGATAATTCCCATATATTTCTTGGGAGAAAATGCCCTGAAATTCTCCTTTCTCCGTTGTCGAGATATTCGAGGGCAAAGTCGTGCAGTTTTCGACTTCCAGGGGCTATAACTCGAAAACTAAAGAACGAGAATTTTTGGCACATATGGTCAATTGAATGTTTATCCCAACCCTCTCATTTGGCACTAGTTTCAGCCCGAATTGTGCAAGTCACCTAAGGTCACGAATCGTCCCGAACGTGTAGCCCAAATTGTGAAAATTTCAAACCGCTACTGCTTGCTTGTTTGAGTAGGTAGCCATTTGAAACTTGGCATATATAAAGGTCATTAACATGTCTACATGCATGCACAATCTTATGTCAACTGATTGCATAACTTGCGAACTATAGGCCATCGAAATTTTTGTAAACAAAAGTTTGTGCGACTTTAGCTCCCAAACGGAATAAAAGCTAAAGCTGAAATAGCCTTCATTCTATTTCACTTATTTGTGTCTACACATGTATATGTTTTGCAGAGACTCAAAGCTCTTGAGAATGGAGAAAATGAGGTGTCAATTTTGCATTGGACCCTATGGGAAAATGCATTAAACGCCTACTGCTCCGACGTTCAGCGACCGATAACATCCATCTTTACACTGTAAACGGTAATTACATAGGTACATGCCTGGGGCAAATAACAGCGCAAATAATTGTCCATGTGCAGAGTAATAAAGGAGCAAACTTTTATATATGGGCCTGCAGTGGAAGTTATTCTTAAAAGGTGACTTTCACGAATCGTTCTGAAACTGTGCTAAATTACAGATAATTCCCATATATTTCTTGGGAGAAAATGCCCTGAAATTCTCCTTTCTCCGTTGTCGAGATATTCGAGGGCAAAGTCGTGCAGTTTTCGACTTCCAGGGGCTATAACTCGAAAACTAAAGAACGAGAATTTTTGGCACATATGGTCAATTGAATGTTTATCCCAACCCTCTCATTTGGCACTAGTTTCAGCCCGAATTGTGCAAGTCACCTAAGGTCACGAATCGTCCCGAACGTGTAGCCCAAATTGTGAAAATTTCAAACCGCTACTGCTTGCTTGTTTGAGTAGGTAGCCATCTGAAACTTGGCATATATAAAGGTCATTAACATGTCTACATGCATGCACAATCTTATGTCAACTGATTGCATAACTTGCGAACTATAGGCCATCGAAATTTTTGTAAACAAAAGTTTGTGCGACTTTAGCTCCCAAACGGAATAAAAGCTAAAGCTGAAATAGCCTTCATTCTATTTCACTTATTTGTGTCTACACATGTATATGTTTTGCAGAGACTCAAAGCTCTTGAGAATGGAGAAAATGAGGTGTCAATTTTTCATTGGACCCTATGGGAAAATGCATTAAACGCCTACTGCTCCGACGTTCAGCGACCGATAACATCCATCTTTACACTGTAAACGGTAATTACATAGGTACATGCCTGGGGCAAATAACAGCGCAAATAATTGTCCATGTGCAGAGTAATAAAGGAGCAAACTTTTATATATGGGCCTGCAGTGGAAGTTATTCTTAAAAGGTGACTTTCACGAATCGTTCTGAAACTGTGCTAAATTACAGATAATTCCCATATATTTCTTGGGAGAAAATGCCCTGAAATTCTCCTTTCTCCGTTGTCGAGATATTCGAGGGCAAAGTCGTGCAGTTTTCGACTTCCAGGGGCTATAACTCGAAAACTAAAGAACGAGAATTTTTGGCACATATGGTCAATTGAATGTTTATCCCAACCCTCTCATTTGGCACTAGTTTCAGCCCGAATTGTGCAAGTCACCTAAGGTCACGAATCGTCCCGAACGTGTAGCCCAAATTGTGAAAATTTCAAACCGCTACTGCTTGCTTGTTTGAGTAGGTAGCCATCTGAAACTTGGCATATATAAAGGTCATTAACATGTCTACATGCATGCACAATCTTATGTCAACTGATTGCATAACTTGCGAACTATCGGCCATCGAAATTTTTGTAAACAAAAGTTTGTGCGACTTTAGCTCCCAAACGGAATAAAAGCTAAAGCTGAAATAGCCTTCATTCTATTTCACTTATTTGTGTCTACACATGTATATGTTTTGCAGAGACTCAAAGCTCTTGAGAATGGAGAAAATGAGGTGTCAATTTTGCATTGGACCCTATGGGAAAATGCATTAAACGCCTACTGCTCCGACGTTCAGCGACCGATAACATCCATCTTTACACTGTAAACGGTAATTACATAGGTACATGCCTGGGGCAAATAACAGCGCAAATAATTGTCCGTGTGCAGAGTAATAAAGGAGCAAACTTTTATATATGGGCCTGCAGTGGAAGTTATTCTTAAAAGGTGACTTTCACGAATCGTTCTGAAACTGTGCTAAATTACAGATAATTCCCATATATTTCTTGGGAGAAAATGCCCTGAAATTCTCCTTTCTCCGTTGTCGAGATATTCGAGGGCAAAGTCGTGCAGTTTTCGACTTCCTGGGGCTATAACTCGAAAACTAAAGAACGAGAATTTTTGGCACATATGGTCAATTGAATGTTTATCCCAACCCTCTCATTTGGCACTAGTTTCAGCCCGAATTGTGCAAGTCACCTAAGGTCACGAATCGTCCCGAACGTGTAGCCCAAATTGTGAAAATTTCAAACCGCTACTGCTTGCTTGTTTGAGTAGGTAGCCATCTGAAACTTGGCATATATAAAGGTCATTAACATGTCTACATGCATGCACAATCTTATGTCAACTGATTGCATAACTTGCGAACTATAGGCCATCGAAATTTTTGTAAACAAAAGTTTGTGCGACTTTAGCTCCCAAACGGAATAAAAGCTAAAGCTGAAATAGCCTTCATTCTATTTCACTTATTTGTGTCTACACATGTATATGTTTTGCAGAGACTCAAAGCTCTTGAGAATGGAGAAAATGAGGTGTCAATTTTGCATTGGACCCTATGGGAAAATGCATTAAACGCCTACTGCTCCGACGTTCAGCGACCGATAACATCCATCTTTACACTGTAAACGGTAATTACATAGGTACATGCCTGGGGCAAATAACAGCGCAAATAATTGTCCATGTGCAGAGTAATAAAGGAGCAAACTTTTATATATGGGCCTGCAGTGGAAGTTATTCTTAAAAGGTGACTTTCACGAATCGTTCTGAAACTGTGCTAAATTACAGATAATTCCCATATATTTCTTGGGAGAAAATGCCCTGAAATTCTCCTTTCTCCGTTGTCGAGATATTCGAGGGCAAAGTCGTGCAGTTTTCGACTTCCAGGGGCTATAACTCGAAAACTAAAGAACGAGAATTTTTGGCACATATGGTCAATTGAATGTTTATCCCAACCCTCTCATTTGGCACTAGTTTCAGCCCGAATTGTGCAAGTCACCTAAGGTCACGAATCGTCCCGAACGTGTAGCCCAAATTGTGAAAATTTCAAACCGCTACTGCTTGCTTGTTTGAGTAGGTAGCCATCTGAAACTTGGCATATATAAAGGTCATTAACATGTCTACATGCATGCACAATCTTATGTCAACTGATTGCATAACTTGCGAACTATAGGCCATCGAAATTTTTGTAAACAAAAGTTTGTGCGACTTTAGCTCCCAAACGGAATAAAAGCTAAAGCTGAAATAGCCTTCATTCTATTTCACTTATTTGTGTCTACACATGTATATGTTTTGCAGAGACTCAAAGCTCTTGAGAATGGAGAAAATGAGGTGTCAATTTTGCATTGGACCCTATGGGAAAATGCATTAAACGCCTACTGCTCCGACGTTCAGCGACCGATAACATCCATCTTTACACTGTAAACGGTAATTACATAGGTACATGCCTGGGGCAAATAACAGCGCAAATAATTGTCCGTGTGCAGAGTAATAAAGGAGCAAACTTTTATATATGGGCCTGCAGTGGAAGTTATTCTTAAAAGGTGACTTTCACGAATCGTTCTGAAACTGTGCTAAATTACAGATAATTCCCATATATTTCTTGGGAGAAAATGCCCTGAAATTCTCCTTTCTCCGTTGTCGAGATATTCGAGGGCAAAGTCGTGCAGTTTTCGACTTCCAGGGGCTATAACTCGAAAACTAAAGAACGAGAATTTTTGGCACATATGGTCAATTGAATGTTTATCCCAACCCTCTCATTTGGCACTAGTTTCAGCCCGAATTGTGCAAGTCACCTAAGGTCACGAATCGTCCCGAACGTGTAGCCCAAATTGTGAAAATTTCAAACCGCTACTGCTTGCTTGTTTGAGTAGGTAGCCATCTGAAACTTGGCATATATAAAGGTCATTAACATGTCTACATGCATGCACAATCTTATGTCAACTGATTGCATAACTTGCGAACTATAGGCCATCGAAATTTTTGTAAACAAAAGTTTGTGCGACTTTAGCTCCCAAACGGAATAAAAGCTAAAGCTGAAATAGCCTTCATTCTATTTCACTTATTTGTGTCTACACATGTATATGTTTTGCAGAGACTCAAAGCTCTTGAGAATGGAGAAAATGAGGTGTCAATTTTGCATTGGACCCTATGGGAAAATGCATTAAACGCCTACTGCTCCGACGTTCAGCGACCGATAACATCCATCTTTACACTGTAAACGGTAATTACATAGGTACATGCCTGGGGCAAATAACAGCGCAAATAATTGTCCATGTGCAGAGTAATAAAGGAGCAAACTTTTATATATGGGCCTGCAGTGGAAGTTATTCTTAAAAGGTGACTTTCACGAATCGTTCTGAAACTGTGCTAAATTACAGATAATTCCCATATATTTCTTGGGAGAAAATGCCCTGAAATTCTCCTTTCTCCGTTGTCGAGATATTCGAGGGCAAAGTCGTGCAGTTTTCGACTTCCAGGGGCTATAACTCGAAAACTAAAGAACGAGAATTTTTGGCACATATGGTCAATTGAATGTTTATCCCAACCCTCTCATTTGGCACTAGTTTCAGCCCGAATTGTGCAAGTCACCTAAGGTCACGAATCGTCCCGAACGTGTAGCCCAAATTGTGAAAATTTCAAACCGCTACTGCTTGCTTGTTTGAGTAGGTAGCCATCTGAAACTTGGCATATATAAAGGTCATTAACATGTCTACATGCATGCACAATCTTATGTCAACTGATTGCATAACTTGCGAACTATAGGCCATCGAAATTTTTGTAAACAAAAGTTTGTGCGACTTTAGCTCCCAAACGGAATAAAAGGTAAAGCTGAAATAGCCTTCATTCTATTTCACTTATTTGTGTCTACACATGTATATGTTTTGCAGAGACTCAAAGCTCTTGAGAATGGAGAAAATGAGGTGTCAATTTTGCATTGGACCCTATGGGAAAATGCATTAAACGCCTACTGCTCCGACGTTCAGCGACCGATAACATCCATCTTTACACTGTAAACGGTAATTACATAGGTACATGCCTGGGGCAAATAACAGCGCAAATAATTGTCCATGTGCAGATTAATAAAGGAGCAAACTTTTATATATGGGCCTGCAGTGGAAGTTATTCTTAAAAGGTGACTTTCACGAATCGTTCTGAAACTGTGCTAAATTACAGATAATTCCCATATATTTCTTGGGAGAAAATGCCCTGAAATTCTCCTTTCTCCGTTGTCGAGATATTCGAGGGCAAAGTCGTGCAGTTTTCGACTTCCAGGGGCTATAACTCGAAAACTAAAGAACGAGAATTTTTGGCACATATGGTCAATTGAATGTTTATCCCAACCCTCTCATTTGGCACTAGTTTCAGCCCGAATTGTGCAAGTCACCTAAGGTCACGAATCGTCCCGAACGTGTAGCCCAAATTGTGAAAATTTCAAACCGCTACTGCTTGCTTGTTTGAGTAGGTAGCCATCTGAAACTTGGCATATATAAAGGTCATTAACATGTCTACATGCATGCACAATCTTATGTCAACTGATTGCATAACTTGCGAACTATAGGCCATCGAAATTTTTGTAAACAAAAGTTTGTGCGACTTTAGCTCCCAAACGGAATAAAAGGTAAAGCTGAAATAGCCTTCATTCTATTTCACTTATTTGTGTCTACACATGTATATGTTTTGCAGAGACTCAAAGCTCTTGAGAATGGAGAAAATGAGGTGTCAATTTTGCATTGGACCCTATGGGAAAATGCATTAAACGCCTACTGCTCCGACGTTCAGCGACCGATAACATCCATCTTTACACTGTAAACGGTAATTACATAGGTACATGCCTGGGGCAAATAACAGCGCAAATAATTGTCCATGTGCAGAGTAATAAAGGAGCAAACTTTTATATATGGGCCTGCAGTGGAAGTTATTCTTAAAAGGTGACTTTCACGAATCGTTCTGAAACTGTGCTAAATTACAGATAATTCCCATATATTTCTTGGGAGAAAATGCCCTGAAATTCTCCTTTCTCCGTTGTCGAGATATTCGAGGGCAAAGTCGTGCAGTTTTCGACTTCCAGGGGCTATAACTCGAAAACTAAAGAACGAGAATTTTTGGCACATATGGTCAATTGAATGTTTATCCCAACCCTCTCATTTGGCACTAGTTTCAGCCCGAATTGTGCAAGTCACCTAAGGTCACGAATCGTCCCGAACGTGTAGCCCAAATTGTGAAAATTTCAAACCGCTACTGCTTGCTTGTTTGAGTAGGTAGCCATCTGAAACTTGGCATATATAAAGGTCATTAACATGTCTACATGCATGCACAATCTTATGTCAACTGATTGCATAACTTGCGAACTATAGGCCATCGAAATTTTTGTAAACAAAAGTTTGTGCGACTTTAGCTCCCAAACGGAATAAAAGCTAAAGCTGAAATAGCCTTCATTCTATTTCACTTATTTGTGTCTACACATGTATATGTTTTGCAGAGACTCAAAGCTCTTGAGAATGGAGAAAATGAGGTGTCAATTTTGCATTGGACCCTATGGGAAAATGCATTAAACGCCTACTGCTCCGACGTTCAGCGACCGATAACATCCATCTTTACACTGTAAACGGTAATTACATAGGTACATGCCTGGGGCAAATAACAGCGCAAATAATTGTCCATGTGCAGAGTAATAAAGGAGCAAACTTTTATATATGGGCCTGCAGTGGAAGTTATTCTTAAAAGGTGACTTTCACGAATCGTTCTGAAACTGTGCTAAATTACAGATAATTCCCATATATTTCTTGGGAGAAAATGCCCTGAAATTCTCCTTTCTCCGTTGTCGAGATATTCGAGGGCAAAGTCGTGCAGTTTTCGACTTCCAGGGGCTATAACTCGAAAACTAAAGAACGAGAATTTTTGGCACATATGGTCAATTGAATGTTTATCCCAACCCTCTCATTTGGCACTAGTTTCAGCCCGAATTGTGCAAGTCACCTAAGGTCACGAATCGTCCCGAACGTGTAGCCCAAATTGTGAAAATTTCAAACCGCTACTGCTTGCTTGTTTGAGTAGGTAGCCATCTGAAACTTGGCATATATAAAGGTCATTAACATGTCTACATGCATGCACAATCTTATGTCAACTGATTGCATAACTTGCGAACTATAGGCCATCGAAATTTTTGTAAACAAAAGTTTGTGCGACTTTAGCTCCCAAACGGAATAAAAGCTAAAGCTGAAATAGCCTTCATTCTATTTCACTTATTTGTGTCTACACATGTATATGTTTTGCAGAGACTCAAAGCTCTTGAGAATGGAGAAAATGAGGTGTCAATTTTGCATTGGACCCTATGGGAAAATGCATTAAACGCCTACTGCTCCGACGTTCAGCGACCGATAACATCCATCTTTACACTGTAAACGGTAATTACATAGGTACATGCCTGGGGCAAATAACAGCGCAAATAATTGTCCATGTGCAGAGTAATAAAGGAGCAAACTTTTATATATGGGCCTGCAGTGGAAGTTATTCTTAAAAGGTGACTTTCACGAATCGTTCTGAAACTGTGCTAAATTACAGATAATTCCCATATATTTCTTGGGAGAAAATGCCCTGAAATTCTCCTTTCTCCGTTGTCGAGATATTCGAGGGCAAAGTCGTGCAGTTTTCGACTTCCAGGGGCTATAACTCGAAAACTAAAGAACGAGAATTTTTGGCACATATGGTCAATTGAATGTTTATCCCAACCCTCTCATTTGGCACTAGTTTCAGCCCGAATTGTGCAAGTCACCTAAGGTCACGAATCGTCCCGAACGTGTAGCCCAAATTGTGAAAATTTCAAACCGCTACTGCTTGCTTGTTTGAGTAGGTAGCCATCTGAAACTTGGCATATATAAAGGTCATTAACATGTCTACATGCATGCACAATCTTATGTCAACTGATTGCATAACTTGCGAACTATAGGCCATCGAAATTTTTGTAAACAAAAGTTTGTGCGACTTTAGCTCCCAAACGGAATAAAAGCTAAAGCTGAAATAGCCTTCATTCTATTTCACTTATTTGTGTCTACACATGTATATGTTTTGCAGAGACTCAAAGCTCTTGAGAATGGAGAAAATGAGGTGTCAATTTTGCATTGGACCCTATGGGAAAATGCATTAAACGCCTACTGCTCCGACGTTCAGCGACCGATAACATCCATCTTTACACTGTAAACGGTAATTACATAGGTACATGCCTGGGGCAAATAACAGCGCAAATAATTGTCCATGTGCAGAGAAATAAAGGAGCAAACATTTATATATGGGCCTGCAGTGGAAGTTATTCTTAAAAGGTGACTTTCACGAATCGTTCTGAAACTGTGCTAAATTACAGATAATTCCCATATATTTCTTGGGAGAAAATGCCCTGAAATTCTCCTTTCTCCGTTGTCGAGATATTCGAGGGCAAAGTCGTGCAGTTTTCGACTTCCAGGGGCTATAACTCGAAAACTAAAGAACGAGAATTTTTGGCACATATGGTCAATTGAATGTTTATCCCAACCCTCTCATTTGGCACTAGTTTCAGCCCGAATTGTGCAAGTCACCTAAGGTCACGAATCGTCCCGAACGTGTAGCCCAAATTGTGAAAATTTCAAACCGCTACCGCTTGCTTGTTTGAGTAGGTAGCCATCTGAAACTTGGCATATATAAAGGTCATTAACATGTCTACATGCATGCACAATCTTATGTCAACTGATTGCATAACTTGCGAACTATAGGCCATCGAAATTTTTGTAAACAAAAGTTTGTGCGACTTTAGCTCCCAAACGGAATAAAAGCTAAAGCTGAAATAGCCTTCATTCTATTTCACTTATTTGTGTCTACACATGTATATGTTTTGCAGAGACTCAAAGCTCTTGAGAATGGAGAAAATGAGGTGTCAATTTTGCATTGGACCCTATGGGAAAATGCATTAAACGCCTACTGCTCCGACGTTCAGCGACCGATAACATCCATCTTTACACTGTAAACGGTAATTACATAGGTACATGCCTGGGGCAAATAACAGCGCAAATAATTGTCCATGTGCAGAGTAATAAAGGAGCAAACTTTTATATATGGGCCTGCAGTGGAAGTTATTCTTAAAAGGTGACTTTCACGAATCGTTCTGAAACTGTGCTAAATTACAGATAATTCCCATATATTTCTTGGGAGAAAATGCCCTGAAATTCTCCTTTCTCCGTTGTCGAGATATTCGAGGGCAAAGTCGTGCAGTTTTCGACTTCCAGGGGCTATAACTCGAAAACTAAAGAACGAGAATTTTTGGCACATATGGTCAATTGAATGTTTATCCCAACCCTCTCATTTGGCACTAGTTTCAGCCCGAATTGTGCAAGTCACCTAAGGTCACGAATCGTCCCGAACGTGTAGCCCAAATTGTGAAAATTTCAAACCGCTACTGCTTGCTTGTTTGAGTAGGTAGCCATCTGAAACTTGGCATATATAAAGGTCATTAACATGTCTACATGCATGCACAATCTTATGTCAACTGATTGCATAACTTGCGAACTATAGGCCATCGAAATTTTTGTAAACAAAAGTTTGTGCGACTTTAGCTCCCAAACGGAATAAAAGCTAAAGCTGAAATAGCCTTCATTCTATTTCACTTATTTGTGTCTACACATGTATATGTTTTGCAGAGACTCAAAGCTCTTGAGAATGGAGAAAATGAGGTGTCAATTTTGCATTGGACCCTATGGGAAAATGCATTAAACGCCTACTGCTCCGACGTTCAGCGACCGATAACATCCATCTTTACACTGTAAACGGTAATTACATAGGTACATGCCTGGGGCAAATAACAGCGCAAATAATTGTCCATGTGCAGAGTAATAAAGGAGCAAACTTTTATATATGGGCCTGCAGTGGAAGTTATTCTTAAAAGGTGACTTTCACGAATCGTTCTGAAACTGTGCTAAATTACAGATAATTCCCATATATTTCTTGGGAGAAAATGCCCTGAAATTCTCCTTTCTCCGTTGTCGAGATATTCGCGGGCAAAGTCGTGCAGTTTTCGACTTCCAGGGGCTATAACTCGAAAACTAAAGAACGAGAATTTTTGGCACATATGGTCAATTGAATGTTTATCCCAACCCTCTCATTTGGCACTAGTTTCAGCCCGAATTGTGCAAGTCACCTAAGGTCACGAATCGTCCCGAACGTGTAGCCCAAATTGTGAAAATTTCAAACCGCTACTGCTTGCTTGTTTGAGTAGGTAGCCATCTGAAACTTGGCATATATAAAGGTCATTAACATGTCTACATGCATGCACAATTTTATGTCAACTGATTGCATAACTTGCGAACTATAGGCCATCGAAATTTTTGTAAACAAAAGTTTGTGCGACTTTAGCTCCCAAACGGAATAAAAGCTAAAGCTGAAATAGCCTTCATTCTATTTCACTTATTTGTGTCTACACATGTATATGTTTTGCAGAGACTCAAAGCTCTTGAGAATGGAGAAAATGAGGTGTCAATTTTGCATTGGACCCTATGGGAAAATGCATTAAACGCCTACTGCTCCGACGTTCAGCGACCGATAACATCCATCTTTACACTGTAAACGGTAATTACATAGGTACATGCCTGGGGCAAATAACAGCGCAAATAATTGTCCATGTGCAGAGTAATAAAGGAGCAAACTTTTATATATGGGCCTGCAGTGGAAGTTATTCTTAAAAGGTGACTTTCACGAATCGTTCTGAAACTGTGCTAAATTACAGATAATTCCCATATATTTCTTGGGAGAAAATGCCCTGAAATTCTCCTTTCTCCGTTGTCGAGATATTCGAGGGCAAAGTCGTGCAGTTTTCGACTTCCAGGGGCTATAACTCGAAAACTAAAGAACGAGAATTTTTGGCACATATGGTCAATTGAATGTTTATCCCAACCCTCTCATTTGGCACTAGTTTCAGCCCGAATTGTGCAAGTCACCTAAGGTCACGAATCGTCCCGAACGTGTAGCCCAAATTGTGAAAATTTCAAACCGCTACTGCTTGCTTGTTTGAGCAGGTAGCCATCTGAAACTTGGCATATATAAAGGTCATTAACATGTCTACATGCATGCACAATCTTATGTCAACTGATTGCATAACTTGCGAACTATAGGCCATCGAAATTTTTGTAAACAAAAGTTTGTGCGACTTTAGCTCCCAAACGGAATAAAAGCTAAAGCTGAAATAGCCTTCATTCTATTTCACTTATTTGTGTCTACACATGTATATGTTTTGCAGAGACTCAAAGCTCTTGAGAATGGAGAAAATGAGGTGTCAATTTTGCATTGGACCCTATGGGAAAATGCATTAAACGCCTACTGCTCCGACGTTCAGCGACCGATAACATCCATCTTTACACTGTAAACGGTAATTACATAGGTACATGCCTGGGGCAAATAACAGCGCAAATAATTGTCCATGTGCAGAGAAATAAAGGAGCAAACATTTATATATGGGCCTGCAGTGGAAGTTATTCTTAAAAGGTGACTTTCACGAATCGTTCTGAAACTGTGCTAAATTACAGATAATTCCCATATATTTCTTGGGAGAAAATGCCCTGAAATTCTCCTTTCTCCGTTGTCGAGATATTCGAGGGCAAAGTCGTGCAGTTTTCGACTTCCAGGGGCTATAACTCGAAAACTAAAGAACGAGAATTTTTGGCACATATGGTCAATTGAATGTTTATCCCAACCCTCTCATTTGGCACTAGTTTCAGCCCGAATTGTGCAAGTCACCTAAGGTCACGAATCGTCCCGAACGTGTAGCCCAAATTGTGAAAATTTCAAACCGCTACCGCTTGCTTGTTTGAGTAGGTAGCCATCTGAAACTTGGCATATATAAAGGTCATTAACATGTCTACATGCATGCACAATCTTATGTCAACTGATTGCATAACTTGCGAACTATAGGCCATCGAAATTTTTGTAAACAAAAGTTTGTGCGACTTTAGCTCCCAAACGGAATAAAAGCTAAAGCTGAAATAGCCTTCATTCTATTTCACTTATTTGTGTCTACACATGTATATGTTTTGCAGAGACTCAAAGCTCTTGAGAATGGAGAAAATGAGGTGTCAATTTTGCATTGGACCCTATGGGAAAATGCATTAAACGCCTACTGCTCCGACGTTCAGCGACCGATAACATCCATCTTTACACTGTAAACGGTAATTACATAGGTACATGCCTGGGGCAAATAACAGCGCAAATAATTGTCCATGTGCAGAGTAATAAAGGAGCAAACTTTTATATATGGGCCTGCAGTGGAAGTTATTCTTAAAAGGTGACTTTCACGAATCGTTCTGAAACTGTGCTAAATTACAGATAATTCCCATATATTTCTTGGGAGAAAATGCCCTGAAATTCTCCTTTCTCCGTTGTCGAGATATTCGAGGGCAAAGTCGTGCAGTTTTCGACTTCCAGGGGCTATAACTCGAAAACTAAAGAACGAGAATTTTTGGCACATATGGTCAATTGAATGTTTATCCCAACCCTCTCATTTGGCACTAGTTTCAGCCCGAATTGTGCAAGTCACCTAAGGTCACGAATCGTCCCGAACGTGTAGCCCAAATTGTGAAAATTTCAAACCGCTACTGCTTGCTTGTTTGAGTAGGTAGCCATCTGAAACTTGGCATATATAAAGGTCATTAACATGTCTACATGCATGCACAATCTTATGTCAACTGATTGCATAACTTGCGAACTATAGGCCATCGAAATTTTTGTAAACAAAAGTTTGTGCGACTTTAGCTCCCAAACGGAATAAAAGCTAAAGCTGAAATAGCCTTCATTCTATTTCACTTATTTGTGTCTACACATGTATATGTTTTGCAGAGACTCAAAGCTCTTGAGAATGGAGAAAATGAGGTGTCAATTTTGCATTGGACCCTATGGGAAAATGCATTAAACGCCTACTGCTCCGACGTTCAGCGACCGATAACATCCATCTTTACACTGTAAACGGTAATTACATAGGTACATGCCTGGGGCAAATAACAGCGCAAATAATTGTCCATGTGCAGAGTAATAAAGGAGCAAACTTTTATATATGGGCCTGCAGTGGAAGTTATTCTTAAAAGGTGACTTTCACGAATCGTTCTGAAACTGTGCTAAATTACAGATAATTCCCATATATTTCTTGGGAGAAAATGCCCTGAAATTCTCCTTTCTCCGTTGTCGAGATATTCGCGGGCAAAGTCGTGCAGTTTTCGACTTCCAGGGGCTATAACTCGAAAACTAAAGAACGAGAATTTTTGGCACATATGGTCAATTGAATGTTTATCCCAACCCTCTCATTTGGCACTAGTTTCAGCCCGAATTGTGCAAGTCACCTAAGGTCACGAATCGTCCCGAACGTGTAGCCCAAATTGTGAAAATTTCAAACCGCTACTGCTTGCTTGTTTGAGTAGGTAGCCATCTGAAACTTGGCATATATAAAGGTCATTAACATGTCTACATGCATGCACAATTTTATGTCAACTGATTGCATAACTTGCGAACTATAGGCCATCGAAATTTTTGTAAACAAAAGTTTGTGCGACTTTAGCTCCCAAACGGAATAAAAGCTAAAGCTGAAATAGCCTTCATTCTATTTCACTTATTTGTGTCTACACATGTATATGTTTTGCAGAGACTCAAAGCTCTTGAGAATGGAGAAAATGAGGTGTCAATTTTGCATTGGACCCTATGGGAAAATGCATTAAACGCCTACTGCTCCGACGTTCAGCGACCGATAACATCCATCTTTACACTGTAAACGGTAATTACATAGGTACATGCCTGGGGCAAATAACAGCGCAAATAATTGTCCATGTGCAGAGTAATAAAGGAGCAAACTTTTATATATGGGCCTGCAGTGGAAGTTATTCTTAAAAGGTGACTTTCACGAATCGTTCTGAAACTGTGCTAAATTACAGATAATTCCCATATATTTCTTGGGAGAAAATGCCCTGAAATTCTCCTTTCTCCGTTGTCGAGATATTCGAGGGCAAAGTCGTGCAGTTTTCGACTTCCAGGGGCTATAACTCGAAAACTAAAGAACGAGAATTTTTGGCACATCTGGTCAATTGAATGTTTATCCCAACCCTCTCATTTGGCACTAGTTTCAGCCCGAATTGTGCAAGTCACCTAAGGTCACGAATCGTCCCGAACGTGTAGCCCAAATTGTGAAAATTTCAAACCGCTACTGCTTGCTTGTTTGAGTAGGTAGCCATCTGAAACTTGGCATATATAAAGGTCATTAACATGTCTACATGCATGCACAATCTTATGTCAACTGATTGCATAACTTGCGAACTATAGGCCATCGAAATTTTTGTAAACAAAAGTTTGTGCGACTTTAGCTCCCAAACGGAATAAAAGCTAAAGCTGAAATAGCCTTCATTCTATTTCACTTATTTGTGTCTACACATGTATATGTTTTGCAGAGACTCAAAGCTCTTGAGAATGGAGAAAATGAGGTGTCAATTTTGCATTGGACCCTATGGGAAAATGCATTAAACGCCTACTGCTCCGACGTTCAGCGACCGATAACATCCATCTTTACACTGTAAACGGTAATTACATAGGTACATGCCTGGGGCAAATAACAGCGCAAATAATTGTCCATGTGCAGAGTAATAAAGGAGCAAACTTTTATATATGGGCCTGCAGTGGAAGTTATTCTTAAAAGGTGACTTTCACGAATCGTTCTGAAACTGTGCTAAATTACAGATAATTCCCATATATTTCTTGGGAGAAAATGCCCTGAAATTCTCCTTTCTCCGTTGTCGAGATATTCGAGGGCAAAGTCGTGCAGTTTTCGACTTCCAGGGGCTATAACTCGAAAACTAAAGAACGAGAATTTTTGGCACATATGGTCAATTGAATGTTTATCCCAACCCTCTCATTTGGCACTAGTTTCAGCCCGAATTGTGCAAGTCACCTAAGGTCACGAATCGTCCCGAACGTGTAGCCCAAATTGTGAAAATTTCAAACCGCTACTGCTTGCTTGTTTGAGTAGGTAGCCATCTGAAACTTGGCATATATAAAGGTCATTAACATGTCTACATGCATGCACAATCTTATGTCAACTGATTGCATAACTTGCGAACTATAGGCCATCGAAATTTTTGTAAACAAAAGTTTGTGCGACTTTAGCTCCCAAACGGAATAAAAGCTAAAGCTGAAATAGCCTTCATTCTATTTCACTTATTTGTGTCTACACATGTATATGTTTTGCAGAGACTCAAAGCTCTTGAGAATGGAGAAAATGAGGTGTCAATTTTGCATTGGACCCTTTGGGAAAATGCATTAAACGCCTACTGCTCCGACGTTCAGCGACCGATAACATCCATCTTTACACTGTAAACGGTAATTACATAGGTACATGCCTGGGGCAAATAACAGCGCAAATAATTGTCCATGTGCAGAGTAATAAAGGAGCAAACTTTTATATATGGGCCTGCAGTGGAAGTTATTCTTAAAAGGTGACTTTCACGAATCGTTCTGAAACTGTGCTAAATTACAGATTATTCCCATATATTTCTTGGGAGAAAATGCCCTGAAATTCTCCTTTCTCCGTTGTCGAGATATTCGAGGGCAAAGTCGTGCAGTTTTCGACTTCCAGGGGCTATAACTCGAAAACTAAAGAACGAGAATTTTTGGCACATATGGTCAATTGAATGTTTATCCCAACCCTCTCATTTGGCACTAGTTTCAGCCCGAATTGTGCAAGTCACCTAAGGTCACGAATCGTCCCGAACGTGTAGCCCAAATTGTGAAAATTTCAAACCGCTACTGCTTGCTTGTTTGAGTAGGTAGCCATCTGAAACTTGGCATATATAAAGGTCATTAACATGTCTACATGCATGCACAATCTTATGTCAACTGATTGCATAACTTGCGAACTATAGGCCATCGAAATTTTTGTAAACAAAAGTTTGTGCGACTTTAGCTCCCAAACGGAATAAAAGCTAAAGCTGAAATAGCCTTCATTCTATTTCACTTATTTGTGTCTACACATGTATATGTTTTGCAGAGACTCAAAGCTCTTGAGAATGGAGAAAATGAGGTGTCAATTTTGCATTGGACCCTATGGGAAAATGCATTAAACGCCTACTGCTCCGACGTTCAGCGACCGATAACATCCATCTTTACACTGTAAACGGTAATTACATAGGTACATGCCTGGGGCAAATAACAGCGCAAATAATTGTCCATGTGCAGAGTAATAAAGGAGCAAACTTTTATATATGGGCCTGCAGTGGAAGTTATTCTTAAAAGGTGACTTTCACGAATCGTTCTGAAACTGTGCTAAATTACAGATAATTCCCATATATTTCTTGGGAGAAAATGCCCTGAAATTCTCCTTTCTCCGTTGTCGAGATATTCGAGGGCAAAGTCGTGCAGTTTTCGACTTCCAGGGGCTATAACTCGAAAACTAAAGAACGAGAATTTTTGGCACATCTGGTCAATTGAATGTTTATCCCAACCCTCTCATTTGGCACTAGTTTCAGCCCGAATTGTGCAAGTCACCTAAGGTCACGAATCGTCCCGAACGTGTAGCCCAAATTGTGAAAATTTCAAACCGCTACTGCTTGCTTGTTTGAGTAGGTAGCCATCTGAAACTTGGCATATATAAAGGTCATTAACATGTCTACATGCATGCACAATCTTATGTCAACTGATTGCATAACTTGCGAACTATAGGCCATCGAAATTTTTGTAAACAAAAGTTTGTGCGACTTTAGCTCCCAAACGGAATAAAAGCTAAAGCTGAAATAGCCTTCATTCTATTTCACTTATTTGTGTCTACACATGTATATGTTTTGCAGAGACTCAAAGCTCTTGAGAATGGAGAAAATGAGGTGTCAATTTTGCATTGGACCCTATGGGAAAATGCATTAAACGCCTACTGCTCCGACGTTCAGCGACCGATAACATCCATCTTTACACTGTAAACGGTAATTACATAGGTACATGCCTGGGGCAAATAACAGCGCAAATAATTGTCCATGTGCAGAGTAATAAAGGAGCAAACTTTTATATATGGGCCTGCAGTGGAAGTTATTCTTAAAAGGTGACTTTCACGAATCGTTCTGAAACTGTGCTAAATTACAGATAATTCCCATATATTTCTTGGGAGAAAATGCCCTGAAATTCTCCTTTCTCCGTTGTCGAGATATTCGAGGGCAAAGTCGTGCAGTTTTCGACTTCCAGGGGCTATAACTCGAAAACTAAAGAACGAGAATTTTTGGCACATAATTATGGTCAATTGAATGTTTATCCCAACCCTCTCATTTGGCACTAGTTTCAGCCCGAATTGTGCAAGTCACCTAAGGTCACGAATCGTCCCGAACGTGTAGCCCAAATTGTGAAAATTTCAAACCGCTACTGCTTGCTTGTTTGAGTAGGTAGCCATCTGAAACTTGGCATATATAAAGGTCATTAACATGTCTACATGCATGCACAATCTTATGTCAACTGATTGCATAACTTGCGAACTATAGGCCATCGAAATTTTTGTAAACAAAAGTTTGTGCGACTTTAGCTCCCAAACGGAATAAAAGGTAAAGCTGAAATAGCCTTCATTCTATTTCACTTATTTGTGTCTACACATGTATATGTTTTGCAGAGACTCAAAGCTCTTGAGAATGGAGAAAATGAGGTGTCAATTTTGCATTGGACCCTATGGGAAAATGCATTAAACGCCTACTGCTCCGACGTTCAGCGACCGATAACATCCATCTTTACACTGTAAACGGTAATTACATAGGTACATGCCTGGGGCAAATAACAGCGCAAATAATTGTCCATGTGCAGAGTAATAAAGGAGCAAACTTTTATATATGGGCCTGCAGTGGAAGTTATTCTTAAAAGGTGACTTTCACGAATCGTTCTGAAACTGTGCTAAATTACAGATAATTCCCATATATTTCTTGGGAGAAAATGCCCTGAAATTCTCCTTTCTCCGTTGTCGAGATATTCGAGGGCAAAGTCGTGCAGTTTTCGACTTCCAGGGGCTATAACTCGAAAACTAAAGAACGAGAATTTTTGGCACATATGGTCAATTGAATGTTTATCCCAACCCTCTCATTTGGCACTAGTTTCAGCCCGAATTGTGCAAGTCACCTAAGGTCACTAATCGTCCCGAACGTGTAGCCCAAATTGTGAAAATTTCAAACCGCTACTGCTTGCTTGTTTGAGTAGGTAGCCATCTGAAACTTGGCATATATAAAGGTCATTAACATGTCTACATGCATGCACAATCTTATGTCAACTGATTGCATAACTTGCGAACTATAGGCCATCGAAATTTTTGTAAACAAAAGTTTGTGCGACTTTAGCTCCCAAACGGAATAAAAGCTAAAGCTGAAATAGCCTTCATTCTATTTCACTTATTTGTGTCTACACATGTATATGTTTTGCAGAGACTCAAAGCTCTTGAGAATGGAGAAAATGAGGTGTCAATTTTGCATTGGACCCTATGGGAAAATGCATTAAACGCCTACTGCTCCGACGTTCAGCGACCGATAACATCCATCTTTACACTGTAAACGGTAATTACATAGGTACATGCCTGGGGCAAATAACAGCGCAAATAATTGTCCATGTGCAGAGTAATAAAGGAGCAAACTTTTATATATGGGCCTGCAGTGGAAGTTATTCTTAAAAGGTGACTTTCACGAATCGTTCTGAAACTGTGCTAAATTACAGATAATTCCCATATATTTCTTGGGAGAAAATGCCCTGAAATTCTCCTTTCTCCGTTGTCGAGATATTCGAGGGCAAAGTCGTGCAGTTTTCGACTTCCAGGGGCTATAACTCGAAAACTAAAGAACGAGAATTTTTGGCACATATGGTCAATTGAATGTTTATCCCAACCCTCTCATTTGGCACTAGTTTCAGCCCGAATTGTGCAAGTCACCTAAGGTCACGAATCGTCCCGAACGTGTAGCCCAAATTGTGAAAATTTCAAACCGCTACTGCTTGCTTGTTTGAGTAGGTAGCCATCTGAAACTTGGCATATATAAAGGTCATTAACATGTCTACAGGCATGCACAATCTTATGTCAACTGATTGCATAACTTGCGAACTATAGGCCATCGAAATTTTTGTAAACAAAAGTTTGTGCGACTTTAGCTCCCAAACGGAATAAAAGCTAAAGCTGAAATAGCCTTCATTCTATTTCACTTATTTGTGTCTACACATGTATATGTTTTGCAGAGACTCAAAGCTCTTGAGAATGGAGAAAATGAGGTGTCAATTTTGCATTGGACCCTATGGGAAAATGCATTAAACGCCTACTGCTCCGACGTTCCGCGACCGATAACATCCATCTTTACACTGTAAACGGTAATTACATAGGTACATGCCTGGGGCAAATAACAGCGCAAATAATTGTCCATGTGCAGAGTAATAAAGGAGCAAACTTTTATATATGGGCCTGCAGTGGAAGTTATTCTTAAAAGGTGACTTTCACGAATCGTTCTGAAACTGTGCTAAATTACAGATAATTCCCATATATTTCTTGGGAGAAAATGCCCTGAAATTCTCCTTTCTCCGTTGTCGAGATATTCGAGGGCAAAGTCGTGCAGTTTTCGACTTCCAGGGGCTATAACTCGAAAACTAAAGAACGAGAATTTTTGGCACATATGGTCAATTGAATGTTTATCCCAACCCTCTCATTTGGCACTAGTTTCAGCCCGAATTGTGCAAGTCACCTAAGGTCACGAATCGTCCCGAACGTGTAGCCCAAATTGTGAAAATTTCAAACCGCTACTGCTTGCTTGTTTGAGTAGGTAGCCATCTGAAACTTGGCATATATAAAGGTCATTAACATGTCTACATGCATGCACAATCTTATGTCAACTGATTGCATAACTTGCGAACTATAGGCCATCGAAATTTTTGTAAACAAAAGTTTGTGCGACTTTAGCTCCCAAACGGAATAAAAGCTAAAGCTGAAATAGCCTTCATTCTATTTCACTTATTTGTGTCTACACATGTATATGTTTTGCAGAGACTCAAAGCTCTTGAGAATGGAAAAAATGAGGTGTCAATTTTGCATTGGACCCTTTGGGAAAATGCATTAAACGCCTACTGCTCCGACGTTCAGCGACCGATAACATCCATCTTTACACTGTAAACGGTAATTACATAGGTACATGCCTGGGGCAAATAACAGCGCAAATAATTGTCTATGTGCAGAGTAATAAAGGAGCAAACTTTTATATATGGGCCTGCAGTGGAAGTTATTCTTAAAAGGTGACTTTAACGAATCATTCTGAAACTGTGCTAAATTACAGATAATTCCCATATATTTCTTGGGAGAAAATGCCCTGAAATTCTCCTTTCTCCGTTGTCGAGATATTCGAGGGCAAAGTCGTGCAGTTTTCGACTTCCAGGGGCTATAACTCGAAAACTAAAGAACGAGAATTTTTGGCACATATGGTCAATTGAATGTTTATCCCAACCCTCTCATTTGGCACTAGTTTCAGCCCGAATTGTGCAAGTCACCTAAGGTCACGAATCGTCCCGAACGTGTAGCCCAAATTGTGAAAATTTCAAACCGCTACTGCTTGCTTGTTTGAGTAGGTAGCCATCTGAAACTTGGCATATATAAAGGTCATTAACATGTCTACATGCATGCACAATCTTATGTCAACTGATTGCATAACTTGCGAACTATAGGCCATCGAAATTTTTGTAAACAAAAGTTTGTGCGACTTTAGCTCCCAAACGGAATAAAAGCTAAAGCTGAAATAGCCTTCATTCTATTTCACTTATTTGTGTCTACACATGTATATGTTTTGCAGAGACTCAAAGCTCTTGAGAATGGAGAAAATGAGGTGTCAATTTTGCATTGGACCCTATGGGAAAATGCATTAAACGCCTACTGCTCCGACGTTCAGCGACCGATAACATCCATCTTTACACTGTAAACGGTAATTACATAGGTACATGCCTGGGGCAAATAACAGCGCAAATAATTGTCCATGTGCAGAGTAATAAAGGAGCAAACTTTTATATATGGGCCTGCAGTGGAAGTTATTCTTAAAAGGTGACTTTCACGAATCGTTCTGAAACTGTGCTAAATTACAGATAATTCCCATATATTTCTTGGGAGAAAATGCCCTGAAATTCTCCTTTCTCCGTTGTCGAGATATTCGAGGGCAAAGTCGTGCAGTTTTCGACTTCCAGGGGCTATAACTCGAAAACTAAAGAACGAGAATTTTTGGCACATATGGTCAATTGAATGTTTATCCCAACCCTCTCATTTGGCACTAGTTTCAGCCCGAATTGTGCAAGTCACCTAAGGTCACGAATCGTCCCGAACGTGTAGCCCAAATTGTGAAAATTTCAAACCGCTACTGCTTGCTTGTTTGAGTAGGTAGCCATCTGAAACGTGGCATATATAAAGGTCATTAACATGTCTACATGCATGCACAATCTTATGTCAACTGATTGCATAACTTGCGAACTATAGGCCATCGAAATTTTTGTAAACAAAAGTTTGTGCGACTTTAGCTCCCAAACGGAATAAAAGCTAAAGCTGAAATAGCCTTCATTCTATTTCACTTATTTGTGTCTACACATGTATATGTTTTGCAGAGACTCAAAGCTCTTGAGAATGGAGAAAATGAGGTGTCAATTTTGCATTGGACCCTATGGGAAAATGCATTAAACGCCTACTGCTCCGACGTTCAGCGACCGATAACATCCATCTTTACACTGTAAACGGTAATTACATAGGTACATGCCTGGGGCAAATAACAGCGCAAATAATTGTCCATGTGCAGAGTAATAAAGGAGCAAACTTTTATATATGGGCCTGCAGTGGAAGTTATTCTTAAAAGGTGACTTTCACGAATCGTTCTGAAACTGTGCTAAATTACAGATAATTCCCATATATTTCTTGGGAGAAAATGCCCTGAAATTCTCCTTTCTCCGTTGTCGAGATATTCGAGGGCAAAGTCGTGCAGTTTTCGACTTCCAGGGGCTATAACTCGAAAACTAAAGAACGAGAATTTGTGGCACATATGGTCAATTGAATGTTTATCCCAACCCTCTCATTTGGCACTAGTTTCAGCCCGAATTGTGCAAGTCACCTAAGGTCACGAATCGTCCCGAACGTGTAGCCCAAATTGTGAAAATTTCAAACCGCTACTGCTTGCTTGTTTGAGTAGGTAGCCATCTGAAACTTGGCATATATAAAGGTCATTAACATGTCTACATGCATGCACAATCTTATGTCAACTGATTGCATAACTTGCGAACTATAGGCCATCGAAATTTTTGTAAACAAAAGTTTGTGCGACTTTAGCTCCCAAACGGAATAAAAGCTAAAGCTGAAATAGCCTTCATTCTATTTCACTTATTTGTGTCTACACATGTATATGTTTTGCAGAGACTCAAAGCTCTTGAGAATGGAGAAAATGAGGTGTCAATTTTGCATTGGACCCTATGGGAAAATGCATTAAACGCCTACTGCTCCGACGTTCAGCGACCGATAACATCCATCTTTACACTGTAAACGGTAATTACATAGGTACATGCCTGGGGCAAATAACAGCGCAAATAATTGTCCATGTGCAGAGTAATAAAGGAGCAAACTTTTATATATGGGCCTGCAGTGGAAGTTATTCTTAAAAGGTGCCTTTCACGAATCGTTCTGAAACTGTGCTAAATTACAGATAATTCCCATATATTTCTTGGGAGAAAATGCCCTGAAATTCTCCTTTCTCCGTTGTCGAGATATTCGAGGGCAAAGTCGTGCAGTTTTCGACTTCCAGGGGCTATAACTCGAAAACTAAAGAACGAGAATTTTTGGCACATATGGTCAATTGAATGTTTATCCCAACCCTCTCATTTGGCACTAGTTTCAGCCCGAATTGTGCAAGTCACCTAAGGTCACGAATCGTCCCGAACGTGTAGCCCAAATTGTGAAAATTTCAAACCGCTACTGCTTGCTTGTTTGAGTAGGTAGCCATCTGAAACTTGGCATATATAAAGGTCATTAACATGTCTACATGCATGCACAATCTTATGTCAACTGATTGCATAACTTGCGAACTATAGGCCATCGAAATTTTTGTAAACAAAAGTTTGTGCGACTTTAGCTCCCAAACGGAATAAAAGCTAAAGCTGAAATAGCCTTCATTCTATTTCACTTATTTGTGTCTACACATGTATATGTTTTGCAGAGACTCAAAGCTCTTGAGAATGGAGAAAATGAGGTGTCAATTTTGCATTGGACCCTTTGGGAAAATGCATTAAACGCCTACTGCTCCGACGTTCAGCGACCGATAACATCCATCTTTACACTGTAAACGGTAATTACATAGGTACATGCCTGGGGCAAATAACAGCGCAAATAATTGTCCATGTGCAGAGTAATAAAGGAGCAAACTTTTATATATGGGCCTGCAGTGGAAGTTATTCTTAAAAGGTGACTTTCACGAATCGTTCTGAAACTGTGCTAAATTACAGATAATTCCCATATATTTCTTGGGAGAAAATGCCCTGAAATTCTCCTTTCTCCGTTGTCGAGATATTCGAGGGCAAAGTCGTGCAGTTTTCGACTTCCAGGGGCTATAACTCGAAAACTAAAGAACGAGAATTTTTGGCACATATGGTCAATTGAATGTTTATCCCAACCCTCTCATTTGGCACTAGTTTCAGCCCGAATTGTGCAAGTCACCTAAGGTCACGAATCGTCCCGAACGTGTAGCCCAAATTGTGAAAATTTCAAACCGCTACTGCTTGCTTGTTTGAGTAGGTAGCCATCTGAAACTTGGCATATATAAAGGTCATTAACATGTCTACATGCATGCACAATCTTATGTCAACTGATTGCATAACTTGCGAACTATAGGCCATCGAAATTTTTGTAAACAAAAGTTTGTGCGACTTTAGCTCCCAAACGGAATAAAAGCTAAAGCTGAAATAGCCTTCATTCTATTTCACTTATTTGTGTCTACACATGTATATGTTTTGCAGAGACTCAAAGCTCTTGAGAATGGAGAAAATGAGGTGTCAATTTTGCATTGGACCCTTTGGGAAAATGCATTAAACGCCTACTGCTCCGACGTTCAGCGACCGATAACATCCATCTTTACACTGTAAACGGTAATTACATAGGTACATGCCTGGGGCAAATAACAGCGCAAATAATTGTCCATGTGCAGAGTAATAAAGGAGCAAACTTTTATATATGGGCCTGCAGTGGAAGTTATTCTTAAAAGGTGACTTTAACGAATCATTCTGAAACTGTGCTAAATTACAGATAATTCCCATATATTTCTTGGGAGAAAATGCCCTGAAATTCTCCTTTCTCCGTTGTCGAGATATTCGAGGGCAAAGTCGTGCAGTTTTCGACTTCCAGGGGCTATAACTCGAAAACTAAAGAACGAGAATTTTTGGCACATATGGTCAATTGAATGTTTATCCCAACCCTCTCATTTGGCACTAGTTTCAGCCCGAATTGTGCAAGTCACCTAAGGTCACGAATCGTCCCGAACGTGTAGCCCAAATTGTGAAAATTTCAAACCGCTACTGCTTGCTTGTTTGAGTAGGTAGCCATCTGAAACTTGGCATATATAAAGGTCATTAACATGTCTACATGCATGCACAATCTTATGTCAACTGATTGCATAACTTGCGAACTATAGGCCATCGAAATTTTTGTAAACAAAAGTTTGTGCGACTTTAGCTCCCAAACGGAATAAAAGCTAAAGCTGAAATAGCCTTCATTCTATTTCACTTATTTGTGTCTACACATGTATATGTTTTGCAGAGACTCAAAGCTCTTGAGAATGGAGAAAATGAGGTGTCAATTTTGCATTGGACCCTATGGGAAAATGCATTAAACGCCTACTGCTCCGACGTTCAGCGACCGATAACATCCATCTTTACACTGTAAACGGTAATTACATAGGTACATGCCTGGGGCAAATAACAGCGCAAATAATTGTCCATGTGCAGAGTAATAAAGGAGCAAACTTTTATATATGGGCCTGCAGTGGAAGTTATTCTTAAAAGGTGACTTTCACGAATCGTTCTGAAACTGTGCTAAATTACAGATAATTCCCATATATTTCTTGGGAGAAAATGCCCTGAAATTCTCCTTTCTCCGTTGTCGAGATATTCGAGGGCAAAGTCGTGCAGTTTTCGACTTCCAGGGGCTATAACTCGAAAACTAAAGAACGAGAATTTGTGGCACATATGGTCAATTGAATGTTTATCCCAACCCTCTCATTTGGCACTAGTTTCAGCCCGAATTGTGCAAGTCACCTAAGGTCACGAATCGTCCCGAACGTGTAGCCCAAATTGTGAAAATTTCAAACCGCTACTGCTTGCTTGTTTGAGTAGGTAGCCATCTGAAACTTGGCATATATAAAGGTCATTAACATGTCTACATGCATGCACAATCTTATGTCAACTGATTGCATAACTTGCGAACTATAGGCCATCGAAATTTTTGTAAACAAAAGTTTGTGCGACTTTAGCTCCCAAACGGAATAAAAGCTAAAGCTGAAATAGCCTTCATTCTATTTCACTTATTTGTGTCTACACATGTATATGTTTTGCAGAGACTCAAAGCTCTTGAGAATGGAGAAAATGAGGTGTCAATTTTGCATTGGACCCTTTGGGAAAATGCATTAAACGCCTACTGCTCCGACGTTCAGCGACCGATAACATCCATCTTTACACTGTAAACGGTAATTACATAGGTACATGCCTGGGGCAAATAACAGCGCAAATAATTGTCCATGTGCAGAGTAATAAAGGAGCAAACTTTTATATATGGGCCTGCAGTGGAAGTTATTCTTAAAAGGTGACTTTCACGAATCGTTCTGAAACTGTGCTAAATTACAGATAATTCCCATATATTTCTTGGGAGAAAATGCCCTGAAATTCTCCTTTCTCCGTTGTCGAGATATTCGAGGGCAAAGTCGTGCAGTTTTCGACTTCCAGGGGCTATAACTCGAAAACTAAAGAACGAGAATTTTTGGCACATATGGTCAATTGAATGTTTATCCCAACCCTCTCATTTGGCACTAGTTTCAGCCCGAATTGTGCAAGTCACCTAAGGTCACGAATCGTCCCGAACGTGTAGCCCAAATTGTGAAAATTTCAAACCGCTACTGCTTGCTTGTTTGAGTAGGTAGCCATCTGAAACTTGGCATATATAAAGGTCATTAACATGTCTACATGCATGCACAATCTTATGTCAACTGATTGCATAACTTGCGAACTATAGGCCATCGAAATTTTTGTAAACAAAAGTTTGTGCGACTTTAGCTCCCAAACGGAATAAAAGCTAAAGCTGAAATAGCCTTCATTCTATTTCACTTATTTGTGTCTACACATGTATATGTTTTGCAGAGACTCAAAGCTCTTGAGAATGGAGAAAATGAGGTGTCAATTTTGCATTGGACCCTTTGGGAAAATGCATTAAACGCCTACTGCTCCGACGTTCAGCGACCGATAACATCCATCTTTACACTGTAAACGGTAATTACATAGGTACATGCCTGGGGCAAATAACAGCGCAAATAATTGTCCATGTGCAGAGTAATAAAGGAGCAAACTTTTATATATGGGCCTGCAGTGGAAGTTATTCTTAAAAGGTGACTTTAACGAATCATTCTGAAACTGTGCTAAATTACAGATAATTCCCATATATTTCTTGGGAGAAAATGCCCTGAAATTCTCCTTTCTCCGTTGTCGAGATATTCGAGGGCAAAGTCGTGCAGTTTTCGACTTCCAGGGGCTATAACTCGAAAACTAAAGAACGAGAATTTTTGGCACATATGGTCAATTGAATGTTTATCCCAACCCTCTCATTTGGCACTAGTTTCAGCCCGAATTGTGCAAGTCACCTAAGGTCACGAATCGTCCCGAACGTGTAGCCCAAATTGTGAAAATTTCAAACCGCTACTGCTTGCTTGTTTGAGTAGGTAGCCATCTGAAACTTGGCATATATAAAGGTCATTAACATGTCTACATGCATGCACAATCTTATGTCAACTGATTGCATAACTTGCGAACTATAGGCCATCGAAATTTTTGTAAACAAAAGTTTGTGCGACTTTAGCTCCCAAACGGAATAAAAGCTAAAGCTGAAATAGCCTTCATTCTATTTCACTTATTTGTGTCTACACATGTATATGTTTTGCAGAGACTCAAAGCTCTTGAGAATGGAGAAAATGAGGTGTCAATTTTGCATTGGACCCTATGGGAAAATGCATTAAACGCCTACTGCTCCGACGTTCAGCGACCGATAACATCCATCTTTACACTGTAAACGGTAATTACATAGGTACATGCCTGGGGCAAATAACAGCGCAAATAATTGTCCATGTGCAGAGTAATAAAGGAGCAAACTTTTATATATGGGCCTGCAGTGGAAGTTATTCTTAAAAGGTGACTTTCACGAATCGTTCTGAAACTGTGCTAAATTACAGATAATTCCCATATATTTCTTGGGAGAAAATGCCCTGAAATTCTCCTTTCTCCGTTGTCGAGATATTCGAGGGCAAAGTCGTGCAGTTTTCGACTTCCAGGGGCTATAACTCGAAAACTAAAGAACGAGAATTTTTGGCACATATGGTCAATTGAATGTTTATCCCAACCCTCTCATTTGGCACTAGTTTCAGCCCGAATTGTGCAAGTCACCTAAGGTCACGAATCGTCCCGAACGTGTAGCCCAAATTGTGAAAATTTCAAACCGCTACTGCTTGCTTGTTTGAGTAGGTAGCCATCTGAAACTTGGCATATATAAAGGTCATTAACATGTCTACATGCATGCACAATCTTATGTCAACTGATTGCATAACTTGCGAACTATAGGCCATCGAAATTTTTGTAAACAAAAGTTTGTGCGACTTTAGCTCCCAAACGGAATAAAAGCTAAAGCTGAAATAGCCTTCATTCTATTTCACTTATTTGTGTCTACACATGTATATGTTTTGCAGAGACTCAAAGCTCTTGAGAATGGAGAAAATGAGGTGTCAATTTTGCATTGGACCCTATGGGAAAATGCATTAAACGCCTACTGCTCCGACGTTCAGCGACCGATAACATCCATCTTTACACTGTAAACGGTAATTACATAGGTACATGCCTGGGGCAAATAACAGCGCAAATAATTGTCCATGTGCAGAGTAATAAAGGAGCAAACTTTTATATATGGGCCTGCAGTGGAAGTTATTCTTAAAAGGTGACTTTCACGAATCGTTCTGAAACTGTGCTAAATTACAGATAATTCCCATATATTTCTTGGGAGAAAATGCCCTGAAATTCTCCTTTCTCCGTTGTCGAGATATTCGAGGGCAAAGTCGTGCAGTTTTCGACTTCCAGGGGCTATAACTCGAAAACTAAAGAACGAGAATTTTTGGCACATATGGTCAATTGAATGTTTATCCCAACCCTCTCATTTGGCACTAGTTTCAGCCCGAATTGTGCAAGTCACCTAAGGTCACGAATCGTCCCGAACGTGTAGCCCAAATTGTGAAAATTTCAAACCGCTACTGCTTGCTTGTTTGAGTAGGTAGCCATCTGAAACTTGGCATATATAAAGGTCATTAACATGTCTACATGCATGCACAATCTTATGTCAACTGATTGCATAACTTGCGAACTATAGGCCATCGAAATTTTTGTAAACAAAAGTTTGTGCGACTTTAGCTCCCAAACGGAATAAAAGCTAAAGCTGAAATAGCCTCCATTCTATTTCACTTATTTGTGTCTACACATGTATATGTTTTGCAGAGACTCAAAGCTCTTGAGAATGGAGAAAATGAGGTGTCAATTTTGCATTGGACCCTATGGGAAAATGCATTAAACGCCTACTGCTCCGACGTTCAGCGACCGATAACATCCATCTTTACACTGTAAACGGTAATTACATAGGTACATGCCTGGGGCAAATAACAGCGCAAATAATTGTCCATGTGCAGAGTAATAAAGGAGCAAACTTTTATATATGGGCCTGCAGTGGAAGTTATTCTTAAAAGGTGACTTTCACGAATCGTTCTGAAACTGTGCTAAATTACAGATAATTCCCATATATTTCTTGGGAGAAAATGCCCTGAAATTCTCCTTTCTCCGTTGTCGAGATATTCGAGGGCAAAGTCGTGCAGTTTTCGACTTCCAGGGGCTATAACTCGAAAACTAAAGAACGAGAATTTTTGGCACATATGGTCAATTGAATGTTTATCCCACCCTCTCATTTGGCACTAGTTTCAGCGCCCGAATTGTGCAAGTCACCTAAGGTCACGAATCGTCCCGAACGTGTAGCCCAAATTGTGAAAATTTTAAACCGCTACTGCTTGCTTGTTTGAGTAGGTAGCCATCTGAAACTTGGCATATATAAAGGTCATTAACATGTCTACATGCATGCACAATCTTATGTCAACTGATTGCATAACTTGCGAACTATAGGCCATCGAAATTTTTGTAAACAAAAGTTTGTGCGACTTTAGCTCCCAAACGGAATAAAAGCTAAAGCTGAAATAGCCTTCATTCTATTTCACTTATTTGTGTCTACACATGTATATGTTTTGCAGAGACTCAAAGCTCTTGAGAATGGAGAAAATGAGGTGTCAATTTTGCATTGGACCCTATGGGAAAATGCATTAAACGCCTACTGCTCCGACGTTCAGCGACCGATAACATCCATCTTTACACTGTAAACGGTAATTACATAGGTACATGCCTGGGGCAAATAACAGCGCAAATAATTGTCCATGTGCAGAGTAATAAAGGAGCAAACTTTTATATATGGGCCTGCAGTGGAAGTTATTCTTAAAAGGTGACTTTCACGAATCGTTCTGAAACTGTGCTAAATTACAGATAATTCCCATATATTTCTTGGGAGAAAATGCCCTGAAATTCTCCTTTCTCCGTTGTCGAGATATTCGAGGGCAAAGTCGTGCAGTTTTCGACTTCCAGGGGCTATAACTCGAAAACTAAAGAACGAGAATTTTTGGCACATATGGTCAATTGAATGTTTATCCCAACCCTCTCATTTGGCACTAGTTTCAGCCCGAATTGTGCAAGTCACCTAAGGTCACGAATCGTCCCGAACGTGTAGCCCAAATTGTGAAAATTTCAAACCGCTACTGCTTGCTTGTTTGAGTAGGTAGCCATCTGAAACTTGGCATATATAAAGGTCATTAACATGTCTACATGCATGCACAATCTTATGTCAACTGATTGCATAACTTGCGAACTATAGGCCATCGAAATTTTTGTAAACAAAAGTTTGTGCGACTTTAGCTCCCAAACGGAATAAAAGCTAAAGCTGAAATAGCCTTCATTCTATTTCACTTATTTGTGTCTACACATGTATATGTTTTGCAGAGACTCAAAGCTCTTGAGAATGGAGAAAATGAGGTGTCAATTTTGCATTGGACCCTTTGGGAAAATGCATTAAACGCCTACTGCTCCGACGTTCAGCGACCGATAACATCCATCTTTACACTGTAAACGGTAATTACATAGGTACATGCCTGGGGCAAATAACAGCGCAAATAATTGTCCATGTGCAGAGTAATAAAGGAGCAAACTTTTATATATGGGCCTGCAGTGGAAGTTATTCTTAAAAGGTGACTTTAACGAATCATTCTGAAACTGTGCTAAATTACAGATAATTCCCATATATTTCTTGGGAGAAAATGCCCTGAAATTCTCCTTTCTCCGTTGTCGAGATATTCGAGGGCAAAGTCGTGCAGTTTTCGACTTCCAGGGGCTATAACTCGAAAACTAAAGAACGAGAATTTTTGGCACATATGGTCAATTGAATGTTTATCCCAACCCTCTCATTTGGCACTAGTTTCAGCCCGAATTGTGCAAGTCACCTAAGGTCACGAATCGTCCCGAACGTGTAGCCCAAATTGTGAAAATTTCAAACCGCTACTGCTTGCTTGTTTGAGTAGGTAGCCATCTGAAACTTGGCATATATAAAGGTCATTAACATGTCTACATGCATGCACAATCTTATGTCAACTGATTGCATAACTTGCGAACTATAGGCCATCGAAATTTTTGTAAACAAAAGTTTGTGCGACTTTAGCTCCCAAACGGAATAAAAGCTAAAGCTGAAATAGCCTTCATTCTATTTCACTTATTTGTGTCTACACATGTATATGTTTTGCAGAGACTCAAAGCTCTTGAGAATGGAGAAAATGAGGTGTCAATTTTGCATTGGACCCTATGGGAAAATGCATTAAACGCCTACTGCTCCGACGTTCAGCGACCGATAACATCCATCTTTACACTGTAAACGGTAATTACATAGGTACATGCCTGGGGCAAATAACAGCGCAAATAATTGTCCATGTGCAGAGTAATAAAGGAGCAAACTTTTATATATGGGCCTGCAGTGGAAGTTATTCTTAAAAGGTGACTTTCACGAATCGTTCTGAAACTGTGCTAAATTACAGATAATTCCCATATATTTCTTGGGAGAAAATGCCCTGAAATTCTCCTTTCTCCGTTGTCGAGATATTCGAGGGCAAAGTCGTGCAGTTTTCGACTTCCAGGGGCTATAACTCGAAAACTAAAGAACGAGAATTTTTGGCACATATGGTCAATTGAATGTTTATCCCAACCCTCTCATTTGGCACTAGTTTCAGCCCGAATTGTGCAAGTCACCTAAGGTCACGAATCGTCCCGAACGTGTAGCCCAAATTGTGAAAATTTCAAACCGCTACTGCTTGCTTGTTTGAGTAGGTAGCCATCTGAAACTTGGCATATATAAAGGTCATTAACATGTCTACATGCATGCACAATCTTATGTCAACTGATTGCATAACTTGCGAACTATAGGCCATCGAAATTTTTGTAAACAAAAGTTTGTGCGACTTTAGCTCCCAAACGGAATAAAAGCTAAAGCTGAAATAGCCTTCATTCTATTTCACTTATTTGTGTCTACACATGTATATGTTTTGCAGAGACTCAAAGCTCTTGAGAATGGAGAAAATGAGGTGTCAATTTTGCATTGGACCCTATGGGAAAATGCATTAAACGCCTACTGCTCCGACGTTCAGCGACCGATAACATCCATCTTTACACTGTAAACGGTAATTACATAGGTACATGCCTGGGGCAAATAACAGCGCAAATAATTGTCCATGTGCAGAGTAATAAAGGAGCAAACTTTTATATATGGGCCTGCAGTGGAAGTTATTCTTAAAAGGTGACTTTCACGAATCGTTCTGAAACTGTGCTAAATTACAGATAATTCCCATATATTTCTTGGGAGAAAATGCCCTGAAATTCTCCTTTCTCCGTTGTCGAGATATTCGAGGGCAAAGTCGTGCAGTTTTCGACTTCCAGGGGCTATAACTCGAAAACTAAAGAACGAGAATTTTTGGCACATATGGTCAATTGAATGTTTATCCCAACCCTCTCATTTGGCACTAGTTTCAGCCCGAATTGTGCAAGTCACCTAAGGTCACGAATCGTCCCGAACGTGTAGCCCAAATTGTGAAAATTTCAAACCGCTACTGCTTGCTTGTTTGAGTAGGTAGCCATCTGAAACTTGGCATATATAAAGGTCATTAACATGTCTACATGCATGCACAATCTTATGTCAACTGATTGCATAACTTGCGAACTATAGGCCATCGAAATTTTTGTAAACAAAAGTTTGTGCGACTTTAGCTCCCAAACGGAATAAAAGCTAAAGCTGAAATAGCCTCCATTCTATTTCACTTATTTGTGTCTACACATGTATATGTTTTGCAGAGACTCAAAGCTCTTGAGAATGGAGAAAATGAGGTGTCAATTTTGCATTGGACCCTATGGGAAAATGCATTAAACGCCTACTGCTCCGACGTTCAGCGACCGATAACATCCATCTTTACACTGTAAACGGTAATTACATAGGTACATGCCTGGGGCAAATAACAGCGCAAATAATTGTCCATGTGCAGAGTAATAAAGGAGCAAACTTTTATATATGGGCCTGCAGTGGAAGTTATTCTTAAAAGGTGACTTTCACGAATCGTTCTGAAACTGTGCTAAATTACAGATAATTCCCATATATTTCTTGGGAGAAAATGCCCTGAAATTCTCCTTTCTCCGTTGTCGAGATATTCGAGGGCAAAGTCGTGCAGTTTTCGACTTCCAGGGGCTATAACTCGAAAACTAAAGAACGAGAATTTTTGGCACATATGGTCAATTGAATGTTTATCCCACCCTCTCATTTGGCACTAGTTTCAGCGCCCGAATTGTGCAAGTCACCTAAGGTCACGAATCGTCCCGAACGTGTAGCCCAAATTGTGAAAATTTTAAACCGCTACTGCTTGCTTGTTTGAGTAGGTAGCCATCTGAAACTTGGCATATATAAAGGTCATTAACATGTCTACATGCATGCACAATCTTATGTCAACTGATTGCATAACTTGCGAACTATAGGCCATCGAAATTTTTGTAAACAAAAGTTTGTGCGACTTTAGCTCCCAAACGGAATAAAAGCTAAAGCTGAAATAGCCTTCATTCTATTTCACTTATTTGTGTCTACACATGTATATGTTTTGCAGAGACTCAAAGCTCTTGAGAATGGAGAAAATGAGGTGTCAATTTTGCATTGGACCCTATGGGAAAATGCATTAAACGCCTACTGCTCCGACGTTCAGCGACCGATAACATCCATCTTTACACTGTAAACGGTAATTACATAGGTACATGCCTGGGGCAAATAACAGCGCAAATAATTGTCCATGTGCAGAGTAATAAAGGAGCAAACTTTTATATATGGGCCTGCAGTGGAAGTTATTCTTAAAAGGTGACTTTCACGAATCGTTCTGAAACTGTGCTAAATTACAGATAATTCCCATATATTTCTTGGGAGAAAATGCCCTGAAATTCTCCTTTCTCCGTTGTCGAGATATTCGAGGGCAAAGTCGTGCAGTTTTCGACTTCCAGGGGCTATAACTCGAAAACTAAAGAACGAGAATTTTTGGCACATATGGTCAATTGAATGTTTATCCCAACCCTCTCATTTGGCACTAGTTTCAGCCCGAATTGTGCAAGTCACCTAAGGTCACGAATCGTCCCGAACGTGTAGCCCAAATTGTGAAAATTTCAAACCGCTACTGCTTGCTTGTTTGAGTAGGTAGCCATCTGAAACTTGGCATATATAAAGGTCATTAACATGTCTACATGCATGCACAATCTTATGTCAACTGATTGCATAACTTGCGAACTATAGGCCATCGAAATTTTTGTAAACAAAAGTTTGTGCGACTTTAGCTCCCAAACGGAATAAAAGCTAAAGCTGAAATAGCCTTCATTCTATTTCACTTATTTGTGTCTACACATGTATATGTTTTGCAGAGACTCAAAGCTCTTGAGAATGGAGAAAATGAGGTGTCAATTTTGCATTGGACCCTATGGGAAAATGCATTAAACGCCTACTGCTCCGACGTTCAGCGACCGATAACATCCATCTTTACACTGTAAACGGTAATTACATAGGTACATGCCTGGGGCAAATAACAGCGCAAATAATTGTCCATGTGCAGAGTAATAAAGGAGCAAACTTTTATATATGGGCCTGCAGTGGAAGTTATTCTTAAAAGGTGACTTTCACGAATCGTTCTGAAACTGTGCTAAATTACAGATAATTCCCATATATTTCTTGGGAGAAAATGCCCTGAAATTCTCCTTTCTCCGTTGTCGAGATATTCGAGGGCAAAGTCGTGCAGTTTTCGACTTCCAGGGGCTATAACTCGAAAACTAAAGAACGAGAATTTTTGGCACATATGGTCAATTGAATGTTTATCCCAACCCTCTCATTTGGCACTAGTTTCAGCCCGAATTGTGCAAGTCACCTAAGGTCACGAATCGTCCCGAACGTGTAGCCCAAATTGTGAAAATTTCAAACCGCTACTGCTTGCTTGTTTGAGTAGGTAGCCATCTGAAACTTGGCATATATAAAGGTCATTAACATGTCTACATGCATGCACAATCTTATGTCAACTGATTGCATAACTTGCGAACTATAGGCCATCGAAATTTTTGTAAACAAAAGTTTGTGCGACTTTAGCTCCCAAACGGAATAAAAGCTAAAGCTGAAATAGCCTTCATTCTATTTCACTTATTTGTGTCTACACATGTATATGTTTTGCAGAGACTCAAAGCTCTTGAGAATGGAGAAAATGAGGTGTCAATTTTGCATTGGACCCTTTGGGAAAATGCATTAAACGCCTACTGCTCCGACGTTCAGCGACCGATAACATCCATCTTTACACTGTAAACGGTAATTACATAGGTACATGCCTGGGGCAAATAACAGCGCAAATAATTGTCCATGTGCAGAGTAATAAAGGAGCAAACTTTTATATATGGGCCTGCAGTGGAAGTTATTCTTAAAAGGTGACTTTCACGAATCGTTCTGAAACTGTGCTAAATTACAGATAATTCCCATATATTTCTTGGGAGAAAATGCCATGAAATTCTCCTTTCTCCGTTGTCGAGATATTCGAGGGCAAAGTCGTGCAGTTTTCGACTTCCAGGGGCTATAACTCGAAAACTAAAGAACGAGAATTTTTGGCACATATGGTCAATTGAATGTTTATCCCAACCCTCTCATTTGGCACTAGTTTCAGCCCGAATTGTGCAAGTCACCTAAGGTCACGAATCGTCCCGAACGTGTAGCCCAAATTGTGAAAATTTCAAACCGCTACTGCTTGCTTGTTTGAGTAGGTAGCCATCTGAAACTTGGCATATATAAAGGTCATTAACATGTCTACATGCATGCACAATCTTATGTCAACTGATTGCATAACTTGCGAACTATAGGCCATCGAAATTTTTGTAAACAAAAGTTTGTGCGACTTTAGCTCCCAAACGGAATAAAAGCTAAAGCTGAAATAGCCTTCATTCTATTTCACTTATTTGTGTCTACACATGTATATGTTTTGCAGAGACTCAAAGCTCTTGAGAATGGAGAAAATGAGGTGTCAATTTTGCATTGGACCCTATGGGAAAATGCATTAAACGCCTACTGCTCCGACGTTCAGCGACCGATAACATCCATCTTTACACTGTAAACGGTAATTACATAGGTACATGCCTGGGGCAAATAACAGCGCAAATAATTGTCCATGTGCAGAGTAATAAAGGAGCAAACTTTTATATATGGGCCTGCAGTGGAAGTTATTCTTAAAAGGTGACTTTCACGAATCGTTCTGAAACTGTGCTAAATTACAGATAATTCCCATATATTTCTTGGGAGAAAATGCCCTGAAATTCTCCTTTCTCCGTTGTCGAGATATTCGAGGGCAAAGTCGTGCAGTTTTCGACTTCCAGGGGCTATAACTCGAAAACTAAAGAACGAGAATTTTTGGCACATCTGGTCAATTGAATGTTTATCCCAACCCTCTCATTTGGCACTAGTTTCAGCCCGAATTGTGCAAGTCACCTAAGGTCACGAATCGTCCCGAACGTGTAGCCCAAATTGTGAAAATTTCAAACCGCTACTGCTTGCTTGTTTGAGTAGGTAGCCATCTGAAACTTGGCATATATAAAGGTCATTAACATGTCTACATGCATGCACAATCTTATGTCAACTGATTGCATAACTTGCGAACTATAGGCCATCGAAATTTTTGTAAACAAAAGTTTGTGCGACTTTAGCTCCCAAACGGAATAAAAGCTAAAGCTGAAATAGCCTTCATTCTATTTCACTTATTTGTGTCTACACATGTATATGTTTTGCAGAGACTCAAAGCTCTTGAGAATGGAGAAAATGAGGTGTCAATTTTGCATTGGACCCTATGGGAAAATGCATTAAACGCCTACTGCTCCGACGTTCAGCGACCGATAACATCCATCTTTACACTGTAAACGGTAATTACATAGGTACATGCCTGGGGCAAATAACAGCGCAAATAATTGTCCATGTGCAGAGTAATAAAGGAGCAAACTTTTATATATGGGCCTGCAGTGGAAGTTATTCTTAAAAGGTGACTTTCACGAATCGTTCTGAAACTGTGCTAAATTACAGATAATTCCCATATATTTCTTGGGAGAAAATGCCCTGAAATTCTCCTTTCTCCGTTGTCGAGATATTCGAGGGCAAAGTCGTGCAGTTTTCGACTTCCAGGGGCTATAACTCGAAAACTAAAGAACGAGAATTTTTGGCACATATGGTCAATTGAATGTTTATCCCAACCCTCTCATTTGGCACTAGTTTCAGCCCGAATTGTGCAAGTCACCTAAGGTCACGAATCGTCCCGAACGTGTAGCCCAAATTGTGAAAATTTCAAACCGCTACTGCTTGCTTGTTTGAGTAGGTAGCCATCTGAAACTTGGCATATATAAAGGTCATTAACATGTCTACATGCATGCACAATCTTATGTCAACTGATTGCATAACTTGCGAACTATAGGCCATCGAAATTTTTGTAAACAAAAGTTTGTGCGACTTTAGCTCCCAAACGGAATAAAAGCTAAAGCTGAAATAGCCTTCATTCTATTTCACTTATTTGTGTCTACACATGTATATGTTTTGCAGAGACTCAAAGCTCTTGAGAATGGAGAAAATGAGGTGTCAATTTTGCATTGGACCCTATGGGAAAATGCATTAAACGCCTACTGCTCCGACGTTCAGCGACCGATAAAATCCATCTTTACACTGTAAACGGTAATTACATAGGTACATGCCTGGGGCAAATAACAGCGCAAATAATTGTCCATGTGCAGAGTAATAAAGGAGCAAACTTTTATATATGGGCCTGCAGTGGAAGTTATTCTTAAAAGGTGACTTTCACGAATCGTTCTGAAACTGTGCTAAATTACAGATAATTCCCATATATTTCTTGGGAGAAAATGCCCTGAAATTCTCCTTTCTCCGTTGTCGAGATATTCGAGGGCAAAGTCGTGCAGTTTTCGACTTCCAGGGGCTATAACTCGAAAACTAAAGAACGAGAATTTTTGGCACATATGGTCAATTGAATGTTTATCCCAACCCTCTCATTTGGCACTAGTTTCAGCCCGAATTGTGCAAGTCACCTAAGGTCACGAATCGTCCCGAACGTGTAGCCCAAATTGTGAAAATTTCAAACCGCTACTGCTTGCTTGTTTGAGTAGGTAGCCATCTGAAACTTGGCATATATAAAGGTCATTAACATGTCTACATGCATGCACAATCTTATGTCAACTGATTGCATAACTTGCGAACTATAGGCCATCGAAATTTTTGTAAACAAAAGTTTGTGCGACTTTAGCTCCCAAACGGAATAAAAGCTAAAGCTGAAATAGCCTTCATTCTATTTCACTTATTTGTGTCTACACATGTATATGTTTTGCAGAGACTCAAAGCTCTTGAGAATGGAGAAAATGAGGTGTCAATTTTGCATTGGACCCTATGGGAAAATGCATTAAACGCCTACTGCTCCGACGTTCAGCGACCGATAACATCCATCTTTACACTGTAAACGGTAATTACATAGGTACATGCCTGGGGCAAATAACAGCGCAAATAATTGTCCATGTGCAGAGTAATAAAGGAGCAAACTTTTATATATGGGCCTGCAGTGGAAGTTATTCTTAAAAGGTGACTTTCACGAATCGTTCTGAAACTGTGCTAAATTACAGATAATTCCCATATATTTCTTGGGAGAAAATGCCCTGAAATTCTCCTTTCTCCGTTGTCGAGATATTCGAGGGCAAAGTCGTGCAGTTTTCGACTTCCAGGGGCTATAACTCGAAAACTAAAGAACGAGAATTTTTGGCACATATGGTCAATTAAATGTTTATCCCAACCCTCTCATTTGGCACTAGTTTCAGCCCGAATTGTGCAAGTCACCTAAGGTCACGAATCGTCCCGAACGTGTAGCCCAAATTGTGAAAATTTCAAACCGCTACTGCTTGCTTGTTTGAGTAGGTAGCCATCTGAAACTTGGCATATATAAAGGTCATTAACATGTCTACATGCATGCACAATCTTATGTCAACTGATTGCATAACTTGCGAACTATAGGCCATCGAAATTTTTGTAAACAAAAGTTTGTGCGACTTTAGCTCCCAAACGGAATAAAAGCTAAAGCTGAAATAGCCTTCATTCTATTTCACTTATTTGTGTCTACACATGTATATGTTTTGCAGAGACTCAAAGCTCTTGAGAATGGAGAAAATGAGGTGTCAATTTTGCATTGGACCCTTTGGGAAAATGCATTAAACGCCTACTGCTCCGACGTTCAGCGACCGATAACATCCATCTTTACACTGTAAACGGTAATTACATAGGTACATGCCTGGGGCAAATAACAGCGCAAATAATTGTCCATGTGCAGAGTAATAAAGGAGCAAACTTTTATATATGGGCCTGCAGTGGAAGTTATTCTTAAAAGGTGACTTTCACGAATCGTTCTGAAACTGTGCTAAATTACAGATAATTCCCATATATTTCTTGGGAGAAAATGCCCTGAAATTCTCCTTTCTCCGTTGTCGAGATATTCGAGGGCAAAGTCGTGCAGTTTTCGACTTCCAGGGGCTATAACTCGAAAACTAAAGAACGAGAATTTTTGGCACATATGGTCAATTGAATGTTTATCCCAACCCTCTCATTTGGCACTAGTTTCAGCCCGAATTGTGCAAGTCACCTAAGGTCACGAATCGTCCCGAACGTGTAGCCCAAATTGTGAAAATTTCAAACCGCTACTGCTTGCTTGTTTGAGTAGGTAGCCATCTGAAACTTGGCATATATAAAGGTCATTAACATGTCTACATGCATGCACAATCTTATGTCAACTGATTGCATAACTTGCGAACTATAGGCCATCGAAATTTTTGTAAACAAAAGTTTGTGCGACTTTAGCTCCCAAACGGAATAAAAGCTAAAGCTGAAATAGCCTTCATTCTATTTCACTTATTTGTGTCTACACATGTATATGTTTTGCAGAGACTCAAAGCTCTTGAGAATGGAGAAAATGAGGTGTCAATTTTGCATTGGACCCTATGGGAAAATGCATTAAACGCCTACTGCTCCGACGTTCAGCGACCGATAACATCCATCTTTACACTGTAAACGGTAATTACATAGGTACATGCCTGGGGCAAATAACAGCGCAAATAATTGTCCATGTGCAGAGTAATAAAGGAGCAAACTTTTATATATGGGCCTGCAGTGGAAGTTATTCTTAAAAGGTGACTTTCACGAATCGTTCTGAAACTGTGCTAAATTACAGATAATTCCCATATATTTCTTGGGAGAAAATGCCCTGAAATTCTCCTTTCTCCGTTGTCGAGATATTCGAGGGCAAAGTCGTGCAGTTTTCGACTTCCAGGGGCTATAACTCGAAAACTAAAGAACGAGAATTTTTGGCACATATGGTCAATTGAATGTTTATCCCAACCCTCTCATTTGGCACTAGTTTCAGCCCGAATTGTGCAAGTCACCTAAGGTCACGAATCGTCCCGAACGTGTAGCCCAAATTGTGAAAATTTCAAACCGCTACTGCTTGCTTGTTTGAGTAGGTAGCCATCTGAAACTTGGCATATATAAAGGTCATTAACATGTCTACATGCATGCACAATCTTATGTCAACTGATTGCATAACTTGCGAACTATAGGCCATCGAAATTTTTGTAAACAAAAGTTTGTGCGACTTTAGCTCCCAAACGGAATAAAAGCTAAAGCTGAAATAGCCTTCATTCTATTTCACTTATTTGTGTCTACACATGTATATGTTTTGCAGAGACTCAAAGCTCTTGAGAATGGAGAAAATGAGGTGTCAATTTTGCATTGGACCCTATGGGAAAATGCATTAAACGCCTACTGCTCCGACGTTCAGCGACCGATAACATCCATCTTTACACTGTAAACGGTAATTACATAGGTACATGCCTGGGGCAAATAACAGCGCAAATAATTGTCCATGTGCAGAGTAATAAAGGAGCAAACTTTTATATATGGGCCTGCAGTGGAAGTTATTCTTAAAAGGTGACTTTCACGAATCGTTCTGAAACTGTGCTAAATTACAGATAATTCCCATATATTTCTTGGGAGAAAATGCCCTGAAATTCTCCTTTCTCCGTTGTCGAGATATTCGAGGGCAAAGTCGTGCAGTTTTCGACTTCCAGGGGCTATAACTCGAAAACTAAAGAACGAGAATTTTTGGCACATATGGTCAATTGAATGTTTATCCCACCCTCTCATTTGGCACTAGTTTCAGCGCCCGAATTGTGCAAGTCACCTAAGGTCACGAATCGTCCCGAACGTGTAGCCCAAATTGTGAAAATTTTAAACCGCTACTGCTTGCTTGTTTGAGTAGGTAGCCATCTGAAACTTGGCATATATAAAGGTCATTAACATGTCTACATGCATGCACAATCTTATGTCAACTGATTGCATAACTTGCGAACTATAGGCCATCGAAATTTTTGTAAACAAAAGTTTGTGCGACTTTAGCTCCCAAACGGAATAAAAGCTAAAGCTGAAATAGCCTTCATTCTATTTCACTTATTTGTGTCTACACATGTATATGTTTTGCAGAGACTCAAAGCTCTTGAGAATGGAGAAAATGAGGTGTCAATTTTGCATTGGACCCTATGGGAAATGCATTAAACGCCTACTGCTCCGACGTTCAGCGACCGATAACATCCATCTTTACACTGTAAACGGTAATTACATAGGTACATGCCTGGGGCAAATAACAGCGCAAATAATTGTCCATGTGCAGAGTAATAAAGGAGCAAACTTTTATATATGGGCCTGCAGTGGAAGTTATTCTTAAAAGGTGACTTTCACGAATCGTTCTGAAACTGTGCTAAATTACAGATAATTCCCATATATTTCTTGGGAGAAAATGCCCTGAAATTCTCCTTTCTCCGTTGTCGAGATATTCGAGGGCAAAGTCGTGCAGTTTTCGACTTCCAGGGGCTATAACTCGAAAACTAAAGAACGAGAATTTTTGGCACATATGGTCAATTGAATGTTTATCCCAACCCTCTCATTTGGCACTAGTTTCAGCCCGAATTGTGCAAGTCACCTAAGGTCACGAATCGTCCCGAACGTGTAGCCCAAATTGTGAAAATTTCAAACCGCTACTGCTTGCTTGTTTGAGTAGGTAGCCATCTGAAACTTGGCATATATAAAGGTCATTAACATGTCTACATGCATGCACAATCTTATGTCAACTGATTGCATAACTTGCGAACTATAGGCCATCGAAATTTTTGTAAACAAAAGTTTGTGCGACTTTAGCTCCCAAACGGAATAAAAGCTAAAGCTGAAATAGCCTTCATTCTATTTCACTTATTTGTGTCTACACATGTATATGTTTTGCAGAGACTCAAAGCTCTTGAGAATGGAGAAAATGAGGTGTCAATTTTGCATTGGACCCTATGGGAAAATGCATTAAACGCCTACTGCTCCGACGTTCAGCGACCGATAACATCCATCTTTACACTGTAAACGGTAATTACATAGGTACATGCCTGGGGCAAATAACAGCGCAAATAATTGTCCATGTGCAGAGTAATAAAGGAGCAAACTTTTATATATGGGCCTGCAGTGGAAGTTATTCTTAAAAGGTGACTTTCACGAATCGTTCTGAAACTGTGCTAAATTACAGATAATTCCCATATATTTCTTGGGAGAAAATGCCCTGAAATTCTCCTTTCTCCGTTGTCGAGATATTCGAGGGCAAAGTCGTGCAGTTTTCGACTTCCAGGGGCTATAACTCGAAAACTAAAGAACGAGAATTTTTGGCACATATGGTCAATTGAATGTTTATCCCAACCCTCTCATTTGGCACTAGTTTCAGCCCGAATTGTGCAAGTCACCTAAGGTCACGAATCGTCCCGAACGTGTAGCCCAAATTGTGAAAATTTCAAACCGCTACTGCTTGCTTGTTTGAGTAGGTAGCCATCTGAAACTTGGCATATATAAAGGTCATTAACATGTCTACATGCATGCACAATCTTATGTCAACTGATTGCATAACTTGCGAACTATAGGCCATCGAAATTTTTGTAAACAAAAGTTTGTGCGACTTTAGCTCCCAAACGGAATAAAAGCTAAAGCTGAAATAGCCTTCATTCTATTTCACTTATTTGTGTCTACACATGTATATGTTTTGCAGAGACTCAAAGCTCTTGAGAATGGAGAAAATGAGGTGTCAATTTTGCATTGGACCCTATGGGAAAATGCATTAAACGCCTACTGCTCCGACGTTCAGCGACCGATAACATCCATCTTTACACTGTAAACGGTAATTACATAGATACATGCCTGGGGCAAATAACAGCGCAAATAATTGTCCATGTGCAGAGTAATAAAGGAGCAAACTTTTATATATGGGCCTGCAGTGGAAGTTATTCTTAAAAGGTGACTTTCACGAATCGTTCTGAAACTGTGCTAAATTACAGATAATTCCCATATATTTCTTGGGAGAAAATGCCCTGAAATTCTCCTTTCTCCGTTGTCGAGATATTCGAGGGCAAAGTCGTGCAGTTTTCGACTTCCAGGGGCTATAACTCGAAAACTAAAGAACGAGAATTTTTGGCACATATGGTCAATTGAATGTTTATCCCAACCCTCTCATTTGGCACTAGTTTCAGCCCGAATTGTGCAAGTCACCTAAGGTCACGAATCGTCCCGAACGTGTAGCCCAAATTGTGAAAATTTCAAACCGCTACTGCTTGCTTGTTTGAGTAGGTAGCCATCTGAAACTTGGCATATATAAAGGTCATTAACATGTCTACATGCATGCACAATCTTATGTCAACTGATTGCATAACTTGCGAACTATAGGCCATCGAAATTTTTGTAAACAAAAGTTTGTGCGACTTTAGCTCCCAAACGGAATAAAAGCTAAAGCTGGAATAGCCTTCATTCTATTTCACTTATTTGTGTCTACACATGTATATGTTTTGCAGAGACTCAAAGCTCTTGAGAATGGAGAAAATGAGGTGTCAATTTTGCATTGGACCCTATGGGAAAATGCATTAAACGCCTACTGCTCCGACGTTCAGCGACCGATAACATCCATCTTTACACTGTAAACGGTAATTACATAGGTACATGCCTGGGGCAAATAACAGCGCAAATAATTGTCCATGTGCAGAGTAATAAAGGAGCAAACTTTTATATATGGGCCTGCAGTGGAAGTTATTCTTAAAAGGTGACTTTCACGAATCGTTCTGAAACTGTGCTAAATTACAGATAATTCCCATATATTTCTTGGGAGAAAATGCCCTGAAATTCTCCTTTCTCCGTTGTCGAGATATTCGAGGGCAAAGTCGTGCAGTTTTCGACTTCCAGGGGCTATAACTCGAAAACTAAAGAACGAGAATTTTTGGCACATATGGTCAATTGAATGTTTATCCCAACCCTCTCATTTGGCACTAGTTTCAGCCCGAAGTGTGCAAGTCACCTAAGGTCACGAATCGTCCCGAACGTGTAGCCCAAATTGTGAAAATTTCAAACCGCTACTGCTTGCTTGTTTGAGTAGGTAGCCATCTGCAACTTGGCATATATAAAGGTCATTAACATGTCTACATGCATGCACAATCTTATGTCAACTGATTGCATAACTTGCGAACTATAGGCCATCGAAATTTTTGTAAACAAAAGTTTGTGCGACTTTAGCTCCCAAACGGAATAAAAGCTAAAGCTGAAATAGCCTTCATTCTATTTCACTTATTTGTGTCTACACATGTATATGTTTTGCAGAGACTCAAAGCTCTTGAGAATGGAGAAAATGAGGTGTCAATTTTGCATTGGACCCTATGGGAAAATGCATTAAACGCCTACTGCTCCGACGTTCAGCGACCGATAACATCCATCTTTACACTGTAAACGGTAATTACATAGGTACATGCCTGGGGCAAATAACAGCGCAAATAATTGTCCATGTGCAGAGTAATAAAGGAGCAAACTTTTATATATGGGCCTGCAGTGGAAGTTATTCTTAAAAGGTGACTTTCACGAATCGTTCTGAAACTGTGCTAAATTACAGATAATTCCCATATATTTCTTGGGAGAAAATGCCCTGAAATTCTCCTTTCTCCGTTGTCGAGATATTCGAGGGCAAAGTCGTGCAGTTTTCGACTTCCAGGAGCTATAACTCGAAAACTAAAGAACGAGAATTTTTGGCACATATGGTCAATTGAATGTTTATCCCAACCCTCTCATTTGGCACTAGTTTCAGCCCGAATTGTGCAAGTCACCTAAGGTCACGAATCGTCCCGAACGTGTAGCCCAAATTGTGAAAATTTCAAACCGCTACTGCTTGCTTGTTTGAGTAGGTAGCCATCTGAAACTTGGCATATATAAAGGTCATTAACATGTCTACATGCATGCACAATCTTATGTCAACTGATTGCATAACTTGCGAACTATAGGCCATCGAAATTTTTGTAAACAAAAGTTTGTGCGACTTTAGCTCCCAAACGGAATAAAAGCTAAAGCTGAAATAGCCTTCATTCTATTTCACTTATTTGTGTCTACACATGTATATGTTTTGCAGAGACTCAAAGCTCTTGAGAATGGAGAAAATGAGGTGTCAATTTTGCATTGGACCCTATGGGAAAATGCATTAAACGCCTACTGCTCCGACGTTCAGCGACCGATAACATCCATCTTTACACTGTAAACGGTAATTACATAGATACATGCCTGGGGCAAATAACAGCGCAAATAATTGTCCATGTGCAGAGTAATAAAGGAGCAAACTTTTATATATGGGCCTGCAGTGGAAGTTATTCTTAAAAGGTGACTTTCACGAATCGTTCTGAAACTGTGCTAAATTACAGATAATTCCCATATATTTCTTGGGAGAAAATGCCCTGAAATTCTCCTTTCTCCGTTGTCGAGATATTCGAGGGCAAAGTCGTGCAGTTTTCGACTTCCAGGGGCTATAACTCGAAAACTAAGGAACGAGAATTTTGGGCACATATGGTCAATTGAATGTTTATCCCAACCCTCTCATTTGGCACTAGTTTCAGCCCGAATTGTGCAAGTCACCTAAGGTCACGAATCGTCCCGAACGTGTAGCCCAAATTGTGAAAATTTCAAACCGCTACTGCTTGCTTGTTTGAGTAGGTAGCCATCTGAAACTTGGCATATATAAAGGTCATTAACATGTCTACATGCATGCACAATCTTATGTCAACTGATTGCATAACTTGCGAACTATAGGCCATCGAAATTTTTGTAAACAAAAGTTTGTGCGACTTTAGCTCCCAAACGGAATAAAAGCTAAAGCTGAAATAGCCTTCATTCTATTTCACTTATTTGTGTCTACACATGTATATGTTTTGCAGAGACTCAAAGCTCTTGAGAATGAGAAAATGAGGTGTCAATTTTGCATTGGACCCTATGGGAAAATGCATTAAACGCCTACTGCTCCGACGTTCAGCGACCGATAACATCCATCTTTACACTGTAAACGGTAATTACATAGGTACATGCCTGGGGCAAATAACAGCGCAAATAATTGTCCATGTGCAGAGTAATAAAGGAGCAAACTTTTATATATGGGCCTGCAGTGGAAGTTATTCTTAAAAGGTGACTTTCACGAATCGTTCTGAAACTGTGCTAAATTACAGATAATTCCCATATATTTCTTGGGAGAAAATGCCCTGAAATTCTCCTTTCTCCGTTGTCGAGATATTCGAGGGCAAAGTCGTGCAGTTTTCGACTTCCAGGGGCTATAACTCGAAAACTAAAGAACGAGAATTTTTGGCACATATGGTCAATTGAATGTTTATCCCAACCCTCTCATTTGGCACTAGTTTCAGCCCGAATTGTGCAAGTCACCTAAGGTCACGAATCGTCCCGAACGTGTAGCCCAAATTGTGAAAATTTCAAACCGCTACTGCTTGCTTGTTTGAGTAGGTAGCCATCTGAAACTTGGCATATATAAAGGTCATTAACATGTCTACATGCATGCACAATCTTATGTCAACTGATTGCATAACTTGCGAACTATAGGCCATCGAAATTTTTGTAAACAAAAGTTTGTGCGACTTTAGCTCCCAAACGGAATAAAAGCTAAAGCTGAAATAGCCTTCATTCTATTTCACTTATTTGTGTCTACACATGTATATGTTTTGCAGAGACTCAAAGCTCTTGAGAATGGAGAAAATGAGGTGTCAATTTTGCATTGGACCCTATGGGAAAATGCATTAAACGCCTACTGCTCCGACGTTCAGCGACCGATAACATCCATCTTTACACTGTAAACGGTAATTACATAGGTACATGCCTGGGGCAAATAACAGCGCAAATAATTGTCCATGTGCAGAGTAATAAAGGAGCAAACTTTTATATATGGGCCTGCAGTGGAAGTTATTCTTAAAAGGTGACTTTCACGAATCGTTCTGAAACTGTGCTAAATTACAGATAATTCCCATATATTTCTTGGGAGAAAATGCCCTGAAATTCTCCTTTCTCCGTTGTCGAGATATTCGAGGGCAAAGTCGTGCAGTTTTCGACTTCCAGGGGCTATAACTCGAAAACTAAAGAACGAGAATTTTTGGCACATATGGTCAATTGAATGTTTATCCCAACCCTCTCATTTGGCACTAGTTTCAGCCCGAATTGTGCAAGTCACCTAAGGTCACGAATCGTCCCGAACGTGTAGCCCAAATTGTGAAAATTTCAAACCGCTACTGCTTGCTTGTTTGAGTAGGTAGCCATCTGAAACTTGGCATATATAAAGGTCATTAACATGTCTACATGCATGCACAATCTTTTATCAACTGATTGCATAACTTGCGAACTATAGGCCATCGAAATTTTTGTAAACAAAAGTTTATGCGACTTTAGCTCCCAAACGGAATAAAAGCTAAAGCTGAAATAGCCTTCATTCTATTTCACTTATTTGTGTCTACACATGTATATGTTTTGCAGAGACTCAAAGCTCTTGAGAATGGAGAAAATGAGGTGTCAATTTTGCATTGGACCCTATGGGAAAATGCATTAAACGCCTACTGCTCCGACGTTCAGCGACCGATAACATCAATCTTTACACTGTAAACGGTAATTACATAGGTACATGCCTGGGGCAAATAACAGCGCAAATAATTGTCCATGTGCAGAGTAATAAAGGAGCAAACTTTTATATATGGGCCTGCAGTGGAAGTTATTCTTAAAAGGTGACTTTCACGAATCGTTCTGAAACTGTGCTAAATTACAGATAATTCCCATATATTTCTTGGGAGAAAATGCCCTGAAATTCTCCTTTCTCCGTTGTCGAGATATTCGAGGGCAAAGTCGTGCAGTTTTCGACTTCCAGGGGCTATAACTCGAAAACTAAAGAACGAGAATTTTTGGCACATATGGTCAATTAAATGTTTATCCCAACCCTCTCATTTGGCACTAGTTTCAGCCCGAATTGTGCAAGTCACCTAAGGTCACGAATCGTCCCGAACGTGTAGCCCAAATTGTGAAAATTTCAAACCGCTACTGCTTGCTTGTTTGAGTAGGTAGCCATCTGAAACTTGGCATATATAAAGGTCATTAACATGTCTACATGCATGCGCAATCTTATGTCAACTGATTGCATAACTTGCGAACTATAGGCCATCGAAATTTTTGTAAACAAAAGTTTGTGCGACTTTAGCTCCCAAACGGAATAAAAGCTAAAGCTGAAATAGCCTTCATTCTATTTCACTTATTTGTGTCTACACATGTATATGTTTTGCAGAGACTCAAAGCTCTTGAGAATGGAGAAAATGAGGTGTCAATTTTGCATTGGACCCTATGGGAAAATGCATTAAACGCCTACTGCTCCGACGTTCAGCGACCGATAACATCCATCTTTACACTGTAAACGGTAATTACATAGGTACATGCCTGGGGCAAATAACAGCGCAAATAATTGTCCATGTGCAGAGTAATAAAGGAGCAAACTTTTATATATGGGCCTGCAGTGGAAGTTATTCTTAAAAGGTGACTTTCACGAATCGTTCTGAAACTGTGCTAAATTACAGATAATTCCCATATATTTCTTGGGAGAAAATGCCCTGAAATTCTCCTTTCTCCGTTGTCGAGATATTCGAGGGCAAAGTCGTGCAGTTTTCGACTTCCAGGGGCTATAACTCGAAAACTAAAGAACGAGAATTTTTGGCACATATGGTCAATTGAATGTTTATCCCAACCCTCTCATTTGGCACTAGTTTCAGCCCGAATTGTGCAAGTCACCTAAGGTCACGAATCGTCCCGAACGTGTAGCCCAAATTGTGAAAATTTCAAACCGCTACTGCTTGCTTGTTTGAGTAGGTAGCCATCTGAAACTTGGCATATATAAAGGTCATTAACATGTCTACATGCATGCACAATCTTATGTCAACTGATTGCATAACTTGCGAACTATAGGCCATCGAAATTTTTGTAAACAAAAGTTTGTGCGACTTTAGCTCCCAAACGGAATAAAAGCTAAAGCTGAAATAGCCTTCATTCTATTTCACTTATTTGTGTCTACACATGTATATGTTTTGCAGAGACTCAAAGCTCTTGAGAATGGAGAAAATGAGGTGTCAATTTTGCATTGGACCCTATGGGAAAATGCATTAAACGCCTACTGCTCCGACGTTCAGCGACCGATAACATCCATCTTTACACTGTAAACGGTAATTACATAGGTACATGCCTGGGGCAAATAACAGCGCAAATAATTGTCCATGTGCAGAGTAATAAAGGAGCAAACTTTTATATATGGGCCTGCAGTGGAAGTTATTCTTAAAAGGTGACTTTCACGAATCGTTCTGAAACTGTGCTAAATTACAGATAATTCCCATATATTTCTTGGGAGAAAATGCCCTGAAATTCTCCTTTCTCCGTTGTCGAGATATTCGAGGGCAAAGTCGTGCAGTTTTCGACTTCCAGGGGCTATAACTCGAAAACTAAAGAACGAGAATTTTTGGCACATATGGTCAATTGAATGTTTATCCCAACCCTCTCATTTGGCACTAGTTTCAGCGCCCGAATTGTGCAAGTCACCTAAGGTCACGAATCGTCCCGAACGTGTAGCCCAAATTGTGAAAATTTCAAACCGCTACTGCTTGCTTGTTTGAGTAGGTAGCCATCTGAAACTTGGCTTATATAAAGGTCATTAACATGTCTACATGCATGCACAATCTTATGTCAACTGATTGCATAACTTGCGAACTATAGGCCATCGAAATTTTTGTAAACAAAAGTTTGTGCGACTTTAGCTCCCAAACGGAATAAAAGCTAAAGCTGAAAAAGCCTTCATTCTATTTCACTTATTTGTGTCTACACATGTATATGTTTTGCAGAGACTCAAAGCTCTTGAGAATGGAGAAAATGAGGTGTCAATTTTGCATTGGACCCTATGGGAAAATGCATTAAACGCCTACTGCTCCGACGTTCAGCGACCGATAACATCCATCTTTACACTGTAAACGGTAATTACATAGGTACATGCCTGGGGCAAATAACAGCGCAAATAATTGTCCATGTGCAGAGTAATAAAGGAGCAAACTTTTATATATGGGCCTGCAGTGGAAGTTATTCTTAAAAGGTGACTTTCACGAATCGTTCTGAAACTGTGCTAAATTACAGATAATTCCAATATATTTCTTGGGAGAAAATGCCCTGAAATTCTCCTTTCTCCGTTGTCGAGATATTCGAGGGCAAAGTCGTGCAGTTTTCGACTTCCAGGGGCAATAACTCGAAAACTAAAGAACGAGAATTTTTGGCACATATGGTCAATTGAATGTTTATCCCAACCCTCTCATTTGGCACTAGTTTCAGCGCCCGAATTGTGCAAGTCACCTAAGGTCACGAATCGTCCCGAACGTGTAGCCCAAATTGTGAAAATTTCAAACCGCTACTGCTTGCTTGTTTGAGTAGGTAGCCATCTGAAACTTGGCATATATAAAGGTCATTAACATGTCTACATGCATGCACAATCTTATGTCAACTGATTGCATAACTTGCGAACTATAGGCCATCGAAATTTTTGTAAACAAAAGTTTGTGCGACTTTAGCTCCCAAACGAAATAAAAGCTAAAGCTGAAATAGCCTTCATTCTATTTCACTTATTTGTGTCTACACATGTATATGTTTTGCAGAGACTCAAAGCTCTTGAGAATGGAGAAAATGAGGTGTCAATTTTGCATTGGACCCTATGGGAAAATGCATTAAACGCCTACTGCTCCGACGTTCAGCGACCGATAACATCCATCTTTACACTGTAAACGGTAATTACATAGGTACATGCCTGGGGCAAATAACAGCGCAAATAATTGTCCATGTGCAGAGTAATAAAGGAGCAAACTTTTATATATGGGCCTGCAGTGGAAGTTATTCTTAAAAGGTGACTTTCACGAATCGTTCTGAAACTGTGCTAAATTACAGATAATTCCCATATATTTCTTGGGAGAAAATGCCCTGAAATTCTCCTTTCTCCGTTGTCGAGATATTCGAGGGCAAAGTCGTGCAGTTTTCGACTTCCAGGGGCTATAACTCGAAAACTAAAGAACGAGAATTTTTGGCACATATGGTCAATTGAATGTTTATCCCAACCCTCTCATTTGGCACTAGTTTCAGCGCCCGAATTGTGCAAGTCACCTAAGGTCACGAATCGTCCCGAACGTGTAGCCCAAATTGTGAAAATTTCAAACCGCTACTGCTTGCTTGTTTGAGTAGGTAGCCATCTGAAACTTGGCATATATAAAGGTCATTAACATGTCTACATGCATGCACAATCTTATGTCAACTGATTGCATAACTTGCGAACTATAGGCCATCGAAATTTTTGTAAACAAAAGTTTGTGCGACTTTAGCTCCCAAACGAAATAAAAGCTAAAGCTGAAATAGCCTTCATTCTATTTCACTTATTTGTGTCTACACATGTATATGTTTTGCAGAGACTCAAAGCTCTTGAGAATGGAGAAAATGAGGTGTCAATTTTGCATTGGACCCTATGGGAAAATGCATTAAACGCCTACTGCTCCGACGTTCAGCGACCGATAACATCCATCTTTACACTGTAAACGGTAATTACATAGGTACATGCCTGGGGCAAATAACAGCGCAAATAATTGTCCATGTGCAGAGTAATAAAGGAGCAAACTTTTATATATGGGCCTGCAGTGGAAGTTATTCTTAAAAGGTGACTTTCACGAATCGTTCTGAAACTGTGCTAAATTACAGATAATTCCCATATATTTCTTGGGAGAAAATGCCCTGAAATTCTCCTTTCTCCGTTGTCGAGATATTCGAGGGCAAAGTCGTGCAGTTTTCGACTTCCAGGGGCTATAACTCGAAAACTAAAGAACGAGAATTTTTGGCACATATGGTCAATTGAATGTTTATCCCAACCCTCTCATTTGGCACTAGTTTCAGCGCCCGAATTGTGCAAGTCACCTAAGGTCACGAATCGTCCCGAACGTGTAGCCCAAATTGTGAAAATTTCAAACCGCTACTGCTTGCTTGTTTGAGTAGGTAGCCATCTGAAACTTGGCATATATAAAGGTCATTAACATGTCTACATGCATGCACAATCTTATGTCAACTGATTGCATAACTTGCGAACTATAGGCCATCGAAATTTTTGTAAACAAAAGTTTGTGCGACTTTAGCTCCCAAACGGAATAAAAGCTAAAGCTGAAATAGCCTTCATTCTATTTCACTTATTTGTGTCTACACATGTATATGTTTTGCAGAGACTCAAAGCTCTTGAGAATGGAGAAAATGAGGTGTCAATTTTGCATTGGACCCTATGGGAAAATGCATTAAACGCCTACTGCTCCGACGTTCAGCGACCGATAACATCCATCTTTACACTGTAAACGGTAATTACATAGGTACATGCCTGGGGCAAATAACAGCGCAAATAATTGTCCATGTGCAGAGTAATAAAGGAGCAAACTTTTATATATGGGCCTGCAGTGGAAGTTATTCTTAAAAGGTGACTTTCACGAATCGTTCTGAAACTGTGCTAAATTACAGATAATTCCCATATATTTCTTGGGAGAAAATGCCCTGAAATTCTCCTTTCTCCGTTGTCGAGATATTCGAGGGCAAAGTCGTGCAGTTTTCGACTTCCAGGGGCTATAACTCGAAAACTAAAGAACGAGAATTTTTGGCACATATGGTCAATTGAATGTTTATCCCAACCCTCTCATTTGGCACTAGTTTCAGCCCGAATTGTGCAAGTCACCTAAGGTCACGAATCGTCCCGAACGTGTAGCCCAAATTGTGAAAATTTCAAACCGCTACTGCTTGCTTGTTTGAGTAGGTAGCCATCTGAAACTTGGCATATATAAAGGTCATTAACATGTCTACATGCATGCACAATCTTATGTCAACTGATTGCATAACTTGCGAACTATAGGCCATCGAAATTTTTGTAAACAAAAGTATGTGCAACTTTAGCTCCCAAACGGAATAAAAGCTAAAGCTGAAATAGCCTTCATTCTATTTCACTTATTTGTGTCTACACATGTATATGTTTTGCAGAGACTCAAAGCTCTTGAGAATGGAGAAAATGAGGTGTCAATTTTGCATTGGACCCTATGGGAAAATGCATTAAACGCCTACTGCTCCGACGTTCAGCGACCGATAACATCCATCTTTACACTGTAAACGGTAATTACATAGGTACATGCCTGGGGCAAATATCAGCGCAAATAATTGTCCATGTGCAGAGTAATAAAGGAGCAAACTTTTATATATGGGCCTGCAGTGGAAGTTATTCTTAAAAGGTGACTTTCACGAATCGTTCTGAAACTGTGCTAAATTACAGATAATTCCCATATATTTCTTGGGAGAAAATGCCCTGAAATTCTCCTTTCTCCGTTGTCGAGATATTCGAGGGCAAAGTCGTGCAGTTTTCGACTTCCAGGGGCTATAACTCGAAAACTAAAGAACGAGAATTTTTGGCACATATGGTCAATTGAATGTTTATCCCAACCCTCTCATTTGGCACTAGTTTCAGCGCCCGAATTGTGCAAGTCACCTAAGGTCACGAATCGTCCCGAACGTGTAGCCCAAATTGTGAAAATTTCAAACCGCTACTGCTTGCTTGTTTGAGTAGGTAGCCATCTGAAACTTGGCATATATAAAGGTCATTAACATGTCTACATGCATGCACAATCTTATGTCAACTGATTGCATAACTTGCGAACTATAGGCCATCGAAATTTTTGTAAACAAAAGTTTGTGCGACTTTAGCTCCCAAACGGAATAAAATCTAAAGCTGAAATAGCCTTCATTCTATTTCACTTATTTGTGTCTACACATGTATATGTTTCGCAGAGACTCAAAGCTCTTGAGAATGGAGAAAATGAGGTGTCAATTTTGCATTGGACCCTATGGGAAAATGCATTAAACGCCTACTGCTCCGACGTTCAGCGACCGATAACATCCATCTTTACACTGTAAACGGTAATTACATAGGTACATGCCTGGGGCAAATAACAGCGCAAATAATTGTCCATGTGCAGAGTAATAAAGGAGCAAACTTTTATATATGGGCCTGCAGTGGAAGTTATTCTTAAAAGGTGACTTTCACGAATCGTTCTGAAACTGTGCTAAATTACAGATAATTCCCATATATTTCTTGGGAGAAAATGCCCTGAAATTCTCCTTTCTCCGTTGTCGAGATATTCGAGGGCAAAGTCGTGCAGTTTTCGACTTCCAGGGGCTATAACTCGAAAACTAAAGAACGAGAATTTTTGGCACATATGGTCAATTGAATGTTTATCCCAACCCTCTCATTTGGCACTAGTTTCAGCCCGAATTGTGCAAGTCACCTAAGGTCACGAATCGTCCCGAACGTGTAGCCCAAATTGTGAAAATTTCAAACCGCTACTGCTTGCTTGTTTGAGTAGGTAGCCATCTGAAACTTGGCATATATAAAGGTCATTAACATGTCTACATGCATGCACAATCTTATGTCAACTGATTGCATAACTTGCGAACTATAGGCCATCGAAATTTTTGTAAACAAAAGTTTGTGCGACTTTAGCTCCCAAACGGAATAAAAGCTAAAGCTGAAATAGCCTTCATTCTATTTCACTTATTTGTGTCTACACATGTATATGTTTTGCAGAGACTCAAAGCTCTTGAGAATGGAGAAAATGAGGTGTCAATTTTGCATTGGACCCTATGGGAAAATGCATTAAACGCCTACTGCTCCGACGTTCAGCGACCGATAACATCCATCTTTACACTGTAAACGGTAATTACATAGGTACATGCCTGGGGCAAATAACAGCGCAAATAATTGTCCATGTGCAGAGTAATAAAGGAGCAAACTTTTATATATGGGCCTGCAGTGGAAGTTATTCTTAAAAGGTGACTTTCACGAATCGTTCTGAAACTGTGCTAAATTACAGATAATTCCCATATATTTCTTGGGAGAAAATGCCCTGAAATTCTCCTTTCTCCGTTGTCGAGATATTCGAGGGCAAAGTCGTGCAGTTTTCGACTTCCAGGGGCTATAACTCGAAAACTAAAGAACGAGAATTTTTGGCACATATGGTCAATTGAATGTTTATCCCAACCCTCTCATTTGGCACTAGTTTCAGCCCGAATTGTGCAAGTCACCTAAGGTCACGAATCGTCCCGAACGTGTAGCCCAAATTGTGAAAATTTCAAACCGCTACTGCTTGCTTGTTTGAGTAGGTAGCCATCTGAAACTTGGCATATATAAAGGTCATTAACATGTCTACATGCATGCACAATCTTTTATCAACTGATTGCATAACTTGCGAACTATAGGCCATCGAAATTTTTGTAAACAAAAGTTTATGCGACTTTAGCTCCCAAACGGAATAAAAGCTAAAGCTGAAATAGCCTTCATTCTATTTCACTTATTTGTGTCTACACATGTATATGTTTTGCAGAGACTCAAAGCTCTTGAGAATGGAGAAAATGAGGTGTCAATTTTGCATTGGACCCTATGGGAAAATGCATTAAACGCCTACTGCTCCGACGTTCAGCGACCGATAACATCAATCTTTACACTGTAAACGGTAATTACATAGGTACATGCCTGGGGCAAATAACAGCGCAAATAATTGTCCATGTGCAGAGTAATAAAGGAGCAAACTTTTATATATGGGCCTGCAGTGGAAGTTATTCTTAAAAGGTGACTTTCACGAATCGTTCTGAAACTGTGCTAAATTACAGATAATTCCCATATATTTCTTGGGAGAAAATGCCCTGAAATTCTCCTTTCTCCGTTGTCGAGATATTCGAGGGCAAAGTCGTGCAGTTTTCGACTTCCAGGGGCTATAACTCGAAAACTAAAGAACGAGAATTTTTGGCACATATGGTCAATTAAATGTTTATCCCAACCCTCTCATTTGGCACTAGTTTCAGCCCGAATTGTGCAAGTCACCTAAGGTCACGAATCGTCCCGAACGTGTAGCCCAAATTGTGAAAATTTCAAACCGCTACTGCTTGCTTGTTTGAGTAGGTAGCCATCTGAAACTTGGCATATATAAAGGTCATTAACATGTCTACATGCATGCGCAATCTTATGTCAACTGATTGCATAACTTGCGAACTATAGGCCATCGAAATTTTTGTAAACAAAAGTTTGTGCGACTTTAGCTCCCAAACGGAATAAAAGCTAAAGCTGAAATAGCCTTCATTCTATTTCACTTATTTGTGTCTACACATGTATATGTTTTGCAGAGACTCAAAGCTCTTGAGAATGGAGAAAATGAGGTGTCAATTTTGCATTGGACCCTATGGGAAAATGCATTAAACGCCTACTGCTCCGACGTTCAGCGACCGATAACATCCATCTTTACACTGTAAACGGTAATTACATAGGTACATGCCTGGGGCAAATAACAGCGCAAATAATTGTCCATGTGCAGAGTAATAAAGGAGCAAACTTTTATATATGGGCCTGCAGTGGAAGTTATTCTTAAAAGGTGACTTTCACGAATCGTTCTGAAACTGTGCTAAATTACAGATAATTCCCATATATTTCTTGGGAGAAAATGCCCTGAAATTCTCCTTTCTCCGTTGTCGAGATATTCGAGGGCAAAGTCGTGCAGTTTTCGACTTCCAGGGGCTATAACTCGAAAACTAAAGAACGAGAATTTTTGGCACATATGGTCAATTGAATGTTTATCCCAACCCTCTCATTTGGCACTAGTTTCAGCCCGAATTGTGCAAGTCACCTAAGGTCACGAATCGTCCCGAACGTGTAGCCCAAATTGTGAAAATTTCAAACCGCTACTGCTTGCTTGTTTGAGTAGGTAGCCATCTGAAACTTGGCATATATAAAGGTCATTAACATGTCTACATGCATGCACAATCTTATGTCAACTGATTGCATAACTTGCGAACTATAGGCCATCGAAATTTTTGTAAACAAAAGTTTGTGCGACTTTAGCTCCCAAACGGAATAAAAGCTAAAGCTGAAATAGCCTTCATTCTATTTCACTTATTTGTGTCTACACATGTATATGTTTTGCAGAGACTCAAAGCTCTTGAGAATGGAGAAAATGAGGTGTCAATTTTGCATTGGACCCTATGGGAAAATGCATTAAACGCCTACTGCTCCGACGTTCAGCGACCGATAACATCCATCTTTACACTGTAAACGGTAATTACATAGGTACATGCCTGGGGCAAATAACAGCGCAAATAATTGTCCATGTGCAGAGTAATAAAGGAGCAAACTTTTATATATGGGCCTGCAGTGGAAGTTATTCTTAAAAGGTGACTTTCACGAATCGTTCTGAAACTGTGCTAAATTACAGATAATTCCCATATATTTCTTGGGAGAAAATGCCCTGAAATTCTCCTTTCTCCGTTGTCGAGATATTCGAGGGCAAAGTCGTGCAGTTTTCGACTTCCAGGGGCTATAACTCGAAAACTAAAGAACGAGAATTTTTGGCACATATGGTCAATTGAATGTTTATCCCAACCCTCTCATTTGGCACTAGTTTCAGCGCCCGAATTGTGCAAGTCACCTAAGGTCACGAATCGTCCCGAACGTGTAGCCCAAATTGTGAAAATTTCAAACCGCTACTGCTTGCTTGTTTGAGTAGGTAGCCATCTGAAACTTGGCATATATAAAGGTCATTAACATGTCTACATGCATGCACAATCTTATGTCAACTGATTGCATAACTTGCGAACTATAGGCCATCGAAATTTTTGTAAACAAAAGTTTGTGCGACTTTAGCTCCCAAACGAAATAAAAGCTAAAGCTGAAATAGCCTTCATTCTATTTCACTTATTTGTGTCTACACATGTATATGTTTTGCAGAGACTCAAAGCTCTTGAGAATGGAGAAAATGAGGTGTCAATTTTGCATTGGACCCTATGGGAAAATGCATTAAACGCCTACTGCTCCGACGTTCAGCGACCGATAACATCCATCTTTACACTGTAAACGGTAATTACATAGGTACATGCCTGGGGCAAATAACAGCGCAAATAATTGTCCATGTGCAGAGTAATAAAGGAGCAAACTTTTATATATGGGCCTGCAGTGGAAGTTATTCTTAAAAGGTGACTTTCACGAATCGTTCTGAAACTGTGCTAAATTACAGATAATTCCCATATATTTCTTGGGAGAAAATGCCCTGAAATTCTCCTTTCTCCGTTGTCGAGATATTCGAGGGCAAAGTCGTGCAGTTTTCGACTTCCAGGGGCTATAACTCGAAAACTAAAGAACGAGAATTTTTGGCACATATGGTCAATTGAATGTTTATCCCAACCCTCTCATTTGGCACTAGTTTCAGCGCCCGAATTGTGCAAGTCACCTAAGGTCACGAATCGTCCCGAACGTGTAGCCCAAATTGTGAAAATTTCAAACCGCTACTGCTTGCTTGTTTGAGTAGGTAGCCATCTGAAACTTGGCATATATAAAGGTCATTAACATGTCTACATGCATGCACAATCTTATGTCAACTGATTGCATAACTTGCGAACTATAGGCCATCGAAATTTTTGTAAACAAAAGTTTGTGCGACTTTAGCTCCCAAACGAAATAAAATCTAAAGCTGAAATAGCCTTCATTCTATTTCACTTATTTGTGTCTACACATGTATATGTTTTGCAGAGACTCAAAGCTCTTGAGAATGGAGAAAATGAGGTGTCAATTTTGCATTGGACCCTATGGGAAAATGCATTAAACGCCTACTGCTCCGACGTTCAGCGACCGATAACATCCATCTTTACACTGTAAACGGTAATTACATAGGTACATGCCTGGGGCAAATAACAGCGCAAATAATTGTCCATGTGCAGAGTAATAAAGGAGCAAACTTTTATATATGGGCCTGCAGTGGAAGTTATTCTTAAAAGGTGACTTTCACGAATCGTTCTGAAACTGTGCTAAATTACAGATAATTCCCATATATTTCTTGGGAGAAAATGCCCTGAAATTCTCCTTTCTCCGTTGTCGAGATATTCGAGGGCAAAGTCGTGCAGTTTTCGACTTCCAGGGGCTATAACTCGAAAACTAAAGAACGAGAATTTTTGGCACATATGGTCAATTGAATGTTTATCCCAACCCTCTCATTTGGCACTAGTTTCAGCCCGAATTGTGCAAGTCACCTAAGGTCACGAATCGTCCCGAACGTGTAGCCCAAATTGTGAAAATTTCAAACCGCTACTGCTTGCTTGTTTGAGTAGGTAGCCATCTGAAACTTGGCATATATAAAGGTCATTAACATGTCTACATGCATGCACAATCTTATGTCAACTGATTGCATAACTTGCGAACTATAGGCCATCGAAATTTTTGTAAACAAAAGTTTGTGCGACTTTAGCTCCCAAACGGAATAAAAGCTAAAGCTGAAATAGCCTTCATTCTATTTCACTTATTTGTGTCTACACATGTATATGTTTTGCAGAGACTCAAAGCTCTTGAGAATGGAGAAAATGAGGTGTCAATTTTGCATTGGACCCTATGGGAAAATGCATTAAACGCCTACTGCTCCGACGTTCAGCGACCGATAACATCCATCTTTACACTGTAAACGGTAATTACATAGGTACATGCCTGGGGCAAATAACAGCGCAAATAATTGTCCATGTGCAGAGTAATAAAGGAGCAAACTTTTATATATGGGCCTGCAGTGGAAGTTATTCTTAAAAGGTGACTTTCACGAATCGTTCTGAAACTGTGCTAAATTACAGGTAATTCCCATATATTTCTTGGGAGAAAATGCCCTGAAATTCTCCTTTCTCCGTTGTCGAGATATTCGAGGGCAAAGTCGTGCAGTTTTCGACTTCCAGGGGCTATAACTCGAAAACTAAAGAACGAGAATTTTTGGCACATATGGTCAATTGAATGTTTATCCCAACCCTCTCATTTGGCACTAGTTTCAGCCCGAATTGTGCAAGTCACCTAAGGTCACGAATCGTCCCGAACGTGTAGCCCAAATTGTGAAAATTTCAAACCGCTACTGCTTGCTTGTTTGAGTAGGTAGCCATCTGAAACTTGGCATATATAAAGGTCATTAACATGTCTACATGCATGCACAATCTTATGTCAACTGATTGCATAACTTGCGAACTATAGGCCATCGAAATTTTTGTAAACAAAAGTATGTGCGACTTTAGCTCCCAAACGGAATAAAAGCTAAAGCTGAAATAGCCTTCATTCTATTTCACTTATTTGTGTCTACACATGTATATGTTTTGCAGAGACTCAAAGCTCTTGAGAATGGAGAAAATGAGGTGTCAATTTTGCATTGGACCCTATGGGAAAATGCATTAAACGCCTACTGCTCCGACGTTCAGCGACCGATAACATCCATCTTTACACTGTAAACGGTAATTACATAGGTACATGCCTGGGGCAAATATCAGCGCAAATAATTGTCCATGTGCAGAGTAATAAAGGAGCAAACTTTTATATATGGGCCTGCAGTGGAAGTTATTCTTAAAAGGTGACTTTCACGAATCGTTCTGAAACTGTGCTAAATTACAGATAATTCCCATATATTTCTTGGGAGAAAATGCCCTGAAATTCTCCTTTCTCCGTTGTCGAGATATTCGAGGGCAAAGTCGTGCAGTTTTCGACTTCCAGGGGCTATAACTCGAAAACTAAAGAACGAGAATTTTTGGCACATATGGTCAATTGAATGTTTATCCCAACCCTCTCATTTGGCACTAGTTTCAGCGCCCGAATTGTGCAAGTCACCTAAGGTCACGAATCGTCCCGAACGTGTAGCCCAAATTGTGAAAATTTCAAACCGCTACTGCTTGCTTGTTTGAGTAGGTAGCCATCTGAAACTTGGCATATATAAAGGTCATTAACATGTCTACATGCATGCACAATCTTATGTCAACTGATTGCATAACTTGCGAACTATAGGCCATCGAAATTTTTGTAAACAAAAGTTTGTGCGACTTTAGCTCCCAAACGGAATAAAATCTAAAGCTGAAATAGCCTTCATTCTATTTCACTTATTTGTGTCTACACATGTATATGTTTCGCAGAGACTCAAAGCTCTTGAGAATGGAGAAAATGAGGTGTCAATTTTGCATTGGACCCTATGGGAAAATGCATTAAACGCCTACTGCTCCGACGTTCAGCGACCGATAACATCCATCTTTACACTGTAAACGGTAATTACATAGGTACATGCCTGGGGCAAATAACAGCGCAAATAATTGTCCATGTGCAGAGTAATAAAGGAGCAAACTTTTATATATGGGCCTGCAGTGGAAGTTATTCTTAAAAGGTGACTTTCACGAATCGTTCTGAAACTGTGCTAAATTACAGATAATTCCCATATATTTCTTGGGAGAAAATGCCCTGAAATTCTCCTTTCTCCGTTGTCGAGATATTCGAGGGCAAAGTCGTGCAGTTTTCGACTTCCAGAGGCTATAACTCGAAAACTAAAGAACGAGAATTTTTGGCACATATGGTCAATTGAATGTTTATCCCAACCCTCTCATTTGGCACTAGTTTCAGCCCGAATTGTGCAAGTCACCTAAGGTCACGAATCGTCCCGAACTTGTAGCCCAAATTGTGAAAATTTCAAACCGCTACTGCTTGCTTGTTTGAGTAGGTAGCCATCTGAAACTTGGCATATATAAAGGTCATTAACATGTCTACATGCATGCACAATCTTATGTCAACTGATTGCATAACTTGCGAACTATAGGCCATCGAAATTTTTGTAAACAAAAGTTTGTGCGACTTTAGCTCCCAAACGGAATAAAAGCTAAAGCTGAAATAGCCTTCATTCTATTTCACTTATTTGTGTCTACACATGTATATGTTTTGCAGAGACTCAAAGCTCTTGAGAATGGAGAAAATGAGGTGTCAATTTTGCATTGGACCCTATGGGAAAATGCATTAAACGCCTACTGCTCCGACGTTCAGCGACCGATAACATCCATCTTTACACTGTAAACGGTAATTACATAGGTACATGCCTGGGGCAAATAACAGCGCAAATAATTGTCCATGTGCAGAGTAATAAACGAGCAAACTTTTATATATGGGCCTGCAGTGGAAGTTATTCTTAAAAGGTGACTTTCACGAATCGTTCTGAAACTGTGCTAAATTACAGATAATTCCCATATATTTCTTGGGAGAAAATGCCCTGAAATTCTCCTTTCTCCGTTGTCGAGATATTCGAGGGCAAAGTCGTGCAGTTTTCGACTTCCAGGGGCTATAACTCGAAAACTAAAGAACGAGAATTTTTGGCACATATGGTCAATTGAATGTTTATCCCAACCCTCTCATTTGGCACTAGTTTCAGCCCGAATTGTGCAAGTCACCTAAGGTCACGAATCGTCCCGAACGTGTAGCCCAAATTGTGAAAATTTCAAACCGCTACTGCTTGCTTGTTTGAGTAGGTAGCCATCTGAAACTTGGCATATATAAAGGTCATTAACATGTCTACATGCATGCACAATCTTATGTCAACTGATTGCATAACTTGCGAACTATAGGCCATCGAAATTTTTGTAAACAAAAGTTTGTGCGACCTTAGCTCCCAAACGGAATGAAATCTAAAGCTGAAATAGCCTTCATTCTATTTCACTTATTTGTGTCTACACATGTATATGTTTCGCAGAGACTCAAAGCTCTTGAGAATGGAGAAAATGAGGTGTCAATTTTGCATTGGACCCTATGGGAAAATGCATTAAACGCCTACTGCTCCGACGTTCAGCGACCGATAACATCCATCTTTACACTGTAAACGGTAATTACATAGGTACATGCCTGGGGCAAATAACAGCGCAAAAAATTGTCCATGTGCAGAGTAATAAAGGAGCAAACTTTTATATATGGGCCTGCAGTGGAAGTTATTCTTAAAAGGTGACTTTCACGAATCGTTCTGAAACTGTGCTAAATTACAGATAATTCCCATATATTTCTTGGGAGAAAATGCCCTGAAATTCTCCTTTCTCCGTTGTCGAGATATTCGAGGGCAAAGTCGTGCAGTTTTCGACTTCCAGAGGCTATAACTCGAAAACTAAAGAACGAGAATTTTTGGCACATATGGTCAATTGAATGTTTATCCCAACCCTCTCATTTGGCACTAGTTTCAGCCCGAATTGTGCAAGTCACCTAAGGTCACGAATCGTCCCGAACGTGTAGCCCAAATTGTGAAAATTTCAAACCGCTACTGCTTGCTTGTTTGAGTAGGTAGCCATCTGAAACTTGGCATATATAAAGGTCATTAACATGTCTACATGCATGCACAATCTTATGTCAACTGATTGCATAACTTGCGAACTATAGGCCATCGAAATTTTTGTAAACAAAAGTTTGTGCGACTTTAGCTCCCAAACGGAATAAAAGCTAAAGCTGAAATAGCCTTCATTCTATTTCACTTATTTGTGTCTACACATGTATATGTTTTGCAGAGACTCAAAGCTCTTGAGAATGGAGAAAATGAGGTGTCAATTTTGCATTGGACCCTATGGGAAAATGCATTAAACGCCTACTGCTCCGACGTTCAGCGACCGATAACATCCATCTTTACACTGTAAACGGTAATTACATAGGTACATGCCTGGGGCAAATAACAGCGCAAATAATTGTCCATGTGCAGAGTAATAAAGGAGCAAACTTTTATATATGGGCCTGCAGTGGAAGTTATTCTTAAAAGGTGACTTTCACGAATCGTTCTGAAACTGTGCTAAATTACAGATAATTCCCATATATTTCTTGGGAGAAAATGCCCTGAAATTCTCCTTTCTCCGTTGTCGAGATATTCGAGGGCAAAGTCGTGCAGTTTTCGACTTCCAGGGGCTATAACTCGAAAACTAAAGAACGAGAATTTTTGGCACATATGGTCAATTGAATGTTTATCCCAACCCTCTCATTTGGCACTAGTTTCAGCCCGAATTGTGCAAGTCACCTAAGGTCACGAATCGTCCCGAACGTGTAGCCCAAATTGTGAAAATTTCAAACCGCTACTGCTTGCTTGTTTGAGTAGGTAGCCATCTGAAACTTGGCATATATAAAGGTCATTAACATGTCTACATGCATGCACAATCTTATGTCAACTGATGGCATAACTTGCGAACTATAGGCCATCGAAATTTTTGTAAACAAAAGTTTGTGCGACTTTAGCTCCCAAACGGAATAAAAGCTAAAGCTGAAATAGCCTTCATTCTATTTCACTTATTTGTGTCTACACATGTATATGTTTTGCAGAGACTCAAAGCTCTTGAGAATGGAGAAAATGAGGTGTCAATTTTGCATTGGACCCTATGGGAAAATGCATTAAACGCCTACTGCTCCGACGTTCAGCGACCGATAACATCCATCTTTACACTGTAAACGGTAATTACATAGGTACATGCCTGGGGCAAATAACAGCGCAAATAATTGTCCATGTGCAGAGTAATAAAGGAGCAAACTTTTATATATGGGCCTGCAGTGGAAGTTATTCTTAAAAGGTGACTTTCACGAATCGTTCTGAAACTGTGCTAAATTACAGATAATTCCCATATATTTCTTGGGAGAAAATGCCCTGAAATTCTCCTTTCTCCGTTGTCGAGATATTCGAGGGCAAAGTCGTGCAGTTTTCGACTTCCAGGGGCTATAACTCGAAAACTAAAGAACGAGAATTTTTGGCACATATGGTCAATTGAATGTTTATCCCAACCCTCTCATTTGGCACTAGTTTCAGCCCGAATTGTGCAAGTCACCTAAGGTCACGAATCGTCCCGAACGTGTAGCCCAAATTGTGAAAATTTCAAACCGCTACTGCTTGCTTGTTTGAGTAGGTAGCCATCTGAAACTTGGCATATATAAAGGTCATTAACATGTCTACATGCATGCACAATCTTATGTCAACTGATTGCATAACTTGCGAACTATAGGCCATCGAAATTTTTGTAAACAAAAGTTTGTGCGACTTTAGCTCCCAAACGGAATAAAAGCTAAAGCTGAAATAGCCTTCATTCTATTTCACTTATTTGTGTCTACACATGTATATGTTTTGCAGAGACTCAAAGCTCTTGAGAATGGAGAAAATGAGGTGTCAATTTTGCATTGGACCCTATGGGAAAATGCATTAAACGCCTACTGCTCCGACGTTCAGCGACCGATAACATCCATCTTTACACTGTAAACGGTAATTACATAGGTACATGCCTGGGGCAAATAACAGCGCAAATAATTGTCCATGTGCAGAGTAATAAAGGAGCAAACTTTTATATATGGGCCTGCAGTGGAAGTTATTCTTAAAAGGTGACTTTCACGAATCGTTCTGAAACTGTGCTAAATTACAGATAATTCCCATATATTTCTTGGGAGAAAATGCCCTGAAATTCTCCTTTCTCCGTTGTCGAGATATTCGAGGGCAAAGTCGTGCAGTTTTCGACTTCCAGGGGCTATAACTCGAAAACTAAAGAACGAGAATTTTTGGCACATATGGTCAATTGAATGTTTATCCCAACCCTCTCATTTGGCACTAGTTTCAGCCCGAATTGTGCAAGTCACCTAAGGTCACGAATCGTCCCGAACGTGTAGCCCAAATTGTGAAAATTTCAAACCGCTACTGCTTGCTTGTTTGAGTAGGTAGCCATCTGAAACTTGGCATATATAAAGGTCATTAACATGTCTACATGCATGCACAATCTTATGTCAACTGATTGCATAACTTGCGAACTATAGGCCATCGAAATTTTTGTAAACAAAAGTTTGTGCGACTTTAGCTCCCAAACGGAATAAAAGCTAAAGCTGAAATAGCCTTCATTCTATTTCACTTATTTGTGTCTACACATGTATATGTTTTGCAGAGACTCAAAGCTCTTGAGAATGGAGAAAATGAGGTGTCAATTTTGCATTGGACCCTATGGGAAAATGCATTAAACGCCTACTGCTCCGACGTTCAGCGACCGATAACATCCATCTTTACACTGTAAACGGTAATTACATAGGTACATGCCTGGGGCAAATAACAGCGCAAATAATTGTCCATGTGCAGAGTAATAAAGGAGCAAACTTTTATATATGGGCCTGCAGTGGAAGTTATTCTTAAAAGGTGACTTTCACGAATCGTTCTGAAACTGTGCTAAATTACAGATAATTCCCATATATTTCTTGGGAGAAAATGCCCTGAAATTCTCCTTTCTCCGTTGTCGAGATATTCGAGGGCAAAGTCGTGCAGTTTTCGACTTCCAGGGGCTATAACTCGAAAACTAAAGAACGAGAATTTTTGGCACATATGGTCAATTGAATGTTTATCCCAACCCTCTCATTTGGCACTAGTTTCAGCCCGAATTGTGCAAGTCACCTAAGGTCACGAATCGTCCCGAACGTGTAGCCCAAATTGTGAAAATTTCAAACCGCTACTGCTTGCTTGTTTGAGTAGGTAGCCATCTGAAACTTGGCATATATAAAGGTCATTAACATGTCTACATGCATGCACAATCTTATGTCAACTGATTGCATAACTTGCAAACTATAGGCCATCGAAATTTTTGTAAACAAAAGTTTGTGCGACTTTAGCTCCCAAACGGAATAAAAGCTAAAGCTGAAATAGCCTTCATTCTATTTCACTTATTTGTGTCTACACATGTATATGTTTTGCAGAGACTCAAAGCTCTTGAGAATGGAGAAAATGAGGTGTCAATTTTGCATTGGACCCTATGGGAAAATGCATTAAACGCCTACTGCTCCGACGTTCAGCGACCGATAACATCCATCTTTACACTGTAAACGGTAATTACATAGGTACATGCCTGGGGCAAATAACAGCGCAAATAATTGTCCATGTGCAGAGTAATAAAGGAACAAACTTTTATATATGGGCCTGCAGTGGAAGTTATTCTTAAAAGGTGACTTTCACGAATCGTTCTGAAACTGTGCTAAATTACAGATAATTCCCATATATTTCTTGGGAGAAAATGCCCTGAAATTCTCCTTTCTCCGTTGTCGAGATATTCGAGGGCAAAGTCGTGCAGTTTTCGACTTCCAGGGGCTATAACTCGAAAACTAAAGAACGAGAATTTTTGGCACATATGGTCAATTGAATGTTTATCCCAACCCTCTCATTTGGCACTAGTTTCAGCCCGAATTGTGCAAGTCACCTAAGGTCACGAATCGTCCCGAACGTGTAGCCCAAATTGTGAAAATTTCAAACCGCTACTGCTTGCTTGTTTGAGTAGGTAGCCATCTGAAACTTGGCATATATAAAGGTCATTAACATGTCTACATGCATGCACAATCTTATGTCAACTGATTGCATAACTTGCGAACTATAGGCCATCGAAATTTTTGTAAACAAAAGTTTGTGCGACTTTAGCTCCCAAACGGAATAAAAGCTAAAGCTGAAATAGCCTTCATTCTATTTCACTTATTTGTGTCTACACATGTATATGTTTTGCAGAGACTCAAAGCTCTTGAGAATGGAGAAAATGAGGTGTCAATTTTGCATTGGACCCTATGGGAAAATGCATTAAACGCCTACTGCTCCGACGTTCAGCGACCGATAACATCCATCTTTACACTGTAAACGGTAATTACATAGGTACATGCCTGGGGCAAATAACAGCGCAAATAATTGTCCATGTGCAGAGTAATAAAGGAGCAAACTTTTATATATGGGCCTGCAGTGGAAGTTATTCTTAAAAGGTGACTTTCACGAATCGTTCTGAAACTGTGCTAAATTACAGATAATTCCCATATATTTCTTGGGAGAAAATGCCCTGAAATTCTCCTTTCTCCGTTGTCGAGATATTCGAGGGCAAAGTCGTGCAGTTTTCGACTTCCAGGGGCTATAACTCGAAAACTAAAGAACGAGAATTTTTGGCACATATGGTCAATTGAATGTTTATCCCAACCCTCTCATTTGGCACTAGTTTCAGCCCGAATTGTGCAAGTCACCTATAGTCACGAATCGTCCCGAACGTGTAGCCCAAATTGTGAAAATTTCAAACCGCTACTGCTTGCTTGTTTGAGTAGGTAGCCATCTGAAACTTGGCATATATAAAGGTCATTAACATGTCTACATGCATGCACAATCTTATGTCAACTGATTGCATAACTTGCGAACTATAGGCCATCGAAATTTTTGTAAACAAAAGTTTGTGCGACTTTAGCTCCCAAACGGAATAAAAGCTAAAGCTGAAATAGCCTTCATTCTATTTCACTTATTTGTGTCTACACATGTATATGTTTTGCAGAGACTCAAAGCTCTTGAGAATGGAGAAAATGAGGTGTCAATTTTGCATTGGACCCTATGGGAAAATGCATTAAACGCCTACTGCTCCGACGTTCAGCGACCGATAACATCCATCTTTACACTGTAAACGGTAATTACATAGGTACATGCCTGGGGCAAATAACAGCGCAAATAATTGTCCATGTGCAGAGTAATAAAGGAGCAAACTTTTATATATGGGCCTGCAGTGGAAGTTATTCTTAAAAGGTGACTTTCACGAATCGTTCTGAAACTGTGCTAAATTACAAATAATTCCCATATATTTCTTGGGAGAAAATGCCCTGAAATTCTCCTTTCTCCGTTGTCGAGATATTCGAGGGCAAAGTCGTGCAGTTTTCGACTTCCAGGGGCTATAACTCGAAAACTAAAGAACGAGAATTTTTGGCACATATGGTCAATTGAATGTTTATCCCAACCCTCTCATTTGGCACTAGTTTCAGCCCGAATTGTGCAAGTCACCTAAGGTCACGAATCGTCCCGAACGTGTAGCCCAAATTGTGAAAATTTCAAACCGCTACTGCTTGCTTGTTTGAGTAGGTAGCCATCTGAAACTTGGCATATATAAAGGTCATTAACATGTCTACATGCATGCACAATCTTATGTCAACTGATGGCATAACTTGCGAACTATAGGCCATCGAAATTTTTGTAAACAAAAGTTTGTGCGACTTTAGCTCCCAAACGGAATAAAAGCTAAAGCTGAAATAGCCTTCATTCTATTTCACTTATTTGTGTCTACACATGTATATGTTTTGCAGAGACTCAAAGCTCTTGAGAATGGAGAAAATGAGGTGTCAATTTTGCATTGGACCCTATGGGAAAATGCATTAAACGCCTACTGCTCCGACGTTCAGCGACCGATAACATCCATCTTTACACTGTAAACGGTAATTACATAGGTACATGCCTGGGGCAAATAACAGCGCAAATAATTGTCCATGTGCAGAGTAATAAAGGAGCAAACTTTTATATATGGGCCTGCAGTGGAAGTTATTCTTAAAAGGTGACTTTCACGAATCGTTCTGAAACTGTGCTAAATTACAGATAATTCCCATATATTTCTTGGGAGAAAATGCCCTGAAATTCTCCTTTCTCCGTTGTCGAGATATTCGAGGGCAAAGTCGTGCAGTTTTCGACTTCCAGGGGCTATAACTCGAAAACTAAAGAACGAGAATTTTTGGCACATATGGTCAATTGAATGTTTATCCCAACCCTCTCATTTGGCACTAGTTTCAGCCCGAATTGTGCAAGTCACCTAAGGTCACGAATCGTCCCGAACGTGTAGCCCAAATTGTGAAAATTTCAAACCGCTACTGCTTGCTTGTTTGAGTAGGTAGCCATCTGAAACTTGGCATATATAAAGGTCATTAACATGTCTACATGCATGCACAATCTTATGTCAACTGATTGCATAACTTGCGAACTATAGGCCATCGAAATTTTTGTAAACAAAAGTTTGTGCGACTTTAGCTCCCAAACGGAATAAAAGCTAAAGCTGAAATAGCCTTCATTCTATTTCACTTATTTGTGTCTACACATGTATATGTTTTGCAGAGACTCAAAGCTCTTGAGAATGGAGAAAATGAGGTGTCAATTTTGCATTGGACCCTATGGGAAAATGCATTAAACGCCTACTGCTCCGACGTTCAGCGACCGATAACATCCATCTTTACACTGTAAACGGTAATTACATAGGTACATGCCTGGGGCAAATAACAGCGCAAATAATTGTCCATGTGCAGAGTAATAAAGGAGCAAACTTTTATATATGGGCCTGCAGTGGAAGTTATTCTTAAAAGGTGACTTTCACGAATCGTTCTGAAACTGTGCTAAATTACAGATAATTCCCATATATTTCTTGGGAGAAAATGCCCTGAAATTCTCCTTTCTCCGTTGTCGAGATATTCGAGGGCAAAGTCGTGCAGTTTTCGACTTCCAGGGGCTATAACTCGAAAACTAAAGAACGAGAATTTTTGGCACATATGGTCAATTGAATGTTTATCCCAACCCTCTCATTTGGCACTAGTTTCAGCCCGAATTGTGCAAGTCACCTAAGGTCACGAATCGTCCCGAACGTGTAGCCCAAATTGTGAAAATTTCAAACCGCTACTGCTTGCTTGTTTGAGTAGGTAGCCATCTGAAACTTGGCATATATAAAGGTCATTAACATGTCTACATGCATGCACAATCTTATGTCAACTGATTGCATAACTTGCGAACTATAGGCCATCGAAATTTTTGTAAACAAAAGTTTGTGCGACTTTAGCTCCCAAACGGAATAAAAGCTAAAGCTGAAATAGCCTTCATTCTATTTCACTTATTTGTGTCTACACATGTATATGTTTTGCAGAGACTCAAAGCTCTTGAGAATGGAGAAAATGAGGTGTCAATTTTGCATTGGACCCTATGGGAAAATGCATTAAACGCCTACTGCTCCGACGTTCAGCGACCGATAACATCCATCTTTACACTGTAAACGGTAATTACATAGGTACATGCCTGGGGCAAATAACAGCGCAAATAATTGTCCATGTGCAGAGTAATAAAGGAGCAAACTTTTATATATGGGCCTGCAGTGGAAGTTATTCTTAAAAGGTGACTTTCACGAATCGTTCTGAAACTGTGCTAAATTACAGATAATTCCCATATATTTCTTGGGAGAAAATGCCCTGAAATTCTCCTTTCTCCGTTGTCGAGATATTCGAGGGCAAAGTCGTGCAGTTTTCGACTTCCAGGGGCTATAACTCGAAAACTAAAGAACGAGAATTTTTGGCACATATGGTCAATTGAATGTTTATCCCAACCCTCTCATTTGGCACTAGTTTCAGCCCGAATTGTGCAAGTCACCTAAGGTCACGAATCGTCCCGAACGTGTAGCCCAAATTGTGAAAATTTCAAACCGCTACTGCTTGCTTGTTTGAGTAGGTAGCCATCTGAAACTTGGCATATATAAAGGTCATTAACATGTCTACATGCATGCACAATCTTATGTCAACTGATTGCATAACTTGCGAACTATAGGCCATCGAAATTTTTGTAAACAAAAGTTTGTGCGACTTTAGCTCCCAAACGGAATAAAAGCTAAAGCTGGAATAGCCTTCATTCTATTTCACTTATTTGTGTCTACACATGTATATGTTTTGCAGAGACTCAAAGCTCTTGAGAATGGAGAAAATGAGATGTCAATTTTGCATTGGACCCTATGGGAAAATGCATTAAACGCCTACTGCTCCGACGTTCAGCGACCGATAACATCCATCTTTACACTGTAAACGGTAATTACATAGGTACATGCCTGGGGCAAATAACAGCGCAAATAATTGTCCATGTGCAGAGTAATAAAGGAGCAAACTTTTATATATGGGCCTGCAGTGGAAGTTATTCTTAAAAGGTGACTTTCACGAATCGTTCTGAAACTGTGCTAAATTACAGATAATTCCCATATATTTCTTGGGAGAAAATGCCCTGAAATTCTCCTTTCTCCGTTGTCGAGATATTCGAGGGCAAAGTCGTGCAGTTTTCGACTTCCAGGGGCTATAACTCGAAAACTAAAGAACGAGAATTTTTGGCACATATGGTCAATTGAATGTTTATCCCAACCCTCTCATTTGGCACTAGTTTCAGCCCGAATTGTGCAAGTCACCTAAGGTCACGAATCGTCCCGAACGTGTAGCCCAAATTGTGAAAATTTCAAACCGCTACTGCTTGCTTGTTTGAGTAGGTAGCCATCTGAAACTTGGCATATATAAAGGTCATTAACATGTCTACATGCATGCACAATCTTATGTCAACTGATTGCATAACTTGCGAACTATAGGCCATCGAAATTTTTGTAAACAAAAGTTTGTGCGACTTTAGCTCCCAAACGGAATAAAAGCTAAAGCTGAAATAGCCTTCATTCTATTTCACTTATTTGTGTCTACACATGTATATGTTTTGCAGAGACTCAAAGCTCTTGAGAATGGAGAAAATGAGGTGTCAATTTTGCATTGGACCCTATGGGAAAATGCATTAAACGCCTACTGCTCCGACGTTCAGCGACCGATAACATCCATCTTTACACTGTAAACGGTAATTACATAGGTACATGCCTGGGGCAAATAACAGCGCAAATAATTGTCCATGTGCAGAGTAATAAAGGAGCAAACTTTTATATATGGGCCTGCAGTGGAAGTTATTCTTAAAAGGTGACTTTCACGAATCGTTCTGAAACTGTGCTAAATTACAGATAATTCCCATATATTTCTTGGGAGAAAATGCCCTGAAATTCTCCTTTCTCCGTTGTCGAGATATTCGAGGGCAAAGTCGTGCAGTTTTCGACTTCCAGGGGCTATAACTCGAAAACTAAAGAACGAGAATTTTTGGCACATATGGTCAATTGAATGTTTATCCCAACCCTCTCATTTGGCACTAGTTTCAGCCCGAATTGTGCAAGTCACCTAAGGTCACGAATCGTCCCGAACGTGTAGCCCAAATTGTGAAAATTTCAAACCGCTACTGCTTGCTTGTTTGAGTAGGTAGCCATCTGAAACTTGGCATATATAAAGGTCATTAACATGTCTACATGCATGCACAATCTTATGTCAACTGATTGCATAACTTGCGAACTATAGGCCATCGAAATTTTTGTAAACAAAAGTTTGTGCGACTTTAGCTCCCAAACGGAATAAAAGCTAAAGCTGAAATAGCCTTCATTCTATTTCACTTATTTGTGTCTACACATGTATATGTTTTGCAGAGACTCAAAGCTCTTGAGAATGGAGAAAATGAGGTGTCAATTTTGCATTGGACCCTATGGGAAAATGCATTAAACGCCTACTGCTCCGACGTTCAGCGACCGATAACATCCATCTTTACACTGTAAACGGTAATTACATAGGTACATGCCTGGGGCAAATAACAGCGCAAATAATTGTCCATGTGCAGAGTAATAAAGGAGCAAACTTTTATATATGGGCCTGCAGTGGAAGTTATTCTTAAAAGGTGACTTTCACGAATCGTTCTGAAACTGTGCTAAATTACAGATAATTCCCATATATTTCTTGGGAGAAAATGCCCTGAAATTCTCCTTTCTCCGTTGTCGAGATATTCGAGGGCAAAGTCGTGCAGTTTTCGACTTCCAGGGGCTATAACTCGAAAACTAAAGAACGAGAATTTTTGGCACATATGGTCAATTGAATGTTTATCCCAACCCTCTCATTTGGCACTAGTTTCAGCCCGAATTGTGCAAGTCACCTAAGGTCACGAATCGTCCCGAACGTGTAGCCCAAATTGTGAAAATTTCAAACCGCTACTGCTTGCTTGTTTGAGTAGGTAGCCATCTGAAACTTGGCATATATAAAGGTCATTAACATGTCTACATGCATGCACAATCTTATGTCAACTGATTGCATAACTTGCGAACTATAGGCCATCGAAATTTTTGTAAACAAAAGTTTGTGCGACTTTAGCTCCCAAACGGAATAAAAGCTAAAGCTGAAATAGCCTTCATTCTATTTCACTTATTTGTGTCTACACATGTATATGTTTTGCAGAGACTCAAAGCTCTTGAGAATGGAGAAAATGAGGTGTCAATTTTGCATTGGACCCTATGGGAAAATGCATTAAACGCCTACTGCTCCGACGTTCAGCGACCGATAACATCCATCTTTACACTGTAAACGGTAATTACATAGGTACATGCCTGGGGCAAATAACAGCGCAAATAATTGTCCATGTGCAGAGTAATAAAGGAGCAAACTTTTATATATGGGCCTGCAGTGGAAGTTATTCTTAAAAGGTGACTTTCACGAATCGTTCTGAAACTGTGCTAAATTACAGATAATTCCCATATATTTCTTGGGAGAAAATGCCCTGAAATTCTCCTTTCTCCGTTGTCGAGATATTCGAGGGCAAAGTCGTGCAGTTTTCGACTTCCAGGGGCTATAACTCGAAAACTAAAGAACGAGAATTTTTGGCACATATGGTCAATTGAATGTTTATCCCAACCCTCTCATTTGGCACTAGTTTCAGCCCGAATTGTGCAAGTCACCTAAGGTCACGAATCGTCCCGAACGTGTAGCCCAAATTGTGAAAATTTCAAACCGCTACTGCTTGCTTGTTTGAGTAGGTAGCCATCTGAAACTTGGCATATATAAAGGTCATTAACATGTCTACATGCATGCACAATCTTATGTCAACTGATTGCATAACTTGCAAACTATAGGCCATCGAAATTTTTGTAAACAAAAGTTTGTGCGACTTTAGCTCCCAAACGGAATAAAAGCTAAAGCTGAAATAGCCTTCATTCTATTTCACTTATTTGTGTCTACACATGTATATGTTTTGCAGAGACTCAAAGCTCTTGAGAATGGAGAAAATGAGGTGTCAATTTTGCATTGGACCCTATGGGAAAATGCATTAAACGCCTACTGCTCCGACGTTCAGCGACCGATAACATCCATCTTTACACTGTAAACGGTAATTACATAGGTACATGCCTGGGGCAAATAACAGCGCAAATAATTGTCCATGTGCAGAGTAATAAAGGAACAAACTCTTATATATGGGCCTGCAGTGGAAGTTATTCTTAAAAGGTGACTTTCACGAATCGTTCTGAAACTGTGCTAAATTACAGATAATTCCCATATATTTCTTGGGAGAAAATGCCCTGAAATTCTCCTTTCTCCGTTGTCGAGATATTCGAGGGCAAAGTCGTGCAGTTTTCGACTTCCAGGGGCTATAACTCGAAAACTAAAGAACGAGAATTTTTGGCACATATGGTCAATTGAATGTTTATCCCAACCCTCTCATTTGGCACTAGTTTCAGCCCGAATTGTGCAAGTCACCTAAGGTCACGAATCGTCCCGAACGTGTAGCCCAAATTGTGAAAATTTCAAACCGCTACTGCTTGCTTGTTTGAGTAGGTAGCCATCTGAAACTTGGCATATATAAAGGTCATTAACATGTCTACATGCATGCACAATCTTATGTCAACTGATTGCATAACTTGCGAACTATAGGCCATCGAAATTTTTGTAAACAAAAGTTTGTGCGACTTTAGCTCCCAAACGGAATAAAAGCTAAAGCTGAAATAGCCTTCATTCTATTTCACTTATTTGTGTCTACACATGTATATGTTTTGCAGAGACTCAAAGCTCTTGAGAATGGAGAAAATGAGGTGTCAATTTTGCATTGGACCCTATGGGAAAATGCATTAAACGCCTACTGCTCCGACGTTCAGCGACCGATAACATCCATCTTTACACTGTAAACGGTAATTACATAGGTACATGCCTGGGGCAAATAACAGCGCAAATAATTGTCCATGTGCAGAGTAATAAAGGAGCAAACTTTTATATATGGGCCTGCAGTGGAAGTTATTCTTAAAAGGTGACTTTCACGAATCGTTCTGAAACTGTGCTAAATTACAGATAATTCCCATATATTTCTTGGGAGAAAATGCCCTGAAATTCTCCTTTCTCCGTTGTCGAGATATTCGAGGGCAAAGTCGTGCAGTTTTCGACTTCCAGGGGCTATAACTCGAAAACTAAAGAACGAGAATTTTTGGCACATATGGTCAATTGAATGTTTATCCCAACCCTCTCATTTGGCACTAGTTTCAGCCCGAATTGTGCAAGTCACCTATAGTCACAAATCGTCCCGAACGTGTAGCCCAAATTGTGAAAATTTCAAACCGCTACTGCTTGCTTGTTTGAGTAGGTAGCCATCTGAAACTTGGCATATATAAAGGTCATTAACATGTCTACATGCATGCACAATCTTATGTCAACTGATTGCATAACTTGCGAACTATAGGCCATCGAAATTTTTGTAAACAAAAGTTTGTGCGACTTTAGCTCCCAAACGGAATAAAAGCTAAAGCTGAAATAGCCTTCATTCTATTTCACTTATTTGTGTCTACACATGTATATGTTTTGCAGAGACTCAAAGCTCTTGAGAATGGAGAAAATGAGGTGTCAATTTTGCATTGGACCCTATGGGAAAATGCATTAAACGCCTACTGCTCCGACGTTCAGCGACCGATAACATCCATCTTTACACTGTAAACGGTAATTACATAGGTACATGCCTGGGGCAAATAACAGCGCAAATAATTGTCCATGTGCAGAGTAATAAAGGAGCAAACTTTTATATATGGGCCTGCAGTGGAAGTTATTCTTAAAAGGTGACTTTCACGAATCGTTCTGAAACTGTGCTAAATTACAAATAATTCCCATATATTTCTTGGGAGAAAATGCCCTGAAATTCTCCTTTCTCCGTTGTCGAGATATTCGAGGGCAAAGTCGTGCAGTTTTCGACTTCCAGGGGCTATAACTCGAAAACTAAAGAACGAGAATTTTTGGCACATATGGTCAATTGAATGTTTATCCCAACCCTCTCATTTGGCACTAGTTTCAGCCCGAATTGTGCAAGTCACCTAAGGTCACGAATCGTCCCGAACGTGTAGCCCAAATTGTGAAAATTTCAAACCGCTACTGCTTGCTTGTTTGAGTAGGTAGCCATCTGAAACTTGGCATATATAAAGGTCATTAACATGTCTACATGCATGCACAATCTTATGTCAACTGATGGCATAACTTGCGAACTATAGGCCATCGAAATTTTTGTAAACAAAAGTTTGTGCGACTTTAGCTCCCAAACGGAATAAAAGCTAAAGCTGAAATAGCCTTCATTCTATTTCACTTATTTGTGTCTACACATGTATATGTTTTGCAGAGACTCAAAGCTCTTGAGAATGGAGAAAATGAGGTGTCAATTTTGCATTGGACCCTATGGGAAAATGCATTAAACGCCTACTGCTCCGACGTTCAGCGACCGATAACATCCATCTTTACACTGTAAACGGTAATTACATAGGTACATGCCTGGGGCAAATAACAGCGCAAATAATTGTCCATGTGCAGAGTAATAAAGGAGCAAACTTTTATATATGGGCCTGCAGTGGAAGTTATTCTTAAAAGGTGACTTTCACGAATCGTTCTGAAACTGTGCTAAATTACAGATAATTCCCATATATTTCTTGGGAGAAAATGCCCTGAAATTCTCCTTTCTCCGTTGTCGAGATATTCGAGGGCAAAGTCGTGCAGTTTTCGACTTCCAGGGGCTATAACTCGAAAACTAAAGAACGAGAATTTTTGGCACATATGGTCAATTGAATGTTTATCCCAACCCTCTCATTTGGCACTAGTTTCAGCCCGAATTGTGCAAGTCACCTAAGGTCACGAATCGTCCCGAACGTGTAGCCCAAATTGTGAAAATTTCAAACCGCTACTGCTTGCTTGTTTGAGTAGGTAGCCATCTGAAACTTGGCATATATAAAGGTCATTAACATGTCTACATGCATGCACAATCTTATGTCAACTGATTGCATAACTTGCGAACTATAGGCCATCGAAATTTTTGTAAACAAAAGTTTGTGCGACTTTAGCTCCCAAACGGAATAAAAGCTAAAGCTGAAATAGCCTTCATTCTATTTCACTTATTTGTGTCTACACATGTATATGTTTTGCAGAGACTCAAAGCTCTTGAGAATGGAGAAAATGAGGTGTCAATTTTGCATTGGACCCTATGGGAAAATGCATTAAACGCCTACTGCTCCGACGTTCAGCGACCGATAACATCCATCTTTACACTGTAAACGGTAATTACATAGGTACATGCCTGGGGCAAATAACAGCGCAAATAATTGTCCATGTGCAGAGTAATAAAGGAGCAAACTTTTATATATGGGCCTGCAGTGGAAGTTATTCTTAAAAGGTGACTTTCACGAATCGTTCTGAAACTGTGCTAAATTACAGATAATTCCCATATATTTCTTGGGAGAAAATGCCCTGAAATTCTCCTTTCTCCGTTGTCGAGATATTCGAGGGCAAAGTCGTGCAGTTTTCGACTTCCAGGGGCTATAACTCGAAAACTAAAGAACGAGAATTTTTGGCACATATGGTCAATTGAATGTTTATCCCAACCCTCTCATTTGGCACTAGTTTCAGCCCGAATTGTGCAAGTCACCTAAGGTCACGAATCGTCCCGAACGTGTAGCCCAAATTGTGAAAATTTCAAACCGCTACTGCTTGCTTGTTTGAGTAGGTAGCCATCTGAAACTTGGCATATATAAAGGTCATTAACATGTCTACATGCATGCACAATCTTATGTCAACTGATTGCATAACTTGCGAACTATAGGCCATCGAAATTTTTGTAAACAAAAGTTTGTGCGACTTTAGCTCCCAAACGGAATAAAAGCTAAAGCTGAAATAGCCTTCATTCTATTTCACTTATTTGTGTCTACACATGTATATGTTTTGCAGAGACTCAAAGCTCTTGAGAATGGAGAAAATGAGGTGTCAATTTTGCATTGGACCCTATGGGAAAATGCATTAAACGCCTACTGCTCCGACGTTCAGCGACCGATAACATCCATCTTTACACTGTAAACGGTAATTACATAGGTACATGCCTGGGGCAAATAACAGCGCAAATAATTGTCCATGTGCAGAGTAATAAAGGAGCAAACTTTTATATATGGGCCTGCAGTGGAAGTTATTCTTAAAAGGTGACTTTCACGAATCGTTCTGAAACTGTGCTAAATTACAGATAATTCCCATATATTTCTTGGGAGAAAATGCCCTGAAATTCTCCTTTCTCCGTTGTCGAGATATTCGAGGGCAAAGTCGTGCAGTTTTCGACTTCCAGGGGCTATAACTCGAAAACTAAAGAACGAGAATTTTTGGCACATATGGTCAATTGAATGTTTATCCCAACCCTCTCATTTGGCACTAGTTTCAGCCCGAATTGTGCAAGTCACCTAAGGTCACGAATCGTCCCGAACGTGTAGCCCAAATTGTGAAAATTTCAAACCGCTACTGCTTGCTTGTTTGAGTAGGTAGCCATCTGAAACTTGGCATATATAAAGGTCATTAACATGTCTACATGCATGCACAATCTTATGTCAACTGATTGCATAACTTGCGAACTATAGGCCATCGAAATTTTTGTAAACAAAAGTTTGTGCGACTTTAGCTCCCAAACGGAATAAAAGCTAAAGCTGGAATAGCCTTCATTCTATTTCACTTATTTGTGTCTACACATGTATATGTTTTGCAGAGACTCAAAGCTCTTGAGAATGGAGAAAATGAGATGTCAATTTTGCATTGGACCCTATGGGAAAATGCATTAAACGCCTACTGCTCCGACGTTCAGCGACCGATAACATCCATCTTTACACTGTAAACGGTAATTACATAGGTACATGCCTGGGGCAAATAACAGCGCAAATAATTGTCCATGTGCAGAGTAATAAAGGAGCAAACTTTTATATATGGGCCTGCAGTGGAAGTTATTCTTAAAAGGTGACTTTCACGAATCGTTCTGAAACTGTGCTAAATTACAGATAATTCCCATATATTTCTTGGGAGAAAATGCCCTGAAATTCTCCTTTCTCCGTTGTCGAGATATTCGAGGGCAAAGTCGTGCAGTTTTCGACTTCCAGGGGCTATAACTCGAAAACTAAAGAACGAGAATTTTTGGCACATATGGTCAATTGAATGTTTATCCCAACCCTCTCATTTGGCACTAGTTTCAGCCCGAATTGTGCAAGTCACCTAAGGTCACGAATCGTCCCGAACGTGTAGCCCAAATTGTGAAAATTTCAAACCGCTACTGCTTGCTTGTTTGAGTAGGTAGCCATCTGAAACTTGGCATATATAAAGGTCATTAACATGTCTACATGCATGCACAATCTTATGTCAACTGATTGCATAACTTGCGAACTATAGGCCATCGAAATTTTTGTAAACAAAAGTTTGTGCGACTTTAGCTCCCAAACGGAATAAAAGCTAAAGCTGAAATAGCCTTCATTCTATTTCACTTATTTGTGTCTACACATGTATATGTTTTGCAGAGACTCAAAGCTCTTGAGAATGGAGAAAATGAGGTGTCAATTTTGCATTGGACCCTATGGGAAAATGCATTAAACGCCTACTGCTCCGACGTTCAGCGACCGATAACATCCATCTTTACACTGTAAACGGTAATTACATAGGTACATGCCTGGGGCAAATAACAGCGCAAATAATTGTCCATGTGCAGAGTAATAAAGGAGCAAACTTTTATATATGGGCCTGCAGTGGAAGTTATTCTTAAAAGGTGACTTTCACGAATCGTTCTGAAACTGTGCTAAATTACAGATAATTCCCATATATTTCTTGGGAGAAAATGCCCTGAAATTCTCCTTTCTCCGTTGTCGAGATATTCGAGGGCAAAGTCGTGCAGTTTTCGACTTCCAGGGGCTATAACTCGAAAACTAAAGAACGAGAATTTTTGGCACATATGGTCAATTGAATGTTTATCCCAACCCTCTCATTTGGCACTAGTTTCAGCCCGAATTGTGCAAGTCACCTAAGGTCACGAATCGTCCCGAACGTGTAGCCCAAATTGTGAAAATTTCAAACCGCTACTGCTTGCTTGTTTGAGTAGGTAGCCATCTGAAACTTGGCATATATAAAGGTCATTAACATGTCTACATGCATGCACAATCTTATGTCAACTGATTGCATAACTTGCGAACTATAGGCCATCGAAATTTTTGTAAACAAAAGTTTGTGCGACTTTAGCTCCCAAACGGAATAAAAGCTAAAGCTGAAATAGCCTTCATTCTATTTCACTTATTTGTGTCTACACATGTATATGTTTTGCAGAGACTCAAAGCTCTTGAGAATGGAGAAAATGAGGTGTCAATTTTGCATTGGACCCTATGGGAAAATGCATTAAACGCCTACTGCTCCGACGTTCAGCGACCGATAACATCCATCTTTACACTGTAAACGGTAATTACATAGGTACATGCCTGGGGCAAATAACAGCGCAAATAATTGTCCATGTGCAGAGTAATAAAGGAGCAAACTTTTATATATGGGCCTGCAGTGGAAGTTATTCTTAAAAGGTGACTTTCACGAATCGTTCTGAAACTGTGCTAAATTACAGATAATTCCCATATATTTCTTGGGAGAAAATGCCCTGAAATTCTCCTTTCTCCGTTGTCGAGATATTCGAGGGCAAAGTCGTGCAGTTTTCGACTTCCAGGGGCTATAACTCGAAAACTAAAGAACGAGAATTTTTGGCACATATGGTCAATTGAATGTTTATCCCAACCCTCTCATTTGGCACTAGTTTCAGCCCGAATTGTGCAAGTCACCTAAGGTCACGAATCGTCCCGAACGTGTAGCCCAAATTGTGAAAATTTCAAACCGCTACTGCTTGCTTGTTTGAGTAGGTAGCCATCTGAAACTTGGCATATATAAAGGTCATTAACATGTCTACATGCATGCACAATCTTATGTCAACTGATTGCATAACTTGCGAACTATAGGCCATCGAAATTTTTGTAAACAAAAGTTTGTGCGACTTTAGCTCCCAAACGGAATAAAAGCTAAAGCTGAAATAGCCTTCATTCTATTTCACTTATTTGTGTCTACACATGTATATGTTTTGCAGAGACTCAAAGCTCTTGAGAATGGAGAAAATGAGGTGTCAATTTTGCATTGGACCCTATGGGAAAATGCATTAAACGCCTACTGCTCCGACGTTCAGCGACCGATAACATCCATCTTTACACTGTAAACGGTAATTACATAGGTACATGCCTGGGGCAAATAACAGCGCAAATAATTGTCCATGTGCAGAGTAATAAAGGAGCAAACTTTTATATATGGGCCTGCAGTGGAAGTTATTCTTAAAAGGTGACTTTCACGAATCGTTCTGAAACTGTGCTAAATTACAGATAATTCCCATATATTTCTTGGGAGAAAATGCCCTGAAATTCTCCTTTCTCCGTTGTCGAGATATTCGAGGGCAAAGTCGTGCAGTTTTCGACTTCCAGGGGCTATAACTCGAAAACTAAAGAACGAGAATTTTTGGCACATATGGTCAATTGAATGTTTATCCCAACCCTCTCATTTGGCACTAGTTTCAGCCCGAATTGTGCAAGTCACCTAAGGTCACGAATCGTCCCGAACGTGTAGCCCAAATTGTGAAAATTTCAAACCGCTACTGCTTGCTTGTTTGAGTAGGTAGCCATCTGAAACTAGGCATATATAAAGGTCATTAACATGTCTACAAGCATGCACAATCTTATGTCAACTGATTGCATAACTTGCGAACTATAGGCCATCGAAATTTTTGTAAACAAAAGTTTGTGCGACTTTAGCTCCCAAACGGAATAAAAGCTAAAGCTGAAATAGCCTTCATTCTATTTCACTTATTTGTGTCTACACATGTATATGTTTTGCAGAGACTCAAAGCTCTTGAGAATGGAGAAAATGAGGTGTCAATTTTGCATTGAACCCTATGGGAAAATGCATTAAACGCCTACTGCTCCGACGTTCAGCGACCGATAACATCCATCTTTACACTGTAAACGGTAATTACATAGGTACATGCCTGGGGCAAATAACAGCGCAAATAATTGTCCATGTGCAGAGTAATAAAGGAGCAAACTTTTATATATGGGCCTGCAGTGGAAGTTATTCTTAAAAGGTGACTTTCACGAATCGTTCTGAAACTGTGCTAAATTACAGATAATTCCCATATATTTCTTGGGAGAAAATGCCCTGAAATTCTCCTTTCTCCGTTGTCGAGATATTCGAGGGCAAAGTCGTGCAGTTTTCGACTTCCAGGGGCTATAACTCGAAAACTAAAGAACGAGAATTTTTGGCACATATGGTCAATTGAATGTTTATCCCAACCCTCTCATTTGGCACTAGTTTCAGCCCGAATTGTGCAAGTCACCTAAGGTCACGAATCGTCCCGAACGTGTAGCCCAAATTGTGAAAATTTCAAACCGCTACTGCTTGCTTGTTTGAGTAGGTAGCCATCTGAAACTTGGCATATATAAAGGTCATTAACATGTCTACATGCATGCACAATCTTATGTCAACTGATTGCATAACTTGCGAACTATAGGCCATCGAAATTTTTGTAAACAAAAGTTTGTGCGACTTTAGCTCCCAAACGGAATAAAAGCTAAAGCTGAAATAGCCTTCATTCTATTTCACTTATTTGTGTCTACACATGTATATGTTTTGCAGAGACTCAAAGCTCTTGAGAATGGAGAAAATGAGGTGTCAATTTTGCATTGGACCCTATGGGAAAATGCATTAAACGCCTACTGCTCCGACGTTCAGCGACCGATAACATCCATCTTTACACTGTAAACGGTAATTACATAGGTACATGCCTGGGGCAAATAACAGCGCAAATAATTGTCCATGTGCAGAGTAATAAAGGAGCAAACTTTTATATATGGGCCTGCAGTGGAAGTTATTCTTAAAAGGTGACTTTCACGAATCGTTCTGAAACTGTGCTAAATTACAGATAATTCCCATATATTTCTTGGGAGAAAATGCCCTGAAATTCTCCTTTCTCCGTTGTCGAGATATTCGAGGGCAAAGTCGTGCAGTTTTCGACTTCCAGGGGCTATAACTCGAAAACTAAAGAACGAGAATTTTTGGCACATATGGTCAATTGAATGTTTATCCCAACCCTCTCATTTGGCACTAGTTTCAGCCCGAATTGTGCAAGTCACCTAAGGTCACGAATCGTCCCGAACGTGTAGCCCAAATTGTGAAAATTTCAAACCGCTACTGCTTGCTTGTTTGAGTAGGTAGCCATCTGAAACTTGGCATATATAAAGGTCATTAACATGTCTACATGCATGCACAATCTTATGTCAACTGATTGCATAACTTGCGAACTATAGGCCATCGAAATTTTTGTAAACAAAAGTTTGTGCGACTTTAGCTCCCAAACGGAATAAAAGCTAAAGCTGAAATAGCCTTCATTCTATTTCACTTATTTGTGTCTACACATGTATATGTTTTGCAGAGACTCAAAGCTCTTGAGAATGGAGAAAATGAGGTGTCAATTTTGCATTGGACCCTATGGGAAAATGCATTAAACGCCTACTGCTCCGACGTTCAGCGACCGATAACATCCATCTTTACACTGTAAACGGTAATTACATAGGTACATGCCTGGGGCAAATAACAGCGCAAATAATTGTCCATGTGCAGAGTAATAAAGGAGCAAACTTTTATATATGGGCCTGCAGTGGAAGTTATTCTTAAAAGGTGACTTTCACGAATCGTTCTGAAACTGTGCTAAATTACAGATAATTCCCATATATTTCTTGGGAGAAAATGCCCTGAAATTCTCCTTTCTCCGTTGTCGAGATATTCGAGGGCAAAGTCGTGCAGTTTTCGACTTCCAGGGGCTATAACTCGAAAACTAAAGAACGAGAATTTTTGGCACATATGGTCAATTGAATGTTTATCCCAACCCTCTCATTTGGCACTAGTTTCAGCCCGAATTGTGCAAGTCACCTAAGGTCACGAATCGTCCCGAACGTGTAGCCCAAATTGTGAAAATTTCAAACCGCTACTGCTTGCTTGTTTGAGTAGGTAGCCATCTGAAACTTGGCATATATAAAGGTCATTAACATGTCTACATGCATGCACAATCTTATGTCAACTGATGGCATAACTTGCGAACTATAGGCCATCGAAATTTTTGTAAACAAAAGTTTGTGCGACTTTAGCTCCCAAACGGAATAAAAGCTAAAGCTGAAATAGCCTTCATTCTATTTCACTTATTTGTGTCTACACATGTATATGTTTTGCAGAGACTCAAAGCTCTTGAGAATGGAGAAAATGAGGTGTCAATTTTGCATTGGACCCTATGGGAAAATGCATTAAACGCCTACTGCTCCGACGTTCAGCGACCGATAACATCCATCTTTACACTGTAAACGGTAATTACATAGGTACATGCCTGGGGCAAATAACAGCGCAAATAATTGTCCATGTGCAGAGTAATAAAGGAGCAAACTTTTATATATGGGCCTGCAGTGGAAGTTATTCTTAAAAGGTGACTTTCACGAATCGTTCTGAAACTGTGCTAAATTACAGATAATTCCCATATATTTCTTGGGAGAAAATGCCCTGAAATTCTCCTTTCTCCGTTGTCGAGATATTCGAGGGCAAAGTCGTGCAGTTTTCGACTTCCAGGGGCTATAACTCGAAAACTAAAGAACGAGAATTTTTGGCACATATGGTCAATTGAATGTTTATCCCAACCCTCTCATTTGGCACTAGTTTCAGCCCGAATTGTGCAAGTCACCTAAGGTCACGAATCGTCCCGAACGTGTAGCCCAAATTGTTAAAATTTTAAACCGCTACTGCTTGCTTGTTTGAGTAGGTAGCCATCTGAAACTTGGCATATATAAAGGTCATTAACATGTCTACATGCATGCACAATCTTATGTCAACTGATGGCATAACTTGCGAACTATAGGCCATCGAAATTTTTGTAAACAAAAGTTTGTGCGACTTTAGCTCCCAAACGGAATAAAAGCTAAAGCTGAAATAGCCTTCATTCTATTTCACTTATTTGTGTCTACACATGTATATGTTTTGCAGAGACTCAAAGCTCTTGAGAATGGAGAAAATGAGGTGTCAATTTTGCATTGGACCCTATGGGAAAATGCATTAAACGCCTACTGCTCCGACGTTCAGCGACCGATAACATCCATCTTTACACTGTAAACGGTAATTACATAGGTACATGCCTGGGGCAAATAACAGCGCAAATAATTGTCCATGTGCAGAGTAATAAAGGAGCAAACTTTTATATATGGGCCTGCAGTGGAAGTTATTCTTAAAAGGTGACTTTCACGAATCGTTCTGAAACTGTGCTAAATTACAGATAATTCCCATATATTTCTTGGGAGAAAATGCCCTGAAATTCTCCTTTCTCCGTTGTCGAGATATTCGAGGGCAAAGTCGTGCAGTTTTCGACTTCCAGGGGCTATAACTCGAAAACTAAAGAACGAGAATTTTTGGCACATATGGTCAATTGAATGTTTATCCCAACCCTCTCATTTGGCACTAGTTTCAGCCCGAATTGTGCAAGTCACCTAAGGTCACGAATCGTCCCGAACGTGTAGCCCAAATTGTGAAAATTTCAAACCGCTACTGCTTGCTTGTTTGAGTAGGTAGCCATCTGAAACTTGGCATATATAAAGGTCATTAACATGTCTACATGCATGCACAATCTTATGTCAACTGATTGCATAACTTGCGTACTATAGGCCATCGAAATTTTTGTAAACAAAAGTTTGTGCGACTTTAGCTCCCAAACGGAATAAAAGCTAAAGCTGAAATAGCCTTCATTCTATTTCACTTATTTGTGTCTACACATGTATATGTTTTGCAGAGACTCAAAGCTCTTGAGAATGGAGAAAATGAGGTGTCAATTTTGCATTGGACCCTATGGGAAAATGCATTAAACGCCTACTGCTCCGACGTTCAGCGACCGATAACATCCATCTTTACACTGTAAACGGTAATTACATAGGTACATGCCTGGGGCAAATAACAGCGCAAATAATTGTCCATGTGCAGAGTAATAAAGGAGCAAACTTTTATATATGGGCCTGCAGTGGAAGTTATTCTTAAAAGGTGACTTTCACGAATCGTTCTGAAACTGTGCTAAATTACAGATAATTCCCATATATTTCTTGGGAGAAAATGCCCTGAAATTCTCCTTTCTCCGTTGTCGAGATATTCGAGGGCAAAGTCGTGCAGTTTTCGACTTCCAGGGGCTATAACTCGAAAACTAAAGAACGAGAATTTTTGGCACATATGGTCAATTGAATGTTTATCCCAACCCTCTCATTTGGCACTAGTTTCAGCCCGAATTGTGCAAGTCACCTAAGGTCACGAATCGTCCCGAACGTGTAGCCCAAATTGTGAAAATTTCAAACCGCTACTGCTTGCTTGTTTGAGTAGGTAGCCATCTGAAACTTGGCATATATAAAGGTCATTAACATGTCTACATGCATGCACAATCTTATGTCAACTGATTGCATAACTTGCGAACTATAGGCCATCGAAATTTTTGTAAACAAAAGTTTGTGCGACTTTAGCTCCCAAACGGAATAAAAGCTAAAGCTGAAATAGCCTTCATTCTATTTCACTTATTTGTGTCTACACATGTATATGTTTTGCAGAGACTCAAAGCTCTTGAGAATGGAGAAAATGAGGTGTCAATTTTGCATTGGACCCTATGGGAAAATGCATTAAACGCCTACTGCTCCGACGTTCAGCGACCGATAACATCCATCTTTACACTGTAAACGGTAATTACATAGGTACATGCCTGGGGCAAATAACAGCGCAAATAATTGTCCATGTGCAGAGTAATAAAGGAGCAAACTTTTATATATGGGCCTGCAGTGGAAGTTATTCTTAAAAGGTGACTTTCACGAATCGTTCTGAAACTGTGCTAAATTACAGATAATTCCCATATATTTCTTGGGAGAAAATGCCCTGAAATTCTCCTTTCTCCGTTGTCGAGATATTCGAGGGCAAAGTCGTGCAGTTTTCGACTTCCAGGGGCTATAACTCGAAAACTAAAGAACGAGAATTTTTGGCACATATGGTCAATTGAATGTTTATCCCAACCCTCTCATTTGGCACTAGTTTCAGCCCGAATTGTGCAAGTCACCTAAGGTCACGAATCGTCCCGAACGTGTAGCCCAAATTGTGAAAATTTCAAACCGCTACTGCTTGCTTGTTTGAGTAGGTAGCCATCTGAAACTAGGCATATATAAAAGTCATTAACATGTCTACAAGCATGCACAATCTTATGTCAACTGATTGCATAACTTGCGAACTATAGGCCATCGAAATTTTTGTAAACAAAAGTTTGTGCGACTTTAGCTCCCAAACGGAATAAAAGCTAAAGCTGAAATAGCCTTCATTCTATTTCACTTATTTGTGTCTACACATGTATATGTTTTGCAGAGACTCAAAGCTCTTGAGAATGGAGAAAATGAGGTGTCAATTTTGCATTGAACCCTATGGGAAAATGCATTAAACGCCTACTGCTCCGACGTTCAGCGACCGATAACATCCATCTTTACACTGTAAACGGTAATTACATAGGTACATGCCTGGGGCAAATAACAGCGCAAATAATTGTCCATGTGCAGAGTAATAAAGGAGCAAACTTTTATATATGGGCCTGCAGTGGAAGTTATTCTTAAAAGGTGACTTTCACGAATCGTTCTGAAACTGTGCTAAATTACAGATAATTCCCATATATTTCTTGGGAGAAAATGCCCTGAAATTCTCCTTTCTCCGTTGTCGAGATATTCGAGGGCAAAGTCGTGCAGTTTTCGACTTCCAGGGGCTATAACTCGAAAACTAAAGAACGAGAATTTTTGGCACATATGGTCAATTGAATGTTTATCCCAACCCTCTCATTTGGCACTAGTTTCAGCCCGAATTGTGCAAGTCACCTAAGGTCACGAATCGTCCCGAACGTGTAGCCCAAATTGTGAAAATTTCAAACCGCTACTGCTTGCTTGTTTGAGTAGGTAGCCATCTAAAACTTGGCATATATAAAGGTCATTAACATGTCTACATGCATGCACAATCTTATGTCAACTGATTGCATAACTTGCGAACTATAGGCCATCGAAATTTTTGTAAACAAAAGTTTGTGCGACTTTAGCTCCCAAACGGAATAAAAGCTAAAGCTGAAATAGCCTTCATTCTATTTCACTTATTTGTGTCTACACATGTATATGTTTTGCAGAGACTCAAAGCTCTTGAGAATGGAGAAAATGAGGTGTCAATTTTGCATTGGACCCTATGGGAAAATGCATTAAACGCCTACTGCTCCGACGTTCAGCGACCGATAACATCCATCTTTACACTGTAAACGGTAATTACATAGGTACATGCCTGGGGCAAATAACAGCGCAAATAATTGTCCATGTGCAGAGTAATAAAGGAGCAAACTTTTATATATGGGCCTGCAGTGGAAGTTATTCTTAAAAGGTGACTTTCACGAATCGTTCTGAAACTGTGCTAAATTACAGATAATTCCCATATATTTCTTGGGAGAAAATGCCCTGAAATTCTCCTTTCTCCGTTGTCGAGATATTCGAGGGCAAAGTCGTGCAGTTTTCGACTTCCAGGGGCTATAACTCGAAAACTAAAGAACGAGAATTTTTGGCACATATGGTCAATTGAATGTTTATCCCAACCCTCTCATTTGGCACTAGTTTCAGCCCGAATTGTGCAAGTCACCTAAGGTCACGAATCGTCCCGAACGTGTAGCCCAAATTGTGAAAATTTCAAACCGCTACTGCTTGCTTGTTTGAGTAGGTAGCCATCTGAAACTTGGCATATATAAAGGTCATTAACATGTCTACATGCATGCACAATCTTATGTCAACTGATTGCATAACTTGCGAACTATAGGCCATCGAAATTTTTGTAAACAAAAGTTTGTGCGACTTTAGCTCCCAAACGGAATAAAAGCTAAAGCTGAAATAGCCTTCATTCTATTTCACTTATTTGTGTCTACAATGTATATGTTTTGCAGAGACTCAAAGCTCTTGAGAATGGAGAAAATGAGGTGTCAATTTTGCATTGGACCCTATGGGAAAATGCATTAAACGCCTACTGCTCCGACGTTCAGCGACCGATAACATCCATCTTTACACTGTAAACGGTAATTACATAGGTACATGCCTGGGGCAAATAACAGCGCAAATAATTGTCCATGTGCAGAGTAATAAAGGAGCAAACTTTTATATATGGGCCTGCAGTGGAAGTTATTCTTAAAAGGTGACTTTCACGAATCGTTCTGAAACTGTGCTAAATTACAGATAATTCCCATATATTTCTTGGGAGAAAATGCCCTGAAATTCTCCTTTCTCCGTTGTCGAGATATTCGAGGGCAAAGTCGTGCAGATTTCGACTTCCAGGGGCTATAACTCGAAAACTAAAGAACGAGAATTTTTGGCACATATGGTCAATTGAATGTTTATCCCAACCCTCTCATTTGGTACTAGTTTCAGCCCGAATTGTGCAAGTCACCTAAGGTCACGAATCGTCCCGAACGTGTAGCCCAAATTGTGAAAATTTCAAACCGCTACTGCTTGCTTGTTTGAGTAGGTAGCCATCTGAAACTTGGCATATATAAAGGTCATTAACATGTCTACATGCATGCACAATCTTATGTCAACTGATTGCATAACTTGCGAACTATAGGCCATCGAAATTTTTGTAAACAAAAGTTTGTGCGACTTTAGCTCCCAAACGGAATAAAAGCTAAAGCTGAAATAGCCTTCATTCTATTTCACTTATTTGTGTCTACACATGTATATGTTTTGCAGAGACTCAAAGCTCTTGAGAATGGAGAAAATGAGGTGTCAATTTTGCATTGGACCCTATGGGAAAATGCATTAAACGCCTACTGCTCCGACGTTCAGCGACCGATAACATCCATCTTTACACTGTAAACGGTAATTACATAGGTACATGCCTGGGGCAAATAACAGCGCAAATAATTGTCCATGTGCAGAGTAATAAAGGAGCAAACTTTTATATATGGGCCTGCAGTGGAAGTTATTCTTAAAAGGTGACTTTCACGAATCGTTCTGAAACTGTGCTAAATTACAGATAATTCCCATATATTTCTTGGGAGAAAATGCCCTGAAATTCTCCTTTCTCCGTTGTCGAGATATTCGAGGGCAAAGTCGTGCAGTTTTCGACTTCCAGGGGCTATAACTCGAAAACTAAAGAACGAGAATTTTTGGCACATATGGTCAATTGAATGTTTATCCCAACCCTCTCATTTGGCACTAGTTTCAGCCCGAATTGTGCAAGTCACCTAAGGTCACGAATCGTCCCGAACGTGTAGCCCAAATTGTGAAAATTTCAAACCGCTACTGCTTGCTTGTTTGAGTAGGTAGCCATCTGAAACTTGGCATATATAAAGGTCATTAACATGTCTACATGCATGCACAATCTTATGTCAACTGATTGCATAACTTGCGAACTATAGGCCATCGAAATTTTTGTAAACAAAAGTTTGTGCGACTTTAGCTCCCAAACGGAATAAAAGCTAAAGCTGAAATAGCCTTCATTCTATTTCACTTATTTGTGTCTACACATGTATATGTTTTGCAGAGACTCAAAGCTCTTGAGAATGGAGAAAATGAGGTGTCAATTTTGCATTGGACCCTATGGGAAAATGCATTAAACGCCTACTGCTCCGACGTTCCGCGACCGATAACATCCATCTTTACACTGTAAACGGTAATTACATAGGTACATGCCTGGGGCAAATAACAGCGCAAATAATTGTCCATGTGCAGAGTAATAAAGGAGCAAACTTTTATATATGGGCCTGCAGTGGAAGTTATTCTTAAAAGGTGACTTTCACGAATCGTTCTGAAACTGTGCTAAATTACAGATAATTCCCATATATTTCTTGGGAGAAAATGCCCTGAAATTCTCCTTTCTCCGTTGTCGAGATATTCGAGGGCAAAGTCGTGCAGTTTTCGACTTCCAGGGGCTATAACTCGAAAACTAAAGAACGAGAATTTTTGGCACATATGGTCAATTGAATGTTTATCCCAACCCTCTCATTTGGCACTAAGTTCAGCCCGAATTGTGCAAGTCACCTAAGGTCACGAATCGTCCCGAACGTGTAGCCCAAATTGTGAAAATTTCAAACCGCTACTGCTTGCTTGTTTGAGTAGGTAGCCATCTAAAACTTGGCATATATAAAGGTCATTAACATGTCTACATGCATGCACAATCTTATGTCAACTGATTGCATAACTTGCGAACTATAGGCCATCGAAATTTTTGTAAACAAAAGTTTGTGCGACTTTAGCTCCCAAACGGAATAAAAGCTAAAGCTGAAATAGCCTTCATTCTATTTCACTTATTTGTGTCTACACATGTATATGTTTTGCAGAGACTCAAAGCTCTTGAGAATGGAGAAAATGAGGTGTCAATTTTGCATTGGACCCTATGGGAAAATGCATTAAACGCCTACTGCTCCGACGTTCCGCGACCGATAACATCCATCTTTACACTGTAAACGGTAATTACATAGGTACATGCCTGGGGCAAATAACAGCGCAAATAATTGTCCATGTGCAGAGTAATAAAGGAGCAAACTTTTATATATGGGCCTGCAGTGGAAGTTATTCTTAAAAGGTGACTTTCACGAATCGTTCTGAAACTGTGCTAAATTACAGATAATTCCCATATATTTCTTGGGAGAAAATGCCCTGAAATTCTCCTTTCTCCGTTGTCGAGATATTCGAGGGCAAAGTCGTGCAGTTTTCGACTTCCAGGGGCTATAACTCGAAAACTAAAGAACGAGAATTTTTGGCACATATGGTCAATTGAATGTTTATCCCAACCCTCTCATTTGGCACTAAGTTCAGCCCGAATTGTGCAAGTCACCTAAGGTCACGAATCGTCCCGAACGTGTAGCCCAAATTGTGAAAATTTCAAACCGCTACTGCTTGCTTGTTTGAGTAGGTAGCCATCTGAAACTTGGCATATATAAAGGTCATTAACATGTCTACATGCATGCACAATCTTATGTCAACTGATTGCATAACTTGCGAACTATAGGCCATCGAAATTTTTGTAAACAAAAGTTTGTGCGACTTTAGCTCCCAAACGGAATAAAAGCTAAAGCTGAAATAGCCTTCATTCTATTTCACTTATTTGTGTCTACACATGTATATGTTTTGCAGAGACTCAAAGCTCTTGAGAATGGAGAAAATGAGGTGTCAATTTTGCATTGGACCCTATGGGAAAATGCATTAAACGCCTACTGCTCCGACGTTCAGCGACCGATAACATCCATCTTTACACTGTAAACGGTAATTACATAGGTACATGCCTGGGGCAAATAACAGCGCAAATAATTGTCCATGTGCAGAGTAATAAAGGAGCAAACTTTTATATATGGGCCTGCAGTGGAAGTTATTCTTAAAAGGTGACTTTCACGAATCGTTCTGAAACTGTGCTAAATTACAGATAATTCCCATATATTTCTTGGGAGAAAATGCCCTGAAATTCTCCTTTCTCCGTTGTCGAGATATTCGAGGGCAAAGTCGTGCAGTTTTCGACTTCCAGGGGCTATAACTCGAAAACTAAAGAACAAGAATTTTTGGCACATATGGTCAATTGAATGTTTATCCCAACCCTCTCATTTGGCACTAGTTTCAGCCCGAATTGTGCAAGTCACCTAAGGTCACGAATCGTCCCGAACGTGTAGCCCAAATTGTGAAAATTTCAAACCGCTACTGCTTGCTTGTTTGAGTAGGTAGCCATCTGAAACTTGGCATATATAAAGGTCATTAACATGTCTACATGCATGCACAATCTTATGTCAACTGATTGCATAACTTGCGAACTATAGGCCATCGAAATTTTTGTAAACACAAGTTTGTGCGACTTTAGCTCCCAAACGGAATAAAAGCTAAAGCTGAAATAGCCTTCATTCTATTTCACTTATTTGTGTCTACACATGTATATGTTTTGCAGAGACTCAAAGCTCTTGAGAATGGAGAAAATGAGGTGTTAATTTTGCATTGGACCCTATGGGAAAATGCATTAAACGCCTACTGCTCCGACGTTCAGCGACCGATAACATCCATCTTTACACTGTAAACGGTAATTACATAGGTACATGCCTGGGGCAAATAACAGCGCAAATAATTGTCCATGTGCAGAGTAATAAAGGAGCAAACTTTTATATATGGGCCTGCAGTGGAAGTTATTCTTAAAAGGTGACTTTCACGAATCGTTCTGAAACTGTGCTAAATTACAGATAAATCCCATATATTTCTTGGGAGAAAATACCCTGAAATTCTCCTTTCTCCGTTGTCGAGATATTCGCGGGCAAAGTCGTGCAGTTTTCGACTTCCAGGGGCTATAACTCGAAAACTAAAGAACGAGAATTTTTGGCACATATGGTCAATTGAATGTTTATCCCAACCCTCTCATTTGGCACTAGTTTCAGCCCGAATTGTGCAAGTCACCTAAGGTCACGAATCGTCCCGAACGTGTAGCCCAAATTGTGAAAATTTCAAACCGCTACTGCTTGCTTGTTTGAGTAGGTAGCCATCTGAAACTTGGCATATATAAAGGTCATTAACATGTCTACATGCATGCACAATCTTATGTCAACTGATTGCATAACTTGCGAACTATAGGCCATCGAAATTTTTGTAAACAAAAGTTTGTGCGACTTTAGCTCCCAAACGGAATAAAAGCTAAAGCTGAAATAGCCTTCATTCTATTTCACTTATTTGTGTCTACACATGTATATGTTTTGCAGAGACTCAAAGCTCTTGAGAATGGAGAAAATGAGGTGTCAATTTTGCATTGGACCCTATGGGAAAATGCATTAAACGCCTACTGCTCCGACGTTCAGCGACCGATAACATCCATCTTTACACTGTAAACGGTAATTACATAGGTACATGCCTGGGGCAAATAACAGCGCAAATAATTGTCCATGTGCAGAGTAATAAAGGAGCAAACTTTTATATATGGGCCTGCAGTGGAAGTTATTCTTAAAAGGTGACTTTCACGAATCGTTCTGAAACTGTGCTAAATTACAGATAATTCCCATATATTTCTTGGGAGAAAATGCCCTGAAATTCTCCTTTCTCCGTTGTCGAGATATTCGAGGGCAAAGTCGTGCAGTTTTCGACTTCCAGGGGCTATAACTCGAAAACTAAAGAACGAGAATTTTTGGCACATATGGTCAATTGAATGTTTATCCCAACCCTCTCATTTGGCACTAGTTTCAGCCCGAATTGTGCAAGTCACCTAAGGTCACGAATCGTCCCGAACGTGTAGCCCAAATTGTGAAAATTTCAAACCGCTACTGCTTGCTTGTTTGAGTAGGTAGCCATCTGAAACTTGGCATATATAAAGGTCATTAACATGTCTACATGCATGCACAATCTTATGTCAACTGATTGCATAACTTGCGAACTATAGGCCATCGAAATTTTTGTAAACAAAAGTTTGTGCGACTTTAGCTCCCAAACGGAATAAAAGCTAAAGCTGAAATAGCCTTCATTCTATTTCACTTATTTGTGTCTACACATGTATATGTTTTGCAGAGACTCAAAGCTCTTGAGAATGGAGAAAATGAGGTGTCAATTTTGCATTGGACCCTATGGGAAAATGCATTAAACGCCTACTGCTCCGACGTTCAACGACCGATAACATCCATCTTTACACTGTAAACGGTAATTACATAGGTACATGCCTGGGGCAAATAACAGCGCAAATAATTGTCCATGTGCAGAGTAATAAAGGAGCAAACTTTTATATATGGGCCTGCAGTGGAAGTTATTCTTAAAAGGTGACTTTCACGAATCGTTCTGAAACTGTGCTAAATTACAGATAATTCCCATATATTTCTTGGGAGAAAATGCCCTGAAATTCTCCTTTCTCCGTTGTCGAGATATTCGAGGGCAAAGTCGTGCAGTTTTCGACTTCCAGGGGCTATAACTCGAAAACTAAAGAACGAGAATTTTTGGCACATATGGTCAATTGAATGTTTATCCCAACCCTCTCATTTGGCACTAGTTTCAGCCCGAATTGTGCAAGTCACCTAAGGTCACGAATCGTCCCGAACGTGTAGCCCAAATTGTGAAAATTTCAAACCGCTACTGCTTGCTTGTTTGAGTAGGTAGCCATCTGAAACTTGGCATATATAAAGGTCATTAACATGTCTACATGCATGCACAATCTTATGTCAACTGATTGCATAACTTGCGAACTATAGGCCATCGAAATTTTTGTAAACAAAAGTTTGTGCGACTTTAGCTCCCAAACGGAATAAAAGCTAAAGCTGAAATAGCCTTCATTCTATTTCACTTATTTGTGTCTACACATGTATATGTTTTGCAGAGACTCAAAGCTCTTGAGAATGGAGAAAAAGAGGTGTCAATTTTGCATTGGACCCTATGGGAAAATGCATTAAACGCCTACTGCTCCGACGTTCAGCGACCGATAACATCCATCTTTACACTGTAAACGGTAATTACATAGGTACATGCCTGGGGCAAATAACAGCGCAAATAATTGTCCATGTGCAGAGTAATAAAGGAGCAAACTTTTATATATGGGCCTGCAGTGGAAGTTATTCTTAAAAGGTGACTTTCACGAATCGTTCTGAAACTGTGCTAAATTACAGATAATTCCCATATATTTCTTGGGAGAAAATGCCCTGAAATTCTCCTTTCTCCGTTGTCGAGATATTCGAGGGCAAAGTCGTGCAGTTTTCGACTTCCAGGGGCTATAACTCGAAAACTAAAGAACGAGAATTTTTGGCACATATGGTCAATTGAATGTTTATCCCAACCCTCTCATTTGGCACTAGTTTCAGCCCGAATTGTGCAAGTCACTTAAGGTCACGAATCGTCCCGAACGTGTAGCCCAAATTGTGAAAATTTCAAACCGCTACTGCTTGCTTGTTTGAGTAGGTAGCCATCTGAAACTTGGCATATATAAAGGTCATTAACATGTCTACATGCATGCACAATCTTATGTCAACTGATTGCATAACTTGCGAACTATAGGCCATCGAAATTTTTGTAAACAAAAGTTTGTGCGACTTTAGCTCCCAAACGGAATAAAAGCTAAAGCTGAAATAGCCTTCATTCTATTTCACTTATTTGTGTCTACACATGTATATGTTTTGCAGAGACTCAAAGCTCTTGAGAATGGAGAAAATGAGGTGTCAATTTTGCATTGGACCCTATGGGAAAATGCATTAAACGCCTACTGCTCCGACGTTCAGCGACCGATAACATCCATCTTTACACTGTAAACGGTAATTACATAGGTACATGCCTGGGGCAAATAACAGCGCAAATAATTGTCCATGTGCAGAGTAATAAAGGAGCAAACTTTTATATATGGGCCTGCAGTGGAAGTTATTCTTAAAAGGTGACTTTCACGAATCGTTCTGAAACTGTGCTAAATTACAGATAATTCCCATATATTTCTTGGGAGAAAATGCCCTGAAATTCTCCTTTCTCCGTTGTCGAGATATTCGAGGGCAAAGTCGTGCAGTTTTCGACTTCCAGGGGCTATAACTCGAAAACTAAAGAACGAGAATTTTTGGCACATATGGTCAATTGAATGTTTATCCCAACCCTCTCATTTGGCACTAGTTTCAGCCCGAATTGTGCAAGTCACCTAAGGTCACGAATCGTCCCGAACGTGTAGCCCAAATTGTGAAAATTTCAAACCGCTACTGCTTGCTTGTTTGAGTAGGTAGCCATCTGAAACTTGGCATATATAAAGGCCATTAACATGTCTACATGCATGCACAATCTTATGTCAACTAATTGCATAACTTGCGAACTATAGGCCATCGAAATTTTTGTAAACAAAAGTTTGTGCGACTTTAGCTCCCAAACGGAATAAAAGCTAAAGCTGAAATAGCCTTCATTCTATTTCACTTATTTGTGTCTACACATGTATATGTTTTGCAGAGACTCAAAGCTCTTGAGAATGGAGAAAATGAGGTGTCAATTTTGCATTGGACCCTATGGGAAAATGCATTAAACGCCTACTGCTCCGACGTTCAGCGACCGATAACATCCATCTTTACACTGTAAACGGTAATTACATAGGTACATGCCTGGGGCAAATAACAGCGCAAATAATTGTCCATGTGCAGAGTAATAAAGGAGCAAACTTTTATATATGGGCCTGCAGTGGAAGTTATTCTTAAAAGGTGACTTTCACGAATCGTTCTGAAACTGTGCTAAATTACAGATAATTCCCATATATTTCTTGGGAGAAAATGCCCTGAAATTCTCCTTTCTCCGTTGTCGAGATATTCGAGGGCAAAGTCGTGCAGTTTTCGACTTCCAGGGGCTATAACTCGAAAACTAAAGAACGAGAATTTTTGGCACATATGGTCAATTGAATGTTTATCCCAACCCTCTCATTTGGCACTAGTTTCAGCCCGAATTGTGCAAGTCACCTAAGGTCACGAATCGTCCCGAACGTGTAGCCCAAATTGTGAAAATTTCAAACCGCTACTGCTTGCTTGTTTGAGTAGGTAGCCATCTGAAACTTGGCATATATAAAGGTCATTAACATGTCTACATGCATGCACAATCTTATGTCAACTTATTGCATAACTTGCGAACTATAGGCCATCGAAATTTTTGTAAACAAAAGTTTGTGCGACTTTAGCTCCCAAACGGAATAAAAGCTAAAGCTGAAATAGCCTTCATTCTATTTCACTTATTTGTGTCTACACATGTATATGTTTTGCAGAGACTCAAAGCTCTTGAGAATGGAGAAAATGAGGTGTCAATTTTGCATTGGACCCTATGGGAAAATGCATTAAACGCCTACTGCTCCGACGTTCAGCGACCGATAACATCCATCTTTACACTGTAAACGGTAATTACATAGGTACATGCCTGGGGCAAATAACAGCGCAAATAATTGTCCATGTGCAGAGTAATAAAGGAGCAAACTTTTATATATGGGCCTGCAGTGGAAGTTATTCTTAAAGGTGACTTTCACGAATCATTCTGAAACTGTGCTAAATTACAGATAATTCCCATATATTTCTTGGGAGAAAATGCCCTGAAATTCTCCTTTCTCCGTTGTCGAGATATTCGAGGGCAAAGTCGTGCAGTTTTCGACTTCCAGGGGCTATAACTCGAAAACTAAAGAACGAGAATTTTTGGCACATATGGTCAATTGAATGTTTATCCCAACCCTCTCATTTGGCACTAGTTTCAGCCCGAATTGTGCAAGTCACCTAAGGTCACGAATCGTCCCGAACGTGTAGCCCAAATTGTGAAAATTTCAAACTGCTACTGCTTGCTTGTTTGAGTAGGTAGCCATCTGAAACTTGGCATATATAAAGGTCATTAACATGTCTACATGCATGCACAATCTTATGTCAACTGATTGCATAACTTGCGAACTATAGGCCATCGAAATTTTTGTAAACAAAAGTTTGTGCGACTTTAGCTCCCAAACGGAATAAAAGCTAAAGCTGAAATAGCCTTCATTCTATTTCACTTATTTGTGTCTACACATGTATATGTTTTGCAGAGACTCAAAGCTCTTGAGAATGGAGAAAATGAGGTGTCAATTTTGCATTGGACCCTATGGGAAAATGAATTAAACGCCTACTGCTCCGACGTTCAGCGACCGATAACATCCATCTTTACACTGTAAACGGTAATTACATAGGTACATGCCTGGGGCAAATAACAGCGCAAATAATTGTCCATGTGCAGAGTAATAAAGGAGCAAACTTTTATATATGGGCCTGCAGTGGAAGTTATTCTTAAAAGGTGACTTTCACGAATCGTTCTGAAACTGTGCTAAATTACAGATAATTCCCATATATTTCTTGGGAGAAAATGCCCTGAAATTCTCCTTTCTCCGTTGTCGAGATATTCGAGGGCAAAGTCGTGCAGTTTTCGACTTCCAGGGGCTATAACTCGAAAACTAAAGAACGAGAATTTTTGGCACATATGGTCAATTGAATGTTTATCCCAACCCTCTCATTTGGCACTAGTTTCAGCCCGAATTGTGCAAGTCACCTAAGGTCACGAATCGTCCCGAACGTGTAGCCCAAATTGTGAAAATTTCAAACCGCTACTGCTTGCTTGTTTGAGTAGGTAGCCATCTGAAACTTGGCATATATAAAGGTCATTAACATGTCTACATGCATGCACAATCTTATGTCAACTGATTGCATAACTTGCGAACTATAGGCCATCGAAATTTTTGTAAACAAAAGTTTGTGCGACTTTAGCTCCCAAACGGAATAAAAGCTAAAGCTGAAATAGCCTTCATTCTATTTCACTTATTTGTGTCTACACATGTATATGTTTTGCAGAGACTCAAAGCTCTTGAGAATGGAGAAAATGAGGTGTCAATTTTGCATTGGACCCTATGGGAAAATGCATTAAACGCCTACTGCTCCGGCGTTCAGCGACCGATAACATCCATCTTTACACTGTAAACGGTAATTACATAGGTACATGCCTGGGGCAAATAACAGCGCAAATAATTGTCCATGTGCAGAGTAATAAAGGAGCAAACTTTTATATATGGGCCTGCAGTGGAAGTTATTCTTAAAAGGTGACTTTCACGAATCGTTCTGAAACTGTGCTAAATTACAGATAATTCCCATATATTTCTTGGGAGAAAATGCCCTGAAATTCTCCTTTCTCCGTTGTCGAGATATTCGAGGGCAAAGTCGTGCAGTTTTCGACTTCCAGGGGCTATAACTCGAAAACTAAAGAACGAGAATTTTTGGCACATATGGTCAATTGAATGTTTATCCCAACCCTCTCATTTGGCACTAGTTTCAGCCCGAATTGTGCAAGTCACCTAAGGTCACGAATCGTCCCGAACGTGTAGCCCAAATTGTGAAAATTTCAAACCGCTACTGCTTGCTTGTTTAAGTAGGTAGCCATCTGAAACTTGGCATATATGAAGGTCATTAACATGTCTACATGCATGCACAATCTTATGTCAACTGATTGCATAACTTGCGAACTATAGGCCATCGAAATTTTTGTAAACAAAAGTTTGTGCGACTTTAGCTCCCAAACGGAATAAAAGCTAAAGCTGAAATAGCCTTCATTCTATTTCACTTATTTGTGTCTACACATGTATATGTTTTGCAGAGACTCAAAGCTCTTGAGAATGGAGAAAATGAGGTGTCAATTTTGCATTGGACCCTATGGGAAAATGCATTAAACGCCTACTGCTCCGACGTTCAGCGACCGATAACATCCATCTTTACACTGTAAACGGTAATTACATAGGTACATGCCTGGGGCAAATAACAGCGCAAATAATTGTCCATGTGCAGAGTAATAAAGGAGCAAACTTTTATATATGGGCCTGCAGTGGAAGTTATTCTTAAAAGGTGACTTTCACGAATCGTTCTGAAACTGTGCTAAATTACAGATAATTCCCATATATTTCTTGGGAGAAAATGCCCTGAAATTCTCCTTTCTCCGTTGTCGAGATATTCGAGGGCAAAGTCGTGCAGTTTTCGACTTCCAGGGGCTATAACTCGAAAACTAAAGAACGAGAATTTTTGGCACATATGGTCAATTGAATGTTTATCCCAACCCTCTCATTTGGCACTAGTTTCAGCCCGAATTGTGCAAGTCACCTAAGGTCACGAATCGTCCCGAACGTGTAGCCCAAATTGTGAAAATTTCAAACCGCTACTGCTTGCTTGTTTGAGTAGGTAGCCATCTGAAACTTGGCATATATAAAGGTCATTAACATGTCTACATGCATGCACAATCTTATGTCAACTGATTGCATAACTTGCGAACTATAGGCCATCGAAATTTTTGTAAACAAAAGTTTGTGCGACTTAAGCTCCCAAACGGAATAAAAACTAAAGCTGAAATAGCCTTCATTCTATTTCACTTATTTGTGTCTACACATGTATATGTTTTGCAGAGACTCAAAGCTCTTGAGAATGGAGAAAATGAGGTGTCAATTTTGCAGCCTTACCTATTGCTCCGACGTTCAGCGACCGATAACATCCATCTTTACACTGTAAACCGGATACATTACATCTTTAGGCCATATAAACAGCGCAAATAATTGTCCATGTGCAGAGTATAAAGGAGCAAAACTTTTCCATATGGCAACTAAAGTGGATAATCTTTGGAAGTTATTCTTAAAAGGTGACTTTCACGAATCGTTCTGAAACTGTGCTAAATTACAGATAATTCCCATATATTTCTTGGGAGAAAATGCCCTGAAATTCTCCTTTCTCCGTTGTCGGGATATTCGAGGGCAAAGTCGTGCAGTTTTCGACTTCCAGGGGCTATAACTCGAAAACTAAAGAACGAGAATTTTTGGCACATATGGTCAATTGAATGTTTATCCCAACCCTCTCATTTGGCACTAGTTTCAGCCCGAATTGTGCAAGTCACCTAAGGTCACGAATCGTCCCGAACGTGTAGCCCAAATTGTGAAAATTTCAAACCGCTACTGCTTGCTTGTTTGAGTAGGTAGCCATCTGAAATTTGGCATATATAAAGGTCATTAACATGTCTACATGCATGCACAATCTTATGTCAACTGGTTGCATAACTTGCGAACTATAGGCCATCGAAATTTTTGTAAACAAAAGTTTGTGCGACTTTAGCTCCCAAACGGAATAAAAGCTAAAGCTGAAATAGCCTTCATTCTATTTCACTTATTTGTGTCTACACATGTATATGTTTTGCAGAGACTCAAAGCTCTTGAGAATGGAGAAAATGAGGTGTCAATTTTGCATTGGACCCTATGGGAAAATGCATTAAACGCCTACTGCTCCGACGTTCAGCGACCGATAACATCCATCTTTACACTGTAAACGGTAATTACATAGGTACATGCCTGGGGCAAATAACAGCGCAAATAATTGTCCATGTGCAGAGTAATAAAGGAGCAAACTTTTATATATGGGCCTGCAGTGGAAGTTATTCTTAAAAGGTGACTTTCACGAATCGTTCTGAAACTGTGCTAAATTACAGATAATTCCCATATATTTCTTGGGAGAAAATGCCCTGAAATTCTCCTTTCTCCGTTGTCGAGATATTCGAGGGCAAAGTCGTGCAGTTTTCGACTTCCAGGGGCTATAACTCGAAAACTAAAGAACGAGAATTTTTGGCACATATGGTCAATTGAATGTTTATCCCAACCCTCTCATTTGGCACTAGTTTCAGCCCGAATTGTGCAAGTCACCTAAGGTCACGAATCGTCCCGAACGTGTAGCCCAAATTGTGAAAATTTCAAACCGCTACTGCTTGCTTGTTTGAGTAGGTAGCCATCTGAAACTTGGCATATATAAAGGTCATTAACATGTCTACATGCATGCACAATCTTATGTCAACTGATTGCATAACTTGCGAACTATAGGCCATCGAAATTTTTGTAAACAAAAGTTTGTGCGACTTTAGCTCCCAAACGGAATAAAAGCTAAAGCTGAAATAGCCTTCATTCTATTTCACTTATTTGTGTCTACACATGTATATGTTTTGCAGAGACTCAAAGCTCTTGAGAATGGAGAAAATGAGGTGTCAATTTTGCATTGGACCCTATGGGAAAATGCATTAAACGCCTACTGCTCCGACGTTCAGCGACCGATAACATCCATCTTTACACTGTAAACGGTAATTACATAGGTACATGCCTGGGGCAAATAACAGCGCAAATAATTGTCCATGTGCAGAGTAATAAAGGAGCAAACTTTTATATATGGGTCTGCAGTGGAAGTTATTCTTAAAAGGTGACTTTCACGAATCGTTCTGACACTGTGCTAAATTACAGATAATTCCCATATATTTCTTGGGAGAAAATGCCCTGAAATTCTCCTTTCTCCGTTGTCGAGATATTCGAGGGCAAAGTCGTGCAGTTTTCGACTTCCAGGGGCTATAACTCGAAAACTAAAGAACGAGAATTTTTGGCACATATGGTCAATTGAATGTATATCCCAACCCTCTCATTTGGCACTAGTTTCAGCCCGAATTGTGCAAGTCACCTAAGGTCACGAATCATCCCGAACGTGTAGCCCAAATTGTGAAAATTTCAAACCGCTACTGCTTGCTTGTTTGAGTAGGTAGCCATCTGAAACTTGGCATATATAAAGGTCATTAACATGTCTACATGCATGCACAATCTTATGTCAACTGATTGCATAACTTGCGAACTATAGGCCATCGAAATTTTTGTAAACAAAAGTTTGTGCGACTTTAGCTCCCAAACGGAATAAAAGCTAAAGCTGAAATAGCCTTCATTCTATTTCACTTATTTGTGTCTACACATGTATATGTTTTGCAGAGACTCAAAGCTCTTGAGAATGGAGAAAATGAGGTGTCAATTTTGCATTGGACCCTATGGGAAAATGCATTAAACGCCTACTGCTCCGACGTTCAGCGACCGATAACATCCATCTTTACACTGTAAACGGTAATTACATAGGTACATGCCTGGGGCAAATAACAGCGCAAATAATTGTCCATGTGCAGAGTAATAAAGGAGCAAACTTTTATATATGGGCCTGCAGTGGAAGTTATTCTTAAAAGGTGACTTTCACGAATCGTTCTGAAACTGTGCTAAATTACAGATAATTCCCATATATTTCTTGGGAGAAAATGCCCTGAAATTCTCCTTTCTCCGTTGTCGAGATATTCGAGGGCAAAGTCGTGCAGTTTTCGACTTCCAGGGGCTATAACTCGAAAACTAAAGAACGAGAATTTTTGGCACATATGGTCAATTGAATGTTTATCCCAACCCTCTCATTTGGCACTAGTTTCAGCCCGAATTGTGCAAGTCACCTAAGGTCACGAATCGTCCCGAACGTGTAGCCCAAATTGTGAAAATTTCAAACCGCTACTGCTTGCTTGTTTGAGTAGGTAGCCATCTGAAACTTGGCATATATAAAGGTCATTAACATGTCTACATGCATGCACAATCTTATGTCAACTGATTGCATAACTTGCGAACTATAGGCCATCGAAATTTTTGTAAACAAAAGTTTGTGCGACTTTAGCTCCCAAACGGAATAAAAGCTAAAGCTGAAATAGCCTTCATTCTATTTCACTTATTTGTGTCTACACATGTATATGTTTTGCAGAGACTCAAAGCTCTTGAGAATGGAGAAAATGAGGTGTCAATTTTGCATTGGACCCTATGGGAAAATGCATTAAACGCCTACTGCTCCGACGTTCAGCGACCGATAACATCCATCTTTACACTGTAAACGGTAATTACATAGGTACATGCCTGGGGCAAATAACAGCGCAAATAATTGTCCATGTGCAGAGTAATAAAGGAGCAAACTTTTATATATGGGCCTGCAGTGGAAGTTATTCTTAAAAGGTGACTTTCACGAATCGTTCTGAAACTGTGCTAAATTACAGATAATTCCCATATATTTCTTGGGAGAAAATGCCCTGAAATTCTCCTTTCTCCTTTGTCGAGATATTCGAGGGCAAAGTCGTGCAGTTTTCGACTTCCAGGGGCTATAACTCGAAAACTAAAGAACGAGATTTTTTGGCACATATGGTCAATAGAATGTTTATCCCAACCCTCTCATTTGGCACTAGTTTCAGCCCGAATTGTGCAAGTCACCTAAGGTCACGAATCGTCCCGAACGTGTAGCCCAAATTGTGAAAATTTCAAACCGCTACTGCTTGCTTGTTTGAGTAGGTAGCCATCTGAAACTTGGCATATATAAAGGTCATTAACATGTCTACATGCATGCACAATCTTATGTCAACTGATTGCATAACTTGCGAACTATAGGCCATCGAAATTTTTGTAAACAAAAGTTTGTGCGACTTTAGCTCCCAAACGGAATAAAAGCTAAAGCTGAAATAGCCTTCATTCTATTTCACTTATTTGTGTCTACACATGTATATGTTTTGCAGAGACTCAAAGCTCTTGAGAATGGAGAAAATGAGGTGTCAATTTTGCATTGGACCCTATGGGAAAATGCATTAAACGCCTACTGCTCCGACGTTCAGCGACCGATAACATCCATCTTTACACTGTAAACGGTAATTACATAGGTACATGCCTGGGGCAAATAACAGCGCAAATAATTGTCCATGTGCAGAGTAATAAAGGAGCAAACTTTTATATATGGGCCTGCAGTGGAAGTTATTCTTAAAAGGTGACTTTCACGAATCGTTCTGAAACTGTGCTAAATTACAGATAATTCCCATATATTTCTTGGGAGAAAATGCCCTGAAATTCTCCTTTCTCCGTTGTCGAGATATTCGAGGGCAAAGTCGTGCAGTTTTCGACTTCCAGGGGCTATAACTCGAAAACTAAAGAACGAGAATTTTTGGCACATATGGTCAATTGAATGTTTATCCCAACCCTCTCATTTGGCACTAGTTTCAGCCCGAATTGTGCAAGTCACCTAAGGTCACGAATCGTCCCGAACGTGTAGCCCAAATTGTGAAAATTTCAAACCGCTACTGCTTGCTTGTTTGAGTAGGTAGCCATCTGAAACTTGGCATATATAAAGGTCATTAACATGTCTACATGCATGCACAATCTTATGTCAACTGATTGCATAACTTGCGAACTATAGGCCATCGAAATTTTTGTAAACAAAAGTTTGTGCGACTTTAGCTCCCAAACGGAATAAAAGCTAAAGCTGAAATAGCCTTCATTCTATTTCACTTATTTGTGTCTACACATGTATATGTTTTGCAGAGACTCAAAGCTCTTGAGAATGGAGAAAATGAGGTGTCAATTTTGCATTGGACCCTATGGGAAAATGCATTAAACGCCTACTGCTCCGACGTTCAGCGACCGATAACATCCATCTTTACACTGTAAACGGTAATTACATAGGTACATGCCTGGGGCAAATAACAGCGCAAATAATTGTCCATGTGCAGAGTAATAAAGGAGCAAACTTTTATATATGGGCCTGCAGTGGAAGTTATTCTTAAAAGGTGACTTTCACGAATCGTTCTGAAACTGTGCTAAATTACAGATAATTCCCATATATTTCTTGGGAGAAAATGCCCTGAAATTCTCCTTTCTCCGTTGTCGAGATATTCGAGGGCAAAGTCGTGCAGTTTTCGACTTCCAGGGGCTATAACTCGAAAACTAAAGAACGAGAATTTTTGGCACATATGGTCAATTGAATATTTATCCCAACCCTCTCATTTGGCACTAGTTTCAGCCCGAATTGTGCAAGTCACCTAAGGTCACGAATCGTCCCGAACGTGTAGCCCAAATTGTGAAAATTTCAAACCGCTACTGCTTGCTTGTTTGAGTAGGTAGCCATCTGAAACTTGGCATATATAAAGGTCATTAACATGTCTACATGCATGCACAATCTTATGTCAACTGATTGCATAACTTGCGAACTATAGGCCATCGAAATTTTTGTAAACAAAAGTTTGTGCGACTTTAGCTCCCAAACGGAATAAAAGCTAAAGCTGAAATAGCCTTCATTCTATTTCACTTATTTGTGTCTACACATGTATATGTTTTGCAGAGACTCAAAGCTCTTGAGAATGGAGAAAATGAGGTGTCAATTTTGCATTGGACCCTATGGGAAAATGCATTAAACGCCTACTGCTCCGACGTTCAGCGACCGATAACATCCATCTTTACACTGTAAACGGTAATTACATAGGTACATGCCTGGGGCAAATAACAGCGCAAATAATTGTCCATGTGCAGAGTAATAAAGGAGCAAACTTTTATATATGGGCCTGCAGTGGAAGTTATTCTTAAAAGGTGACTTTCACGAATCGTTCTGAAACTGTGCTAAATTACAGATAATTCCCATATATTTCTTGGGAGAAAATGCCCTGAAATTCTCCTTTCTCCGTTGTCGAGATATTCGAGGGCAAAGTCGTGCAGTTTTCGACTTCCAGGGGCTATAACTCGAAAACTAAAGAACGAGAATTTTTGGCACATATGGTCAATTGAATATTTATCCCAACCCTCTCATTTGGCACTAGTTTCAGCCCGAATTGTGCAAGTCACCTAAGGTCACGAATCGTCCCGAACGTGTAGCCCAAATTGTGAAAATTTCAAACCGCTACTGCTTGCTTGTTTGAGTAGGTAGCCATCTGAAACTTGGCATATATGAAGGTCATTAACATGTCTACATGCATGCACAATCTTATGTCAACTGATTGCATAACTTGCGTACTATAGGCCATCGAAATTTTTGTAAACAAAAGTTTGTGCGACTTTAGCTCCCAAACGGAATAAAAGCTAAAGCTGAAATAGCCTTCATTCTATTTCACTTATTTGTGTCTACACATGTATATGTTTTGCAGAGACTCAAAGCTCTTGAGAATGGAGAAAATGAGGTGTCAATTTTGCATTGGACCCTATGGGAAAATGCATTAAACGCCTACTGCTCCGACGTTCAGCGACCGATAACATCCATCTTTACACTGTAAACGGTAATTACATAGGTACATGCCTGGGGCAAATAACAGCGCAAATAATTGTCCATGTGCAGAGTAATAAAGGAGCAAACTTTTATATATGGGCCTGCAGTGGAAGTTATTCTTAAAAGGTGACTTTCACGAATCGTTCTGAAACTGTGCTAAATTACAGATAATTCCCATATATTTCTTGGGAGAAAATGCCCTGAAATTCTCCTTTCTCCGTTGTCGAGATATTCGAGGGCAAAGTCGTGCAGTTTTCGACTTCCAGGGGCTATAACTCGAAAACTAAAGAACGAGAATTTTTGGCACATATGGTCAATTGAATGTTTATCCCAACCCTCTCATTTGGCACTAGTTTCAGCCCGAATTGTGCAAGTCACCTAAGGTCACGAATCGTCCCGAACGTGTAGCCCAAATTGTGAAAATTTCAAACCGCTACTGCTTGCTTGTTTGAGTAGGTAGCCATCTGAAACTTGGCATATATAAAGGTCATTAACATGTCTACATGCATGCACAATCTTATGTCAACTGATTGCATAACTTGCGAACTATAGGCCATCGAAATTTTTGTAAACAAAAGTTTGTGCGACTTTAGCTCCCAAACGGAATAAAAGCTAAAGCTGAAATAGCCTTCATTCTATTTCACTTATTTGTGTCTACACATGTATATGTTTTGCAGAGACTCAAAGCTCTTGAGAATGGAGAAAATGAGGTGTCAATTTTGCATTGGACCCTATGGGAAAATGCATTAAACGCCTACTGCTCCGACGTTCAGCGACCGATAACATCCATCTTTACACTGTAAACGGTAATTACATAGGTACATGCCTGGGGCAAATAACAGCGCAAATAATTGTCCATGTGCAGAGTAATAAAGGAGCAAACTTTTATATATGGGCCTGCAGTGGAAGTTATTCTTAAAAGGTGACTTTCACGAATCGTTCTGAAACTGTGCTAAATTACAGATAATTCCCATATATTTCTTGGGAGAAAATGCCCTGAAATTCTCCTTTCTCCGTTGTCGAGATATTCGAGGGCAAAGTCGTGCAGTTTTCGACTTCCAGGGGCTATAACTCGAAAACTAAAGAACGAGAATTTTTGGCACATATGGTCAATTGAATATTTATCCCAACCCTCTCATTTGGCACTAGTTTCAGCCCGAATTGTGCAAGTCACCTAAGGTCACGAATCGTCCCGAACGTGTAGCCCAAATTGTGAAAATTTCAAACCGCTACTGCTTGCTTGTTTGAGTAGGTAGCCATCTGAAACTTGGCATATATAAAGGTCATTAACATGTCTACATGCATGCACAATCTTATGTCAACTGATTGCATAACTTGCGAACTATAGGCCATCGAAATTTTTGTAAACAAAAGTTTGTGCGACTTTAGCTCCCAAACGGAATAAAAGCTAAAGCTGAAATAGCCTTCATTCTATTTCACTTATTTGTGTCTACACATGTATATGTTTTGCAGAGACTCAAAGCTCTTGAGAATGGAGAAAATGAGGTGTCAATTTTGCATTGGACCCTATGGGAAAATGCATTAAACGCCTACTGCTCCGACGTTCAGCGACCGATAACATCCATCTTTACACTGTAAACGGTAATTACATAGGTACATGCCTGGGGCAAATAACAGCGCAAATAATTGTCCATGTGCAGAGTAATAAAGGAGCAAACTTTTATATATGGGCCTGCAGTGGAAGTTATTCTTAAAAGGTGACTTTCACGAATCGTTCTGAAACTGTGCTAAATTACAGATAATTCCCATATATTTCTTGGGAGAAAATGCCCTGAAATTCTCCTTTCTCCGTTGTCGAGATATTCGAGGGCAAAGTCGTGCAGTTTTCGACTTCCAGGGGCTATAACTCGAAAACTAAAGAACGAGAATTTTTGGCACATATGGTCAATTGAATGTTTATCCCAACCCTCTCATTTGGCACTAGTTTCAGCCCGAATTGTGCAAGTCACCTAAGGTCACGAATCGTCCCGAACGTGTAGCCCAAATTGTGAAAATTTCAAACCGCTACTGCTTGCTTGTTTGAGTAGGTAGCCATCTGAAACTTGGCATATATAAAGGTCATTAACATGTCTACATGCATGCACAATCTTATGTCAACTGATTGCATAACTTGCGAACTATAGGCCATCGAAATTTTTGTAAACAAAAGTTTGTGCGACTTTAGCTCCCAAACGGAATAAAAGCTAAAGCTGAAATAGCCTTCATTCTATTTCACTTATTTGTGTCTACACATGTATATGTTTTGCAGAGACTCAAAGCTCTTGAGAATGGAGAAAATGAGGTGTCAATTTTGCATTGGACCCTATGGGAAAATGCATTAAACGCCTACTGCTCCGACGTTCAGCGACCGATAACATCCATCTTTACACTGTAAACGGTAATTACATAGGTACATGCCTGGGGCAAATAACAGCGCAAATAATTGTCCATGTGCAGAGTAATAAAGGAGCAAACTTTTATATATGGGCCTGCAGTGGAAGTTATTCTTAAAAGGTGACTTTCACGAATCGTTCTGAAACTGTGCTAAATTACAGATAATTCCCATATATTTCTTGGGAGAAAATGCCCTGAAATTCTCCTTTCTCCGTTGTCGAGATATTCGAGGGCAAAGTCGTGCAGTTTTCGACTTCCAGGGGCTATAACTCGAAAACTAAAGAACGAGAATTTTTGGCACATATGGTCAATTGAATGTTTATCCCAACCCTCTCATTTGGCACTAGTTTCAGCCCGAATTGTGCAAGTCACCTAAGGTCACGAATCGTCCCGAACGTGTAGCCCAAATTGTGAAAATTTCAAACCGCTACTGCTTGCTTGTTTGAGTAGGTAGCCATCTGAAACTTGGCATATATAAAGGTCATTAACATGTCTACATGCATGCACAATCTTATGTCAACTGATTGCATAACTTGCGAACTATAGGCCATCGAAATTTTTGTAAACAAAAGTTTGTGCGACTTTAGCTCCCAAACGGAATAAAAGCTAAAGCTGAAATAGCCTTCATTCTATTTCACTTATTTGTGTCTACACATGTATATGTTTTGCAGAGACTCAAAGCTCTTGAGAATGGAGAAAATGAGGTGTCAATTTTGCATTGGACCCTATGGGAAAATGCATTAAACGCCTACTGCTCCGACGTTCAGCGACCGATAACATCCATCTTTACACTGTAAACGGTAATTACATAGGTACATGCCTGGGGCAAATAACAGCGCAAATAATTGTCCATGTGCAGAGTAATAAAGGAGCAACTTTTATATATGGGCCTGCAGTGGAAGTTATTCTTAAAAGGTGACTTTCACGAATCGTTCTGAAACTGTGCTAAATTACAGATAATTCCCATATATTTCTTGGGAGAAAATGCCCTGAAATTCTCCTTTCTCCGTTGTCGAGATATTCGAGGGCAAAGTCGTGCAGTTTTCGACTTCCAGGGGCTATAACTCGAAAACTAAAGAACGAGAATTTTTGGCACATATGGTCAATTGAATGTTTATCCCAACCCTCTCATTTGGCACTAGTTTCAGCCCGAATTGTGCAAGTCACCTAAGGTCACGAATCGTCCCGAACGTGTAGCCCAAATTGTGAAAATTTCAAACCGCTACTGCTTGCTTGTTTGAGTAGGTAGCCATCTGAAACTTGGCATATATAAAGGTCATTAACATGTCTACATGCATGCACAATCTTATGTCAACTGATTGCATAACTTGCGAACTATAGGCCATCGAAATTTTTGTAAACAAAAGTTTGTGCGACTTTAGCTCCCAAACGGAATAAAAGCTAAAGCTGAAATAGCCTTCATTCTATTTCACTTATTTGTGTCTACACATGTATATGTTTTGCAGAGACTCAAAGCTCTTGAGAATGGAGAAAATGAGGTGTCAATTTTGCATTGGACCCTATGGGAAAATGCATTAAACGCCTACTGCTCCGACGTTCAGCGACCGATAACATCCATCTTTACACTGTAAACGGTAATTACATAGGTACATGCCTGGGGCAAATAACAGCGCAAATAATTGTCCATGTGCAGAGTAATAAAGGAGCAAACTTTTATATATGGGCCTGCAGTGGAAGTTATTCTTAAAAGGTGACTTTCACGAATCGTTCTGAAACTGTGCTAAATTACAGATAATTCCCATATATTTCTTGGGAGAAAATGCCCTGAAATTCTCCTTTCTCCGTTGTCGAGATATTCGAGGGCAAAGTCGTGCAGTTTTCGACTTCCAGGGGCTATAACTCGAAAACTATAGAACGAGAATTTTTGGCACATATGGTCAATTGAATGTTTATCCCAACCCTCTCATTTGGCACTAGTTTCAGCCCGAATTGTGCAAGTCACCTAAGGTCACGAATCGTCCCGAACGTGTAGCCCAAATTGTGAAAATTTCAAACCGCTACTGCTTGCTTGTTTGAGTAGGTAGCCATCTGAAACTTGGCATATATAAAGGTCATTAACATGTCTACATGCATGCACAATCTTATGTCAACTGATTGCATAACTTGCGAACTATAGGCCATCGAAATTTTTGTAAACAAAAGTTTGTGCGACTTTAGCTCCCAAACGGAATAAAAGCTAAAGCTGAAATAGCCTTCATTCTATTTCACTTATTTGTGTCTACACATGTATATGTTTTGCAGAGACTCAAAGCTCTTGAGAATGGAGAAAATGAGGTGTCAATTTTGCATTGGACCCTATGGGAAAATGCATTAAACGCCTACTGCTCCGACGTTCAGCGACCGATAACATCCATCTTTACACTGTAAACGGTAATTACATAGGTACATGCCTGGGGCAAATAACAGCGCAAATAATTGTCCATGTGCAGAGTAATAAAGGAGCAAACTTTTATATATGGGCCTGCAGTGGAAGTTATTCTTAAAAGGTGACTTTCACGAATCGTTCTGAAACTGTGCTAAATTACAGATAATTCCCATATATTTCTTGGGAGAAAATGCCCTGAAATTCTCCTTTCTCCGTTGTCGAGATATTCGAGGGCAAAGTCGTGCAGTTTTCGACTTCCAGGGGCTATAACTCGAAAACTAAAGAACGAGAATTTTTGGCACATATGGTCAATTGAATGTTTATCCCAACCCTCTCATTTGGCACTAGTTTCAGCCCGAAGTGTGCAAGTCACCTAAGGTCACGAATCGTCCCGAACGTGTAGCCCAAATTGTGAAAATTTCAAACCGCTACTGCTTGCTTGTTTGAGTAGGTAGCCATCTGAAACTTGGCATATATAAAGGTCATTAACATGTCTACATGCATGCACAATCTTATGTCAACTGATTGCATAACTTGCGAACTATAGGCCATCGAAATTTTTGTAAACAAAAGTTTGTGCGACTTTAGCTCCCAAACGGAATAAAAGCTAAAGCTGAAATAGCCTTCATTCTATTTCACTTATTTGTGTCTACACATGTATATGTTTTGCAGAGACTCAAAGCTCTTGAGAATGGAGAAAATGAGGTGTCAATTTTGCATTGGACCCTATGGGAAAATGCATTAAACGCCTACTGCTCCGACGTTCAGCGACCGATAACATCCATCTTTACACTGTAAACGGTAATTACATAGGTACATGCCTGGGGCAAATAACAGCGCAAATAATTGTCCATGTGCAGAGTAATAAAGGAGCAAACTTTTATATATGGGCCTGCAGTGGAAGTTATTCTTAAAAGGTGACTTTCACGAATCGTTCTGAAACTGTGCTAAATTACAGATAATTCCCATATATTTCTTGGGAGAAAATGCCCTGAAATTCTCCTTTCTCCGTTGTCGAGATATTCGAGGGCAAAGTCGTGCAGTTTTCGACTTCCAGGGGCTATAACTCGAAAACTAAAGAACGAGAATTTTTGGCACATATGGTCAATTGAATGTTTATCCCAACCCTCTCATTTGGCACTAGTTTCAGCCCGAATTGTGCAAGTCACCTAAGGTCACGAATCGTCCCGAACGTGTAGCCCAAATTGTGAAAATTTCAAACCGCTACTGCTTGCTTGTTGGAGTAGGTAGCCATCTGAAACTTGGCATATATAAAGGTCATTAACATGTCTACATGCATGCACAATCTTATGTCAACTGATTGCATAACTTGCGAACTATAGGCCATCGAAATTTTTGTAAACAAAAGTTTGTGCGACTTTAGCTCCCAAACGGAATAAAAGCTAAAGCTGAAATAGCCTTCATTCTATTTCACTTATTTGTGTCTACACATGTATATGTTTTGCAGAGACTCAAAGCTCTTGAGAATGGAGAAAATGAGGTGTCAATTTTGCATTGGACCCTATGGGAAAATGCATTAAACGCCTACTGCTCCGACGTTCAGCGACCGATAACATCCATCTTTACACTGTAAACGGTAATTACATAGGTACATGCCTGGGGCAAATAACAGCGCAAATAATTGTCCATGTGCAGAGTAATAAAGGAGCAAACTTTTATATATGGGCCTGCAGTGGAAGTTATTCTTAAAAGGTGACTTTCACGAATCGTTCTGAAACTGTGCTAAATTACAGATAATTCCCATATATTTCTTGGGAGAAAATGCCCTGAAATTCTCCTTTCTCCGTTGTCGAGATATTCGAGGGCAAAGTCGTGCAGTTTTCGACTTCCAGGGGCTATAACTCGAAAACTAAAGAACGAGAATTTTTGGCACATATGGTCAATTGAATGTTTATCCCAACCCTCTCATTTGGCACTAGTTTCAGCCCGAATTGTGCAAGTCACCTAAGGTCACGAATCGTCCCGAACGTGTAGCCCAAATTGTGAAAATTTCAAACCGCTACTGCTTGCTTGTTTGAGTAGGTAGCCATCTGAAACTTGGCATATATAAAGGTCATTAACATGTCTACATGCATGCACAATCTTATGTCAACTGATTGCATAACTTGCGAACTATAGGCCATCGAAATTTTTGTAAACAAAAGTTTGTGCGACTTTAGCTCCCAAACGGAATAAAAGCTAAAGCTGAAATAGCCTTCATTCTATTTCACTTATTTGTGTCTACACATGTATATGTTTTGCAGAGACTCAAAGCTCTTGAGAATGGAGAAAATGAGGTGTCAATTTTGCATTGGACCCTATGGGAAAATGCATTAAACGCCTACTGCTCCGACGTTCAGCGACCGATAACATCCATCTTTACACTGTAAACGGTAATTACATAGGTACATGCCTGGGGCAAATAACAGCGCAAATAATTGTCCATGTGCAGAGTAATAAAGGAGCAAACTTTTATATATGGGCCTGCAGTGGAAGTTATTCTTAAAAGGTGACTTTCACGAATCGTTCTGAAACTGTGCTAAATTACAGATAATTCCCATATATTTCTTGGGAGAAAATGCCCTGAAATTCTCCTTTCTCCGTTGTCGAGATATTCGAGGGCAAAGTCGTGCAGTTTTCGACTTCCAGGGGCTATAACTCGAAAACTAAAGAACGAGAATTTTTGGCACATATGGTCAATTGAATGTTTATCCCAACCCTCTCATTTGGCACTAGTTTCAGCCCGAATTGTGCAAGTCACCTAAGGTCACGAATCGTCCCGAACGTGTAGCCCAAATTGTGAAAATTTCAAACCGCTACTGCTTGCTTGTTTGAGTAGGTAGCCATCTGAAACTTGGCATATATAAAGGTCATTAACATGTCTACATGCATGCACAATCTTATGTCAACTGATTGCATAACTTGCGAACTATAGGCCATCGAAATTTTTGTAAACAAAAGTTTGTGCGACTTTAGCTCCCAAACGGAATAAAAGCTAAAGCTGAAATAGCCTTCATTCTATTTCACTTATTTGTGTCTACACATGTATATGTTTTGCAGAGACTCAAAGCTCTTGAGAATGGAGAAAATGAGGTGTCAATTTTGCATTGGACCCTATGGGAAAATGCATTAAACGCCTACTGCTCCGACGTTCAGCGACCGATAACATCCATCTTTACACTGTAAACGGTAATTACATAGGTACATGCCTGGGGCAAATAACAGCGCAAATAATTGTCCATGTGCAGAGTAATAAAGGAGCAAACTTTTATATATGGGCCTGCAGTGGAAGTTATTCTTAAAAGGTGACTTTCACGAATCGTTCTGAAACTGTGCTAAATTACAGATAATTCCCATATATTTCTTGGGAGAAAATGCCCTGAAATTCTCCTTTCTCCGTTGTCGAGATATTCGAGGGCAAAGTCGTGCAGTTTTCGACTTCCAGGGGCTATAACTCGAAAACTAAAGAACGAGAATTTTTGGCACATATGGTCAATTGAATGTTTATCCCAACCCTCTCATTTGGCACTAGTTTCAGCCCGAATTGTGCAAGTCACCTAAGGTCACGAATCGTCCCGAACGTGTAGCCCAAATTGTGAAAATTTCAAACCGCTACTGCTTGCTTGTTTGAGTAGGTAGCCATCTGAAACTTGGCATATATAAAGGTCATTAACATGTCTACATGCATGCACAATCTTATGTCAACTGATTGCATAACTTGCGAACTATAGGCCATCGAATTTTTTGTAAACAAAAGTTTGTGCGACTTTAGCTCCCAAACGGAATAAAAGCTAAAGCTGAAATAGCCTTCATTCTATTTCACTTATTTGTGTCTACACATGTATATGTTTTGCAGAGACTCAAAGCTCTTGAGAATGGAGAAAATGAGGTGTCAATTTTGCATTGGACCCTATGGGAAAATGCATTAAACGCCTACTGCTCCGACGTTCAGCGACCGATAACATCCATCTTTACACTGTAAACGGTAATTACATAGGTACATGCCTGGGGCAAATAACAGCGCAAATAATTGTCCATGTGCAGAGTAATAAAGGAACAAACTTTTATATATGGGCCTGCAGTGGAAGTTATTCTTAAAAGGTGACTTTCACGAATCGTTCTGAAACTGTGCTAAATTACAGATAATTCCCATATATTTCTTGGGAGAAAATGCCCTGAAATTCTCCTTTCTCCGTTGTCGAGATATTCGAGGGCAAAGTCGTGCAGTTTTCGACTTCCAGGGGCTATAACTCGAAAACTAAAGAACGAGAATTTTTGGCACATATGGTCAATTGAATGTTTATCCCAACCCTCTCATTTGGCACTAGTTTCAGCCCGAATTGTGCAAGTCACCTAAGGTCACGAATCGTCCCGAACGTGTAGCCCAAATTGTGAAAATTTCAAACCGCTACTGCTTGCTTGTTTGAGTAGGTAGCCATCTGAAACTTGGCATATATAAAGGTCATTAACATGTCTACATGCATGCACAATCTTATGTCAACTGATTGCATAACTTGCGAACTATAGGCCATCGAAATTTTTGTAAACAAAAGTTTGTGCGACTTTAGCTCCCAAACGGAATAAAAGCTAAAGCTGAAATAGCCTTCATTCTATTTCACTTATTTGTGTCTACACATGTATATGTTTTGCAGAGACTCAAAGCTCTTGAGAATGGAGAAAATGAGGTGTCAATTTTGCATTGGACCCTATGGGAAAATGCATTAAACGCCTACTGCTCCGACGTTCAGCGACCGATAACATCCATCTTTACACTGTAAACGGTAATTACATAGGTACATGCCTGGGGCAAATAACAGCGCAAATAATTGTCCATGTGCAGAGTAATAAAGGAACAAACTTTTATATATGGGCCTGCAGTGGAAGTTATTCTTAAAAGGTGACTTTCACGAATCGTTCTGAAACTGTGCTAAATTACAGATAATTCCCATATATTTCTTGGGAGAAAATGCCCTGAAATTCTCCTTTCTCCGTTGTCGAGATATTCGAGGGCAAAGTCGTGCAGTTTTCGACTTCCAGGGGCTATAACTCGAAAACTAAAGAACGAGAATTTTTGGCACATATGGTCAATTGAATGTTTATCCCAACCCTCTCATTTGGCACTAGTTTCAGCCCGAATTGTGCAAGTCACCTAAGGTCACGAATCGTCCCGAACGTGTAGCCCAAATTGTGAAAATTTCAAACCGCTACTGCTTGCTTGTTTGAGTAGGTAGCCATCTGAAACTTGGCATATATAAAGGTCATTAACATGTCTACATGCATGCACAATCTTATGTCAACTGATTGCATAACTTGCGAACTATAGGCCATCGAAATTTTTGTAAACAAAAGTTTGTGCGACTTTAGCTCCCAAACGGAATAAAAGCTAAAGCTGAAATAGCCTTCATTCTATTTCACTTATTTGTGTCTACACATGTATATGTTTTGCAGAGACTCAAAGCTCTTGAGAATGGAGAAAATGAGGTGTCAATTTTGCATTGGACCCTATGGGAAAATGCATTAAACGCCTACTGCTCCGACGTTCAGCGACCGATAACATCCATCTTTACACTGTAAACGGTAATTACATAGGTACATGCCTGGGGCAAATAACAGCGCAAATAATTGTCCATGTGCAGAGTAATAAAGGAGCAAACTTTTATATATGGGCCTGCAGTGGAAGTTATTCTTAAAAGGTGACTTTCACGAATCGTTCTGAAACTGTGCTAAATTACAGATAATTCCCATATATTTCTTGGGAGAAAATGCCCTGAAATTCTCCTTTCTCCGTTGTCGAGATATTCGAGGGCAAAGTCGTGCAGTTTTCGACTTCCAGGGGCTATAACTCGAAAACTAAAGAACGAGAATTTTTGGCACATATGGTCAATTGAATGTTTATCCCAACCCTCTCATTTGGCACTAGTTTCAGCCCGAATTGTGCAAGTCACCTAAGGTCACGAATCGTCCCGAACGTGTAGCCCAAATTGTGAAAATTTCAAACCGCTACTGCTTGCTTGTTTGAGTAGGTAGCCATCTGAAACTTGGCATATATAAAGGTCATTAACATGTCTACATGCATGCACAATCTTATGTCAAATGATTGCATAACTTGCGAACTATAGGCCATCGAAATTTTTGTAAACAAAAGTTTGTGCGACTTTAGCTCCCAAACGGAATAAAAGCTAAAGCTGAAATAGCCTTCATTCTATTTCACTTATTTGTGTCTACACATGTATATGTTTTGCAGAGACTCAAAGCTCTTGAGAATGGAGAAAATGAGGTGTCAATTTTGCATTGGACCCTATGGGAAAATGCATTAAACGCCTACTGCTCCGACGTTCAGCGACCGATAACATCCATCTTTACACTGTAAACGGTAATTACATAGGTACATGCCTGGGGCAAATAACAGCGCAAATAATTGTCCATGTGCAGAGTAATAAAGGAGCAAACTTTTATATATGGGCCTGCAGTGGAAGTTATTCTTAAAAGGTGACTTTCACGAATCGTTCTGAAACTGTGCTAAATTACAGATAATTCCCATATATTTCTTGGGAGAAAATGCCCTGAAATTCTCCTTTCTCCGTTGTCGAGATATTCGAGGGCAAAGTCGTGCAGTTTTCGACTTCCAGGGGCTATAACTCGAAAACTAAAGAACTAGAATTTTTGGCACATATGGTCAATTGAATGTTTATCCCAACCCTCTCATTTGGCACTAGTTTCAGCCCGAATTGTGCAAGTCACCTAAGGTCACGAATCGTCCCGAACGTGTAGCCCAAATTGTGAAAATTTCAAACCGCTACTGCTTGCTTGTTTGAGTAGGTAGCCATCTGAAACTTGGCATATATAAAGGTCATTAACATGTCTACATGCATGCACAATCTTATGTCAACTGATTGCATAACTTGCGAACTATAGGCCATCGAAATTTTTGTAAACAAAAGTTTGTGTGACTTTAGCTCCCAAACGGAATAAAAGCTAAAGCTGAAATAGCCTTCATTCTATTTCACTTATTTGTGTCTACACATGTATATGTTTTGCAGAGACTCAAAGCTCTTGAGAATGGAGAAAATGAGGTGTCAATTTTGCATTGGACCCTATGGGAAAATGCATTAAACGCCTACTGCTCCGACGTTCAGCGACCGATAACATCCATCTTTACACTGTAAACGGTAATTACATAGGTACATGCCTGGGGCAAATAACAGCGCAAATAATTGTCCATGTGCAGAGTAATAAAGGAGCAAACTTTTATATATGGGCCTGCAGTGGAAGTTATTCTTAAAAGGTGACTTTCACGAATCGTTCTGAAACTGTGCTAAATTACAGATAATTCCCATATATTTCTTGGGAGAAAATGCCCTGAAATTCTCCTTTCTCCGTTGTCGAGATATTCGAGGGCAAAGTCGTGCAGTTTTCGACTTCCAGGGGCTATAACTCGAAAACTAAAGAACGAGAATTTTTGGCACATATGGTCAATTGAATGTTTATCCCAACCCTCTCATTTGGCACTAGTTTCAGCCCGAATTGTGCAAGTCACCTAAGGTCACGAATCGTCCCGAACGTGTAGCCCAAATTGTGAAAATTTCAAACCGCTACTGCTTGCTTGTTTGAGTAGGTAGCCATCTGAAACTTGGCATATATAAAGGTCATTAACATGTCTACATGCATGCACAATCTTATGTCAAATGATTGCATAACTTGCGAACTATAGGCCATCGAAATTTTTGTAAACAAAAGTTTGTGCGACTTTAGCTCCCAAACGGAATAAAAGCTAAAGCTGAAATAGCCTTCATTCTATTTCACTTATTTGTGTCTACACATGTATATGTTTTGCAGAGACTCAAAGCTCTTGAGAATGGAGAAAATGAGGTGTCAATTTTGCATTGGACCCTATGGGAAAATGCATTAAACGCCTACTGCTCCGACGTTCAGCGACCGATAACATCCATCTTTACACTGTAAACGGTAATTACATAGGTACATGCCTGGGGCAAATAACAGCGCAAATAATTGTCCATGTGCAGAGTAATAAAGGAGCAAACTTTTATATATGGGCCTGCAGTGGAAGTTATTCTTAAAAGGTGACTTTCACGAATCGTTCTGAAACTGTGCTAAATTACAGATAATTCCCATATATTTCTTGGGAGAAAATGCCCTGAAATTCTCCTTTCTCCGTTGTCGAGATATTCGAGGGCAAAGTCGTGCAGTTTTCGACTTCCAGGGGCTATAACTCGAAAACTAAAGAACGAGAATTTTTGGCACATATGGTCAATTGAATGTTTATCCCAACCCTCTCATTTGGCACTAGTTTCAGCCCGAATTGTGCAAGTCACCTAAGGTCACGAATCGTCCCGAACGTGTAGCCCAAATTGTGAAAATTTCAAACCGCTACTGCTTGCTTGTTTGAGTAGGTAGCCATCTGAAACTTGGCATATATAAAGGTCATTAACATGTCTACATGCATGCACAATCTTATGTCAACTGATTGCATAACTTGCGAACTATAGGCCATCGAAATTTTTGTAAACAAAAGTTTGTGTGACTTTAGCTCCCAAACGGAATAAAAGCTAAAGCTGAAATAGCCTTCATTCTATTTCACTTATTTGTGTCTACACATGTATATGTTTTGCAGAGACTCAAAGCTCTTGAGAATGGAGAAAATGAGGTGTCAATTTTGCATTGGACCCTATGGGAAAATGCATTAAACGCCTACTGCTCCGACGTTCAGCGACCGATAACATCCATCTTTACACTGTAAACGGTAATTACATAGGTACATGCCTGGGGCAAATAACAGCGCAAATAATTGTCCATGTGCAGAGTAATAAAGGAGCAAACTTTTATATATGGGCCTGCAGTGGAAGTTATTCTTAAAAGGTGACTTTCACGAATCGTTCTGAAACTGTGCTAAATTACAGATAATTCCCATATATTTCTTGGGAGAAAATGCCCTGAAATTCTCCTTTCTCCGTTGTCGAGATATTCGAGGGCAAAGTCGTGCAGTTTTCGACTTCCAGGGGCTATAACTCGAAAACTAAAGAACGAGAATTTTTGGCACATATGGTCAATTGAATGTTTATCCCAACCGTCTCATTTGGCACTAGTTTCAGCCCGAATTGTGCAAGTCACCTAAGGTCACGAATCGTCCCGAACGTGTAGCCCAAATTGTGAAAATTTCAAACCGCTACTGCTTGCTTGTTTGAGTAGGTAGCCATCTGAAACTTGGCATATATAAAGGTCATTAACATGTCTACATGCATGCACAATCTTATGTCAACTGATTGCATAACTTGCGAACTATAGGCCATCGAAATTTTTGTAAACAAAAGTTTGTGCGACTTTAGCTCCCAAACGGAATAAAAGCTAAAGCTGAAATAGCCTTCATTCTATTTCACTTATTTGTGTCTACACATGTATATGTTTTGCAGAGACTCAAAGCTCTTGAGAATGGAGAAAATGAGGTGTCAATTTTGCATTGGACCCTATGGGAAAATGCATTAAACGCCTACTGCTCCGACGTTCAGCGACCGATAACATCCATCTTTACACTGTAAACGGTAATTACATAGGTACATGCCTGGGGCAAATAACAGCGCAAATAATTGTCCATGTGCAGAGTAATAAAGGAGCAAACTTTTATATATGGGCCTGCAGTGGAAGTTATTCTTAAAAGGTGACTTTCACGAATCGTTCTGAAACTGTGCTAAATTACAGATAATTCCCATATATTTCTTGGGAGAAAATGCCCTGAAATTCTCCTTTCTCCGTTGTCGAGATATTCGAGGGCAAAGTCGTGCAGTTTTCGACTTCCAGGGGCTATAACTCGAAAACTAAAGAACGAGAATTTGTGGCACATATGGTCAATTGAATGTTTATCCCAACCCTCTCATTTGGCACTAGTTTCAGCCCGAATTGTGCAAGTCACCTAAGGTCACGTATCGTCCCGAACGTGTAGCCCAAATTGTGAAAATTTCAAACCGCTACTGCTTGCTTGTTTGAGTAGGTAGCCATCTGAAACTTGGCATATATAAAGGTCATTAACATGTCTACATGCATGCACAATCTTATGTCAACTGATTGCATAACTTGCGAACTATAGGCCATCGAAATTTTTGTAAACAAAAGTTTGTGCGACTTTAGCTACCAAATGGAATAAAAGCTAAAGCTGAAATAGCCTTCATTCTATTTCACTTATTTGTGTCTACACATGTATATGTTTTGCAGAGACTCAAAGCTCTTGAGAATGGAGAAAATGAGGTGTCAATTTTGCATTGGACCCTATGGGAAAATGCATTAAACGCCTGCTGCTCCGACGTTCAGCGACCGATAACATCCATCTTTACACTGTAAACGGTAATTACATAGGTACATGCCTGGGGCAAATAACAGCGCAAATAATTGTCCATGTGCAGAGTAATAAAGGAGCAAACTTTTATATATGGGCCTGCAGTGGAAGTTATTCTTAAAAGGTGACTTTCACGAATCGTTCTGAAACTGTGCTAAATTACAGATAATTCCCATATATTTCTTGGGAGAAAATGCCCTGAAATTCTCCTTTCTCCGTTGTCGAGATATTCGAGGGCAAAGTCGTGCAGTTTTCGACTTCCAGTGGCTATAACTCGAAAACTAAAGAACGAGAATTTTTGGCACATATGGTCAATTGAATGTTTATCCCAACCCTCTCATTTGGCACTAGTTTCAGCCCGAATTGTGCAAGTCACCTCAGGTCACGAATCGTCCCGAACGTGTAGCCCAAATTGTGAAAATTTCAAACCGCTACTGCTTGCTTGTTTGAGTAGGTAGCCATCTGAAACTTGGCATATATAAAGGTCATTAACATGTCTACATGCAGGAACAATCTTATGTCAACTGATTGCATAACTTGCGAACTATAGGCCATCGAAATTTTTGTAAACAAAAGTTTGTGCGACTTTAGCTCCCAAACGGAATAAAAGCTAAAGCTGAAATAGCCTTCATTCTATTTCACTTATTTGTGTCTACACATGTATATGTTTTGCAGAGACTCAAAGCTCTTGAGAATGGAGAAAATGAGGTGTCAATTTTGCATTGGACCCTATGGGAAAATGCATTAAACGCCTACTGCTCCGACGTTCAGCGACCGATAACATCCATCTTTACACTGTAAACGGTAATTACATAGGTACATGCCTGGGGCAAATAACAGCGCAAATAATTGTCCATGTGCAGAGTAATAAAGGAGCAAACTTTTATATATGGGCCTGCAGTGGAAGTTATTCTTAAAAGGTGACTTTCACGAATCGTTCTGAAACTGTGCTAAATTACAGATAATTCCCATATATTTCTTGGGAGAAAATGCCCTGAAATTCTCCTTTCTCCGTTGTCGAGATATTCGAGGGCAAAGTCGTGCAGTTTTCGACTTCCAGGGGCTATAACTCGAAAACTAAAGAACGAGAATTTTTGGCACATATGGTCAATTGAATGTTTATCCCAACCCTCTCATTTGGCACTAGTTTCAGCCCGAATTGTGCAAGTCACCTAAGGTCACGAATCGTCCCGAACGTGTAGCCCAAATTGTGAAAATTTCAAACCGCTACTGCTTGCTTGTTTGAGTAGGTAGCCATCTGAAACTTGGCATATATAAAGGTCATTAACATGTCTACATGCAGGAACAATCTTATGTCAACTGATTGCATAACTTGCGAACTATAGGCCATCGAAATTTTTGTAAACAAAAGTTTGTGCGACTTTAGCTCCCAAACGGAATAAAAGCTAAAGCTGAAATAGCCTTCATTCTATTTCACTTATTTGTGTCTACACATGTATATGTTTTGCAGAGACTCAAAGCTCTTGAGAATGGAGAAAATGAGGTGTCAATTTTGCATTGGACCCTAAGGGAAAATGCATTAAACGCCTACTGCTCCGACGTTCAGCGACCGATAACATCCATCTTTACACTGTAAACGGTAATTACATAGGTACATGACTGGGGCAAATAACAGCGCAAATAATTTTCCATGTGCAGAGTAATAAAGGAGCAAACTTTTATATATGGGCCTGCAGTGGAAGTTATTCTTAAAAGGTGACTTTCACGAATCGTTCTGAAACTGTGCTAAATTACAGATAATTCCCATATATTTCTTGGGAGAAAATGCCCTGAAATTCTCCTTTCTCCGTTGTCGAGATATTCGAGGGCAAAGTCGTGCAGTTTTCGACTTCCAGGGGCTATAACTCGAAAACTAAAGAACAAGAATTTTTGGCACATATGGTCAATTGAATGTTTATCCCAACCCTCTCATTTGGCACTAGTTTCAGCCCGAATTGTGCAAGTCACCTAAGGTCACGAATCGTCCCGAACGTGTAGCCCAAATTGTGAAAATTTCAAACCGCTACTGCTTGCTTGTTTGAGTAGGTAGCCATCTGAAACTTGGCATATATAAAGGTCATTAACATGTCTACATGCATGCACAATCTTATGTCAACTGATTGCATAACTTGCGAACTATAGGCCATCGAAATTTTTGTAAACAAAAGTTTGTGCGACTTTAGCTCCCAAACGGAATAAAAGCTAAAGCTGAAATAGCCTTCATTCTATTTCACTTATTTGTGTCTACACATGTATATGTTTTGCAGAGACTCAAAGCTCTTGAGAATGGAGAAAATGAGGTGTCAATTTTGCATTGGACCCTATGGGAAAATGCATTAAACGCCTACTGCTCCGACGTTCAGCGACCGATAACATCCATCTTTACACTGTAAACGGTAATTACAAAGGTACATGCCTGGGGCAAATAACAGCGCAAATAATTGTCCATGTGCAGAGTAATAAAGGAGCAAACTTTTATATATGGGCCTGCAGTGGAAGTTATTCTTAAAAGGTGACTTTCACGAATCGTTCTGAAACTGTGCTAAATTACAGATAATTCCCATATATTTCTTGGGAGAAAATGCCCTGAAATTCTCCTTTCTCCGTTGTCGAGATATTCGAGGGCAAAGTCGTGCAGTTTTCGACTTCCAGGGGCTATAACTCGAAAACTAAAGAACGAGAATTTTTGGCACATATGGTCAATTGAATGTTTATCCCAACCCTCTCATTTGGCACTAGTTTCAGCCCGAATTGTGCAAGTCACCTAAGGTCACGAATCGTCCCGAACGTGTAGCCCAAATTGTGAAAATTTCAAACCGCTACTGCTTGCTTGTTTGAGTAGGTAGCCATCTGAAACTTGGCATATATAAAGGTCATTAACATGTCTACATGCATGCACAATCTTATGTCAACTGATTGCATAACTTGCGAACTATAGGCCATCGAAATTTTTGTAAACAAAAGTTTGTGCGACTTTAGCTACCAAATGGAATAAAAGCTAAAGCTGAAATAGCCTTCATTCTATTTCACTTATTTGTGTCTACACATGTATATGTTTTGCAGAGACTCAAAGCTCTTGAAAATGGAGAAAATGAGGTGTCAATTTTGCATTGGACCCTATGGGAAAATGCATTAAACGCCTGCTGCTCCGACGTTCAGCGACCGATAACATCCATCTTTACACTGTAAACGGTAATTACATAGGTACATGCCTGGGGCAAATAACAGCGCAAATAATTGTCCATGTGCAGAGTAATAAAGGAGCAAACTTTTATATATGGGCCTGCAGTGGAAGTTATTCTTAAAAGGTGACTTTCACGAATCGTTCTGAAACTGTGCTAAATTACAGATAATTCCCATATATTTCTTGGGAGAAAATGCCCTGAAATTCTCCTTTCTCCGTTGTCGAGATATTCGAGGGCAAAGTCGTGCAGTTTTCGACTTCCAGGGGCTATAACTCGAAAACTAAAGAACGAGAATTTTTGGCACATATGGTCAATTGAATGTTTATCCCAACCCTCTCATTTGGCACTAGTTTCAGCCCGAATTGTGCAAGTCACCTAAGGTCACGAATCGTCCCGAACGTGTAGCCCAAATTGTGAAAATTTCAAACCGCTAATGCTTGCTTGTTTGAGTAGGTAGCCATCTGAAACTTGGCATATATAAAGGTCATTAACATGTCTACATGCATGCACAATCTTATGTCAACTGATTGCATAACTTGCGAACTATAGGCCATCGAAATTTTTGTAAACAAAAGTTTGTGCGACTTTAGCTCCCAAACGGAATAAAAGCTAAAGCTGAAATAGCCTTCATTCTATTTCACTTATTTGTGTCTACACATGTATATGTTTTGCAGAGACTCAAAGCTCTTGAGAATGGAGAAAATGAGGTGTCAATTTTGCATTGGACCCTATGGGAAAATGCATTAAACGCCTACTGCTCCGACGTTCAGCGACCGATAACATCCATCTTTACACTGTAAACGGTAATTACATTGGTACATGCCTGGGGCAAATAACAGCGCAAATAATTGTCCATGTGCAGAGTAATAAAGGAGCAAACTTTTATATATGGGCCTGCAGTGGAAATTATTCTTAAAAGGTGACTTTCACGAATCGTTCTGAAACTGTGCTAAATTACAGATAATTCCCATATATTTCTTGGGAGAAAATGCCTTGAAATTCTCCTTTCTCCGTTGTCGAGATATTCGAGGGCAAAGTCGTGCAGTTTTCGACTTCCAGGGGCTATAACTCGAAAACTAAAAAACGAGAATTTTTGGCACATATGGTCAATTGAATGTTTATCCCAACCCTCTCATTTGGCACTAGTTTCAGCCCGAATTGTGCAAGTCACCTAAGGTCACGAATCGTCCCGAACGTGTAGCCCAAATTGTGAAAATTTCAAACCGCTACTGCTTGCTTGTTGGAGTAGGTAGCCATCTGAAACTTGGCATATATATAGGTCATTAACATGTCTACATGCATGCACAATCTTATGTCAACTGATTGCATAACTTGCGAACTATAGGCCATCGAAATTTTTGTAAACAAAAGTTTGTGCGACTTTAGCTCCCAAACGGAATAAAAGCTAAAGCTGAAATAGCCTTCATTCTATTTCACTTATTTGTGTCTACACATGTATATGTTTTGCAGAGACTCAAAGCTTTGAGAATGGAGAAAATGAGGTGTCAATTTTGCATTGGACCCTATGGGAAAATGCATTAAACGCCTACTGCTCCGACGTTCAGCGACCGATAACATCCATCTTTACACTGTAAACGGTAATTACATAGGTACATGCCTGGGGCAAATAACAGCGCAAATAATTGTCCATGTGCAGAGTAATAAAGGAGCAAACTTTTATATATGGGCCTGCAGTGGAAGTTATTCTTAAAAGGTGACTTTCACGAATCGTTCTGAAACTGTGCTAAATTACAGATAATTCCCATATATTTCTTGGGAGAAAATGCCCTGAAATTCTCCTTTCTCCGTTGTCGAGATATTCGAGGGCAAAGTCGTGCAGTTTTCGACTTCCAGGGGCTATAACTCGAAAACTAAAGAACGAGAATTTTTGGCACATATGGTCAATTGAATGTTTATCCCAACCCTCTCATTTGGCACTAGTTTCAGCCCGAATTGTGCAAGTCACCTAAGGTCACGAATCGTCCCGAACGTGTAGCCCAAATTGTGAAAATTTCAAACCGCTACTGCTTGCTTGTTTGAGTAGGTAGCCATCTGAAACTTGGCATATATAAAGGTCATTAACATGTCTACATGCATGCACAATCTTATGTCAACTGATTGCATAACTTGCGAACTATAGGCCATCGAAATTTTTGTAAACAAAAGTTTGTGCGACTTTAGCTCCCAAACGGAATAAAAGCTAAAGCTGAAATAGCCTTCATTCTATTTCACTTATTTGTGTCTACACATGTATATGTTTTGCAGAGACTCAAAGCTCTTGAGAATGGAGAAAATGAGGTGTCAATTTTGCATTGGACCCTATGGGAAAATGCATTAAACGCCTACTGCTCCGACGTTCAGCGACCGATAACATCCATCTTTACACTGTAAACGGTAATTACATAGGTACATGCCTGGGGCAAATAACAGCGCAAATAATTGTCCATGTGCAGAGTAATAAAGGAGCAAACTTTTATATATGGGCCTGCAGTGGAAGTTATTCTTAAAAGGTGACTTTCACGATTCGTTCTGAAACTGTGCTAAATTACAGATAATTCCCATATATTTCTTGGGAGAAAATGCCTTGAAATTCTCCTTTCTCCGTTGTCGAGATATTCGAGGGCAAAGTCGTGCAGTTTTCGACTTCCAGGGGCTATAACTCGAAAACTAAAGAACGAGAATTTTTGGCACATATGGTCAATTGAATGTTTATCCCAACCCTCTCATTTGGCACTAGTTTCAGCCCGAATTGTGCAAGTCACCTCAGGTCACGAATCGTCCCGAACGTGTAGCCCAAATTGTGAAAATTTCAAACCGCTAATGCTTGCTTGTTTGAGTAGGTAGCCATCTGAAACTTGGCATATATAAAGGTAATTAACATGTCTACATGCATGCACAATTTTATGTCAACTGATTGCATAACTTGCGAACTATAGGCCATCGAAATTTTTGTAAACAAAAGTTTGTGCGACTTTAGCTCCCAAACGGAATAAAAGCTAAAGCTGAAATAGCCTTCATTCTATTTCACTTATTTGTGTCTACACATGTATATGTTTTGCAGAGACTCAAAGCTCTTGAGAATGGAGAAAATGAGGTGTCAATTTTGCATTGGACCCTATGGGAAAATGCATTAAACGCCTACTGCTCCGACGTTCAGCGACCGATAACATCCATCTTTACACTGTAAACGGTAATTACATAGGTACATGCCTGGGGCAAATAACAGCGCAAATAATTGTCCATGTGCAGAGTAATAAAGGAGCAAACTTTTATATATGGGCCTGCAGTGGAAGTTATTCTTAAAAGGTGACTTTCACGAATCGTTCTGAAACTGTGCTAAATTACAGATAATTCCCATATATTTCTTGGGAGAAAATGCCCTGAAATTCTCCTTTCTCCGTTGTCGAGATATTCGAGGGCAAAGTCGTGCAGTTTTCGACTTCCAGGGGCTATAACTCGAAAACTAAAGAACGAGAATTTTTGGCACATATGGTCAATTGAATGTTTATCCCAACCCTCTCATTTGGCACTAGTTTCAGCCCGAATTGTGCAAGTCACCTAAGGTCACGAATCGTCCCGAACGTGTAGCCCAAATTGTGAAAATTTCAAACCGCTACTGCTTGCTTGTTTGAGTAGGTAGCCATCTGAAACTTGGCAAATATAAAGGCCATTAACATGTCTACGTGCATGCACAATCTTATGTCAACTGATTGCATAACTTGCGAACTATAGGCCATCGAAATTTTTGTAAACAAAAGTTTGTGCGACTTTAGCTCCCAAACGGAATAAAAGCTAAAGCTGAAATAGCCTTCATTCTATTTCACTTATTTGTGTCTACACATGTATATGTTTTGCAGAGACTCAAAGCTCTTGAGAATGGAGAAAATGAGGTGTCAATTTTGCATTGGACCCTATGGGAAAATGCATTAAACGCCTACTGCTCCGACGTTCAGCGACCGATAACATCCATCTTTACACTGTAAACGGTAATTACATAGGTACATGCCTGGGGCAAATAACAGCGCAAATAATTGTCCATGTGCAGAGTAATAAAGGAGCAAACTTTTATATATGGGCCTGCAGTGGAAGTTATTCTTAAAAGGTGACTTTCACGAATCGTTCTGAAACTGTGCTAAATTACAGATAATTCCCATATATTTCTTGGGAGAAAATGCCCTGAAATTCTCCTTTCTCCGTTGTCGAGATATTCGAGGGCAAAGTCGTGCAGTTTTCGACTTCCAGGGGCTATAACTCGAAAACTAAAGAACGAGAATTTTTGGCACATATGGTCAATTGAATGTTTATCCCAACCCTCTCATTTGGCACTAGTTTCAGCCCGAATTGTGCAAGTCACCTAAGGTCACGAATCGTCCCGAACGTGTAGCCCAAATTGTGAAAATTTCAAACCGCTACTGCTTGCTTGTTTGAGTAGGTAGCCATCTGAAACTTGGCAAATATAAAGGTCATTAACATGTCTACATGCATGCACAATCTTATGTCAACTGATTGCATAACTTGCGAACTATAGGCCATCGAAATTTTTGTAAACAAAAGTTTGTGCGACTTTAGCTCCCAAACGGAATAAAAGCTAAAGCTGAAATAGCCTTCATTCTATTTCACTTATTTGTGTCTACACATGTATATGTTTTGCAGAGACTCAAAGCTCTTGAGAATGGAGAAAATGAGGTGTCAATTTTGCATTGGACCCTATGGGAAAATGCATTAAACGCCTACTGCTCCGACGTTCAGCGACCGATAACATCCATCTTTACACTGTAAACGGTAATTACATAGGTACATGCCTGGGGCAAATAACAGCGCAAATAATTGTCCATGTGCAGAGTAATAAAGGAGCAAACTTTTATATATGGGCCTGCAGTGGAAGTTATTCTTAAAAGGTGACTTTCACGAATCGTTCTGAAACTGTGCTAAATTACAGATAATTCCCATATATTTCTTGGGAGAAAATGCCCTGAAATTCTCCTTTCTCCGTTGTCGAGATATTCGAGGGCAAGTCGTGCAGTTTTCGACTTCCAGGGGCTATAACTCGAAAACTAAAGAACGAGAATTTTTGGCACATATGGTCAATTGAATGTTTATCCCAACCCTCTCATTTGGCACTAGTTTCAGCCCGAATTGTGCAAGTCACCTAAGGTCACGAATCGTCCCGAACGTGTAGCCCAAATTGTGAAAATTTCAAACCGCTACTGCTTGCTTGTTTGAGTAGGTAGCCATCTGAAACTTGGCATATATAAAGGTCATTAACATGTCTACATGCATGCACAATCTTATGTCAACTGATTGCATAACTTGCAAACTATAGGCCATCGAAATTTTTGTAAACAAAAGTTTGTGCGACTTTAGCTCCCAAACGGAATAAAAGCTAAAGCTGAAATAGCCTTCATTCTATTTTACTTATTTGTGTCTACACATGTATATGTTTTGCAGAGACTCAAAGCTCTTGAGAATGGAGAAAATGAGGTGTCAATTTTGCATTGGACCCTATGGGAAAATGCATTAAACGCCTACTGCTCCGACGTTCAGCGACCGATAACATCCATCTTTACACTGTAAACGGTAATTACATAGGTACATGCCTGGGGCAAATAACAGCGCAAATAATTGTCCATGTGCAGAGTAATAAAGGAGCAAACTTTTATATATGGGCCTGCAGTGGAAGTTATTCTTAAAAGGTGACTTTCACGAATCGTTCTGAAACTGTGCTAAATTACAGATAATTCCCATATATTTCTTGGGAGAAAATGCCCTGAAATTCTCCTTTCTCCGTTGTCGAGATATTCGAGGGCAAAGTCGTGCAGTTTTCGACTTCCAGGGGCTATAACTCGAAAACTAAAGAACGAGAATTTTTGGCACATATGGTCAATTGAATGTTTATCCCAACCCTCTCATTTGGCACTAGTTTCAGTCCGAATTGTGCAAGTCACCTAAGGTCACGAATCGTCCCGAACGTGTAGCCCAAATTGTGAAAATTTCAAACCGCTACTGCTTGCTTGTTTGAGTAGGTAGCCATCTGAAACTTGGCATATATAAAGGTCATTAACATGTCTACATGCATGCACAATCTTATGTCAACTGATTGCATAACTTGCGAACTATAGGCCATCGAAATTTTTGTAAACAAAAGTTTGTGCGACTTTAGCTCCCAAACGGAATAAAAGCTAAAGCTGAAATAGCCTTCATTCTATTTCACTTATTTGTGTCTACACATGTATATGTTTTGCAGAGACTCAAAGCTCTTGAGAATGGAGAAAATGAGGTGTCAATTTTGCATTGGACCCTATGGGAAAATGCATTAAACGCCTACTGCTCCGACGTTCAGCGACCGATAACATCCATCTTTACACTGTAAACGGTAATTACATAGGTACATGCCTGGGGCAAATAACAGCGCAAATAATTGTCCATGTGCAGAGTAATAAAGGAGCAAACTTTTATATATGGGCCTGCAGAGGAAGTTATTCTTAAAAGGTGACTTTCACGAATCGTTCTGAAACTGTGCTAAATTACAGATAATTCCCATATATTTCTTGGGAGAAAATGCCCTGAAATTCTCCTTTCTCCGTTGTCGAGATATTCGAGGGCAAAGTCGTGCAGTTTTCGACTTCCAGGGGCTATAACTCGAAAACTAAAGAACGAGAATTTTTGGCACATATGGTCAATTGAATGTTTATCCCAACCCTCTCATTTGGCACTAGTTTCAGCCCGAATTGTGCAAGTCACCTAAGGTCACGAATCGTCCCGAACGTGTAGCCCAAATTGTGAAAATTTCAAACCGCTACTGCTTGCTTGTTTGAGTAGGTAGCCATCTGAAACTTGGCAAATATAAAGGTCATTAACATGTCTACATGCATGCACAATCTTATGTCAACTGATTGCATAACTTGCGAACTATAGGCCATCGAAATTTTTGTAAACAAAAGTTTGTGCGACTTTAGCTCCCAAACGGAATAAAAGCTAAAGCTGAAATAGCCTTCATTCTATTTCACTTATTTGTGTCTACACATGTATATGTTTTGCAGAGACTCAAAGCTCTTGAGAATGGAGAAAATGAGGTGTCAATTTTGCATTGGACCCTATGGGAAAATGCATTAAACGCCTACTGCTCCGACGTTCAGCGACCGATAACATCCATCTTTACACTGTAAACGGTAATTACATAGGTACATGCGTGGGGCAAATAACAGCGCAAATAATTGTCCATGTGCAGAGTAATAAAGGAGCAAACTTTTATATATGGGCCTGCAGTGGAAGTTATTCTTAAAAGGTGACTTTCACGAATCGTTCTGAAACTGTGCTAAATTACAGATAATTCCCATATATTTCTTGGGAGAAAATGCCCTGAAATTCTCCTTTCTCCGTTGTCGAGATATTCGAGGGCAAGTCGTGCAGTTTTCGACTTCCAGGGGCTATAACTCGAAAACTAAAGAACGAGAATTTTTGGCACATATGGTCAATTGAATGTTTATCCCAACCCTCTCATTTGGCACTAGTTTCAGCCCGAATTGTGCAAGTCACCTAAGGTCACGAATCGTCCCGAACGTGTAGCCCAAATTGTGAAAATTTCAAACCGCTACTGCTTGCTTGTTTGAGTAGGTAGCCATCTGAAACTTGGCATATATAAAGGTCATTAACATGTCTACATGCATGCACAATCTTATGTCAACTGATTGCATAACTTGCGAACTATAGGCCATCGAAATTTTTGTAAACAAAAGTTTGTGCGACTTTAGCTCCCAAACGGAATAAAAGCTAAAGCTGAAATAGCCTTCATTCTATTATACTTATTTGTGTCTACACATGTATATGTTTTGCAGAGACTCAAAGCTCTTGAGAATGGAGAAAATGAGGTGTCAATTTTGCATTGGACCCTATGGGAAAATGCATTAAACGCCTACTGCTCCGACGTTCAGCGACCGATAACATCCATCTTTACACTGTAAACGGTAATTACATAGGTACATGCCTGGGGCAAATAACAGCGCAAATAATTGTCCATGTGCAGAGTAATAAAGGAGCAAACTTTTATATATGGGCCTGCAGTGGAAGTTATTCTTAAAAGGTGACTTTCACGAATCGTTCTGAAACTGTGCTAAATTACAGATAATTCCCATATATTTCTTGGGAGAAAATGCCCTGAAATTCTCCTTTCTCCGTTGTCGAGATATTCGAGGGCAAAGTCGTGCAGTTTTCGACTTCCAGGGGCTATAACTCGAAAACTAAAGAACGAGAATTTTTGGCACATATGGTCAATTGAATGTTTATCCCAACCCTCTCATTTGGCACTAGTTTCAGTCCGAATTGTGCAAGTCACCTAAGGTCACGAATCGTCCCGAACGTGTAGCCCAAATTGTGAAAATTTCAAACCGCTACTGCTTGCTTGTTTGAGTAGGTAGCCATCTGAAACTTGGCATATATAAAGGTCATTAACATGTCTACATGCATGCACAATCTTATGTCAACTGATTGCATAACTTGCGAACTATAGGCCATCGAAATTTTTGTAAACAAAAGTTTGTGCGACTTTAGCTCCCAAACGGAATAAAAGCTAAAGCTGAAATAGCCTTCATTCTATTTCACTTATTTGTGTCTACACATGTATATGTTTTGCAGAGACTCAAAGCTCTTGAGAATGGAGAAAATGAGGTGTCAATTTTGCATTGGACCCTATGGGAAAATGCATTAAACGCCTACTGCTCCGACGTTCAGCGACCGATAACATCCATCTTTACACTGTAAACGGTAATTACATAGGTACATGCCTGGGGCAAATAACAGCGCAAATAATTGTCCATGTGCAGAGTAATAAAGGAGCAAACTTTTATATATGGGCCTGCAGAGGAAGTTATTCTTAAAAGGTGACTTTCACGAATCGTTCTGAAACTGTGCTAAATTACAGATAATTCCCATATATTTCTTGGGAGAAAATGCCCTGAAATTCTCCTTTCTCCGTTGTCGAGATATTCGAGGGCAAAGTCGTGCAGTTTTCGACTTCCAGGGGCTATAACTCGAAAACTAAAGAACGAGAATTTTTGGCACATATGGTCAATTGAATGTTTATCCCAACCCTCTCATTTGGCACTAGTTTCAGCCCGAATTGTGCAAGTCACCTAAGGTCACGAATCGTCCCGAACGTGTAGCCCAAATTGTGAAAATTTCAAACCGCTACTGCTTGCTTGTTTGAGTAGGTAGCCATCTGAAACTTGGCATATATAAAGGTCATTAACATGTCTACATGCATGCACAATCTTATGTCAACTGATTGCATAACTTGCGAACTATAGGCCATCGAAATTTTTGTAAACAAAAGTTTGTGCGACTTTAGCTCCCAAACGGAATAAAAGCTAAAGCTGAAATAGCCTTCATTCTATTTCACTTATTTGTGTCTACACATGTATATGTTTTGCAGAGACTCAAAGCTCTTGAGAATGGAGAAAATGAGGTGTCAATTTTGCATTGGACCCTATGGGAAAATGCATTAAACGCCTACTGCTCCGACGTTCAGCGACCGATAACATCCATCTTTACACTGTAAACGGTAATTACATAGGTACATGCCTGGGGCAAATAACAGCGCAAATAATTGTCCATGTGCAGAGTAATAAAGGAGCAAACTTTTATATATGGGCCTGCAGTGGAAGTTATTCTGAAAAGGTGACTTTCACGAATCGTTCTGAAACTGTGCTAAATTACAGATAATTCCCATATATTTCTTGGGAGAAAATGCCCTGAAATTCTCCTTTCTCCGTTGTCGAGATATTCGAGGGCAAAGTCGTGCAGTTTTCGACTTCCAGGGGCTATAACTCGAAAACTAAAGAACGAGAATTTTTGGCACATATGGTCAATTGAATGTTTATCCCAACCCTCTCATTTGGCACTAGTTTCAGCCCGAATTGTGCAAGTCACCTAAGGTCACGAATCGTCCCGAACGTGTAGCCCAAATTGTGAAAATTTCAAACCGCTACTGCTTGCTTGTTTGAGTAGGTAGCCATCTGAAACTTGGCATATATAAAGGTCATTAACATGTCTACATGCATGCACAATCTTATGTCAACTGATTGCATAACTTGCGAACTATAGGCCATTGAAATTTTTGTAAACAAAAGTTTGTGCGACTTTAGCTCCCAAACGGAATAAAAGCTAAAGCTGAAATAGCCTTCATTCTATTTCACTTATTTGTGTCTACACATGTATATGTTTTGCAGAGACTCAAAGCTCTTGAGAATGGAGAAAATGAGGTGTCAATTTTGCATTGGACCCTATGGGAAAATGCATTAAACGCCTACTGCTCCGACGTTCAGCGACCGATAACATCCATCTTTACACTGTAAACGGTAATTACATAGGTACATGCCTGGGGCAAATAACAGCGCAAATAATTGTCCATGTGCAGAGTAATAAAGGAGCAAACTTTTATATATGGGCCTGCAGTGGAAGTTATTCTTAAAAGGTGACTTTCACGAATCGTTCTGAAACTGTGCTAAATTACAGATAGTTCCCATATATTTCTTGGGAGAAAATGCCCTGAAATTCTCCTTTCTCCGTTGTCGAGATATTCGAGGGCAAAGTCGTGCAGTTTTCGACTTCCAGGGGCTATAACTCGAAAACTAAAGAACGAGAATTTTTGGCACATATGGTCAATTGAATGTTTATCCCAACCCTCTCATTGGGCACTAGTTTCAGCCCGAATTGTGCAAGTCACCTAAGGTCACGAATCGTCCCGAACGTGTAGCCCAAATTGTGAAAATTTCAAACCGCTACTGCTTGCTTGTTTGAGTAGGTAGCCATCTGAAACTTGGCATATATAAAGGTCATTAACATGTCTACATGCATGCACAATCTTATGTTAACTGATTGCATAACTTGCGAACTATAGGCCATCGAAATTTTTGTAAACAAAAGTTTGTGCGACTTTAGCTCCCAAACGGAATAAAAGCTAAAGCTGAAATAGCCTTCATTCTATTTCACTTATTTGTGTCTACACATGTATATGTTTTGCAGAGACTCAAAGCTCTTGAGAATGGAGAAAATGAGGTGTCAATTTTGCATTGGACCCTATGGGAAAATGAATTAAACGCCTACTGCTCCGACGTTCAGCGACCGATAACATCCATCTTTACACTGTAAACGGTAATTACATAGGTACATGCCTGGGACAAATAACAGCGCAAATAATTGTCCATGTGCAGAGTAATAAAGGAGCAAACTTTTATATATGGGCCTGCAGTGGAAGTTATTCTTAAAAGGTGACTTTCACGAATCGTTCTGAAACTGTGCTAAATTACAGATAATTCCCATATATTTCTTGGGAGAAAATGCCCTGAAATTCTCCTTTCTCCGTTGTCGAGATATTCGAGGGCAAAGTCGTGCAGTTTTCGACTTCCAGGGGCTATAACTCGAAAACTAAAGAACGAGAATTTTTGGCACATATGGTCAATTGAATGTTTATCCCAACCCTCTCATTTGGCACTAGTTTCAGCCCGAATTGTGCAAGTCACCTAAGGTCACGAATCGTCCCGAACGTGTAGCCCAAATTGTGAAAATTTCAAACCGCTACTGCTTGCTTGTTTGAGTAGGTAGCCATCTGAAACTTGGCATATATAAAGGTCATTAACATGTCTACATGCATGCACAATCTTATTTCAACTGATTGCATAACTTGCGAACTATAGGCCATCGAAATTTTTGTAAACAAAAGTTTGTGCGACTTTAGCTCCCAAACGGAATAAAAGCTAAAGCTGAAATAGCCTTCATTCTATTTCACTTATTTGTGTCTACACATGTATATGTTTTGCAGAGACTCAAAGCTCTTGAGAATGGAGAAAATGAGGTGTCAATTTTGCATTGGACCCTATGGGAAAATGCATTAAACGCCTACTGCTCCGACGTTCAGCGACCGATAACATCCATCTTTACACTGTAAACGGTAATTACATAGGTACATGCCTGGGACAAATAACAGCGCAAATAATTGTCCATGTGCAGAGTAATAAAGGAGCAAACTTTTATATATGGGCCTGCAGTGGAAGTTATTCTTAAAAGGTGACTTTCACGAATCGTTCTGAAACTGTGCTAAATTACAGATAATTCCCATATATTTCTTGGGAGAAAATGCCCTGAAATTCTCCTTTCTCCGTTGTCGAGATATTCGAGGGCAAAGTCGTGCAGTTTTCGACTTCCAGGGGCTATAACTCGAAAACTAAAGAACGAGAATTTTTGGCACATATGGTCAATTGAATGTTTATCCCAACCCTCTCATTTGGCACTAGTTTCAGCCCGAATTGTGCAAGTCACCTAAGGTCACGAATCGTCCCGAACGTGTAGCCCAAATTGTGAAAATTTCAAACCGCTACTGCTTGCTTGTTTGAGTAGGTAGCCATCTGAAACTTGGCATATATAAAGGTCATTAACATGTCTACATGCATGCACAATCTTATGTCAACTGATTGCATAACTTGCGAACTATAGGCCATCGAAATTTTTGTAAACAAAAGTTTGTGCGACTTTAGCTCCCAAACGGAATAAAAGCTAAAGCTGAAATAGCCTTCATTCTATTTCACTTATTTGTGTCTACACATGTATATGTTTTGCAGAGACTCAAAGCTCTTGAGAATGGAGAAAATGAGGTGTCAATTTTGCATTGGACCCTCTGGGAAAATGCATTAAACGCCTGCTGCTCCGACGTTCAGCGACCGATAACATCCATCTTTACACTGTAAACGGTAATTACATAGGTACATGCCTGGGGCAAATAACAGCGCAAATAATTGTCCATGTGCAGAGTAATAAAGGAGCAAACTTTTATATATGGGCCTGCAGTGGAAGTTATTCTTAAAAGGTGACTTTCACGAATCGTTCTGAAACTGTGCTAAATTACAGATAATTCCCATATATTTCTTGGGAGAAAATGCCCTGAAATTCTCCTTTCTCCGTTGTCGAGATATTCGAGGGCAAAGTCGTGCAGTTTTCGACTTCCAGGGGCTATAACTCGAAAACTAAAGAACGAGAATTTTTGGCACATATGGTCAATTGAATGTTTATCCCAACCCTCTCATTGGGCACTAGTTTCAGCCCGAATTGTGCAAGTCACCTAAGGTCACGAATCGTCCCGAACGTGTAGCCCAAATTGTGAAAATTTCAAACCGCTACTGCTTGCTTGTTTGAGTAGGTAGCCATCTGAAACTTGGCATATATAAAGGTCATTAACATGTCTACATGCATGCACAATCTTATGTTAACTGATTGCATAACTTGCGAACTATAGGCCATCGAAATTTTTGTAAACAAAAGTTTGTGCGACTTTAGCTCCCAAACGGAATAAAAGCTAAAGCTGAAATAGCCTTCATTCTATTTCACTTATTTGTGTCTACACATGTATATGTTTTGCAGAGACTCAAAGCTCTTGAGAATGGAGAAAATGAGGTGTCAATTTTGCATTGGACCCTATGGGAAAATGAATTAAACGCCTACTGCTCCGACGTTCAGCGACCGATAACATCCATCTTTACACTGTAAACGGTAATTACATAGGTACATGCCTGGGACAAATAACAGCGCAAATAATTGTCCATGTGCAGAGTAATAAAGGAGCAAACTTTTATATATGGGCCTGCAGTGGAAGTTATTCTTAAAAGGTGACTTTCACGAATCGTTCTGAAACTGTGCTAAATTACAGATAATTCCCATATATTTCTTGGGAGAAAATGCCCTGAAATTCTCCTTTCTCCGTTGTCGAGATATTCGAGGGCAAAGTCGTGCAGTTTTCGACTTCCAGGGGCTATAACTCGAAAACTAAAGAACGAGAATTTTTGGCACATATGGTCAATTGAATGTTTATCCCAACCCTCTCATTTGGCACTAGTTTCAGCCCGAATTGTGCAAGTCACCTAAGGTCACGAATCGTCCCGAACGTGTAGCCCAAATTGTGAAAATTTCAAACCGCTACTGCTTGCTTGTTTGAGTAGGTAGCCATCTGAAACTTGGCATATATAAAGGTCATTAACATGTCTACATGCATGCACAATCTTATTTCAACTGATTGCATAACTTGCGAACTATAGGCCATCGAAATTTTTGTAAACAAAAGTTTGTGCGACTTTAGCTCCCAAACGGAATAAAAGCTAAAGCTGAAATAGCCTTCATTCTATTTCACTTATTTGTGTCTACACATGTATATGTTTTGCAGAGACTCAAAGCTCTTGAGAATGGAGAAAATGAGGTGTCAATTTTGCATTGGACCCTCTGGGAAAATGCATTAAACGCCTGCTGCTCCGACGTTCAGCGACCGATAACATCCATCTTTACACTGTAAACGGTAATTACATAGGTACATGCCTGGGGCAAATAACAGCGCAAATAATTGTCCATGTGCAGAGTAATAAAGGAGCAAACTTTTATATATGGGCCTGCAGTGGAAGTTATTCTTAAAAGGTGACTTTCACGAATCGTTCTGAAACTGTGCTAAATTACAGATAATTCCCATATATTTCTTGGGAGAAAATGCCCTGAAATTCTCCTTTCTCCGTTGTCGAGATATTCGAGGGCAAAGTCGTGCAGTTTTCGACTTCCAGGGGCTATAACTCGAAAACTAAAGAACGAGAATTTTTGGCACATATGGTCAATTGAATGTTTATCCCAACCCTCTCATTTGGCACTAGTTTCAGCCCGAATTGTGCAAGTCACCTAAGGTCACGAATCGTCCCGAACGTGTAGCCCAAATTGTGAAAATTTCAAACCGCTACTGCTTGCTTGTTTGAGTAGGTAGCCATCTGAAACTTGGCATATATAAAGGTCATTAACATGTCTACATGCATGCACAATCTTATGTCAACTGATTGCATAACTTGCGAACTATAGGCCATCGAAATTTTTGTAAACAAAAGTTTGTGCGACTTTAGCTCCCAAACGGAATAAAAGCTAAAGCTGAAATAGCCTTCATTCTATTTCACTTATTTGTGTCTACACATGTATATGTTTTGCAGAGACTCAAAGCTCTTGAGAATGGAGAAAATGAGGTGTCAATTTTGCATTGGACCCTATGGGAAAATGCATTAAACGCCTACTGCTCCGACGTTCAGCGACCGATAACATCCATCTTTACACTGTAAACGGTAATTACATAGGTACATGCGTGGGGCAAATAACAGCGCAAATAATTGTCCATGTGCAGAGTAATAAAGGAGCAAACTTTTATATATGGGCCTGCAGTGGAAGTTATTCTTAAAAGGTGACTTTCACGAATCGTTCTGAAACTGTGCTAAATTACAGATAATTCCCATATATTTCTTGGGAGAAAATGCCCTGAAATTCTCCTTTCTCCGTTGTCGAGATATTCGAGGGCAAAGTCGTGCAGTTTTCGACTTCCAGGGGCTATAACTCGAAAACTAAAGAACGAGAATTTTTGGCACATATGGTCAATTGAATGTTTATCCCAACCCTCTCATTTGGCACTAGTTTCAGCCCGAATTGTGCAAGTCACCTAAGGTCACGAATCGTCCCGAACGTGTAGCCCAAATTGTGAAAATTTCAAACCGCTACTGCTTGCTTGTTTGAGTAGGTAGCCATCTGAAACTTGGCATATATAAAGGTCATTAACATGTCTACATGCATGCACAATCTTATGTCAACTGATTGCATAACTTGCGAACTATAGGCCATCGAAATTTTTGTAAACAAAAGTTTGTGCGACTTTAGCTCCCAAACGGAATAAAAGCTAAAGCTGAAATAGCCTTCATTCTATTTCACTTATTTGTGTCTACACATGTATATGTTTTGCAGAGACTCAAAGCTCTTGAGAATGGAGAAAATGAGGTGTCAATTTTGCATTGGACCCTCTGGGAAAATGCATTAAACGCCTGCTGCTCCGACGTTCAGCGACCGATAACATCCATCTTTACACTGTAAACGGTAATTACATAGGTACATGCCTGGGGCAAATAACAGCGCAAATAATTGTCCATGTGCAGAGTAATAAAGGAGCAAACTTTTATATATGGGCCTGCAGTGGAAGTTATTCTTAAAAGGTGACTTTCACGAATCGTTCTGAAACTGTGCTAAATTACAGATAATTCCCATATATTTCTTGGGAGAAAATGCCCTGAAATTCTCCTTTCTCCGTTGTCGAGATATTCGAGGGCAAAGTCGTGCAGTTTTCGACTTCCAGGGGCTATAACTCGAAAACTAAAGAACGAGAATTTTTGGCACATATGGTCAATTGAATGTTTATCCCAACCCTCTCATTTGGCACTAGTTTCAGCCCGAATTGTGCAAGTCACCTAAGGTCACGAATCGTCCCGAACGTGTAGCCCAAATTGTGAAAATTTCAAACCGCTACTGCTTGCTTGTTTGAGTAGGTAGCCATCTGAAACTTGGCATATATAAAGGTCATTAACATGTCTACATGCATGCACAATCTTATGTCAACTGATTGCATAACTTGCGAACTATAGGCCATCGAAATTTTTGTAAACAAAAGTTTGTGCGACTTTAGCTCCCAAACGGAATAAAAGCTAAAGCTGAAATAGCCTTCATTCTATTTCACTTATTTGTGTCTACACATGTATATGTTTTGCAGAGACTCAAAGCTCTTGAGAATGGAGAAAATGAGGTGTCAATTTTGCATTGGACCCTATGGGAAAATGCATTAAACGCCTACTGCTCCGACGTTCAGCGACCGATAACATCCATCTTTACACTGTAAACGGTAATTACATAGGTACATGCGTGGGGCAAATAACAGCGCAAATAATTGTCCATGTGCAGAGTAATAAAGGAGCAAACTTTTATATATGGGCCTGCAGTGGAAGTTATTCTTAAAAGGTGACTTTCACGAATCGTTCTGAAACTGTGCTAAATTACAGATAATTCCCATATATTTCTTGGGAGAAAATGCCCTGAAATTCTCCTTTCTCCGTTGTCGAGATATTCGAGGGCAAAGTCGTGCAGTTTTCGACTTCCAGGGGCTATAACTCGAAAACTAAAGAACGAGAATTTTTGGCACATATGGTCAATTGAATGTTTATCCCAACCCTCTCATTTGGCACTAGTTTCAGCCCGAATTGTGCAAGTCACCTAAGGTCACGAATCGTCCCGAACGTGTAGCCCAAATTGTGAAAATTTCAAACCGCTACTGCTTGCTTGTTTGAGTAGGTAGCCATCTGAAACTTGGCATATATAAAGGTCATTAACATGTCTACATGCATGCACAATCTTATGTCAACTGATTGCATAACTTGCGAACTATAGGCCATCGAAATTTTTGTAAACAAAAGTTTGTGCGACTTTAGCTCCCAAACGGAATAAAAGCTAAAGCTGAAATAGCCTTCATTCTATTTCACTTATTTGTGTCTACACATGTATATGTTTTGCAGAGACTCAAAGCTCTTGAGAATGGAGAAAATGAGGTGTCAATTTTGCATTGGACCCTATGGGAAAATGCATTAAACGCCTACTGCTCCGACGTTCAGCGACCGATAACATCCATCTTTACACTGTAAACGGTAATTACATAGGTACATGCCTGGGGCAAATAACAGCGCAAATAATTGTCCATGTGCAGAGTAATAAAGGAGCAAACTTTTATATATGGGCCTGCAGTGGAAGTTATTCTTAAAAGGTGACTTTCACGAATCGTTCTGAAACTGTGCTAAATTACAGATAATTCCCATATATTTCTTGGGAGAAAATGCCTTGAAATTCTCCTTTCTCCGTTGTCGAGATATTCGAGGGCAAAGTCGTGCAGTTTTCGACTTCCAGGGGCTATAACTCGAAAACTAAAGAACGAGAGTTTTTGGCACATATGGTCAATTGAATGTTTATCCCAACCCTCTCATTTGGCACTAGTTTCAGCCCGAATTGTGCAAGTCACCTAAGGTCACGAATCGTCCCGAACGTGTAGCCCAAATTGTGAAAATTTCAAACCGCTACTGCTTGCTTGTTTGAGTAGGTAGCCATCTGAAACTTGGCATATATAAAGGTCATTAACATGTCTACATGCATGCACAATCTTATGTCAACTGATTGCATAACTTGCGAACTATAGGCCATCGAAATTTTTGTAAACAAAAGTTTGTGCGACTTTAGCTCCCAAACGGAATAAAAGCTAAAGCTGAAATAGCCTTCATTCTATTTCACTTATTTGTGTCTACACATGTATATGTTTTGCAGAGACTCAAAGCTCTTGAGAATGGAGAAAATGAGGTGTCAATTTTGCATTGGACCCTATGGGAAAATGCATTAAACGCCTACTGCTCCGACGTTCAGCGGCCGATAACATCCATCTTTACACTGTAAACGGTAATTACATAGGTACATGCCTGGGGCAAATAACAGCGCAAATAATTGTCCATGTGCAGAGTAATAAAGGAGCAAACTTTTATATATGGGCCTGCAGTGGAAGTTATTCTTAAAAGGTGACTTTCACGAATCGTTCTGAAACTGTGCTAAATTACAGATAATTCCCATATATTTCTTGGGAGAAAATGCCTTGAAATTCTCCTTTCTCCGTTGTCGAGATATTCGAGGGCAAAGTCGTGCAGTTTTCGACTTCCAGGGGCTATAACTCGAAAACTAAAGAACGAGAATTTTTGGCACATATGGTCAATTGAATGTTTATCCCAACCCTCTCATTTGGCACTAGTTTCAGCCCGAATTGTGCAAGTCACCTAAGGTCACGAATCGTCCCGAACGTGTAGCCCAAATTGTGAAAATTTCAAACCGCTACTGCTTGCTTGTTTGAGTAGGTAGCCATCTGAAACTTGGCATATATAAAGGTCATTAACATGTCTACATGCATGCACAATCTTATGTCAACTGATTGCATAACTTGCGAACTATAGGCCATCGAAATTTTTGTAAACAAAAGTTTGTGCGACTTTAGCTCCCAAACGGAATAAAAGCTAAAGCTGAAATAGCCTTCATTCTATTTCACTTATTTGTGTCTACACATGTATATGTTTTGCAGAGACTCAAAGCTCTTGAGAATGGAGAAAATGAGGTGTCAATTTTGCATTGGACCCTATGGGAAAATGCATTAAACGCCTACTGCTCCGACGTTCAGCGACCGATAACATCCATCTTTACACTGTAAACGGTAATTACATAGGTACATGCCTGGGGCAAATAACAGCGCAAATAATTGTCCATGTGCAGAGTAATAAAGGAGCAAACTTTTATATATGGGCCTGCAGTGGAAGTTATTCTTAAAAGGTGACTTTCACGAATCGTTCTGAAACTGTGCTAAATTACAGATAATTCCCATATATTTCTTGGGAGAAAATGCCCTGAAATTCTCCTTTCTCCGTTGTCGAGATATTCGAGGGCAAAGTCGTGCAGTTTTCGACTTCCAGGGGCTATAACTCGAAAACTAAAGAACGAGAATTTTTGGCACATATGGTCAATTGAATGTTTATCCCAACCCTCTCATTTGGCACTAGTTTCAGCCCGAATTGTGCAAGTCACCTCAGGTCACGAATCGTCCCGAACGTGTAGCCCAAATTGTGAAAATTTCAAACCGCTACTGCTTGCTTGTTTGAGTAGGTAGCCATCTGAAACTTGGCATATATAAAGGTCATTAACATGTCTACATGCATGCACAATCTTATGTCAACTGATTGCATAACTTGCGAACTATAGGCCATCGAAATTTTTGTAAACAAAAGTTTGTGCGACTTTAGCTCCCAAACGGAATAAAAGCTAAAGCTGAAATAGCCTTCATTCTATTTCACTTATTTGTGTCTACACATGTATATGTTTTGCAGAGACTCAAAGCTCTTGAGAATGGAGAAAATGAGGTGTCAATTTTGCATTGGACCCTATGGGAAAATGCATTAAACGCCTACTGCTCCGACGTTCAGCGACCGATAACATCCATCTTTACACTGTAAACGGTAATTACATAGGTACATGCCTGGGGCAAATAACAGCGCAAATAATTGTCCATGTGCAGAGTAATAAAGGAGCAAACTTTTATATATGGGCCTGCAGTGGAAGTTATTCTTAAAAGGTGACTTTCACGAATCGTTCTGAAACTGTGCTAAATTACAGATAATTCCCATATATTTCTTGGGAGAAAATGCCCTGAAATTCTCCTTTCTCCGTTGTCGAGATATTCGAGGGCAAAGTCGTGCAGTTTTCGACTTCCAGGGGCTATAACTCGAAAACTAAAGAACGAGAATTTTTGGCACATATGGTCAATTGAATGTTTATCCCAACCCTCTCATTTGGCACTAGTTTCAGCCCGAATTGTGCAAGTCACCTAAGGTCACGAATCGTCCCGAACGTGTAGCCCAAATTGTGAAAATTTCAAACCGCTACTGCTTGCTTGTTTGAGTAGGTAGCCATCTGAAACTTGGCATATATAAAGGTCATTAACATGTCTACATGCATGCACAATCTTATGTCAACTGATTGCATAACTTGCGAACTATAGGCCATCGAAATTTTTGTAAACAAAAGTTTGTGCGACTTTAGCTCCCAAACGGAATAAAAGCTAAAGCTGAAATAGCCTTCATCTATTTCACTTATTTGTGTCTACACATGTATATGTTTTGCAGAGACTCAAAGCTCTTGAGAATGGAGAAAATGAGGTGTCAATTTTGCATTGGACCCTATGGGAAAATGCATTAAACGCCTACTGCTCCGACGTTCAGCGACCGATAACATCCATCTTTACACTGTAAACGGTAATTACATAGGTACATGCCTGGGGCAAATAACAGCGCAAATAATTGTCCATGTGCAGAGTAATAAAGGAGCAAACTTTTATATATGGGCCTGCAGTGGAAGTTATTCTTAAAAGGTGACTTTCACGAATCGTTCTGAAACTGTGCTAAATTACAGATAATTCCCATATATTTCTTGGGAGAAAATGCCTTGAAATTCTCCTTTCTCCGTTGTCGAGATATTCGAGGGCAAAGTCGTGCAGTTTTCGACTTCCAGGGGCTATAACTCGAAAACTAAAGAACGAGAATTTTTGGCACATATGGTCAATTGAATGTTTATCCCAACCCTCTCATTTGGCACTAGTTTCAGCCCGAATTGTGCAAGTCACCTAAGGTCACGAATCGTCCCGAACGTGTAGCCCAAATTGTGAAAATTTCAAACCGCTACTGCTTGCTTGTTTGAGTAGGTAGCCATCTGAAACTTGGCATATATAAAGGTCATTAACATGTCTACATGCATGCACAATCTTATGTCAACTGATTGCATAACTTGCGAACTATAGGCCATCGAAATTTTTGTAAACAAAAGTTTGTGCGACTTTAGCTCCCAAACGGAATAAAAGCTAAAGCTGAAATAGCCTTCATTCTATTTCACTTATTTGTGTCTACACATGTATATGTTTTGCAGAGACTCAAAGCTCTTGAGAATGGAGAAAATGAGGTGTCAATTTTGCATTGGACCCTATGGGAAAATGCATTAAACGCCTACTGCTCCGACGTTCAGCGGCCGATAACATCCATCTTTACACTGTAAACGGTAATTACATAGGTACATGCCTGGGGCAAATAACAGCGCAAATAATTGTCCATGTGCAGAGTAATAAAGGAGCAAACTTTTATATATGGGCCTGCAGTGGAAGTTATTCTTAAAAGGTGACTTTCACGAATCGTTCTGAAACTGTGCTAAATTACAGATAATTCCCATATATTTCTTGGGAGAAAATGCCCTGAAATTCTCCTTTCTCCGTTGTCGAGATATTCGAGGGCAAAGTCGTGCAGTTTTCGACTTCCAGGGGCTATAACTCGAAAACTAAAGAACGAGAATTTTTGGCACATATGGTCAATTGAATGTTTATCCCAACCCTCTCATTTGGCACTAGTTTCAGCCCGAATTGTGCAAGTCACCTAAGGTCACGAATCGTCCCGAACGTGTAGCCCAAATTGTGAAAATTTCAAACCGCTACTGCTTGCTTGTTTGAGTAGGTAGCCATCTGAAACTTGGCATATATAAAGGTCATTAACATGTCTACATGCATGCACAATCTTATGTCAACTGATTGCATAACTTGCGAACTATAGGCCATCGAAATTTTTGTAAACAAAAGTTTGTGCGACTTTAGCTCCCAAACGGAATAAAAGCTAAAGCTGAAATAGCCTTCATTCTATTTCACTTATTTGTGTCTACACATGTATATGTTTTGCAGAGACTCAAAGCTCTTGAGAATGGAGAAAATGAGGTGTCAATTTTGCATTGGACCCTATGGGAAAATGCATTAAACGCCTACTGCTCCGACGTTCAGCGACCGATAACATCCATCTTTACACTGTAAACGGTAATTACATAGGTACATGCCTGGGGCAAATAACAGCGCAAATAATTGTCCATGTGCAGAGTAATAAAGGAGCAAACTTTTATATATGGGCCTGCAGTGGAAGTTATTCTTAAAAGGTGACTTTCACGAATCGTTCTGAAACTGTGCTAAATTACAGATAATTCCCATATATTTCTTGGGAGAAAATGCCCTGAAATTCTCCTTTCTCCGTTGTCGAGATATTCGAGGGCAAAGTCGTGCAGTTTTCGACTTCCAGGGGCTATAACTCGAAAACTAAAGAACGAGAATTTTTGGCACATATGGTCAATTGAATGTTTATCCCAACCCTCTCATTTGGCACTAGTTTCAGCCCGAATTGTGCAAGTCACCTAAGGTCACGAATCGTCCCGAACGTGTAGCCCAAATTGTGAAAATTTCAAACCGCTACTGCTTGCTTGTTTGAGTAGGTAGCCATCTGAAACTTGGCATATATAAAGGTCATTAACATGTCTACATGCATGCACAATCTTATGTCAACTGATTGCATAACTTGCGAACTATAGGCCATCGAAATTTTTGTAAACAAAAGTTTGTGCGACTTTAGCTCCCAAACGGAATAAAAGCTAAAGCTGAAATAGCCTTCATTCTATTTCACTTATTTGTGTCTACACATGTATATGTTTTGCAGAGACTCAAAGCTCTTGAGAATGGAGAAAATGAGGTGTCAATTTTGCATTGGACCCTATGGGAAAATGCATTAAACGCCTACTGCTCCGACGTTCAGCGACCGATAACATCCATCTTTACACTGTAAACGGTAATTACATAGGTACATGCCTGGGGCAAATAACAGCGCAAATAATTGTCCATGTGCAGAGTAATAAAGGAGCAAACTTTTATATATGGGCCTGCAGTGGAAGTTATTCTTAAAAGGTGACTTTCACGAATCGTTCTGAAACTGTGCTAAATTACAGATAATTCCCATATATTTCTTGGGAGAAAATGCCCTGAAATTCTCCTTTCTCCGTTGTCGAGATATTCGAGGGCAAAGTCGTGCAGTTTTCGACTTCCAGGGGCTATAACTCGAAAACTAAAGAACGAGAATTTTTGGCACATATGGTCAATTAAATGTTTATCCCAACCCTCTCATTTGGCACTAGTTTCAGCCCGAATTGTGCAAGTCACCTAAGGTCACGAATCGTCCCGAACGTGTAGCCCAAATTGTGAAAATTTCAAACCGCTACTGCTTGCTTGTTTGAGTAGGTAGCCATCTGAAACTTGGCATATATAAAGGTCATTAACATGTCTACATGCATGCACAATCTTATGTCAACTGATTGCATAACTTGCGAACTATAGGCCATCGAAATTTTTGTAAACAAAAGTTTGTGCGACTTTAGCTCCCAAACGGAATAAAAGCTAAAGCTGAAATAGCCTTCATTCTATTTCACTTATTTGTGTCTACACATGTATATGTTTTGCAGAGACTCAAAGCTCTTGAGAATGGAGAAAATGAGGTGTCAATTTTGCATTGGACCCTATGGGAAAATGCATTAAACGCCTACTGCTCCGACGTTCAGCGACCGATAACATCCATCTTTACACTGTAAACGGTAATTACATAGGTACATGCCTGGGGCAAATAACAGCGCAAATAATTGTCCATGTGCAGAGTAATAAAGGAGCAAACTTTTATATATGGGCCTGCAGTGGAAGTTATTCTTAAAAGGTGACTTTCACGAATCGTTCTGAAACTGTGCTAAATTACAGATAATTCCCATATATTTCTTGGGAGAAAATGCCCTGAAATTCTCCTTTCTCCGTTGTCGAGATATTCGAGGGCAAAGTCGTGCAGTTTTCGACTTCCAGGGGCTATAACTCGAAAACTAAAGAACGAGAATTTTTGGCACATATGGTCAATTGAATGTTTATCCCAACCCTCTCATTTGGCACTAGTTTCAGCCCGAATTGTGCAAGTCACCTAAGGTCACGAATCGTCCCGAACGTGTAGCCCAAATTGTGAAAATTTCAAACCGCTACTGCTTGCTTGTTTGAGTAGGTAGCCATCTGAAACTTGGCATATATAAAGGTCATTAACATGTCTACATGCATGCACAATCTTATGTCAACTGATTGCATAACTTGCGAACTATAGGCCATCGAAATTTTTGTAAACAAAAGTTTGTGCGACTTTAGCTCCCAAACGGAATAAAAGCTAAAGCTGAAATAGCCTTCATTCTATTTCACTTATTTGTGTCTACACATGTATATGTTTTGCAGAGACTCAAAGCTCTTGAGAATGGAGAAAATGAGGTGTCAATTTTGCATTGGACCCTATGGGAAATGCATTAAACGCCTACTGCTCCGACGTTCAGCGACCGATAACATCCATCTTTACACTGTAAACGGTAATTACATAGGTACATGCCTGGGGCAAATAACAGCGCAAATAATTGTCCATGTGCAGAGTAATAAAGGAGCAAACTTTTATATATGGGCCTGCAGTGGAAGTTATTCTTAAAAGGTGACTTTCACGAATCGTTCTGAAACTGTGCTAAATTACAGATAATTCCCATATATTTCTTGGGAGAAAATGCCCTGAAATTCTCCTTTCTCCGTTGTCGAGATATTCGAGGGCAAAGTCGTGCAGTTTTCGACTTCCAGGGGCTATAACTCGAAAACTAAAGAACGAGAATTTTTGGCACATATGGTCAATTGAATGTTTATCCCAACCCTCTCATTTGGCACTAGTTTCAGCCCGAATTGTGCAAGTCACCTAAGGTCACGAATCGTCCCGAACGTGTAGCCCAAATTGTGAAAATTTCAAACCGCTACTGCTTGCTTGTTTGAGTAGGTAGCCATCTGAAACTTGGCATATATAAAGGTCATTAACATGTCTACATGCATGCACAATCTTATGTCAACTGATTGCATAACTTGCGAACTATAGGCCATCGAAATTTTTGTAAACAAAAGTTTGTGCGACTTTAGCTCCCAAACGGAATAAAAGCTAAAGCTGAAATAGCCTTCATTCTATTTCACTTATTTGTGTCTACACATGTATATGTTTTGCAGAGACTCAAAGCTCTTGAGAATGGAGAAAATGAGGTGTCAATTTTGCATTGGACCCTATGGGAAAATGCATTAAACGCCTACTGCTCCGACGTTCAGCGACCGATAACATCCATCTTTACACTGTAAACGGTAATTACATAGGTACATGCCTGGGGCAAATAACAGCGCAAATAATTGTCCATGTGCAGAGTAATAAAGGAGCAAACTTTTATATATGGGCCTGCAGTGGAAGTTATTCTTAAAAGGTGACTTTCACGAATCGTTCTGAAACTGTGCTAAATTACAGATAATTCCCATATATTTCTTGGGAGAAAATGCCCTGAAATTCTCCTTTCTCCGTTGTCGAGATATTCGAGGGCAAAGTCGTGCAGTTTTCGACTTCCAGGGGCTATAACTCGAAAACTAAAGAACGAGAATTTTTGGCACATATGGTCAATTGAATGTTTATCCCAACCCTCTCATTTGGCACTAGTTTCAGCCCGAATTGTGCAAGTCACCTAAGGTCACGAATCGTCCCGAACGTGTAGCCCAAATTGTGAAAATTTCAAACCGCTACTGCTTGCTTGTTTGAGTAGGTAGCCATCTGAAACTTGGCATATATAAAGGTCATTAACATGTCTACATGCATGCACAATCTTATGTCAACTGATTGCATAACTTGCGAACTATAGGCCATCGAAATTTTTGTAAACAAAAGTTTGTGCGACTTTAGCTCCCAAACGGAATAAAAGCTAAAGCTGAAATAGCCTTCATTCTATTTCACTTATTTGTGTCTACACATGTATATGTTTTGCAGAGACTCAAAGCTCTTGAGAATGGAGAAAATGAGGTGTCAATTTTGCATTGGACCCTATGGGAAAATGCATTAAACGCCTACTGCTCCGACGTTCAGCGGCCGATAACATCCATCTTTACACTGTAAACGGTAATTACATAGGTACATGCCTGGGGCAAATAACAGCGCAAATAATTGTCCATGTGCAGAGTAATAAAGGAGCAAACTTTTATATATGGGCCTGCAGTGGAAGTTATTCTTAAAAGGTGACTTTCACGAATCGTTCTGAAACTGTGCTAAATTACAGATAATTCCCATATATTTCTTGGGAGAAAATGCCCTGAAATTCTCCTTTCTCCGTTGTCGAGATATTCGAGGGCAAAGTCGTGCAGTTTTCGACTTCCAGGGGCTATAACTCGAAAACTAAAGAACGAGAATTTTTGGCACATATGGTCAATTGAATGTTTATCCCAACCCTCTCATTTGGCACAAGTTTCAGCCCGAATTGTGCAAGTCACCTAAGGTCACGAATCGTCCCGAACGTGTAGCCCAAATTGTGAAAATTTCAAACCGCTACTGCTTGCTTGTTTGAGTAGGTAGCCATCTGATACTTGGCATATATAAAGGTCATTAACATGTCTACATGCATGCACAATCTTATGTCAACTGATTGCATAACTTGCGAACTATAGGCCATCGAATTTTTTGTAAACAAAAGTTTGTGCGACTTTAGCTCCCAAACGGAATAAAAGCTAAAGCTGAAATAGCCTTCATTCTATTTCACTTATTTGTGTCTACACATGTATATGTTTTGCAGAGACTCAAAGCTCTTGAGAATGGAGAAAATGAGGTGTCAATTTTGCATTGGACCCTATGGGAAAATGCATTAAACGCCTACTGCTCCGACGTTCAGCGACCGATAACATCCATCTTTACACTGTAAACGGTAATTACATAGGTACATGCCTGGGGCAAATAACAGCGCAAATAATTGTCCATGTGCAGAGTAATAAAGGAGCAAACTTTTATATATGGGCCTGCAGTGGAAGTTATTCTTAAAAGGTGACTTTCACGAATCGTTCTGAAACTGTGCTAAATTACAGATAATTCCCATATATTTCTTGGGAGAAAATGCCCTGAAATTCTCCTTTCTCCGTTGTCGAGATATTCGAGGGCAAAGTCGTGCAGTTTTCGACTTCCAGGGGCTATAACTCGAAAACTAAAGAACGAGAATTTTTGGCACATATGGTCAATTGAATGTTTATCCCAACCCTCTCATTTGGCACTAGTTTCAGCCCGAATTGTGCAAGTCACCTAAGGTCACGAATCGTCCCGAACGTGTAGCCCAAATTGTGAAAATTTCAAACCGCTACTGCTTGCTTGTTTGAGTAGGTAGCCATCTGAAACTTGGCATATATAAAGGTCATTAACATGTCTACATGCATGCACAATCTTATGTCAACTGATTGCATAACTTGCGAACTATAGGCCATCGAAATTTTTGTAAACAAAAGTTTGTGCGACTTTAGCTCCCAAACGGAATAAAAGCTAAAGCTGAAATAGCCTTCATTCTATTTCACTTATTTGTGTCTACACATGTATATGTTTTGCAGAGACTCAAAGCTCTTGAGAATGGAGAAAATGAGGTGTCAATTTTGCATTGGACCCTATGGGAAAATGCATTAAACGCCTACTGCTCCGACGTTCAGCGACCGATAACATCCATCTTTACACTGTAAACGGTAATTACATAGGTACATGCCTGGGGCAAATAACAGCGCAAATAATTGTCCATGTGCAGAGTAATAAAGGAGCAAACTTTTATATATGGGCCTGCAGTGGAAGTTATTCTTAAAAGGTGACTTTCACGAATCGTTCTGAAACTGTGCTAAATTACAGATAATTCCCATATATTTCTTGGGAGAAAATGCCCTGAAATTCTCCTTTCTCCGTTGTCGAGATATTCGAGGGCAAAGTCGTGCAGTTTTCGACTTCCAGGGGCTATAACTCGAAAACTAAAGAACGAGAATTTTTGGCACATATGGTCAATTGAATGTTTATCCCAACCCTCTCATTTGGCACAAGTTTCAGCCCGAATTGTGCAAGTCACCTAAGGTCACGAATCGTCCCGAACGTGTAGCCCAAATTGTGAAAATTTCAAACCGCTACTGCTTGCTTGTTTGAGTAGGTAGCCATCTGATACTTGGCATATATAAAGGTCATTAACATGTCTACATGCATGCACAATCTTATGTCAACTGGTTGCATAACTTGCGAACTATAGGCCATCGAATTTTTTGTAAACAAAAGTTTGTGCGACTTTAGCTCCCAAACGGAATAAAAGCTAAAGCTGAAATAGCCTTCATTCTATTTCACTTATTTGTGTCTACACATGTATATGTTTTGCAGAGACTCAAAGCTCTTGAGAATGGAGAAAATGAGGTGTCAATTTTGCATTGGACCCTATGGGAAAATGCATTAAACGCCTACTGCTCCGACGTTCAGCGACCGATAACATCCATCTTTACACTGTAAACGGTAATTACATAGGTACATGCCTGGGGCAAATAACAGCGCAAATAATTGTCCATGTGCAGAGTAATAAAGGAGCAAACTTTTATATATGGGCCTGCAGTGGAAGTTATTCTTAAAAGGTGACTTTCACGAATCGTTCTGAAACTGTGCTAAATTACAGATAATTCCCATATATTTCTTGGGAGAAAATGCCCTGAAATTCTCCTTTCTCCGTTGTCGAGATATTCGAGGGCAAAGTCGTGCAGTTTTCGACTTCCAGGGGCTATAACTCGAAAACTAAAGAACGAGAATTTTTGGCACATATGGTCAATTGAATGTTTATCCCAACCCTCTCATTTGGCACTAGTTTCAGCCCGAATTGTGCAAGTCTTATTCTTAAAAGGTGACTTTCACGAATCGTTCTGAAACTGTGCTAAATTACAGATAATTCCCATATATTTCTTGGGAGAAAATGCCCTGAAATTCTCCTTTCTCCGTTGTCGAGATATTCGAGGGCAAAGTCGTGCAGTTTTCGACTTCCAGGGGCTATAACTCGAAAACTAAAGAACGAGAATTTTTGGCACATATGGTCAATTGAATGTTTATCCCAACCCTCTCATTTGGCACTAGTTTCAGCCCGAATTGTGCAAGTCACCTAAGGTCACGAATCGTCCCGAACGTGTAGCCCAAATTGTGAAAATTTCAAACCGCTACTGCTTGCTTGTTTGAGTAGGTAGCCATCTGAAACTTGGCATATATAAAGGTCATTAACATGTCTACATGCATGCACAATCTTATGTCAACTGATTGCATAACTTGCGAACTATAGGCCATCGAAATTTTTGTAAACAAAAGTTTGTGCGACTTTAGCTCCCAAACGGAATAAAAGCTAAAGCTGAAATAGCCTTCATTCTATTTCACTTATTTGTGTCTACACATGTATATGTTTTGCAGAGACTCAAAGCTCTTGAGAATGGAGAAAATGAGGTGTCAATTTTGCATTGGACCCTATGGGAAAATGCATTAAACGCCTACTGCTCCGACGTTCAGCGACCGATAACATCCATCTTTACACTGTAAACGGTAATTACATAGGTACATGCCTGGGGCAAATAACAGCGCAAATAATTGTCCATGTGCAGAGTAATAAAGGAGCAAACTTTTATATATGGGCCTGCAGTGGAAGTTATTCTTAAAAGGTGACTTTCACGAATCGTTCTGAAACTGTGCTAAATTACAGATAATTCCCATATATTTCTTGGGAGAAAATGCCCTGAAATTCTCCTTTCTCCGTTGTCGAGATATTCGAGGGCAAAGTCGTGCAGTTTTCGACTTCCAGGGGCTATAACTCGAAAACTAAAGACCGAGAATTTTTGGCACATATGGTCAATTGAATGTTTATCCCAACCCTCTCATTTGGCACAAGTTTCAGCCCGAATTGTGCAAGTCACCTAAGGTCACGAATCGTCCCGAACGTGTAGCCCAAATTGTGAAAATTTCAAACCGCTACTGCTTGCTTGTTTGAGTAGGTAGCCATCTGATACTTGGCATATATAAAGGTCATTAACATGTCTACATGCATGCACAATCTTATGTCAACTGGTTGCATAACTTGCGAACTATAGGCCATCGAATTTTTTGTAAACAAAAGTTTGTGCGACTTTAGCTCCCAAACGGAATAAAAGCTAAAGCTGAAATAGCCTTCATTCTATTTCACTTATTTGTGTCTACACATGTATATGTTTTGCAGAGACTCAAAGCTCTTGAGAATGGAGAAAATGAGGTGTCAATTTTGCATTGGACCCTATGGGAAAATGCATTAAACGCCTACTGCTCCGACGTTCAGCGACCGATAACATCCATCTTTACACTGTAAACGGTAATTACATAGGTACATGCCTGGGGCAAATAACAGCGCAAATAATTGTCCATGTGCAGAGTAATAAAGGAGCAAACTTTTATATATGGGCCTGCAGTGGAAGTTATTCTTAAAAGGTGACTTTCACGAATCGTTCTGAAACTGTGCTAAATTACAGATAATTCCCATATATTTCTTGGGAGAAAATGCCCTGAAATTCTCCTTTCTCCGTTGTCGAGATATTCGAGGGCAAAGTCGTGCAGTTTTCGACTTCCAGGGGCTATAACTCGAAAACTAAAGAACGAGAATTTTTGGCACATATGGTCAATTGAATGTTTATCCCAACCCTCTCATTTGGCACTAGTTTCAGCCCGAATTGTGCAAGTCACCTAAGGTCACGAATCGTCCCGAACGTGTAGCCCAAATTGTGAAAATTTCAAACCGCTACTGCTTGCTTGTTTGAGTAGGTAGCCATCTGAAACTTGGCATATATAAAGGTCATTAACATGTCTACATGCATGCACAATCTTATGTCAACTGATTGCATAACTTGCGAACTATAGGCCATCGAAATTTTTGTAAACAAAAGTTTGTGCGACTTTAGCTCCCAAACGGAATAAAAGCTAAAGCTGAAATAGCCTTCATTCTATTTCACTTATTTGTGTCTACACATGTATATGTTTTGCAGAGACTCAAAGCTCTTGAGAATGGAGAAAATGAGGTGTCAATTTTGCATTGGACCCTATGGGAAAATGCATTAAACGCCTACTGCTCCGACGTTCAGCGACCGATAACATCCATCTTTACACTGTAAACGGTAATTACATAGGTACATGCCTGGGGCAAATAACAGCGCAAATAATTGTCCATGTGCAGAGTAATAAAGGAGCAAACTTTTATATATGGGCCTGCAGTGGAAGTTATTCTTAAAAGGTGACTTTCACGAATCGTTCTGAAACTGTGCTAAATTACAGATAATTCCCATATATTTCTTGGGAGAAAATGCCCTGAAATTCTCCTTTCTCCGTTGTCGAGATATTCGAGGGCAAAGTCGTGCAGTTTTCGACTTCCAGGGGCTATAACTCGAAAACTAAAGAACGAGAATTTTTGGCACATATGGTCAATTGAATGTTTATCCCAACCCTCTCATTTGGCACTAGTTTCAGCCCGAATTGTGCAAGTCACCTAAGGTCACGAATCGTCCCGAACGTGTAGCCCAAATTGTGAAAATTTCAAACCGCTACTGCTTGCTTGTTTGAGTAGGTAGCCATCTGAAACTTGGCATATATAAAGGTCATTAACATGTCTACATGCATGCACAATCTTATGTCAACTGATTGCATAACTTGCGAACTATAGGCCATCGAAATTTTTGTAAACAAAAGTTTGTGCGACTTTAGCTCCCAAACGGAATAAAAGCTAAAGCTGAAATAGCCTTCATTCTATTTCACTTATTTGTGTCTACACATGTATATGTTTTGCAGAGACTCAAAGCTCTTGAGAATGGAGAAAATGAGGTGTCAATTTTGCATTGGACCCTATGGGAAAATGCATTAAACGCCTACTGCTCCGACGTTCAGCGACCGATAACATCCATCTTTACACTGTAAACGGTAATTACATAGGTACATGCCTGGGGCAAATAACAGCGCAAATAATTGTCCATGTGCAGAGTAATAAAGGAGCAAACTTTTATATATGGGCCTGCAGTGGAAGTTATTCTTAAAAGGTGACTTTCACGAATCGTTCTGAAACTGTGCTAAATTACAGATAATTCCCATATATTTCTTGGGAGAAAATGCCCTGAAATTCTCCTTTCTCCGTTGTCGAGATATTCGAGGGCAAAGTCGTGCAGTTTTCGACTTCCAGGGGCTATAACTCGAAAACTAAAGAACGAGAATTTTTGGCACATATGGTCAATTGAATGTTTATCCCAACCCTCTCATTTGGCACTAGTTTCAGCCCGAATTGTGCAAGTCACCTAAGGTCACGAATCGTCCCGAACGTGTAGCCCAAATTGTGAAAATTTCAAACCGCTACTGCTTGCTTGTTTGAGTAGGTAGCCATCTGAAACTTGGCATATATAAAGGTCATTAACCTGTCTACATGCATGCACAATCTTATGTCAACTGATTGCATAACTTGCGAACTATAGGCCATCGAAATTTTTGTAAACAAAAGTTTGTGCGACTTTAGCTCCCAAACGGAATAAAAGCTAAAGCTGAAATAGCCTTCATTCTATTTCACTTATTTGTGTCTACACATGTATATGTTTTGCAGAGACTCAAAGCTCTTGAGAATGGAGAAAATGAGGTGTCAATTTTGCATTGGACCCTATGGGAAAATGCATTAAACGCCTACTGCTCCGACGTTCAGCGACCGATAACATCCATCTTTACACTGTAAACGGTAATTACATAGGTACATGCCTGGGGCAAATAACAGCGCAAATAATTGTCCATGTGCAGAGTAATAAAGGAGCAAACTTTTATATATGGGCCTGCAGTGGAAGTTATTCTTAAAAGGTGACTTTCACGAATCGTTCTGAAACTGTGCTAAATTACAGATAATTCCCATATATTTCTTGGGAGAAAATGCCCTGAAATTCTCCTTTCTCCGTTGTCGAGATATTCGAGGGCAAAGTCGTGCAGTTTTCGACTTCCAGGGGCTATAACTCGAAAACTAAAGAACGAGAATTTTTGGCACATATGGTCAATTGAATGTTTATCCCAACCCTCTCATTTGGCACTAGTTTCAGCCCGAATTGTGCAAGTCACCTAAGGTCACGAATCGTCCCGAACGTGTAGCCCAAATTGTGAAAATTTCAAACCGCTACTGCTTGCTTGTTTGAGTAGGTAGCCATCTGAAACTTGGCATATATAAAGGTCATTAACATGTTTACATGCATGCACAATCTTATGTCAACTGATTGCATAACTTGCGAACTATAGGCCATCGAAATTTTTGTAAACAAAAGTTTGTGCGACTTTAGCTCCCAAACGGAATAAAAGCTAAAGCTGAAATAGCCTTCATTCTATTTCACTTATTTGTGTCTACACATGTATATGTTTTGCAGAGACTCAAAGCTCTTGAGAATGGAGAAAATGAGGTGTCAATTTTGCATTGGACCCTATGGGAAAATGCATTAAACGCCTACTGCTCCGACGTTCAGCGACCGATAACATCCATCTTTACACTGTAAACGGTAATTACATAGGTACATGCCTGGGGCAAATAACAGCGCAAATAATTGTCCATGTGCAGAGTAATAAAGGAGCAAACTTTTATATATGGGCCTGCAGTGGAAGTTATTCTTAAAAGGTGACTTTCACGAATCGTTCTGAAACTGTGCTAAATTACAGATAATTCCCATATATTTCTTGGGAGAAAATGCCCTGAAATTCTCCTTTCTCCGTTGTCGAGATATTCGAGGGCAAAGTCGTGCAGTTTTCGACTTCCAGGGGCTATAACTCGAAAACTAAAGAACGAGAATTTTTGGCACATATGGTCAATTGAATGTTTATCCCAACCCTCTCATTTGGCACTAGTTTCAGCCCGAATTGTGCAAGTCACCTAAGGTCACGAATCGTCCCGAACGTGTAGCCCAAATTGTGAAAATTTCAAACCGCTACTGCTTGCTTGTTTGAGTAGGTAGCCATCTGAAACTTGGCATATATAAAGGTCATTAACATGTCTACATGCATGCACAATCTTATGTCAACTGATTGCATAACTTGCGAACTATAGGCCATCGAAATTTTTGTAAACAAAAGTTTGTGCGACTTTAGCTCCCAAACGGAATAAAAGCTAAAGCTGAAATAGCCTTCATTCTATTTCACTTATTTGTGTCTACACATGTATATGTTTTGCAGAGACTCAAAGCTCTTGAGAATGGAGAAAATGAGGTGTCAATTTTGCATTGGACCCTATGGGAAAATGCATTAAACGCCTACTGCTCCGACGTTCAGCGACCGATAACATCCATCTTTACACTGTAAACGGTAATTACATAGGTACATGCCTGGGGCAAATAACAGCGCAAATAATTGTCCATGTGCAGAGTAATAAAGGAGCAAACTTTTATATATGGGCCTGCAGTGGAAGTTATTCTTAAAAGGTGACTTTCACGAATCGTTCTGAAACTGTGCTAAATTACAGATAATTCCCATATATTTCTTGGGAGAAAATGCCCTGAAATTCTCCTTTCTCCGTTGTCGAGATATTCGAGGGCAAAGTCGTGCAGTTTTCGACTTCCAGGGGCTATAACTCGAAAACTAAAGAACGAGAATTTTTGGCACATATGGTCAATTGAATGTTTATCCCAACCCTCTCATTTGGCACTAGTTTCAGCCCGAATTGTGCAAGTCACCTAAGGTCACGAATCGTCCCGAACGTGTAGCCCAAATTGTGAAAATTTCAAACCGCTACTGCTTGCTTGTTTGAGTAGGTAGCCATCTGAAACTTGGCATATATAAAGGTCATTAACATGTCTACATGCATGCACAATCTTATGTCAACTGATTGCATAACTTGCGAACTATAGGCCATCGAAATTTTTGTAAACAAAAGTTTGTGCGACTTTAGCTCCCAAACGGAATAAAAGCTAAAGCTGAAATAGCCTTCATTCTATTTCACTTATTTGTGTCTACACATGTATATGTTTTGCAGAGACTCAAAGCTCTTGAGAATGGAGAAAATGAGGTGTCAATTTTGCATTGGACCCTATGGGAAAATGCATTAAACGCCTACTGCTCCGACGTTCAGCGACCGATAACATCCATCTTTACACTGTAAACGGTAATTACATAGGTACATGCCTGGGGCAAATAACAGCGCAAATAATTGTCCATGTGCAGAGTAATAAAGGAGCAAACTTTTATATATGGGCCTGCAGTGGAAGTTATTCTTAAAAGGTGACTTTCACGAATCGTTCTGAAACTGTGCTAAATTACAGATAATTCCCATATATTTCTTGGGAGAAAATGCCCTGAAATTCTCCTTTCTCCGTTGTCGAGATATTCGAGGGCAAAGTCGTGCAGTTTTCGACTTCCAGGGGCTATAACTCGAAAACTAAAGAAAGAGAATTTTTGGCACATATGGTCAATTGAATGTTTATCCCAACCCTCTCATTTGGCACTAGTTTCAGCCCGAATTGTGCAAGTCACCTAAGGTCACGAATCGTCCCGAACGTGTAGCCCAAATTGTGAAAATTTCAAACCGCTACTGCTTGCTTGTTTGAGTAGGTAGCCATCTGAAACTTGGCATATATAAAGGTCATTAACATGTCTACATGCATGCACAATCTTATGTCAACTGATTGCATAACTTGCGAACTATAGGCCATCGAAATTTTTGTAAACAAAAGTTTGTGCGACTTTAGCTCCCAAACGGAATAAAAGCTAAAGCTGAAATAGCCTTCATTCTATTTCACTTATTTGTGTCTACGTCTACACATGTATATGTTTTGCAGAGACTCAAAGCTCTTGAGAATGGAGAAAATGAGGTGTCAATTTTGCATTGGACCCTATGGGAAAATGCATTAAACGCCTACTGCTCCGACGTTCAGCGACCGATAACATCCATCTTTACACTGTAAACGGTAATTACATAGGTACATGCCTGGGGCAAATAACAGCGCAAATAATTGTCCATGTGCAGAGTAATAAAGGAGCAAACTTTTATATATGGGCCTGCAGTGGAAGTTATTCTTAAAAGGTGACTTTCACGAATCGTTCTGAAACTGTGCTAAATTACAGATAATTCCCATATATTTCTTGGGAGAAAATGCCCTGAAATTCTCCTTTCTCCGTTGTCGAGATATTCGAGGGAAAAGTCGTGCAGTTTTCGACTTCCAGGGGCTATAACTCGAAAACTAAAGAACGAGAATTTTTGGCACATATGGTCAATTGAATGTTTATCCCAACCCTCTCATTTGGCACTAGTTTCAGCCCGAATTGTGCAAGTCACCTAAGGTCACGAATCGTCCCGAACGTGTAGCCCAAATTGTGAAAATTTCAAACCGCTACTGCTTGCTTGTTTGAGTAGGTAGCCATCTGAAACTTGGCATATATAAAGGTCATTAACATGTTTACATGCATGCACAATCTTATGTCAACTGATTGCATAACTTGCGAACTATAGGCCATCGAAATTTTTGTAAACAAAAGTTTGTGCGACTTTAGCTCCCAAACGGAATAAAAGCTAAAGCTGAAATAGCCTTCATTCTATTTCACTTATTTGTGTCTACACATGTATATGTTTTGCAGAGACTCAAAGCTCTTGAGAATGGAGAAAATGAGGTGTCAATTTTGCATTGGACCCTATGGGAAAATGCATTAAACGCCTACTGCTCCGACGTTCAGCGACCGATAACATCCATCTTTACACTGTAAACGGTAATTACATAGGTACATGCCTGGGGCAAATAACAGCGCAAATAATTGTCCATGTGCAGAGTAATAAAGGAGCAAACTTTTATATATGGGCCTGCAGTGGAAGTTATTCTTAAAAGGTGACTTTCACGAATCGTTCTGAAACTGTGCTAAATTACAGATAATTCCCATATATTTCTTGGGAGAAAATGCCCTGAAATTCTCCTTTCTCCGTTGTCGAGATATTCGAGGGCAAAGTCGTGCAGTTTTCGACTTCCAGGGGCTATAACTCGAAAACTAAAGAACGAGAATTTTTGGCACATATGGTCAATTGAATGTTTATCCCAACCCTCTCATTTGGCACTAGTTTCAGTCCGAATTGTGCAAGTCACCTAAGGTCACGAATCGTCCCGAACGTGTAGCCCAAATTGTGAAAATTTCAAACCGCTACTGCTTGCTTGTTTGAGTAGGTAGCCATCTGAAACTTGGCATATATAAAGGTCATTAACATGTCTACATGCATGCACAATCTTATGTCAACTGATTGCATAACTTGCGAACTATAGGCCATCGAAATTTTTGTAAACAAAAGTTTGTGCGTCTTTAGCTCCCAAACGGAATAAAAGCTAAAGCTGAAATAGCCTTCATTCTATTTCACTTATTTGTGTCTACACATGTATATGTTTTGCAGAGACTCAAAGCTCTTGAGAATGGAGAAAATGAGGTGTCAATTTTGCATTGGACCCTATGGGAAAATGCATTAAACGCCTACTGCTCCGACGTTCAGCGACCGATAACATCCATCTTTACACTGTAAACGGTAATTACATAGGTACATGCCTGGGGCAAATAACAGCGCAAATAATTGTCCATGTGCAGAGTAATAAAGGAGCAAACTTTTATATATGGGCCTGCAGTGGAAGTTATTCTTAAAAGGTGACTTTCACGAATCGTTCTGAAACTGTGCTAAATTACAGATAATTCCCATATATTTCTTGGGAGTAAATGCCCTGAAATTCTCCTTTCTCCGTTGTCGAGATATTCGAGGGCAAAGTCGTGCAGTTTTCGACTTCCAGGGGCTATAACTCGAAAACTAAAGAACGAGAATTTTTGGCACATATGGTCAATTGAATGTTTATCCCAACCCTCTCATTTGGCACTAGTTTCAGCCCGAATTGTGCAAGTCACCTAAGGTCACGAATCGTCCCGAACGTGTAGCCCAAATTGTGAAAATTTCAAACCGCTACTGCTTGCTTGTTTGAGTAGGTAGCCATCTGAAACTTGGCATATATAAAGGTCATTAACATGTCTACATGCATGCACAATCTTATGTCAACTGATTGCATAACTTGCGAACTATAGGCCATCGAAATTTTTGTAAACAAAAGTTTGTGCGACTTTAGCTCCCAAACGGAATAAAAGCTAAAGCTGAAATAGCCTTCATTCTATTTCACTTATTTGTGTCTACACATGTATATGTTTTGCAGAGACTCAAAGCTCTTGAGAATGGAGAAAATGAGGTGTCAATTTTGCATTGGACCCTATGGGAAAATGCATTAAACGCCTACTGCTCCGACGTTCAGCGACCGATAACATCCATCTTTACACTGTAAACGGTAATTACATAGGTACATGCCTGGGGCAAATAACAGCGCAAATAATTGTCCATGTGCAGAGTAATAAAGGAGCAAACTTTTATATATGGGCCTGCAGTGGAAGTTATTCTTAAAAGGTGACTTTCACGAATCGTTCTGAAACTGTGCTAAATTACAGATAATTCCCATATATTTCTTGGGAGAAAATGCCCTGAAATTCTCCTTTCTCCGTTGTCGAGATATTCGAGGGCAAAGTCGTGCAGTTTTCGACTTCCAGGGGCTATAACTCGAAAACTAAAGAAAGAGAATTTTTGGCACATATGGTCAATTGAATGTTTATCCCAACCCTCTCATTTGGCACTAGTTTCAGCCCGAATTGTGCAAGTCACCTAAGGTCACGAATCGTCCCGAACGTGTAGCCCAAATTGTGAAAATTTCAAACCGCTACTGCTTGCTTGTTTGAGTAGGTAGCCATCTGAAACTTGGCATATATAAAGGTCATTAACATGTCTACATGCATGCACAATCTTATGTCAACTGATTGCATAACTTGCGAACTATAGGCCATCGAAATTTTTGTAAACAAAAGTTTGTGCGACTTTAGCTCCCAAACGGAATAAAAGCTAAAGCTGAAATAGCCTTCATTCTATTTCACTTATTTGTGTCTACACATGTATATGTTTTGCAGAGACTCAAAGCTCTTGAGAATGGAGAAAATGAGGTGTCAATTTTGCATTGGACCCTATGGGAAAATGCATTAAACGCCTACTGCTCCGACGTTCAGCGACCGATAACATCCATCTTTACACTGTAAACGGTAATTACATAGGTACATGCCTGGGGCAAATAACAGCGCAAATAATTGTCCATGTGCAGAGTAATAAAGGAGCAAACTTTTATATATGGGCCTGCAGTGGAAGTTATTCTTAAAAGGTGACTTTCACGAATCGTTCTGAAACTGTGCTAAATTACAGATAATTCCCATATATTTCTTGGGAGAAAATGCCCTGAAATTCTCCTTTCTCCGTTGTCGAGATATTCGATGGAAAAGTCGTGCAGTTTTCGACTTCCAGGGGCTATAACTCGAAAACTAAAGAACGAGAATTTTTGGCACATATGGTCAATTGAATGTTTATCCCAACCCTCTCATTTGGCACTAGTTTCAGCCCGAATTGTGCAAGTCACCTAAGGTCACGAATCGTCCCGAACGTGTAGCCCAAATTGTGAAAATTTCAAACCGCTACTGCTTGCTTGTTTGAGTAGGTAGCCATCTGAAACTTGGCATATATAAAGGTCATTAACATGTTTACATGCATGCACAATCTTATGTCAACTGATTGCATAACTTGCGAACTATAGGCCATCGAAATTTTTGTAAACAAAAGTTTGTGCGACTTTAGCTCCCAAACGGAATAAAAGCTAAAGCTGAAATAGCCTTCATTCTATTTCACTTATTTGTGTCTACACATGTATATGTTTTGCAGAGACTCAAAGCTCTTGAGAATGGAGAAAATGAGGTGTCAATTTTGCATTGGACCCTATGGGAAAATGCATTAAACGCCTACTGCTCCGACGTTCAGCGACCGATAACATCCATCTTTACACTGTAAACGGTAATTACATAGGTACATGCCTGGGGCAAATAACAGCGCAAATAATTGTCCATGTGCAGAGTAATAAAGGAGCAAACTTTTATATATGGGCCTGCAGTGGAAGTTATTCTTAAAAGGTGACTTTCACGAATCGTTCTGAAACTGTGCTAAATTACAGATAATTCCCATATATTTCTTGGGAGAAAATGCCCTGAAATTCTCCTTTCTCCGTTGTCGAGATATTCGAGGGCAAAGTCGTGCAGTTTTCGACTTCCAGGGGCTATAACTCGAAAACTAAAGAACGAGAATTTTTGGCACATATGGTCAATTGAATGTTTATCCCAACCCTCTCATTTGGCACTAGTTTCAGTCCGAATTGTGCAAGTCACCTAAGGTCACGAATCGTCCCGAACGTGTAGCCCAAATTGTGAAAATTTCAAACCGCTACTGCTTGCTTGTTTGAGTAGGTAGCCATCTGAAACTTGGCATATATAAAGGTCATTAACATGTCTACATGCATGCACAATCTTATGTCAACTGATTGCATAACTTGCGAACTATAGGCCATCGAAATTTTTGTAAACAAAAGTTTGTGCGTCTTTAGCTCCCAAACGGAATAAAAGCTAAAGCTGAAATAGCCTTCATTCTATTTCACTTATTTGTGTCTACACATGTATATGTTTTGCAGAGACTCAAAGCTCTTGAGAATGGAGAAAATGAGGTGTCAATTTTGCATTGGACCCTATGGGAAAATGCATTAAACGCCTACTGCTCCGACGTTCAGCGACCGATAACATCCATCTTTACACTGTAAACGGTAATTACATAGGTACATGCCTGGGGCAAATAACAGCGCAAATAATTGTCCATGTGCAGAGTAATAAAGGAGCAAACTTTTATATATGGGCCTGCAGTGGAAGTTATTCTTAAAAGGTGACTTTCACGAATCGTTCTGAAACTGTGCTAAATTACAGATAATTCCCATATATTTCTTGGGAGTAAATGCCCTGAAATTCTCCTTTCTCCGTTGTCGAGATATTCGAGGGCAAAGTCGTGCAGTTTTCGACTTCCAGGGGCTATAACTCGAAAACTAAAGAACGAGAATTTTTGGCACATATGGTCAATTGAATGTTTATCCCAACCCTCTCATTTGGCACTAGTTTCAGCCCGAATTGTGCAAGTCACCTAAGGTCACGAATCGTCCCGAACGTGTAGCCCAAATTGTGAAAATTTCAAACCGCTACTGCTTGCTTGTTTGAGTAGGTAGCCATCTGAAACTTGGCATATATAAAGGTCATTAACATGTCTACATGCATGCACAATCTTATGTCAACTGATTGCATAACTTGCGAACTATAGGCCATCGAAATTTTTGTAAACAAAAGTTTGTGCGACTTTAGCTCCCAAACGGAATAAAAGCTAAAGCTGAAATAGCCTTCATTCTATTTCACTTATTTGTGTCTACACATGTATATGTTTTGCAGAGACTCAAAGCTCTTGAGAATGGAGAAAATGAGGTGTCAATTTTGCATTGGACCCTATGGGAAAATGCATTAAACGCCTACTGCTCCGACGTTCAGCGACCGATAACATCCATCTTTACACTGTAAACGGTAATTACATAGGTACATGCCTGGGGCAAATAACAGCGCAAATAATTGTCCATGTGCAGAGTAATAAAGGAGCAAACTTTTATATATGGGCCTGCAGTGGAAGTTATTCTTAAAAGGTGACTTTCACGAATCGTTCTGAAACTGTGCTAAATTACAGATAATTCCCATATATTTCTTGGGAGAAAATGCCCTGAAATTCTCCTTTCTCCGTTGTCGAGATATTCGAGGGCAAAGTCGTGCAGTTTTCGACTTCCAGGGGCTATAACTCGAAAACTAAAGAACGAGAATTTTTGGCACATATGGTCAATTGAATGTTTATCCCAACCCTCTCATTTGGCACTAGTTTCAGCCCGAATTGTGCAAGTCACCTAAGGTCACGAATCGTCCCGAACGTGTAGCCCAAATTGTGAAAATTTCAAACCGCTACTGCTTGCTTGTTTGAGTAGGTAGCCATCTGAAACTTGGCATATATAAAGGTCATTAACATGTCTACATGCATGCACAATCTTATGTCAACTGATTGCATAACTTGCGAACTATAGGCCATCGAAATTTTTGTAAACAAAAGTTTGTGCGACTTTAGCTCCCAAACGGAATAAAAGCTAAAGCTGAAATAGCCTTCATTCTATTTCACTTATTTGTGTCTACACATGTATATGTTTTGCAGAGACTCAAAGCTCTTGAGAATGGAGAAAATGAGGTGTCAATTTTGCATTGGACCCTATGGGAAAATGCATTAAACGCCTACTGCTCCGACGTTCAGCGACCGATAACATCCATCTTTACACTGTAAACGGTAATTACATAGGTACATGCCTGGGGCAAATAACAGCGCAAATAATTGTCCATGTGCAGAGTAATAAAGGAGCAAACTTTTATATATGGGCCTGCAGTGGAAGTTATTCTTAAAAGGTGACTTTCACGAATCGTTCTGAAAGTGTGCTAAATTACAGATAATTCCCATATATTTCTTGGGAGAAAATGCCCTGAAATTCTCCTTTCTCCGTTGTCGAGATATTCGAGGGCAAAGTCGTGCAGTTTTCGACTTCCAGGGGCTATAACTCGAAAACTAAAGAACGAGAATTTTTGGCACATATGGTCAATTGAATGTTTATCCCAACCCTCTCATTTGGCACTAGTTTCAGCCCGAATTGTGCAAGTCACCTAAGGTCACGAATCGTCCCGAACGTGTAGCCCAAATTGTGAAAATTTCAAACCGCTACTGCTTGCTTGTTTGAGTAGGTAGCCATCTGAAACTTGGCATATATAAAGGTCATTAACATGTCTACATGCATGCACAATCTTATGTCAACTGATTGCATAACTTGCGAACTATAGGCCATCGAAATTTTTGTAAACAAAAGTTTGTGCGACTTTAGCTCCCAAACGGAATAAAAGCTAAAGCTGAAATAGCCTTCATTCTATTTCACTTATTTGTGTCTACACATGTATATGTTTTGCAGAGACTCAAAGCTCTTGAGAATGGAGAAAATGAGGTGTCAATTTTGCATTGGACCCTATGGGAAAATGCATTAAACGCCTACTGCTCCGACGTTCAGCGACCGATAACATCCATCTTTACACTGTAAACGGTAATTACATAGGTACATGCCTGGGGCAAATAACAGCGCAAATAATTGTCCATGTGCAGAGTAATAAAGGAGCAAACTTTTATATATGGGCCTGCAGTGGAAGTTATTCTTAAAAGGTGACTTTCACGAATCGTTCTGAAACTGTGCTAAATTACAGATAATTCCCATATATTTCTTGGGAGAAAATGCCCTGAAATTCTCCTTTCTCCGTTGTCGAGATATTCGAGGGCAAAGTCGTGCAGTTTTCGACTTCCAGGGGCTATAACTCGAAAACTAAAGAACGAGAATTTTTGGCACATATGGTCAATTGAATGTTTATCCCAACCCTCTCATTTGGCACTAGTTTCAGCCCGAATTGTGCAAGTCACCTAAGGTCACGAATCGTCCCGAACGTGTAGCCCAAATTGTGAAAATTTCAAACCGCTACTGCTTGCTTGTTTGAGTAGGTAGCCATCTGAAACTTGGCATATATAAAGGTCATTAACATGTCTACATGCATGCACAATCTTATGTCAACTGATTGCATAACTTGCGAACTATAGGCCATCGAAATTTTTGTAAACAAAAGTTTGTGCGACTTTAGCTCCCAAACGGAATAAAAGCTAAAGCTGAAATAGCCTTCATTCTATTTCACTTATTTGTGTCTACACATGTATATGTTTTGCAGAGACTCAAAGCTCTTGAGAATGGAGAAAATGAGGTGTCAATTTTGCATTGGACCCTATGGGAAAATGCATTAAACGCCTACTGCTCCGACGTTCAGCGACCGATAACATCCATCTTTACACTGTAAACGGTAATTACATAGGTACATGCCTGGGGCAAATAACAGCGCAAATAATTGTCCATGTGCAGAGTAATAAAGGAGCAAACTTTTATATATGGGCCTGCAGTGGAAGTTATTCTTAAAAGGTGACTTTCACGAATCGTTCTGAAACTGTGCTAAATTACAGATAATTCCCATATATTTCTTGGGAGAAAATGCCCTGAAATTCTCCTTTCTCCGTTGTCGAGATATTCGAGGGCAAAGTCGTGCAGTTTTCGACTTCCAGGGGCTATAACTCGAAAACTAAAGAACGAGAATTTTTGGCACATATGGTCAATTGAATGTTTATCCCAACCCTCTCATTTGGCACTAGTTTCAGCCCGAATTGTGCAAGTCACCTAAGGTCACGAATCGTCCCGAACGTGTAGCCCAAATTGTGAAAATTTCAAACCGCTACTGCTTGCTTGTTTGAGTAGGTAGCCATCTGAAACTTGGCATATATAAAGGTCATTAACATGTCTACATGCATGCACAATCTTATGTCAACTGATTGCATAACTTGCGAACTATAGGCCATCGAAATTTTTGTAAACAAAAGTTTGTGCGACTTTAGCTCCCAAACGGAATAAAAGCTAAAGCTGAAATAGCCTTCATTCTATTTCACTTATTTGTGTCTACACATGTATATGTTTTGCAGAGACTCAAAGCTCTTGAGAATGGAGAAAATGAGGTGTCAATTTTGCATTGGACCCTATGGGAAAATGCATTAAACGCCTACTGCTCCGACGTTCAGCGACCGATAACATCCATCTTTACACTGTAAACGGTAATTACATAGGTACATGCCTGGGGCAAATAACAGCGCAAATAATTGTCCATGTGCAGAGTAATAAAGGAGCAAACTTTTATATATGGGCCTGCAGTGGAAGTTATTCTTAAAAGGTGACTTTCACGAATCGTTCTGAAACTGTGCTAAATTACAGATAATTCCCATATATTTCTTGGGAGAAAATGCCCTGAAATTCTCCTTTCTCCGTTGTCGAGATATTCGAGGGCAAAGTCGTGCAGTTTTCGACTTCCAGGGGCTATAACTCGAAAACTAAAGAACGAGAATTTTTGGCACATATGGTCAATTGAATGTTTATCCCAACCCTCTCATTTGGCACTAGTTTCAGCCCGAATTGTGCAAGTCACCTAAGGTCACGAATCGTCCCGAACGTGTAGCCCAAATTGTGAAAATTTCAAACCGCTACTGCTTGCTTGTTTGAGTAGGTAGCCATCTGAAACTTGGCATATATAAAGGTCATTAACATGTCTACATGCATGCACAATCTTATGTCAACTGATTGCATAACTTGCGAACTATAGGCCATCGAAATTTTTGTAAACAAAAGTTTGTGCGACTTTAGCTCCCAAACGGAATAAAAGCTAAAGCTGAAATAGCCTTCATTCTATTTCACTTATTTGTGTCTACACATGTATATGTTTTGCAGAGACTCAAAGCTCTTGAGAATGGAGAAAATGAGGTGTCAATTTTGCATTGGACCCTATGGGAAAATGCATTAAACGCCTACTGCTCCGACGTTCAGCGACCGATAACATCCATCTTTACACTGTAAACGGTAATTACATAGGTACATGCCTGGGGCAAATAACAGCGCAAATAATTGTCCATGTGCAGAGTAATAAAGGAGCAAACTTTTATATATGGGCCTGCAGTGGAAGTTATTCTTAAAAGGTGACTTTCACGAATCGTTCTGAAACTGTGCTAAATTACAGATAATTCCCATATATTTCTTGGGAGAAAATGCCCTGAAATTCTCCTTTCTCCGTTGTCGAGATATTCGAGGGCAAAGTCGTGCAGTTTTCGACTTCCAGGGGCTATAACTCGAAAACTAAAGAACGAGAATTTTTGGCACATATGGTCAATTGAATGTTTATCCCAACCCTCTCATTTGGCACTAGTTTCAGCCCGAATTGTGCAAGTCACCTAAGGTCACGAATCGTCCCGAACGTGTAGCCCAAATTGTGAAAATTTCAAACCGCTACTGCTTGCTTGTTTGAGTAGGTAGCCATCTGAAACTTGGCATATATAAAGGTCATTAACATGTCTACATGCATGCACAATCTTATGTCAACTGATTGCATAACTTGCGAACTATAGGCCATCGAAATTTTTGTAAACAAAAGTTTGTGCGACTTTAGCTCCCAAACGGAATAAAAGCTAAAGCTGAAATAGCCTTCATTCTATTTCACTTATTTGTGTCTACACATGTATATGTTTTGCAGAGACTCAAAGCTCTTGAAAATGGAGAAAATGAGGTGTCAATTTTGCATTGGACCCTATGGGAAAATGCATTAAACGCCTACTGCTCCGACGTTCAGCGACCGATAACATCCATCTTTACACTGTAAACGGTAATTACATAGGTACATGCCTGGGGCAAATAACAGCGCAAATAATTGTCCATGTGCAGAGTAATAAAGGAGCAAACTTTTATATATGGGCCTGCAGTGGAAGTTATTCTTAAAAGGTGACTTTCACGAATCGTTCTGAAACTGTGCTAAATTACAGATAATTCCCATATATTTCTTGGGAGAAAATGCCCTGAAATTCTCCTTTCTCCGTTGTCGAGATATTCGAGGGCAAAGTCGTGCAGTTTTCGACTTCCAGGGGCTATAACTCGAAAACTAAAGAACGAGAATTTTTGGCACATATGGTCAATTGAATGTTTATCCCAACCCTCTCATTTGGCACTAGTTTCAGCCCGAATTGTGCAAGTCACCTAAGGTCACGAATCGTCCCGAACGTGTAGCCCAAATTGTGAAAATTTCAAACCGCTACTGCTTGCTTGTTTGAGTAGGTAGCCATCTGAAACTTGGCATATATAAAGGTCATTAACATGTCTACATGCATGCACAATCTTATGTCAACTGATTGCATAACTTACGAACTATAGGCCATCGAAATTTTTGTAAACAAAAGTTTGTGCGACTTTAGCTCCCAAACGGAATAAAAGCTAAAGCTGAAATAGCCTTCATTCTATTTCACTTATTTGTGTCTACACATGTATATGTTTTGCAGAGACTCAAAGCTCTTGAGAATGGAGAAAATGAGGTGTGAATTTTGCATTGGACCCTACGGGAAAATGCATTAAACGCCTACTGCTCCGACGTTCAGCGACCGATAACATCCATCTTTACACTGTAAACGGTAATTACATAGGTACATGCCTGGGGCAAATAACAGCGCAAATAATTGTCCATGTGCAGAGTAATAAAGGAGCAAACTTTTATATATGGGCCTGCAGTGGAAGTTATTCTTAAAAGGTGACTTTCACGAATCGTTCTAAAACTGTGCTAAATTACAGATAATTCCCATATATTTCTTGGGAGAAAATGCCCTGAAATTCTCCTTTCTCCGTTGTCGAGATATTCGAGGGCAAAGTCGTGCAGTTTTCGACTTCCAGGGGCTATAACTCGAAAACTAAAGAACGAGAATTTTTGGCACATATGGTCAATTGAATGTTTATCCCAACCCTCTCATTTGGCACTAGTTTCAGCCCGAATTGTGCAAGTCACCTAAGGTCACGAATCGTCCCGAACGTGTAGCCCAAATTGTGAAAATTTCAAACCGCTACTGCTTGCTCGTTTGAGTAGGTAGCCATCTGAAACTTGGCATATATAAAGGTCATTAACATGTCTACATGCATGCACAATCTTATGTCAACTGATTGCATAACTTGCGAACTATAGGCCATCGAAATTTTTGTAAACAAAAGTTTGTGCGACTTTAGCTCCCAAACGGAATAAAAGCTAAAGCTGAAATAGCCTTCATTCTATTTCACTTATTTGTGTCTACACATGTATATGTTTTGCAGAGACTCAAAGCTCTTGAGAATGGAGAAAATGAGGTGTCAATTTTGCATTGGACCCTATGGGAAAATGCATTAAACGCCTACTGCTCCGACGTTCAGCGACCGATAACATCCATCTTTACACTGTAAACGGTAATTACATAGGTACATGCCTGGGGCAAATAACAGCGCAAATAATTGTCCATGTGCAGAGTAATAAAGGAGCAAACTTTTATATATGGGCCTGCAGTGGAAGTTATTCTTAAAAGGTGACTTTCACGAATCGTTCTGAAACTGTGCTAAATTACAGATAATTCCCATATATTTCTTGGGAGAAAATGCCCTGAAATTCTCCTTTCTCCGTTGTCGAGATATTCGAGGGCAAAGTCGTGCAGTTTTCGACTTCCAGGGGCTATAACTCGAAAACTAAAGAACGAGAATTTTTGGCACATATGGTCAATTGAATGTTTATCCCAACCCTCTCATTTGGCACTAGTTTCAGCCCGAATTGTGCAAGTCACCTAAGGTCACGAATCGTCCCGAACGTGTAGCCCAAATTGTGAAAATTTCAAACCGCTACTGCTTGCTTGTTTGAGTAGGTAGCCATCTGAAACTTGGCATATATAAAGGTCATTAACATGTCTACATGCATGCACAATCTTATGTCAACTGATTGCATAACTTGCGAACTATAGGCCATCGAAATTTTTGTAAACAAAAGTTTGTGCGACTTTAGCTCCCAAACGGAATAAAAGCTAAAGCTGAAATAGCCTTCATTCTATTTCACGTATTTGTGTCTACACATGTATATGTTTTGCAGAGACTCAAAGCTCTTGAGAATGGAGAAAATGAGGTGTCAATTTTGCATTGGACCCTATGGGAAAATGCATTAAACGCCTACTGCTCCGACGTTCAGCGACCGATAACATCCATCTTTACACTGTAAACGGTAATTACATAGGTACATGCCTGGGGCAAATAACAGCGCAAATAATTGTCCATGTGCAGAGTAATAAAGGAGCAAACTTTTATATATGGGCCTGCAGTGGAAGTTATTCTTAAAAGGTGACTTTCACGAATCGTTCTGAAACTGTGCTAAATTACAGATAATTCCCATATATTTCTTGGGAGAAAATGCCCTGAAATTCTCCTTTCTCCGTTGTCGAGATATTCGAGGGCAAAGTCGTGCAGTTTTCGACTTCCAGGGGCTATAACTCGAAAACTAAAGAACGAGAATTTTTGGCACATATGGTCAATTGAATGTTTATCCCAACCCTCTCATTTGGCACTAGTTTCAGCCCGAATTGTGCAAGTCACCTAAGGTCACGAATCGTCCCGAACGTGTAGCCCAAATTGTGAAAATTTCAAACCGCTTCTGCTTGCTTGTTTGAGTAGGTAGCCATCTGAAACTTGGCATAATATAAAGGTCATTAACATGTCTACATGCATGCACAATCTTATGTCAACTGATTGCATAACTTGCGAACTATAGGCCATCGAAATTTTTGTAAACAAAAGTTTGTGCGACTTTAGCTCCCAAACGGAATAAAAGCTAAAGCTGAAATAGCCTTCATTCTATTTCACTTATTTGTGTCTACACATGTATATGTTTTGCAGAGACTCAAAGCTCTTGAGAATGGAGAAAATGAGGTGTCAATTTTGCATTGGACCCTATGGGAAAATGCATTAAACGCCTACTGCTCCGACGTTCAGCTACCGATAACATCCATCTTTACACTGTAAACGGTAATTACATAGGTACATGCCTGGGGCAAATAACAGCGCAAATAATTGTCCATGTGCAGAGTAATAAAGGAGCAAACTTTTATATATGGGCCTGCAGTGGAAGTTATTCTTAAAAGGTGACTTTCACGAATCGTTCTGAAACTGTGCTAAATTACAGATAATTCCCATATATTTCTTGGGAGAAAATGCCCTGAAATTCTCCTTTCTCCGTTGTCGAGATATTCGAGGGCAAAGTCGTGCAGTTTTCGACTTCCAGGGGCTATAACTCGAAAACTAAAGAACGAGAATTTTTGGCACATATGGTCAATTGAATGTTTATCCCAACCCTCTCATTTGGCACTAGTTTCAGCCCGAATTGTGCAAGTCACCTAAGGTCACGAATCGTCCCGAACGTGTAGCCCAAATTGTGAAAATTTCAAACCGCTACTGCTTGCTTGTTTGAGTAGGTAGCCATCTGAAACTTGGCATATATAAAGGTCATTAACATGTCTACAGGCATGCACAATTTTTTGTCAACTGATTGCATAACTTGCGAACTATAGGCCATCGAAATTTTTGTAAACAAAAGTTTGTGCGACTTTAGCTCCCAAACGGAATAAAAGCTAAAGCTGAAATAGCCTTCATTCTATTTCACTTATTTGTGTCTACACATGTATATGTTTTGCAGAGACTCAAAGCTCTTGAAAATGGAGAAAATGAGGTGTCAATTTTGCATTGGACCCTATGGGAAAATGCATTAAACGCCTACTGCTCCGACGTTCAGCGACCGATAACATCCATCTTTACACTGTAAACGGTAATTACATAGGTACATGCCTGGGGCAAATAACAGCGCAAATAATTGTCCATGTGCAGAGTAATAAAGGAGCAAACTTTTATATATGGGCCTGCAGTGGAAGTTATTCTTAAAAGGTGACTTTCACGAATCGTTCTGAAACTGTGCTAAATTACAGATAATTCCCATATATTTCTTGGGAGAAAATGCCCTGAAATTCTCCTTTCTCTGTTGTCGAGATATTCGAGGGCAAAGTCGTGCAGTTTTCGACTTCCAGGGGCTATAACTCGAAAACTAAAGAACGAGAATTTTTGGCACATATGGTCAATTGAATGTTTATCCCAACCCTCTCATTTGGCACTAGTTTCAGCCCGAATTGTGCAAGTCACCTAAGGTCACGAATCGTCCCGAACGTGTAGCCCAAATTGTGAAAATTTCAAACCGCTACTGCTTGCTTGTTTGAGTAGGTAGCCATCTGAAACTTGGCATATATAAAGGTCATTAACATGTCTACATGCATGCACAATCTTATGTCAACTGATTGCATAACTTGCGAACTATAGGCCATCGAAATTTTTGTAAACAAAAGTTTGTGCGACTTTAGCTCCCAAACGGAATAAAAACTAAAGCTGAAATAGCCTTCATTCTATTTCACGTATTTGTGTCTACACATGTATATGTTTTGCAGAGACTCAAAGCTCTTGAGAATGGAGAAAATGAGGTGTCAATTTTGCATTGGACCCTATGGGAAAATGCATTAAACGCCTACTGCTCCGACGTTCAGCGACCGATAACATCCATCTTTACACTGTAAACGGTAATTACATAGGTACATGCCTGGGGCAAATAACAGCGCAAATAATTGTCCATGTGCAGAGTAATAAAGGAGCAAACTTTTATATATGGGCCTGCAGTGGAAGTTATTCTTAAAAGGTGACTTTCACGAATCGTTCTGAAACTGTGCTAAATTACAGATAATTCCCATATATTTCTTGGGAGAAAATGCCCTGAAATTCTCCTTTCTCCGTTGTCGAGATATTCGAGGGCAAAGTCGTGCAGTTTTCGACTTCCAGGGGCTATAACTCGAAAACTAAAGAACGAGAATTTTTGGCACATATGGTCAATTGAATGTTTATCCCAACCCTCTCATTTGGCACTAGTTTCAGCCCGAATTGTGCAAGTCACCTAAGGTCACAAATCGTCCCGAACGTGTAGCCCAAATTGTGAAAATTTCAAACCGCTTCTGCTTGCTTGTTTGAGTAGGTAGCCATCTGAAACTTGGCATAATATAAAGGTCATTAACATGTCTACATGCATGCACAATCTTATGTCAACTGATTGCATAACTTGCGAACTATAGGCCATCGAAATTTTTGTAAACAAAAGTTTGTGCGACTTTAGCTCCCAAACGGAATAAAAGCTAAAGCTGAAATAGCCTTCATTCTATTTCACTTATTTGTGTCTACACATGTATATGTTTTGCAGAGACTCAAAGCTCTTGAGAATGGAGAAAATGAGGTGTCAATTTTGCATTGGACCCTATGGGAAAATGCATTAAACGCCTACTGCTCCGACGTTCAGCGACCGATAACATCCATCTTTACACTGTAAACGGTAATTACATAGGTACATGCCTGGGGCAAATAACAGCGCAAATAATTGTCCATGTGCAGAGTAATAAAGGAGCAAACTTTTATATATGGGCCTGCAGTGGAAGTTATTCTTAAAAGGTGACTTTCACGAATCGTTCTGAAACTGTGCTAAATTACAGATAATTCCCATATATTTCTTGGGAGAAAATGCCCTGAAATTCTCCTTTCTCCGTTGTCGAGATATTCGAGGGCAAAGTCGTGCAGTTTTCGACTTCCAGGGGCTATAACTCGAAAACTAAAGAACGAGAATTTTTGGCACATATGGTCAATTGAATGTTTATCCCAACCCTCTCATTTGGCACTAGTTTCAGCCCGAATTGTGCAAGTCACCTAAGGTCACGAATCGTCCCGAACGTGTAGCCCAAATTGTGAAAATTTCAAACCGCTACTGCTTGCTTGTTTGAGTAGGTAGCCATCTGAAACTTGGCATATATAAAGGTCATTTACATGTCTACATGCATGCACAATTTTATGTCAACTGATTGCATAACTTGCGAACTATAGGCCATCGAAATTTTTGTAAACAAAAGTTTGTGCGACTTTAGCTCCCAAACGGAATAAAAGCTAAAGCTGAAATAGCCTTCATTCTATTTCACTTATTTGTGTCTACACATGTATATGTTTTGCAGAGACTCAAAGCTCTTGAGAATGGAGAAAATGAGGTGTCAATTTTGCATTGGACCCTATGGGAAAATGCATTAAACGCCTACTGCTCCGACGTTCAGCGACCGATAACATCCATCTTTACACTGTAAACGGTAATTACATAGGTTCATGCCTGGGGCAAATAACAGCGCAAAGAATTGTCCATGTGCAGAGTAATAAAGGAGCAAACTTTTATATATGGGCCTGCAGTGGAAGTTATTCTTAAAAGGTGACTTTCACGAATCGTTCTGAAACTGTGCTAAATTACAGATAATTCCCATATATTTCTTGGGAGAAAATGCCCTGAAATTCTCCTTTCTCCGTTGTCGAGATATTCGAGGGCAAAGTCGTGCAGTTTTCGACTTCCAGGGGCTATAACTCGAAAACTAAAGAACGAGAATTTTTGGCACATATGGTCAATTGAATGTTTATCCCAACCCTCTCATTTGGCACTAGTTTCAGCCCGAATTGTGCAAGTCACCTAAGGTCACGAATCGTCCCGAACGTGTAGCCCAAATTGTGAAAATTTCAAACCGCTACTGCTTGCTTGTTTGAGTAGGTAGCCATCTGAAACTTAGCATATATAAAGGTCATTAACATGTCTACATGCATGCACAATCTTATGTCAACTGATTGCATAACTTGCGAACTACAGGCCATCGAAATTTTTGTAAACAAAAGTTTGTGCGACTTTAGCTCCCAAACGGAATAAAAGCTAAAGCTGAAATAGCCTTCATTCTATTTCACTTATTTGTGTCTACACATGTATATGTTTTGCAGAGACTCAAAGCTCTTGAAAATGGAGAAAATGAGGTGTCAATTTTGCATTGGACCCTATGGGAAAATGCATTAAACGCCTACTGCTCCGACGTTCAGCGACCGATAACATCCATCTTTACACTGTAAACGGTAATTACATAGGTACATGCCTGGGGCAAATAACAGCGCAAATAATTGTCCATGTGCAGAGTAATAAAGGAGCAAACTTTTATATATGGGCCTGCAGTGGAAGTTATTCTTAAAAGGTGACTTTCACGAATCGTTCTGAAACTGTGCTAAATTACAGATAATTCCCATATATTTCTTGGGAGAAAATGCCCTGAAATTCTCCTTTCTCTGTTGTCGAGATATTCGAGGGCAAAGTCGTGCAGTTTTCGACTTCCAGGGGCTATAACTCGAAAACTAAAGAACGAGAATTTTTGGCACATATGGTCAATTGAATGTTTATCCCAACCCTCTCATTTGGCACTAGTTTCAGCCCGAATTGTGCAAGTCACCTAAGGTCACGAATCGTCCCGAACGTGTAGCCCAAATTGTGAAAATTTCAAACCGCTACTGCTTGCTTGTTTGAGTAGGTAGCCATCTGAAACGTGGCATATATAAAGGTCATTAACATGTCTACATGCATGCACAATCTTATGTCAACTGATTGCATAACTTGCGAACTATAGGCCATCGAAATTTTTGTAAACAAAAGTTTGTGCGACTTTAGCTCCCAAACGGAATAAAAGCTAAAGCTGAAATAGCCTTCATTCTATTTCACTTATTTGTGTCTACACATGTATATGTTTTGCAGAGACTCAAAGCTCTTGAGAATGGAGAAAATGAGGTGTCAATTTTGCATTGGACCCTATGGGAAAATGCATTAAACGCCTACTGCTCCGACGTTCAGCGACCGATAACATCCATCTTTACACTGTAAACGGTAATTACATAGGTACATGCCTGGGGCAAATAACAGCGCAAATAATTGTCCATGTGCAGAGTAATAAAGGAGCAAACTTTTATATATGGGCCTGCAGTGGAAGTTATTCTTAAAAGGTGACTTTCACGAATCGTTCTGAAACTGTGCTAAATTACAGATAATTCCCATATATTTCTTGGGAGAAAATGCCCTGAAATTCTCCTTTCTCCGTTGTCGAGATATTCGAGGGCAAAGTCGTGCAGTTTTCGACTTCCAGGGGCTATAACTCGAAAACTAAAGAACGAGAATTTTTGGCACATATGGTCAATTGAATGTTTATCCCAACCCTCTCATTTGGCACTAGTTTCAGCCCGAATTGTGCAAGTCACCTAAGGTCACGAATCGTCCCGAACGTGTAGCCCAAATTGTGAAAATTTCAAACCGCTACTGCTTGCTTGTTTGAGTAGGTAGCCATCTGAAACTTGGCATATATAAAGGTCATTAACATGTCTACATGCATGCACAATCTTATGTCAACTGATTGCATAACTTGCGAACTATAGGCCATCGAAATTTTTGTAAACAAAAGTTTGTGCGACTTTAGCTCCCAAACGGAATAAAAGCTAAAGCTGAAATAGCCTTCATTCTATTTCACTTATTTGTGTCTACACATGTATATGTTTTGCAGAGACTCAAAGCTCTTGAGAATGAGAAAATGAGGTGTCAATTTTGCATTGGACCCTATGGGAAAATGCATTAAACGCCTACTGCTCCGACGTTCAGCGACCGATAACATCCATCTTTACACTGTAAACGGTAATTACATAGGTACATGCCTGGGGCAAATAACAGCGCAAATAATTGTCCATGTGCAGAGTAATAAAGGAGCAAACTTTTATATATGGGCCTGCAGTGGAAGTTATTCTTAAAAGGTGACTTTCACGAATCGTTCTGAAACTGTGCTAAATTACAGATAATTCCCATATATTTCTTGGGAGAAAATGCCCTGAAATTCTCCTTTCTCCGTTGTCGAGATATTCGAGGGCAAAGTCGTGCAGTTTTCGACTTCCAGGGGCTATAACTCGAAAACTAAAGAACGAGAATGTTTGGCACATATGGTCAATTGAATGTTTATCCCAACCCTCTCATTTGGCACTAGTTTCAGCCCGAATTGTGCAAGTGACCTAAGGTCACGAATCGTCCCGAACGTGTAGCCCAAATTGTGAAAATTTCAAACCGCTACTGCTTGCTTGTTTGAGTAGGTAGCCATCTGAAACTTGGCATATATAAAGGTCATTAACATGTCTACATGCATGCACAATCTTATGTCAACTGATTGCATAACTTGCGAACTATAGGCCATCGAAATTTTTGTAAACAAAAGTTTGTGCGACTTTAGCTCCCAAACGGAATAAATGCTAAAGCTGAAATAGCCTTCATTCTATTTCACTTATTTGTGTCTACACATGTATATGTTTTGCAGAGACTCAAAGCTCTTGAGAATGGAGAAAATGAGGTGTCAATTTGGCATTGGACCCTATGGGAAAATGCATTAAACGCCTACTGCTCCGACGTTCAGCGACCGATAACATCCATCTTTACACTGTAAACGGTAATTACATAGGTACATGCCTGGGCAAATAACAGCGCAAATAATTGTCCATGTGCAGAGTAATAAAGGAGCAAACTTTTATATATGGGCCTGCAGTGGAAGTTATTCTTAAAAGGTGACTTTCACGAATCGTTCTGAAACTGTGCTAAATTACAGATAATTCCCATATATTTCTTGGGAGAAAATGCCCTGAAATTCTCCTTTCTCCGTTGTCGAGATATTCGAGGGCAAAGTCGTGCAGTTTTCGACTTCCAGGGGCTATAACTCGAAAACTAAAGAACGAGAATTTTTGGCACATATGGTCAATTGAATGTTTATCCCAACCCTCTCATTTGGCACTAGTTTCAGCCCGAATTGTGCAAGTCACCTAAGGTCACGAATCGTCCCGAACGTGTAGCCCAAATTGTGAAAATTTCAAACCGCTACTGCTTGCTTGTTTGAGTAGGTAGCCATCTGAAACTTGGCATATATAAAGGTCATTAACATGTCTACATGCATGCACAATCTTATGTCAACTGATTGCATAACTTGCGAACTATAGGCCATCGAAATTTTTGTAAACAAAAGTTTGTGCGACTTTAGCTCCCAAACGGAATAAAAGCTAAAGCTGAAATAGCCTTCATTCTATTTCACTTATTTGTGTCTACACATGTATATGTTTTGCAGAGACTCAAAGCTCTTGAGAATGGAGAAAATGAGGTGTCAATTTTGCATTGGACCCTATGGGAAAATGCATTAAACGCCTACTGCTCCGACGTTCAGCGACCGATAACATCCATCTTTACACTGTAAACGGTAATTACATAGGTACATGCCTGGGGCAAATAACAGCGCAAATAATTGTCCATGTGCAGAGTAATAAAGGAGCAAACTTTTATATATGGGCCTGCAGTGGAAGTTATTCTTAAAAGGTGACTTTCACGAATCGTTCTGAAACTGTGCTAAATTACAGATAATTCCCATATATTTCTTGGGAGAAAATGCCCTGAAATTCTCCTTTCTCCGTTGTCGAGATATTCGAGGGCAAAGTCGTGCAGTTTTCGACTTCCAGGGGCTATAACTCGAAAACTAAAGAACGAGAATTTTTGGCACATATGGTCAATTGAATGTTTATCCCAACCCTCTCATTTGGCACTAGTTTCAGCCCGAATTGTGCAAGTCACCTAAGGTCACAAATCGTCCCGAACGTGTAGCCCAAATTGTGAAAATTTCAAACCGCTTCTGCTTGCTTGTTTGAGTAGGTAGCCATCTGAAACTTGGCATAATATAAAGGTCATTAACATGTCTACATGCATGCACAATCTTATGTCAACTGATTGCATAACTTGCGAACTATAGGCCATCGAAATTTTTGTAAACAAAAGTTTGTGCGACTTTAGCTCCCAAACGGAATAAAAGCTAAAGCTGAAATAGCCTTCATTCTATTTCACTTATTTGTGTCTACACATGTATATGTTTTGCAGAGACTCAAAGCTCTTGAGAATGGAGAAAATGAGGTGTCAATTTTGCATTGGACCCTATGGGAAAATGCATTAAACGCCTACTGCTCCGACGTTCAGCGACCGATAACATCCATCTTTACACTGTAAACGGTAATTACATAGGTACATGCCTGGGGCAAATAACAGCGCAAATAATTGTCCATGTGCAGAGTAATAAAGGAGCAAACTTTTATATATGGGCCTGCAGTGGAAGTTATTCTTAAAAGGTGACTTTCACGAATCGTTCTGAAACTGTGCTAAATTACAGATAATTCCCATATATTTCTTGGGAGAAAATGCCCTGAAATTCTCCTTTCTCCGTTGTCGAGATATTCGAGGGCAAAGTCGTGCAGTTTTCGACTTCCAGGGGCTATAACTCGAAAACTAAAGAACGAGAATTTTTGGCACATATGGTCAATTGAATGTTTATCCCAACCCTCTCATTTGGCACTAGTTTCAGCCCGAATTGTGCAAGTCACCTAAGGTCACGAATCGTCCCGAACGTGTAGCCCAAATTGTGAAAATTTCAAACCGCTACTGCTTGCTTGTTTGAGTAGGTAGCCATCTGAAACTTGGCATATATAAAGGTCATTTACATGTCTACATGCATGCACAATTTTATGTCAACTGATTGCATAACTTGCGAACTATAGGCCATCGAAATTTTTGTAAACAAAAGTTTGTGCGACTTTAGCTCCCAAACGGAATAAAAGCTAAAGCTGAAATAGCCTTCATTCTATTTCACTTATTTGTGTCTACACATGTATATGTTTTGCAGAGACTCAAAGCTCTTGAGAATGGAGAAAATGAGGTGTCAATTTTGCATTGGACCCTATGGGAAAATGCATTAAACGCCTACTGCTCCGACGTTCAGCGACCGATAACATCCATCTTTACACTGTAAACGGTAATTACATAGGTTCATGCCTGGGGCAAATAACAGCGCAAAGAATTGTCCATGTGCAGAGTAATAAAGGAGCAAACTTTTATATATGGGCCTGCAGTGGAAGTTATTCTTAAAAGGTGACTTTCACGAATCGTTCTGAAACTGTGCTAAATTACAGATAATTCCCATATATTTCTTGGGAGAAAATGCCCTGAAATTCTCCTTTCTCCGTTGTCGAGATATTCGAGGGCAAAGTCGTGCAGTTTTCGACTTCCAGGGGCTATAACTCGAAAACTAAAGAACGAGAATTTTTGGCACATATGGTCAATTGAATGTTTATCCCAACCCTCTCATTTGGCACTAGTTTCAGCCCGAATTGTGCAAGTGACCTAAGGTCACGAATCGTCCCGAACGTGTAGCCCAAATTGTGAAAATTTCAAACCGCTACTGCTTGCTTGTTTGAGTAGGTAGCCATCTGAAACTTAGCATATATAAAGGTCATTAACATGTCTACATGCATGCACAATCTTATGTCAACTGATTGCATAACTTGCGAACTACAGGCCATCGAAATTTTTGTAAACAAAAGTTTGTGCGACTTTAGCTCCCAAACGGAATAAAAGCTAAAGCTGAAATAGCCTTCATTCTATTTCACTTATTTGTGTCTACACATGTATATGTTTTGCAGAGACTCAAAGCTCTTGAAAATGGAGAAAATGAGGTGTCAATTTTGCATTGGACCCTATGGGAAAATGCATTAAACGCCTACTGCTCCGACGTTCAGCGACCGATAACATCCATCTTTACACTGTAAACGGTAATTACATAGGTACATGCCTGGGGCAAATAACAGCGCAAATAATTGTCCATGTGCAGAGTAATAAAGGAGCAAACTTTTATATATGGGCCTGCAGTGGAAGTTATTCTTAAAAGGTGACTTTCACGAATCGTTCTGAAACTGTGCTAAATTACAGATAATTCCCATATATTTCTTGGGAGAAAATGCCCTGAAATTCTCCTTTCTCTGTTGTCGAGATATTCGAGGGCAAAGTCGTGCAGTTTTCGACTTCCAGGGGCTATAACTCGAAAACTAAAGAACGAGAATTTTTGGCACATATGGTCAATTGAATGTTTATCCCAACCCTCTCATTTGGCACTAGTTTCAGCCCGAATTGTGCAAGTCACCTAAGGTCACGAATCGTCCCGAACGTGTAGCCCAAATTGTGAAAATTTCAAACCGCTACTGCTTGCTTGTTTGAGTAGGTAGCCATCTGAAACGTGGCATATATAAAGGTCATTAACATGTCTACATGCATGCACAATCTTATGTCAACTGATTGCATAACTTGCGAACTATAGGCCATCGAAATTTTTGTAAACAAAAGTTTGTGCGACTTTAGCTCCCAAACGGAATAAAAGCTAAAGCTGAAATAGCCTTCATTCTATTTCACTTATTTGTGTCTACACATGTATATGTTTTGCAGAGACTCAAAGCTCTTGAGAATGGAGAAAATGAGGTGTCAATTTTGCATTGGACCCTATGGGAAAATGCAGTAAACGCCTACTGCTCCGACGTTCAGCGACCGATAACATCCATCTTTACACTGTAAACGGTAATTACATAGGTACATGCCTGGGGCAAATAACAGCGCAAATAATTGTCCATGTGCAGAGTAATAAAGGAGCAAACTTTTATATATGGGCCTGCAGTGGAAGTTATTCTTAAAAGGTGACTTTCACGAATCGTTCTAAAACTGTGCTAAATTACAGATAATTCCCATATATTTCTTGGGAGAAAATGCCCTGAAATTCTCCTTTCTCCGTTGTCGAGATATTCGAGGGCAAAGTCGTGCAGTTTTCGACTTCCAGGGGCTATAACTCGAAAACTAAAGAACGAGAATTTTTGGCACATATGGTCAATTGAATGTTTATCCCAACCCTCTCATTTGGCACTAGTTTCAGCCCGAATTGTGCAAGTCACCTAAGGTCACGAATCGTCCCGAACGTGTAGCCCAAATTGTGAAAATTTCAAACCGCTACTGCTTGCTTGTTTGAGTAGGTAGCCATCTGAAACTTGGCATATATAAAGGTCATTAACATGTCTACATGCATGCACAATCTTATGTCAACTGATTGCATAACTTGCGAACTATAGGCCATCGAAATTTTTGTAAACAAAAGTTTGTGCGACTTTAGCTCCCAAACGGAATAAAAGCTAAAGCTGAAATAGCCTTCATTCTATTTCACTTATTTGTGTCTACACATGTATATGTTTTGCAGAGACTCAAAGCTCTTGAGAATGAGAAAATGAGGTGTCAATTTTGCATTGGACCCTATGGGAAAATGCATTAAACGCCTACTGCTCCGACGTTCAGCGACCGATAACATCCATCTTTACACTGTAAACGGTAATTACATAGGTACATGCCTGGGGCAAATAACAGCGCAAATAATTGTCCATGTGCAGAGTAATAAAGGAGCAAACTTTTATATATGGGCCTGCAGTGGAAGTTATTCTTAAAAGGTGACTTTCACGAATCGTTCTGAAACTGTGCTAAATTACAGATAATTCCCATATATTTCTTGGGAGAAAATGCCCTGAAATTCTCCTTTCTCCGTTGTTGAGATATTCGAGGGCAAAGTCGTGCAGTTTTCGACTTCCAGGGGCTATAACTCGAAAACTAAAGAACGAGAATTTTTGGCACATATGGTCAATTGAATGTTTATCCCAACCCTCTCATTTGGCACTAGTTTCAGCCCGAATTGTGCAAGTCACCTAAGGTCACGAATCGTCCCGAACGTGTAGCCCAAATTGTGAAAATTTCAAACCGCTACTGCTTGCTTGTTTGAGTAGGTAGCCATCTGAAACTTGGCATATATAAAGGTCATTAACATGTCTACATGCATGCACAATCTTATGTCAACTGATTGCATAACTTGCGAACTATAGGCCATCGAAATTTTTGTAAACAAAAGTTTGTGCGACTTTAGCTCCCAAACGGAATAAAAGCTAAAGCTGAAATAGCCTTCATTCTATTTCACTTATTTGTGTCTACACATGTATATGTTTTGCAGAGACTCAAAGCTCTTGAGAATGGAGAAAATGAGGTGTCAATTTTGCATTGGACCCTATGGGAAAATGCATTAAACGCCTACTGCTCCGACGTTCAGCGACCGATAACATCCATCTTTACACTGTAAACGGTAATTACATAGGTACATGCCTGGGGCAAATAACAGCGCAAATAATTGTCCATGTGCAGAGTAATAAAGGAGCAAACTTTTATATATGGGCCTGCAGTGGAAGTTATTCTTAAAAGGTGACTTTCACGAATCGTTCTGAAACTGTGCTAAATTACAGATAATTCCCATATATTTCTTGGGAGAAAATGCCCTGAAATTCTCCTTTCTCCGTTGTCGAGATATTCGAGGGCAAAGTCGTGCAGTTTTCGACTTCCAGGGGCTATAACTCGAAAACTAAAGAACGAGAATTTTTGGCACATATGGTCAATTGAATGTTTATCCCAACCCTCTCATTTGGCACTAGTTTCAGCCCGAATTGTGCAAGTCACCTAAGGTCACGAATCGTCCCGAACGTGTAGCCCAAATTGTGAAAATTTCAAACCGCTACTGCTTGCTTGTTTGAGTAGGTAGCCATCTGAAACTTAGCATATATAAAGGTCATTAACATGTCTACATGCATGCACAATCTTATGTCAACTGATTGCATAACTTGCGAACTACAGGCCATCGAAATTTTTGTAAACAAAAGTTTGTGCGACTTTAGCTCCCAAACGGAATAAAAGCTAAAGCTGAAATAGCCTTCATTCTATTTCACTTATTTGTGTCTACACATGTATATGTTTTGCAGAGACTCAAAGCTCTTGAAAATGGAGAAAATGAGGTGTCAATTTTGCATTGGACCCTATGGGAAAATGCATTAAACGCCTACTGCTCCGACGTTCAGCGACCGATAACATCCATCTTTACACTGTAAACGGTAATTACATAGGTACATGCCTGGGGCAAATAACAGCGCAAATAATTGTCCATGTGCAGAGTAATAAAGGAGCAAACTTTTATATATGGGCCTGCAGTGGAAGTTATTCTTAAAAGGTGACTTTCACGAATCGTTCTGAAACTGTGCTAAATTACAGATAATTCCCATATATTTCTTGGGAGAAAATGCCCTGAAATTCTCCTTTCTCCGTTGTCGAGATATTCGAGGGCAAAGTCGTGCAGTTTTCGACTTCCAGGGGCTATAACTCGAAAACTAAAGAACGAGAATGTTTGGCACATATGGTCAATTGAATGTTTATCCCAACCCTCTCATTTGGCACTAGTTTCAGCCCGAATTGTGCAAGTCACCTAAGGTCACGAATCGTCCCGAACGTGTAGCCCAAATTGTGAAAATTTCAAACCGCTACTGCTTGCTTGTTTGAGTAGGTAGCCATCTGAAACTTGGCATATATAAAGGTCATTAACATGTCTACATGCATGCACAATCTTATGTCAACTGATTGCATAACTTGCGAACTATAGGCCATCGAAATTTTTGTAAACAAAAGTTTGTGCGACTTTAGCTCCCAAACGGAATAAAAGCTAAAGCTGAAATAGCCTTCATTCTATTTCACTTATTTGTGTCTACACATGTATATGTTTTGCAGAGACTCAAAGCTCTTGAGAATGAGAAAATGAGGTGTCAATTTTGCATTGGACCCTATGGGAAAATGCATTAAACGCCTACTGCTCCGACGTTCAGCGACCGATAACATCCATCTTTACACTGTAAACGGTAATTACATAGGTACATGCCTGGGGCAAATAACAGCGCAAATAATTGTCCATGTGCAGAGTAATAAAGGAGCAAACTTTTATATATGGGCCTGCAGTGGAAGTTATTCTTAAAAGGTGACTTTCACGAATCGTTCTGAAACTGTGCTAAATTACAGATAATTCCCATATATTTCTTGGGAGAAAATGCCCTGAAATTCTCCTTTCTCCGTTGTCGAGATATTCGAGGGCAAAGTCGTGCAGTTTTCGACTTCCAGGGGCTATAACTCGAAAACTAAAGAACGAGAATTTTTGGCACATATGGTCAATTGAATGTTTATCCCAACCCTCTCATTTGGCACTAGTTTCAGCCCGAATTGTGCAAGTCACCTAAGGTCACGAATCGTCCCGAACGTGTAGCCCAAATTGTGAAAATTTCAAACCGCTACTGCTTGCTTGTTTGAGTAGGTAGCCATCTGAAACTTGGCATATATAAAGGTCATTAACATGTCTACATGCATGCACAATCTTATGTCAACTGATTGCATAACTTGCGAACTATAGGCCATCGAAATTTTTGTAAACAAAAGTTTGTGCGACTTTAGCTCCCAAACGGAATAAAAGCTAAAGCTGAAATAGCCTTCATTCTATTTCACTTATTTGTGTCTACACATGTATATGTTTTGCAGAGACTCAAAGCTCTTGAGAATGGAGAAAATGAGGTGTCAATTTTGCATTGGACCCTATGGGAAATGCATTAAACGCCTACTGCTCCGACGTTCAGCGACCGATAACATCCATCTTTACACTGTAAACGGTAATTACATAGGTACATGCCTGGGGCAAATAACAGCGCAAATAATTGTCCATGTGCAGAGTAATAAAGGAGCAAACTTTTATATATGGGCCTGCAGTGGAAGTTATTCTTAAAAGGTGACTTTCACGAATCGTTCTGAAACTGTGCTAAATTACAGATAATTCCCATATATTTCTTGGGAGAAAATGCCCTGAAATTCTCCTTTCTCCGTTGTCGAGATATTCGAGGGCAAAGTCGTGCAGTTTTCGACTTCCAGGGGCTATAACTCGAAAACTAAAGAACGAGAATTTTTGGCACATATGGTCAATTGAATGTTTATCCCAACCCTCTCATTTGGCACTAGTTTCAGCCCGAATTGTGCAAGTCACCTAAGGTCACGAATCGTCCCGAACGTGTAGCCCAAATTGTGAAAATTTCAAACCGCTACTGCTTGCTTGTTTGAGTAGGTAGCCATCTGAAACTTGGCATATATAAAGGTCATTAACATGTCTACATGCATGCACAATCTTATGTCAACTGATTGCATAACTTGCGAACTATAGGCCATCGAAATTTTTGTAAACAAAAGTTTGTGCGACTTTAGCTCCCAAACGGAATAAAAGCTAAAGCTGAAATAGCCTTCATTCTATTTCACTTATTTGTGTCTACACATGTATATGTTTTGCAGAGACTCAAAGCTCTTGAGAATGGAGAAAATGAGGTGTGAATTTTGCATTGGACCCTATGGGAAAATGCATTAAACGCCTACTGCTCCGACGTTCAGCGACCGATAACATCCATCTTTACACTGTAAACGGTAATTACATAGGTACATGCCTGGGGCAAATAACAGCGCAAATAATTGTCCATGTGCAGAGTAATAAAGGAGCAAACTTTTATATATGGGCCTGCAGTGGAAGTTATTCTTAAAAGGTGACTTTCACGAATCGTTCTGAAACTGTGCTAAATTACAGATAATTCCCATATATTTCTTGGGAGAAAATGCCCTGAAATTCTCCTTTCTCCGTTGTCGAGATATTCGAGGGCAAAGTCGTGCAGTTTTCGACTTCCAGGGGCTATAACTCGAAAACTAAAGAACGAGAATTTTTGGCACATATGGTCAATTGAATGTTTATCCCAACCCTCTCATTTGGCACTAGTTTCAGCCCGAATTGTGCAAGTCACCTAAGGTCACGAATCGTCCCGAACGTGTAGCCCAAATTGTGAAAATTTCAAACCGCTTCTGCTTGCTTGTTTGAGTAGGTAGCCATCTGAAACTTGGCATAATATAAGGGTCATTAACATGTCTACATGCATGCACAATCTTATGTCAACTGATTGCATAACTTGCGAACTATAGGCCATCGAAATTTTTGTAAACAAAAGTTTGTGCGACTTTAGCTCCCAAACGGAATAAAAGCTAAAGCTGAAATAGCCTTCATTCTATTTCACTTATTTGTGTCTACACATGTATATGTTTTGCAGAGACTCAAAGCTCTTGAGAATGGAGAAAATGAGGTGTCAATTTTGCATTGGACCCTATGGGAAAATGCATTAAACGCCTACTGCTCCGACGTTCAGCGACCGATAACATCCATCTTTACACTGTAAACGGTAATTACATAGGTTCATGCCTGGGGCAAATAACAGCGCAAAGAATTGTCCATGTGCAGAGTAATAAAGGAGCAAACTTTTATATATGGGCCTGCAGTGGAAGTTATTCTTAAAAGGTGACTTTCACGAATCGTTCTGAAACTGTGCTAAATTACAGATAATTCCCATATATTTCTTGGGAGAAAATGCCCTGAAATTCTCCTTTCTCCGTTGTCGAGATATTCGAGGGCAAAGTCGTGCAGTTTTCGACTTCCAGGGGCTATAACTCGAAAACTAAAGAACGAGAATTTTTGGCACATATGGTCAATTGAATGTTTATCCCAACCCTCTCATTTGGCACTAGTTTCAGCCCGAATTGTGCAAGTGACCTAAGGTCACGAATCGTCCCGAACGTGTAGCCCAAATTGTGAAAATTTCAAACCGCTACTGCTTGCTTGTTTGAGTAGGTAGCCATCTGAAACTTAGCATATATAAAGGTCATTAACATGTCTACATGCATGCACAATCTTATGTCAACTGATTGCATAACTTGCGAACTACAGGCCATCGAAATTTTTGTAAACAAAAGTTTGTGCGACTTTAGCTCCCAAACGGAATAAAAGCTAAAGCTGAAATAGCCTTCATTCTATTTCACTTATTTGTGTCTACACATGTATATGTTTTGCAGAGACTCAAAGCTCTTGAGAATGGAGAAAATGAGGTGTCAATTTTGCATTGGACCCTATGGGAAAATGCATTAAACGCCTACTGCTCCGACGTTCAGCGACCGATAACATCCATCTTTACACTGTAAACGGTAATTACATAGGTACATGCCTGGGGCAAATAACAGCGCAAATAATTGTCCATGTGCAGAGTAATAAAGGAGCAAACTTTTATATATGGGCCTGCAGTGGAAGTTATTCTTAAAAGGTGACTTTCACGAATCGTTCTAAAACTGTGCTAAATTACAGATAATTCCCATATATTTCTTGGGAGAAAATGCCCTGAAATTCTCCTTTCTCCGTTGTCGAGATATTCGAGGGCAAAGTCGTGCAGTTTTCGACTTCCAGGGGCTATAACTCGAAAACTAAAGAACGAGAATTTTTGGCACATATGGTCAATTGAATGTTTATCCCAACCCTCTCATTTGGCACTAGTTTCAGCCCGAATTGTGCAAGTCACCTAAGGTCACGAATCGTCCCGAACGTGTAGCCCAAATTGTGAAAATTTCAAACCGCTACTGCTTGCTTGTTTGAGTAGGTAGCCATCTGAAACTTGGCATATATAAAGGTCATTAACATGTCTACATGCATGCACAATCTTATGTCAACTGATTGCATAACTTGCGAACTATAGGCCATCGAAATTTTTGTAAACAAAAGTTTGTGCGACTTTAGCTCCCAAACGGAATAAAAGCTAAAGCTGAAATAGCCTTCATTCTATTTCACTTATTTGTGTCTACACATGTATATGTTTTGCAGAGACTCAAAGCTCTTGAGAATGAGAAAATGAGGTGTCAATTTTGCATTGGACCCTATGGGAAAATGCATTAAACGCCTACTGCTCCGACGTTCAGCGACCGATAACATCCATCTTTACACTGTAAACGGTAATTACATAGGTACATGCCTGGGGCAAATAACAGCGCAAATAATTGTCCATGTGCAGAGTAATAAAGGAGCAAACTTTTATATATGGGCCTGCAGTGGAAGTTATTCTTAAAAGGTGACTTTCACGAATCGTTCTGAAACTGTGCTAAATTACAGATAATTCCCATATATTTCTTGGGAGAAAATGCCCTGAAATTCTCCTTTCTCCGTTGTTGAGATATTCGAGGGCAAAGTCGTGCAGTTTTCGACTTCCAGGGGCTATAACTCGAAAACTAAAGAACGAGAATTTTTGGCACATATGGTCAATTGAATGTTTATCCCAACCCTCTCATTTGGCACTAGTTTCAGCCCGAATTGTGCAAGTCACCTAAGGTCACGAATCGTCCCGAACGTGTAGCCCAAATTGTGAAAATTTCAAACCGCTACTGCTTGCTTGTTTGAGTAGGTAGCCATCTGAAACTTGGCATATATAAAGGTCATTAACATGTCTACATGCATGCACAATCTTATGTCAACTGATTGCATAACTTGCGAACTATAGGCCATCGAAATTTTTGTAAACAAAAGTTTGTGCGACTTTAGCTCCCAAACGGAATAAAAGCTAAAGCTGAAATAGCCTTCATTCTATTTCACTTATTTGTGTCTACACATGTATATGTTTTGCAGAGACTCAAAGCTCTTGAGAATGGAGAAAATGAGGTGTCAATTTTGCATTGGACCCTATGGGAAAATGCATTAAACGCCTACTGCTCCGACGTTCAGCGACCGATAACATCCATCTTTACACTGTAAACGGTAATTACATAGGTACATGCCTGGGGCAAATAACAGCGCAAATAATTGTCCATGTGCAGAGTAATAAAGGAGCAAACTTTTATATATGGGCCTGCAGTGGAAGTTATTCTTAAAAGGTGACTTTCACGAATCGTTCTGAAACTGTGCTAAATTACAGATAATTCCCATATATTTCTTGGGAGAAAATGCCCTGAAATTCTCCTTTCTCCGTTGTCGAGATATTCGAGGGCAAAGTCGTGCAGTTTTCGACTTCCAGGGGCTATAACTCGAAAACTAAAGAACGAGAATTTTTGGCACATATGGTCAATTGAATGTTTATCCCAACCCTCTCATTTGGCACTAGTTTCAGCCCGAATTGTGCAAGTCACCTAAGGTCACGAATCGTCCCGAACGTGTAGCCCAAATTGTGAAAATTTCAAACCGCTACTGCTTGCTTGTTTGAGTAGGTAGCCATCTGAAACTTAGCATATATAAAGGTCATTAACATGTCTACATGCATGCACAATCTTATGTCAACTGATTGCATAACTTGCGAACTACAGGCCATCGAAATTTTTGTAAACAAAAGTTTGTGCGACTTTAGCTCCCAAACGGAATAAAAGCTAAAGCTGAAATAGCCTTCATTCTATTTCACTTATTTGTGTCTACACATGTATATGTTTTGCAGAGACTCAAAGCTCTTGAAAATGGAGAAAATGAGGTGTCAATTTTGCATTGGACCCTATGGGAAAATGCATTAAACGCCTACTGCTCCGACGTTCAGCGACCGATAACATCCATCTTTACACTGTAAACGGTAATTACATAGGTACATGCCTGGGGCAAATAACAGCGCAAATAATTGTCCATGTGCAGAGTAATAAAGGAGCAAACTTTTATATATGGGCCTGCAGTGGAAGTTATTCTTAAAAGGTGACTTTCACGAATCGTTCTGAAACTGTGCTAAATTACAGATAATTCCCATATATTTCTTGGGAGAAAATGCCCTGAAATTCTCCTTTCTCCGTTGTCGAGATATTCGAGGGCAAAGTCGTGCAGTTTTCGACTTCCAGGGGCTATAACTCGAAAACTAAAGAACGAGAATTTTTGGCACATATGGTCAATTGAATGTTTATCCCAACCCTCTCATTTGGCACTAGTTTCAGCCCGAATTGTGCAAGTCACCTAAGGTCACGAATCGTCCCGAACGTGTAGCCCAAATTGTGAAAATTTCAAACCGCTACTGCTTGCTTGTTTGAGTAGGTAGCCATCTGAAACTTAGCATATATAAAGGTCATTAACATGTCTACATGCATGCACAATCTTATGTCAACTGATTGCATAACTTGCGAACTACAGGCCATCGAAATTTTTGTAAACAAAAGTTTGTGCGACTTTAGCTCCCAAACGGAATAAAAGCTAAAGCTGAAATAGCCTTCATTCTATTTCACTTATTTGTGTCTACACATGTATATGTTTTGCAGAGACTCAAAGCTCTTGAAAATGGAGAAAATGAGGTGTCAATTTTGCATTGGACCCTATGGGAAAATGCATTAAACGCCTACTGCTCCGACGTTCAGCGACCGATAACATCCATCTTTACACTGTAAACGGTAATTACATAGGTACATGCCTGGGGCAAATAACAGCGCAAATAATTGTCCATGTGCAGAGTAATAAAGGAGCAAACTTTTATATATGGGCCTGCAGTGGAAGTTATTCTTAAAAGGTGACTTTCACGAATCGTTCTGAAACTGTGCTAAATTACAGATAATTCCCATATATTTCTTGGGAGAAAATGCCCTGAAATTCTCCTTTCTCCGTTGTCGAGATATTCGAGGGCAAAGTCGTGCAGTTTTCGACTTCCAGGGGCTATAACTCGAAAACTAAAGAACGAGAATGTTTGGCACATATGGTCAATTGAATGTTTATCCCAACCCTCTCATTTGGCACTAGTTTCAGCCCGAATTGTGCAAGTCACCTAAGGTCACGAATCGTCCCGAACGTGTAGCCCAAATTGTGAAAATTTCAAACCGCTACTGCTTGCTTGTTTGAGTAGGTAGCCATCTGAAACTTGGCATATATAAAGGTCATTAACATGTCTACATGCATGCACAATCTTATGTCAACTGATTGCATAACTTGCGAACTATAGGCCATCGAAATTTTTGTAAACAAAAGTTTGTGCGACTTTAGCTCCCAAACGGAATAAAAGCTAAAGCTGAAATAGCCTTCATTCTATTTCACTTATTTGTGTCTACACATGTATATGTTTTGCAGAGACTCAAAGCTCTTGAGAATGAGAAAATGAGGTGTCAATTTTGCATTGGACCCTATGGGAAAATGCATTAAACGCCTACTGCTCCGACGTTCAGCGACCGATAACATCCATCTTTACACTGTAAACGGTAATTACATAGGTACATGCCTGGGGCAAATAACAGCGCAAATAATTGTCCATGTGCAGAGTAATAAAGGAGCAAACTTTTATATATGGGCCTGCAGTGGAAGTTATTCTTAAAAGGTGACTTTCACGAATCGTTCTGAAACTGTGCTAAATTACAGATAATTCCCATATATTTCTTGGGAGAAAATGCCCTGAAATTCTCCTTTCTCCGTTGTCGAGATATTCGAGGGCAAAGTCGTGCAGTTTTCGACTTCCAGGGGCTATAACTCGAAAACTAAAGAACGAGAATTTTTGGCACATATGGTCAATTGAATGTTTATCCCAACCCTCTCATTTGGCACTAGTTTCAGCCCGAATTGTGCAAGTCACCTAAGGTCACGAATCGTCCCGAACGTGTAGCCCAAATTGTGAAAATTTCAAACCGCTACTGCTTGCTTGTTTGAGTAGGTAGCCATCTGAAACTTGGCATATATAAAGGTCATTAACATGTCTACATGCATGCACAATCTTATGTCAACTGATTGCATAACTTGCGAACTATAGGCCATCGAAATTTTTGTAAACAAAAGTTTGTGCGACTTTAGCTCCCAAACGGAATAAAAGCTAAAGCTGAAATAGCCTTCATTCTATTTCACTTATTTGTGTCTACACATGTATATGTTTTGCAGAGACTCAAAGCTCTTGAGAATGGAGAAAATGAGGTGTCAATTTTGCATTGGACCCTATGGGAAATGCATTAAACGCCTACTGCTCCGACGTTCAGCGACCGATAACATCCATCTTTACACTGTAAACGGTAATTACATAGGTACATGCCTGGGGCAAATAACAGCGCAAATAATTGTCCATGTGCAGAGTAATAAAGGAGCAAACTTTTATATATGGGCCTGCAGTGGAAGTTATTCTTAAAAGGTGACTTTCACGAATCGTTCTGAAACTGTGCTAAATTACAGATAATTCCCATATATTTCTTGGGAGAAAATGCCCTGAAATTCTCCTTTCTCCGTTGTCGAGATATTCGAGGGCAAAGTCGTGCAGTTTTCGACTTCCAGGGGCTATAACTCGAAAACTAAAGAACGAGAATTTTTGGCACATATGGTCAATTGAATGTTTATCCCAACCCTCTCATTTGGCACTAGTTTCAGCCCGAATTGTGCAAGTCACCTAAGGTCACGAATCGTCCCGAACGTGTAGCCCAAATTGTGAAAATTTCAAACCGCTACTGCTTGCTTGTTTGAGTAGGTAGCCATCTGAAACTTGGCATATATAAAGGTCATTAACATGTCTACATGCATGCACAATTTTATGTCAACTGATTGCATAACTTGCGAACTATAGGCCATCGAAATTTTTGTAAACAAAAGTTTGTGCGACTTTAGCTCCCAAACGGAATAAAAGCTAAAGCTGAAATAGCCTTCATTCTATTTCACTTATTTGTGTCTACACATGTATATGTTTTGCAGAGACTCAAAGCTCTTGAGAATGGAGAAAATGAGGTGTGAATTTTGCATTGGACCCTATGGGAAAATGCATTAAACGCCTACTGCTCCGACGTTCAGCGACCGATAACATCCATCTTTACACTGTAAACGGTAATTACATAGGTACATGCCTGGGGCAAATAACAGCGCAAATAATTGTCCATGTGCAGAGTAATAAAGGAGCAAACTTTTATATATGGGCCTGCAGTGGAAGTTATTCTTAAAAGGTGACTTTCACGAATCGTTCTGAAACTGTGCTAAATTACAGATAATTCCCATATATTTCTTGGGAGAAAATGCCCTGAAATTCTCCTTTCTCCGTTGTCGAGATATTCGAGGGCAAAGTCGTGCAGTTTTCGACTTCCAGGGGCTATAACTCGAAAACTAAAGAACGAGAATTTTTGGCACATATGGTCAATTGAATGTTTATCCCAACCCTCTCATTTGGCACTAGTTTCAGCCCGAATTGTGCAAGTCACCTAAGGTCACGAATCGTCCCGAACGTGTAGCCCAAATTGTGAAAATTTCAAACCGCTTCTGCTTGCTTGTTTGAGTAGGTAGCCATCTGAAACTTGGCATAATATAAGGGTCATTAACATGTCTACATGCATGCACAATCTTATGTCAACTGATTGCATAACTTGCGAACTATAGGCCATCGAAATTTTTGTAAACAAAAGTTTGTGCGACTTTAGCTCCCAAACGGAATAAAAGCTAAAGCTGAAATAGCCTTCATTCTATTTCACTTATTTGTGTCTACACATGTATATGTTTTGCAGAGACTCAAAGCTCTTGAGAATGGAGAAAATGAGGTGTCAATTTTGCATTGGACCCTATGGGAAAATGCATTAAACGCCTACTGCTCCGACGTTCAGCGACCGATAACATCCATCTTTACACTGTAAACGGTAATTACATAGGTACATGCCTGGGGCAAATAACAGCGCAAATAATTGTCCATGTGCAGAGTAATAAAGGAGCAAACTTTTATATATGGGCCTGCAGTGGAAGTTATTCTTAAAAGGTGACTTTCACGAATCGTTCTGAAACTGTGCTAAATTACAGATAATTCCCATATATTTCTTGGGAGAAAATGCCCTGAAATTCTCCTTTCTCCGTTGTCGAGATATTCGAGGGCAAAGTCGTGCAGTTTTCGACTTCCAGGGGCTATAACTCGAAAACTAAAGAACGAGAATTTTTGGCACATATGGTCAATTGAATGTTTATCCCAACCCTCTCATTTGGCACTAGTTTCAGCCCGAATTGTGCAAGTCACCTAAGGTCACGAATCGTCCCGAACGTGTAGCCCAAATTGTGAAAATTTCAAACCGCTACTGCTTGCTTGTTTGAGTAGGTAGCCATCTGAAACTTGGCATATATAAAGGTCATTAACATGTCTACATGCATGCACAATTTTATGTCAACTGATTGCATAACTTGCGAACTATAGGCCATCGAAATTTTTGTAAACAAAAGTTTGTGCGACTTTAGCTCCCAAACGGAATAAAAGCTAAAGCTGAAATAGCCTTCATTCTATTTCACTTATTTGTGTCTACACATGTATATGTTTTGCAGAGACTCAAAGCTCTTGAGAATGGAGAAAATGAGGTGTCAATTTTGCATTGGACCCTATGGGAAAATGCATTAAACGCCTACTGCTCCGACGTTCAGCGACCGATAACATCCATCTTTACACTGTAAACGGTAATTACATAGGTTCATGCCTGGGGCAAATAATAGCGCAAATAATTGTCCATGTGCAGAGTAATAAAGGAGCAAACTTTTATATATGGGCCTGCAGTGGAAGTTATTCTTAAAAGGTGACTTTCACGAATCGTTCTGAAACTGTGCTAAATTACAGATAATTCCCATATATTTCTTGGGAGAAAATGCCCTGAAATTCTCCTTTCTCCGTTGTCGAGATATTCGAGGGCAAAGTCGTGCAGTTTTCGACTTCCAGGGGCTATAACTCGAAAACTAAAGAACGAGAATTTTTGGCACATATGGTCAATTGAATGTTTATCCCAACCCTCTCATTTGGCACTAGTTTCAGCCCGAATTGTGCAAGTCACCTAAGGTCACGAATCGTCCCGAACGTGTAGCCCAAATTGTGAAAATTTCAAACCGCTACTGCTTGCTTGTTTGAGTAGGTAGCCATCTGAAACTTAGCATATATAAAGGTCATTAACATGTCTACATGCATGCACAATCTTATGTCAACTGATTGCATAACTTGCGAACTACAGGCCATCGAAATTTTTGTAAACAAAAGTTTGTGCGACTTTAGCTCCCAAACGGAATAAAAGCTAAAGCTGAAATAGCCTTCATTCTATTTCACTTATTTGTGTCTACACATGTATATGTTTTGCAGAGACTCAAAGCTCTTGAAAATGGAGAAAATGAGGTGTCAATTTTGCATTGGACCCTATGGGAAAATGCATTAAACGCCTACTGCTCCGACGTTCAGCGACCGATAACATCCATCTTTACACTGTAAACGGTAATTACATAGGTACATGCCTGGGGCAAATAACAGCGCAAATAATTGTCCATGTGCAGAGTAATAAAGGAGCAAACTTTTATATATGGGCCTGCAGTGGAAGTTATTCTTAAAAGGTGACTTTCACGAATCGTTCTGAAACTGTGCTAAATTACAGATAATTCCCATATATTTCTTGGGAGAAAATGCCCTGAAATTCTCCTTTCTCTGTTGTCGAGATATTCGAGGGCAAAGTCGTGCAGTTTTCGACTTCCAGGGGCTATAACTCGAAAACTAAAGAACGAGAATTTTTGGCACATATGGTCAATTGAATGTTTATCCCAACCCTCTCATTTGGCACTAGTTTCAGCCCGAATTGTGCAAGTCACCTAAGGTCACGAATCGTCCCGAACGTGTAGCCCAAATTGTGAAAATTTCAAACCGCTACTGCTTGCTTGTTTGAGTAGGTAGCCATCTGAAACTTGGCATATATAAAGGTCATTAACATGTCTACATGCATGCACAATCTTATGTCAACTGATTGCATAACTTGCGAACTATAGGCCATCGAAATTTTTGTAAACAAAAGTTTGTGCGACTTTAGCTCCCAAACGGAATAAAAGCTAAAGCTGAAATAGCCTTCATTCTATTTCACTTATTTGTGTCTACACATGTATATGTTTTGCAGAGACTCAAAGCTCTTGAGAATGGAGAAAATGAGGTGTGAATTTTGCATTGGACCCTATGGGAAAATGCATTAAACGCCTACTGCTCCGACGTTCAGCGACCGATAACATCCATCTTTACACTGTAAACGGTAATTACATAGGTACATGCCTGGGGCAAATAACAGCGCAAATAATTGTCCATGTGCAGAGTAATAAAGGAGCAAACTTGTATATATGGGCCTGCAGTGGAAGTTATTCTTAAAAGGTGACTTTCACGAATCGTTCTGAAACTGTGCTAAATTACAGATAATTCCCATATATTTCTTGGGAGAAAATGCCCTGAAATTCTCCTTTCTCCGTTGTCGAGATATTCGAGGGCAAAGTCGTGCAGTTTTCGACTTCCAGGGGCTATAACTCGAAAACTAAAGAACGAGAATTTTTGGCACATATGGTCAATTGAATGTTTATCCCAACCCTCTCATTTGGCACTAGTTTCAGCCCGAATTGTGCAAGTCACCTAAGGTCACGAATCGTCCCGAACGTGTAGCCCAAATTGTGAAAATTTCAAACCGCTACTGCTTGCTTGTTTGAGTAGGTAGCCATCTGAAACTTGGCATATATAAAGGTCATTAACATGTCTACATGCATGCACAATCTTATGTCAACTGATTGCATAACTTGCGAACTATAGGCCATCGAAATTTTTGTAAACAAAAGTTTGTGCGACTTTAGCTCCCAAACGGAATAAAAGCTAAAGCTGAAATAGCCTTCATTCTATTTCACTTATTTGTGTCTACACATGTATATGTTTTGCAGAGACTCAAAGCTCTTGAGAATGAGAAAATGAGGTGTCAATTTTGCATTGGACCCTATGGGAAAATGCATTAAACGCCTACTGCTCCGACGTTCAGCGACCGATAACATCCATCTTTACACTGTAAACGGTAATTACATAGGTACATGCCTGGGGCAAATAACAGCGCAAATAATTGTCCATGTGCAGAGTAATAAAGGAGCAAACTTTTATATATGGGCCTGCAGTGGAAGTTATTCTTAAAAGGTGACTTTCACGAATCGTTCTGAAACTGTGCTAAATTACAGATAATTCCCATATATTTCTTGGGAGAAAATGCCCTGAAATTCTCCTTTCTCCGTTGTCGAGATATTCGAGGGCAAAGTCGTGCAGTTTTCGACTTCCAGGGGCTATAACTCGAAAACTAAAGAACGAGAATGTTTGGCACATATGGTCAATTGAATGTTTATCCCAACCCTCTCATTTGGCACTAGTTTCAGCCCGAATTGTGCAAGTCACCTAAGGTCACGAATCGTCCCGAACGTGTAGCCCAAATTGTGAAAATTTCAAACCGCTACTGCTTGCTTGTTTGAGTAGGTAGCCATCTGAAACTTGGCATATATAAAGGTCATTAACATGTCTACATGCATGCACAATCTTATGTCAACTGATTGCATAACTTGCGAACTATAGGCCATCGAAATTTTTGTAAACAAAAGTTTGTGCGACTTTAGCTCCCAAACGGAATAAAAGCTAAAGCTGAAATAGCCTTCATTCTATTTCACTTATTTGTGTCTACACATGTATATGTTTTGCAGAGACTCAAAGCTCTTGAGAATGGAGAAAATGAGGTGTGAATTTTGCATTGGACCCTATGGGAAAATGCATTAAACGCCTACTGCTCCGACGTTCAGCGACCGATAACATCCATCTTTACACTGTAAACGGTAATTACATAGGTACATGCCTGGGGCAAATAACAGCGCAAATAATTGTCCATGTGCAGAGTAATAAAGGAGCAAACTTTTATATATGGGCCTGCAGTGGAAGTTATTCTTAAAAGGTGACTTTCACGAATCGTTCTGAAACTGTGCTAAATTACAGATAATTCCCATATATTTCTTGGGAGAAAATGCCCTGAAATTCTCCTTTCTCCGTTGTCGAGATATTCGAGGGCAAAGTCGTGCAGTTTTCGACTTCCAGGGGCTATAACTCGAAAACTAAAGAACGAGAATTTTTGGCACATATGGTCAATTGAATGTTTATCCCAACCCTCTCATTTGGCACTAGTTTCAGCCCGAATTGTGCAAGTCACCTAAGGTCACGAATCGTCCCGAACGTGTAGCCCAAATTGTGAAAATTTCAAACCGCTACTGCTTGCTTGTTTGAGTAGGTAGCCATCTGAAACTTGGCATATATAAAGGTCATTAACATGTCTACATGCATGCACAATCTTATGTCAACTGATTGCATAACTTGCGAACTATAGGCCATCGAAATTTTTGTAAACAAAAGTTTGTGCGACTTTAGCTCCCAAACGGAATAAAAGCTAAAGCTGAAATAGCCTTCATTCTATTTCACTTATTTGTGTCTACACATGTATATGTTTTGCAGAGACTCAAAGCTCTTGAGAATGGAGAAAATGAGGTGTCAATTTTGCATTGGACCCTATGGGAAAATGCATTAAACGCCTACTGCTCCGACGTTCAGCGACCGATAACATCCATCTTTACACTGTAAACGGTAATTACATAGGTACATGCCTGGGGCAAATAACAGCGCAAATAATTGTCCATGTGCAGAGTAATAAAGGAGCAAACTTTTATATATGGGCCTGCAGTGGAAGTTATTCTTAAAAGGTGACTTTCACGAATCGTTCTGAAACTGTGCTAAATTACAGATAATTCCCATATATTTCTTGGGAGAAAATGCCCTGAAATTCTCCTTTCTCCGTTGTCGAGATATTCGAGGGCAAAGTCGTGCAGTTTTCGACTTCCAGGGGCTATAACTCGAAAACTAAAGAACGAGAATTTTTGGCACATATGGTCAATTGAATGTTTATCCCAACCCTCTCATTTGGCACTAGTTTCAGCCCGAATTGTGCAAGTCACCTAAGGTCACGAATCGTCCCGAACGTGTAGCCCAAATTGTGAAAATTTCAAACCGCTACTGCTTGCTTGTTTGAGAAGGTAGCCATCTGAAACTTAGCATATATAAAGGTCATTAACATGTCTACATGCATGCACAATCTTATGTCAACTGATTGCATAACTTGCGAACTACAGGCCATCGAAATTTTTGTAAACAAAAGTTTGTGCGACTTTAGCTCCCAAACGGAATAAAAGCTAAAGCTGAAATAGCCTTCATTCTATTTCACTTATTTGTGTCTACACATGTATATGTTTTGCAGAGACTCAAAGCTCTTGAAAATGGAGAAAATGAGGTGTCAATTTTGCATTGGACCCTATGGGAAAATGCATTAAACGCCTACTGCTCCGACGTTCAGCGACCGATAACATCCATCTTTACACTGTAAACGGTAATTACATAGGTACATGCCTGGGGCAAATAACAGCGCAAATAATTGTCCATGTGCAGAGTAATAAAGGAGCAAACTTTTATATATGGGCCTGCAGTGGAAGTTATTCTTAAAAGGTGACTTTCACGAATCGTTCTGAAACTGTGCTAAATTACAGATAATTCCCATATATTTCTTGGGAGAAAATGCCCTGAAATTCTCCTTTCTCTGTTGTCGAGATATTCGAGGGCAAAGTCGTGCAGTTTTCGACTTCCAGGGGCTATAACTCGAAAACTAAAGAACGAGAATTTTTGGCACATATGGTCAATTGAATGTTTATCCCAACCCTCTCATTTGGCACTAGTTTCAGCCCGAATTGTGCAAGTCACCTAAGGTCACGAATCGTCCCGAACGTGTAGCCCAAATTGTGAAAATTTCAAACCGCTACTGCTTGCTTGTTTGAGTAGGTAGCCATCTGAAACTTGGCATATATAAAGGTCATTAACATGTCTACATGCATGCACAATCTTATGTCAACTGATTGCATAACTTGCGAACTATAGGCCATCGAAATTTTTGTAAACAAAAGTTTGTGCGACTTTAGCTCCCAAACGGAATAAAAGCTAAAGCTGAAATAGCCTTCATTCTATTTCACTTATTTGTGTCTACACATGTATATGTTTTGCAGAGACTCAAAGCTCTTGAGAATGGAGAAAATGAGGTGTCAAATTTGCATTGGACCCTATGGGAAAATGCATTAAACGCCTACTGCTCCGACGTTCAGCGACCGATAACATCCATCTTTACACTGTAAACGGTAATTACATAGGTACATGCCTGGGGCAAATAACAGCGCAAATAATTGTCCATGTGCAGAGTAATAAAGGAGCAAACTTTTATATATGGGCCTGCAGTGGAAGTTATTCTTAAAAGGTGACTTTCACGAATCGTTCTGAAACTGTGCTAAATTACAGATAATTCCCATATATTTCTTGGGAGAAAATGCCCTGAAATTCTCCTTTCTCCGTTGTCGAGATATTCGAGGGCAAAGTCGTGCAGTTTTCGACTTCCAGGGGCTATAACTCGAAAACTAAAGAACGAGAATTTTTGGCACATATGGTCAATTGAATGTTTATCCCAACCCTCTCATTTGGCACTAGTTTCAGCCCGAATTGTGCAAGTCACCTAAGGTCACGAATCGTCCCGAACGTGTAGCCCAAATTGTGAAAATTTCAAACCGCTACTGCTTGCTTGTTTGAGTAGGTAGCCATCTGAAACTTGGCATATATAAAGGTCATTAACATGTCTACATGCATGCACAATCTTATGTCAACTGATTGCATAACTTGCGAACTATAGGCCATCGAAATTTTTGTAAACAAAAGTTTGTGCGACTTTAGCTCCCAAACGGAATAAAAGCTAAAGCTGAAATAGCCTTCATTCTATTTCACTTATTTGTGTCTACACATGTATATGTTTTGCAGAGACTCAAAGCTCTTGAGAATGAGAAAATGAGGTGTCAATTTTGCATTGGACCCTATGGGAAAATGCATTAAACGCCTACTGCTCCGACGTTCAGCGACCGATAACATCCATCTTTACACTGTAAACGGTAATTACATAGGTACATGCCTGGGGCAAATAACAGCGCAAATAATTGTCCATGTGCAGAGTAATAAAGGAGCAAACTTTTATATATGGGCCTGCAGTGGAAGTTATTCTTAAAAGGTGACTTTCACGAATCGTTCTGAAACTGTGCTAAATTACAGATAATTCCCATATATTTCTTGGGAGAAAATGCCCTGAAATTCTCCTTTCTCCGTTGTCGAGATATTCGAGGGCAAAGTCGTGCAGTTTTCGACTTCCAGGGGCTATAACTCGAAAACTAAAGAACGAGAATGTTTGGCACATATGGTCAATTGAATGTTTATCCCAACCCTCTCATTTGGCACTAGTTTCAGCCCGAATTGTGCAAGTGACCTAAGGTCACGAATCGTCCCGAACGTGTAGCCCAAATTGTGAAAATTTCAAACCGCTACTGCTTGCTTGTTTGAGTAGGTAGCCATCTGAAACTTGGCATATATAAAGGTCATTAACATGTCTACATGCATGCACAATCTTATGTCAACTGATTGCATAACTTGCGAACTATAGGCCATCGAAATTTTTGTAAACAAAAGTTTGTGCGACTTTAGCTCCCAAACGGAATAAAAGCTAAAGCTGAAATAGCCTTCATTCTATTTCACTTATTTGTGTCTACACATGTATATGTTTTGCAGAGACTCAAAGCTCTTGAGAATGGAGAAAATGAGGTGTCAATTTTGCATTGGACCCTATGGGAAAATGCATTAAACGCCTACTGCTCCGACGTTCAGCGACCGATAACATCCATCTTTACACTGTAAACGGTAATTACATAGGTACATGCCTGGGGCAAATAACAGCGCAAATAATTGTCCATGTGCAGAGTAATAAAGGAGCAAACTTTTATATATGGGCCTGCAGTGGAAGTTATTCTTAAAAGGTGACTTTCACGAATCGTTCTGAAACTGTGCTAAATTACAGATAATTCCCATATATTTCTTGGGAGAAAATGCCCTGAAATTCTCCTTTCTCCGTTGTCGAGATATTCGAGGGCAAAGTCGTGCAGTTTTCGACTTCCAGGGGCTATAACTCGAAAACTAAAGAACGAGAATTTTTGGCACATATGGTCAATTGAATGTTTATCCCAACCCTCTCATTTGGCACTAGTTTCAGCCCGAATTGTGCAAGTCACCTAAGGTCACGAATCGTCCCGAACGTGTAGCCCAAATTGTGAAAATTTCAAACCGCTACTGCTTGCTTGTTTGAGTAGGTAGCCATCTGAAACTTGGCATATATAAAGGTCATTAACATGTCTACATGCATGCACAATCTTATGTCAACTGATTGCATAACTTGCGAACTATAGGCCATCGAAATTTTTGTAAACAAAAGTTTGTGCGACTTTAGCTCCCAAACGGAATAAAAGCTAAAGCTGAAATAGCCTTCATTCTATTTCACTTATTTGTGTCTACACATGTATATGTTTTGCAGAGACTCAAAGCTCTTGAGAATGGAGAAAATGAGGTGTCAATTTTGCATTGGACCCTATGGGAAAATGCATTAAACGCCTACTGCTCCGACGTTCAGCGACCGATAACATCCATCTTTACACTGTAAACGGTAATTACATAGGTACATGCCTGGGGCAAATAACAGCGCAAATAATTGTCCATGTGCAGAGTAATAAAGGAGCAAACTTTTATATATGGGCCTGCAGTGGAAGTTATTCTTAAAAGGTGACTTTCACGAATCGTTCTGAAACTGTGCTAAATTACAGATAATTCCCATATATTTCTTGGGAGAAAATGCCCTGAAATTCTCCTTTCTCCGTTGTCGAGATATTCGAGGGCAAAGTCGTGCAGTTTTCGACTTCCAGGGGCTATAACTCGAAAACTAAAGAACGAGAATTTTTGGCACATATGGTCAATTGAATGTTTATCCCAACCCTCTCATTTGGCACTAGTTTCAGCCCGAATTGTGCAAGTCACCTAAGGTCACGAATCGTCCCGAACGTGTAGCCCAAATTGTGAAAATTTCAAACCGCTACTGCTTGCTTGTTTGAGTAGGTAGCCATCTGAAACTTGGCATATATAAAGGTCATTAACATGTCTACATGCATGCACAATCTTATGTCAACTGATTGCATAACTTGCGAACTATAGGCCATCGAAATTTTTGTAAACAAAAGTTTGTGCGACTTTAGCTCCCAAACGGAATAAAAGCTAAAGCTGAAATAGCCTTCATTCTATTTCACTTATTTGTGTCTACACATGTATATGTTTTGCAGAGACTCAAAGCTCTTGAGAATGGAGAAAATGAGGTGTCAATTTTGCATTGGACCCTATGGGAAAATGCATTAAACGCCTACTGCTCCGACGTTCAGCGACCGATAACATCCATCTTTACACTGTAAACGGTAATTACATAGGTACATGCCTGGGGCAAATAACAGCGCAAATAATTGTCCATGTGCAGAGTAATAAAGGAGCAAACTTTTATATATGGGCCTGCAGTGGAAGTTATTCTTAAAAGGTGACTTTCACGAATCGTTCTGAAACTGTGCTAAATTACAGATAATTCCCATATATTTCTTGGGAGAAAATGCCCTGAAATTCTCCTTTCTCCGTTGTCGAGATATTCGAGGGCAAAGTCGTGCAGTTTTCGACTTCCAGGGGCTATAACTCGAAAACTAAAGAACGAGAATTTTTGGCACATATGGTCAATTGAATGTTTATCCCAACCCTCTCATTTGGCACTAGTTTCAGCCCGAATTGTGCAAGTCACCTAAGGTCACGAATCGTCCCGAACGTGTAGCCCAAATTGTGAAAATTTCAAACCGCTACTGCTTGCTTGTTTGAGTAGGTAGCCATCTGAAACTTGGCATATATAAAGGTCATTAACATATCTACATGCATGCACAATCTTATGTCAACTGATTGCATAACTTGCGAACTATAGGCCATCGAAATTTTTGTAAACAAAAGTTTGTGCGACTTTAGCTCCCAAACGGAATAAAAGCTAAAGCTGAAATAGCCTTCATTCTATTTCACTTATTTGTGTCTACACATGTATATGTTTTGCAGAGACTCAAAGCTCTTGAGAATGGAGAAAATGAGGTGTCAATTTTGCATTGGACCCTATGGGAAAATGCATTAAACGCCTACTGCTCCGACGTTCAGCGACCGATAACATCCATCTTTACACTGTAAACGGTAATTACATAGGTACATGCCTGGGGCAAATAACAGCGCAAATAATTGTCCATGTGCAGAGTAATAAAGGAGCAAACTTTTATATATGGGCCTGCAGTGGAAGTTATTCTTAAAAGGTGACTTTCACGAATCGTTCTGAAACTGTGCTAAATTACAGATAATTCCCATATATTTCTTGGGAGAAAATGCCCTGAAATTCTCCTTTCTCCGTTGTCGAGATATTCGAGGGCAAAGTCGTGCAGTTTTCGACTTCCAGGGGCTATAACTCGAAAACTAAAGAACGAGAATTTTTGGCACATATGGTCAATTGAATGTTTATCCCAACCCTCTCATTTGGCACTAGTTTCAGCCCGAATTGTGCAAGTCACCTAAGGTCACGAATCGTCCCGAACGTGTAGCCCAAATTGTGAAAATTTCAAACCGCTACTGCTTGCTTGTTTGAGTAGGTAGCCATCTGAAACTTGGCATATATAAAGGTCATTAACATGTCTACATGCATGCACAATCTTATGTCAACTGATTGCATAACTTGCGAACTATAGGCCATCGAAATTTTTGTAAACAAAAGTTTGTGCGACTTTAGCTCCCAAACGGAATAAAAGCTAAAGCTGAAATAGCCTTCATTCTATTTCACTTATTTGTGTCTACACATGTATATGTTTTGCAGAGACTCAAAGCTCTTGAGAATGGAGAAAATGAGGTGTCAATTTTGCATTGGACCCTATGGGAAAATGCATTAAACGCCTACTGCTCCGACGTTCAGCGACCGATAACATCCATCTTTACACTGTAAACGGTAATTACATAGGTACATGCCTGGGGCAAAAAACAGCGCAAATAATTGTCCATGTGCAGAGTAATAAAGGAGCAAACTTTTATATATGGGCCTGCAGTGGAAGTTATTCTTAAAAGGTGACTTTCACGAATCGTTCTGAAACTGTGCTAAATTACAGATAATTCCCATATATTTCTTGGGAGAAAATGCCCTGAAATTCTCCTTTCTCCGTTGTCGAGATATTCGAGGGCAAAGTCGTGCAGTTTTCGACTTCCAGGGGCTATAACTCGAAAACTAAAGAACGAGAATTTTTGGCACATATGGTCAATTGAATGTTTATCCCAACCCTCTCATTTGGCACTAGTTTCAGCCCGAATTGTGCAAGTCACCTAAGGTCACGAATCGTCCCGAACGTGTAGCCCAAATTGTGAAAATTTCAAACCGCTACTGCTTGCTTGTTTAAGTAGGTAGCCATCTGAAACTTGGCATATATAAAGGTCATTAACATGTCTACATTCATGCACAATCTTATGTCAACTGATTGCATAACTTGCGAACTATAGGCCATCGAAATTTTTGTAAACAAAAGTTTGTGCGACTTTAGCTCCCAAACGGAATAAAAGCTAAAGCTGAAATAGCCTTCATTCTATTTCACTTATTTGTGTCTACACATGTATATGTTTTGCAGAGACTCAAAGCTCTTGAGAATGGAGAAAATGAGGTGTCAATTTTGCATTGGACCCTATGGGAAAATGCATTAAACGCCTACTGCTCCGACGTTCAGCGACCGATAACATCCATCTTTACACTGTAAACGGTAATTACATAGGTACATGCCTGGGGCAAATAACAGCGCAAATAATTGTCCATGTGCAGAGTAATAAAGGAGCAAACTTTTATATATGGGCCTGCAGTGGAAGTTATTCTTAAAAGGTGACTTTCACGAATCGTTCTGAAACTGTGCTAAATTACAGATAATTCCCATATATTTCTTGGGAGAAAATGCCCTGAAATTCTCCTTTCTCCGTTGTCGAGATATTCGAGGGCAAAGTCGTGCAGTTTTCGACTTCCAGGGGCTATAACTCGAAAACTAAAGAACGAGAATTTTTGGCACATATGGTCAATTGAATGTTTATCCCAACCCTCTCATTTGGCACTAGTTTCAGCCCGAATTGTGCAAGTCACCTAAGGTCACGAATCGTCCCGAACGTGTAGCCCAAATTGTGAAAATTTCAAACCGCTACTGCTTGCTTGTTTGAGTAGGTAGCCATCTGAAACTTGGCATATATAAAGGTCATTAACATGTCTACATGCATGCACAATCTTATGTCAACTGATTGCATAACTTGCGAACTATAGGCCATCGAAATTTTTGTAAACAAAAGTTTGTGCGACTTTAGCTCCCAAACGGAATAAAAGCTAAAGCTGAAATAGCCTTCATTCTATTTCACTTATTTGTGTCTACACATGTATATGTTTTGCAGAGACTCAAAGCTCTTGAGAATGGAGAAAATGAGGTGTCAATTTTGCATTGGACCCTATGGGAAAATGCATTAAACGCCTACTGCTCCGACGTTCAGCGACCGATAACATTCATCTTTACACTGTAAACGGTAATTACATAGGTACATGCCTGGGGCAAAAAACAGCGCAAATAATTGTCCATGTGCAGAGTAATAAAGGAGCAAACTTTTATATATGGGCCTGCAGTGGAAGTTATTCTTAAAAGGTGACTTTCACGAATCGTTCTGAAACTGTGCTAAATTACAGATAATTCCCATATATTTCTTGGGAGAAAATGCCCTGAAATTCTCCTTTCTCCGTTGTCGAGATATTCGAGGGCAAAGTCGTGCAGTTTTCGACTTCCAGGGGCTATAACTCGAAAACTAAAGAACGAGAATTTTTGGCACATATGGTCAATTGAATGTTTATCCCAACCCTCTCATTTGGCACTAGTTTCAGCCCGAATTGTGCAAGTCACCTAAGGTCACGAATCGTCCCGAACGTGTAGCCCAAATTGTGAAAATTTCAAACCGCTACTGCTTGCTTGTTTGAGTAGGTAGCCATCTGAAACTTGGCATATATAAAGGTCATTAACATGTCTACATGCATGCACAATCTTATGTCAACTGATTGCATAACTTGCGAACTATAGGCCATCGAAATTTTTGTAAACAAAAGTTTGTGCGACTTTAGCTCCCAAACGGAATAAAAGCTAAAGCTGAAATAGCCTTCATTCTATTTCACTTATTTGTGTCTACACATGTATATGTTTTGCAGAGACTCAAAGCTCTTGAGAATGGAGAAAATGAGGTGTCAATTTTGCATTGGACCCTATGGGAAAATGCATTAAACGCCTACTGCTCCGACGTTCAGCGACCGATAACATCCATCTTTACACTGTAAACGGTAATTACATAGGTACATGCCTGGGGCAAATAACAGCGCAAATAATTGTCCATGTGCAGAGTAATAAAGGAGCAAACTTTTATATATGGGCCTGCAGTGGAAGTTATTCTTAAAAGGTGACTTTCACGAATCGTTCTGAAACTGTGCTAAATTACAGATAATTCCCATATATTTCTTGGGAGAAAATGCCCTGAAATTCTCCTTTCTCCGTTGTCGAGATATTCGAGGGCAAAGTCGTGCAGTTTTCGACTTCCAGGGGCTATAACTCGAAAACTAAAGAACGAGAATTTTTGGCACATATGGTCAATTGAATGTTTATCCCAACCCTCTCATTTGGCACTAGTTTCAGCCCGAATTGTGCAAGTCACCTAAGGTCACGAATCGTCCCGAACGTGTAGCCCAAATTGTGAAAATTTCAAACCGCTACTGCTTGCTTGTTTGAGTAGGTAGCCATCTGAAACTTGGCATATATAAAGGTCATTAACATGTCTACATGCATGCACAATCTTATGTCAACTGATTGCATAACTTGCGAACTATAGGCCATCGAAATTTTTGTAAACAAAAGTTTGTGCGACTTTAGCTCCCAAACGGAATAAAAGCTAAAGCTGAAATAGCCTTCATTCTATTTCACTTATTTGTGTCTACACATGTATATGTTTTGCAGAGACTCAAAGCTCTTGAGAATGGAGACAATGAGGTGTCAATTTTGCATTGGACCCTATGGGAAAATGCATTAAACGCCTACTGCTCCGACGTTCAGCGACCGATAACATCCATCTTTACACTGTAAACGGTAATTACATAGGTACATGCCTGGGGCAAATAACAGCGCAAATAATTGTCCATGTGCAGAGTAATAAAGGAGCAAACTTTTATATATGGGCCTGCAGTGGAAGTTATTCTTAAAAGGTGACTTTCACGAATCGTTCTGAAACTGTGCTAAATTACAGATAATTCCCATATATTTCTTGGGAGAAAATGCCCTGAAATTCTCCTTTCTCCGTTGTCGAGATATTCGAGGGCAAAGTCGTGCAGTTTTCGACTTCCAGGGGCTATAACTCGAAAACTAAAGAACGAGAATTTTTGGCACATATGGTCAATTGAATGTTTATCCCAACCCTCTCATTTGGCACTAGTTTCAGCCCGAATTGTGCAAGTCACCTAAGGTCACGAATCGTCCCGAACGTGTAGCTCAAATTGTGAAAATTTCAAACCGCTACTGCTTGCTTGTTTGAGTAGGTAGCCATCTGAAACTTGGCATATATAAAGGTCATTAACATGTCTACATGCATGCACAATCTTATGTCAACTGATTGCATAACTTGCGAACTATAGGCCATCGAAATTTTTGTAAACAAAAGTTTGTGCGACTTTAGCTCCCAAACGGAATAAAAGCTAAAGCTGAAATAGCCTTCATTCTATTTCACTTATTTGTGTCTACACATGTATATGTTTTGCAGAGACTCAAAGCTCTTGAGAATGGAGAAAATGAGGTGTCAATTTTGCATTGGACCCTATGGGAAAATGCATTAAACGCCTACTGCTCCGACGTTCAGCGACCGATAACATCCATCTTTACACTGTAAACGGTAATTACATAGGTACATGCCTGGGGCAAATAACAGCGCAAATAATTGTCCATGTGCAGAGTAATAAAGGAGCAAACTTTTATATATGGGCCTGCAGTGGAAGTTATTCTTAAAAGGTGACTTTCACGAATCGTTCTGAAACTGTGCTAAATTACAGATAATTCCCATATATTTCTTGGGAGAAAATGCCCTGAAATTCTCCTTTCTCCGTTGTCGAGATATTCGAGGGCAAAGTCGTGCAGTTTTCGACTTCCAGGGGCTATAACTCGAAAACTAAAGAACGAGAATTTTTGGCACATATGGTCAATTGAATGTTTATCCCAACCCTCTCATTTGGCACTAGTTTCAGCCCGAATTGTGCAAGTCACCTAAGGTCACGAATCGTCCCGAACGTGTAGCCCAAATTGTGAAAATTTCAAACCGCTACTGCTTGCTTGTTTGAGTAGGTAGCCATCTGAAACTTGGCATATATAAAGGTCATTAACATGTCTACATGCATGCACAATCTTATGTCAACTGATTGCATAACTTGCGAACTATAGGCCATCGAAATTTTTGTAAACAAAAGTTTGTGCGACTTTAGCTCCCAAACGGAATAAAAGCTAAAGCTGAAATAGCCTTCATTCTATTTCACTTATTTGTGTCTACACATGTATATGTTTTGCAGAGACTCAAAGCTCTTGAGAATGGAGAAAATGAGGTGTCAATTTTGCATTGGACCCTATGGGAAAATGCATTAAACGCCTACTGCTCCGACGTTCAGCGACCGATAACATCCATCTTTACACTGTAAACGGTAATTACATAGGTACATGCCTGGGGCAAATAACAGCGCAAATAATTGTCCATGTGCAGAGTAATAAAGGAGCAAACTTTTATATATGGGCCTGCAGTGGAAGTTATTCTTAAAAGGTGACTTTCACGAATCGTTCTGAAACTGTGCTAAATTACAGATAATTCCCATATATTTCTTGGGAGAAAATGCCCTGAAATTCTCCTTTCTCCGTTGTCGAGATATTCGAGGGCAAAGTCGTGCAGTTTTCGACTTCCAGGGGCTATAACTCGAAAACTAAAGAACGAGAATTTTTGGCACATATGGTCAATTGAATGTTTATCCCAACCCTCTGATTTGGCACTAGTTTCAGCCCGAATTGTGCAAGTCACCTAAGGTCACGAATCGTCCCGAACGTGTAGCCCAAATTGTGAAAATTTCAAACCGCTACTGCTTGCTTGTTTGAGTAGGTAGCCATCTGAAACTTGGCATATATAAAGGTCATTAACATGTCTACATGCATGCACAATCTTATGTCAACTGATTGCATAACTTGCGAACTATAGGCCATCGAAATTTTTGTAAACAAACGTTTGTGCGACTTTAGCTCCCAAACGGAATAAAAGCTAAAGCTGAAATAGCCTTCATTCTATTTCACTTATTTGTGTCTACACATGTATATGTTTTGCAGAGACTCAAAGCTCTTGAGAATGGAGAAAATGAGGTGTCAATTTTGCATTGGACCCTATGGGAAAATGCATTAAACGCCTACTGCTCCGACGTTCAGCGACCGATAACATCCATCTTTACACTGTAAACGGTAATTACATAGGTACATGCCTGGGGCAAATAACAGCGCAAATAATTGTCCATGTGCAGAGTAATAAAGGAGCAAACTTTTATATATGGGCCTGCAGTGGAAGTTATTCTTAAAAGGTGACTTTCACGAATCGTTCTGAAACTGTGCTAAATTACAGATAATTCCCATATATTTCTTGGGAGAAAATGCCCTGAAATTCTCCTTTCTCCGTTGTCGAGATATTCGAGGGCAAAGTCGTGCAGTTTTCGACTTCCAGGGGCTATAACTCGAAAACTAAAGAACGAGAATTTTTGGCACGTATGGTCAATTGAATGTTTATCCCAACCCTCTCATTTGGCACTAGTTTCAGCCCGAATTGTGCAAGTCACCTAAGGTCACGAATCGTCCCGAACGTGTAGCCCAAATTGTGAAAATTTCAAACCGCTACTGCTTGCTTGTTTGAGTAGGTAGCCATCTGAAACTTGGCATATATAAAGGTCATTAACATGTCTACATGCATGCACAATCTTATGTCAACTGATTGCATAACTTGCGAACTATAGGCCATCGAAATTTTTGTAAACAAAAGTTTGTGCGACTTTAGCTCCCAAACGGAATAAAAGCTAAAGCTGAAATAGCCTTCATTCTATTTCACTTATTTGTGTCTACACATGTATATGTTTTGCAGAGACTCAAAGCTCTTGAGAATGGAGAAAATGAGGTGTCAATTTTGCATTGGACCCTATGGGAAAATGCATTAAACGCCTACTGCTCCGACGTTCAGCGACCGATAACATCCATCTTTACACTGTAAACGGTAATTACATAGGTACATGCCTGGGGCAAATAACAGCGCAAATAATTGTCCATGTGCAGAGTAATAAAGGAGCAAACTTTTATATATGGGCCTGCAGTGGAAGTTATTCTTAAAAGGTGACTTTCACGAATCGTTCTGAAACTGTGCTAAATTACAGATAATTCCCATATATTTCTTGGGAGAAAATGCCCTGAAATTCTCCTTTCTCCGTTGTCGAGATATTCGAGGGCAAAGTCGAGCAGTTTTCGACTTCCAGGGGCTATAACTCGAAAACTAAAGAACGAGAATTTTTGGCACATATGGTCAATTGAATGTTTATCCCAACCCTCTCATTTGGCACTAGTTTCAGCCCGAATTGTGCAAGTCACCTAAGGTCACGAATCGTCCCGAACGTGTAGCTCAAATTGTGAAAATTTCAAACCGCTACTGCTTGCTTGTTTGAGTAGGTAGCCATCTGAAACTTGGCATATATAAAGGTCATTAACATGTCTACATGCATGCACAATCTTATGTCAACTGATTGCATAACTTGCGAACTATAGGCCATCGAAATTTTTGTAAACAAAAGTTTGTGCGACTTTAGCTCCCAAACGGAATAAAAGCTAAAGCTGAAATAGCCTTCATTCTATTTCACTTATTTGTGTCTACACATGTATATGTTTTGCAGAGACTCAAAGCTCTTGAGAATGGAGAAAATGAGGTGTCAATTTTGCATTGGACCCTATGGGAAAATGCATTAAACGCCTACTGCTCCGACGTTCAGCGACCGATAACATCCATCTTTACACTGTAAACGGTAATTACATAGGTACATGCCTGGGGCAAATAACAGCGCAAATAATTGTCCATGTGCAGAGTAATAAAGGAGCAAACTTTTATATATGGGCCTGCAGTGGAAGTTATTCTTAAAAGGTGACTTTCACGAATCGTTCTGAAACTGTGCTAAATTACAGATAATTCCCATATATTTCTTGGGAGAAAATGCCCTGAAATTCTCCTTTCTCCGTTGTCGAGATATTCGAGGGCAAAGTCGTGCAGTTTTCGACTTCCAGGGGCTATAACTCGAAAACTAAAGAACGAGAATTTTTGGCACATATGGTCAATTGAATGTTTATCCCAACCCTCTCATTTGGCACTAGTTTCAGCCCGAATTGTGCAAGTCACCTAAGGTCACGAATCGTCCCGAACGTGTAGCCCAAATTGTGAAAATTTCAAACCGCTACTGCTTGCTTGTTTGAGTAGGTAGCCATCTGAAACTTGGCATATATAAAGGTCATTAACATGTCTACATGCATGCACAATCTTATGTCAACTGATTGCATAACTTGCGAACTATAGGCCATCGAAATTTTTGTAAACAAAAGTTTGTGCGACTTTAGCTCCCAAACGGAATAAAAGCTAAAGCTGAAATAGCCTTCATTCTATTTCACTTATTTGTGTCTACACATGTATATGTTTTGCAGAGACTCAAAGCTCTTGAGAATGGAGAAAATGAGGTGTCAATTTTGCATTGGACCCTATGGGAAAATGCATTAAACGCCTACTGCTCCGACGTTCAGCGACCGATAACATCCATCTTTACACTGTAAACGGTAATTACATAGGTACATGCCTGGGGCAAATAACAGCGCAAATAATTGTCCATGTGCAGAGTAATAAAGGAGCAAACTTTTATATATGGGCCTGCAGTGGAAGTTATTCTTAAAAGGTGACTTTCACGAATCGTTCTGAAACTGTGCTAAATTACAGATAATTCCCATATATTTCTTGGGAGAAAATGCCCTGAAATTCTCCTTTCTCCGTTGTCGAGATATTCGAGGGCAAAGTCGTGCAGTTTTCGACTTCCAGGGGCTATAACTCGAAAACTAAAGAACGAGAATTTTTGGCACATATGGTCAATTGAATGTTTATCCCAACCCTCTGATTTGGCACTAGTTTCAGCCCGAATTGTGCAAGTCACCTAAGGTCACGAATCGTCCCGAACGTGTAGCCCAAATTGTGAAAATTTCAAACCGCTACTGCTTGCTTGTTTGAGTAGGTAGCCATCTGAAACTTGGCATATATAAAGGTCATTAACATGTCTACATGCATGCACAATCTTATGTCAACTGATTGCATAACTTGCGAACTATAGGCCATCGAAATTTTTGTAAACAAACGTTTGTGCGACTTTAGCTCCCAAACGGAATAAAAGCTAAAGCTGAAATAGCCTTCATTCTATTTCACTTATTTGTGTCTACACATGTATATGTTTTGCAGAGACTCAAAGCTCTTGAGAATGGAGAAAATGAGGTGTCAATTTTGCATTGGACCCTATGGGAAAATGCATTAAACGCCTACTGCTCCGACGTTCAGCGACCGATAACATCCATCTTTACACTGTAAACGGTAATTACATAGGTACATGCCTGGGGCAAATAACAGCGCAAATAATTGTCCATGTGCAGAGTAATAAAGGAGCAAACTTTTATATATGGGCCTGCAGTGGAAGTTATTCTTAAAAGGTGACTTTCACGAATCGTTCTGAAACTGTGCTAAATTACAGATAATTCCCATATATTTCTTGGGAGAAAATGCCCTGAAATTCTCCTTTCTCCGTTGTCGAGATATTCGAGGGCAAAGTCGTGCAGTTTTCGACTTCCAGGGGCTATAACTCGAAAACTAAAGAACGAGAATTTTTGGCACGTATGGTCAATTGAATGTTTATCCCAACCCTCTCATTTGGCACTAGTTTCAGCCCGAATTGTGCAAGTCACCTAAGGTCACGAATCGTCCCGAACGTGTAGCCCAAATTGTGAAAATTTCAAACCGCTACTGCTTGCTTGTTTGAGTAGGTAGCCATCTGAAACTTGGCATATATAAAGGTCATTAACATGTCTACATGCATGCACAATCTTATGTCAACTGATTGCATAACTTGCGAACTATAGGCCATCGAAATTTTTGTAAACAAAAGTTTGTGCGACTTTAGCTCCCAAACGGAATAAAAGCTAAAGCTGAAATAGCCTTCATTCTATTTTACTTATTTGTGTCTACACATGTATATGTTTTGCAGAGACTCAAAGCTCTTGAGAATGGAGAAAATGAGGTGTCAATTTTGCATTGGACCCTATGGGAAAATGCATTAAACGCCTACTGCTCCGACGTTCAGCGACCGATAACATCCATCTTTACACTGTAAACGGTAATTACATAGGTACATGCCTGGGGCAAATAACAGCGCAAATAATTGTCCATGTGCAGAGTTATAAAAGAGCAAACTTTTATATATGGGCCTGCAGTGGAAGTTATTCTTAAAAGGTGACTTTCACGAATCGTTCTGAAACTGTGCTAAATTACAGATAATTCCCATATATTTCTTGGGAGAAAATGCCCTGAAATTCTCCTTTCTCCGTTGTCGAGATATTCGAGGGCAAAGTCGTGCAGTTTTCGACTTCCAGGGGCTATAACTCGAAAACTAAAGAACGAGAATTTTTGGCACATATGGTCAATTGAATGTTTATCCCAACCCTCTCATTTGGCACTAGTTTCAGCCCGAATTGTGCAAGTCACCTAAGGTCACGAATCGTCCCGAACGTGTAGCCCAAATTGTGAAAATTTCAAACCGCTACTGCTTGCTTGTTTGAGTAGGTAGCCATCTGAAACTTGGCATATATAAAGGTCATTAACATGTCTACATGCGTGCACAATCTTATGTCAACTGATTGCATAACTTGCGAACTATAGGCCATCGAAATTTTTGTAAACAAAAGTTTGTGCGACTTTAGCTCCCAAACGGAATAAAAGCTAAAGCTGAAATAGCCTTCATTCTATTTCACTTATTTGTGTCTACACATGTTTATGTTTTGCAGAGACTCAAAGCTCTTGAGAATGGAGAAAATGAGGTGTCAATTTTGCATTGGACCCTATGGGAAAATGCATTAAACGCCTACTGCTCCGACGTTCAGCGACCGATAACATCCATCTTTACACTGTAAACGGTAATTACATAGGTACATGCCTGGGGCAAATAACAGCGCAAATAATTGTCCATGTGCAGAGTAATAAAGGAGCAAACTTTTATATATGGGCCTGCAGTAGAAGTTATTCTTAAAAGGTGACTTTCACGAATCGTTCTGAAACTGTGCTAAATTACAGATAATTCCCATATATTTCTTGGGAGAAAATGCCCTGAAATTCTCCTTTCTCCGTTGTCGAGATATTCGAGGGCAAAGTCGTGCAGTTTTCGACTTCCAGGGGCTATAACTCGAAAACTAAAGAACGAGAATTTTTGGCACATATGGTCAATTGAATGTTTATCCCAACCCTCTCATTTGGCACTAGTTTCAGCCCGAATTGTGCAAGTCACCTAAGGTCACGAATCGTCCCGAACGTGTAGCCCAAATTGTGAAAATTTCAAACCGCTACTGCTTGCTTGTTTGAGTAGGTAGCCATCTGAAACTTGGCATATATAAAGGTCATTAACATGTCTACATGCATGCACAATCTTATGTCAACTGATTGCATAACTTGCGAACTATAGGCCATCGAAATTTTTGTAAACAAAAGTTTGTGCGACTTTAGCTCCCAAACGGAATAAAAGCTAAAGCTGAAATAGCCTTCATTCTATTTCACTTATTTGTGTCTACACATGTATATGTTTTGCAGAGACTCAAAGCTCTTGAGAATGGAGAAAATGAGGTGTCAATTTTGCATTGGACCCTATGGGAAAATGCATTAAACGCCTACTGCTCCGACGTTCAGCGACCGATAACATCCATCTTTACACTGTAAACGGTAATTACATAGGTACATGCCTGGGGCAAATAACAGCGCAAATAATTGTCCATGTGCAGAGTTATAAAGGAGCAAACTTTTATATATGGGCCTGCAGTGGAAGTTATTCTTAAAAGGTGACTTTCACGAATCGTTCTGAAACTGTGCTAAATTACAGATAATTCCCATATATTTCTTGGGAGAAAATGCCCTGAAATTCTCCTTTCTCCGTTGTCGAGATATTCGAGGGCAAAGTCGTGCAGTTTTCGACTTCCAGGGGCTATAACTCGAAAACTAAAGAACGAGAATTTTTGGCACATATGGTCAATTGAATGTTTATCCCAACCCTCTGATTTGGCACTAGTTTCAGCCCGAATTGTGCAAGTCACCTAAGGTCACGAATCGTCCCGAACGTGTAGCCCAAATTGTGAAAATTTCAAACCGCTACTGCTTGCTTGTTTGAGTAGGTAGCCATCTGAAACTTGGCATATATAAAGGTCATTAACATGTCTACATGCGTGCACAATCTTATGTCAACTGATTGCATAACTTGCGAACTATAGGCCATCGAAATTTTTGTAAACAAAAGTTTGTGCGACTTTAGCTCCCAAACGGAATAAAAGCTAAAGCTGAAATAGCCTTCATTCTATTTCACTTATTTGTGTCTACACATGTTTATGTTTTGCAGAGACTCAAAGCTCTTGAGAATGGAGAAAATGAGGTGTCAATTTTGCATTGGACCCTATGGGAAAATGCATTAAACGCCTACTGCTCCGACGTTCAGCGACCGATAACATCCATCTTTACACTGTAAACGGTAATTACATAGGTACATGCCTGGGGCAAATAACAGCGCAAATAATTGTCCATGTGCAGAGTAATAAAGGAGCAAACTTTTATATATGGGCCTGCAGTGGAAGTTATTCTTAAAAGGTGACTTTCACGAATCGTTCTGAAACTGTGCTAAATTACAGATAATTCCCATATATTTCTTGGGAGAAAATGCCCTGAAATTCTCCTTTCTCCGTTGTCGAGATATTCGAGGGCAAAGTCGTGCAGTTTTCGACTTCCAGGGGCTATAACTCGAAAACTAAAGAACGAGAATTTTTGGCACATATGGTCAATTGAATGTTTATCCCAACCCTCTCATTTGGCACTAGTTTCAGCCCGAATTGTGCAAGTCACCTAAGGTCACGAATCGTCCCGAACGTGTAGCCCAAATTGTGAAAATTTCAAACCGCTACTGCTTGCTTGTTTGAGTAGGTAGCCATCTGAAACTTGGCATATATAAAGGTCATTAACATGTCTACATGCATGCACAATCTTATGTCAACTGATTGCATAACTTGCGAACTATAGGCCATCGAAATTTTTGTAAACAAAAGTTTGTGCGACTTTAGCTCCCAAACGGAATAAAAGCTAAAGCTGAAATAGCCTTCATTCTATTTCACTTATTTGTGTCTACACATGTATATGTTTTGCAGAGACTCAAAGCTCTTGAGAATGGAGAAAATGAGGTGTGAATTTTGCATTGGACCCTATGGGAAAATGCATTAAACGCCTACTGCTCCGACGTTCAGCGACCGATAACATCCATCTTTACACTGTAAACGGTAATTACATAGGTACATGCCTGGGGCAAATAACAGCGCAAATAATTGTCCATGTGCAGAGTAATAAAGGAGCAAACTTTTATATATGGGCCTGCAGTGGAAGTTATTCTTAAAAGGTGACTTTCACGAATCGTTCTGAAACTGTGCTAAATTACAGATAATTCCCATATATTTCTTGGGAGAAAATGCCCTGAAATTCTCCTTTCTCCGTTGTCGAGATATTCGAGGGCAAAGTCGTGCAGTTTTCGACTTCCAGGGGCTATAACTCGAAAACTAAAGAACGAGAATTTTTGGCACATATGGTCAATTGAATGTTTATCCCAACCCTCTCATTTGGCACTAGTTTCAGCCCGAATTGTGCAAGTCACCTAAGGTCACGAATCGTCCCGAACGTGTAGCCCAAATTGTGAAAATTTCAAACCGCTACTGCTTGCTTGTTTGAGTAGGTAGCCATCTGAAACTTGGCATATATAAAGGTCATTAACATGTCTACATGCATGCACAATCTTATGTCAACTGATTGCATAACTTGCGAACTATAGGCCATCGAAATTTTTGTAAACAAAAGTTAAAGCTGAAATAGCCTTCATTCTATTTCACTTATTTGTGTCTACACATGTATATGTTTTGCAGAGACTCAAAGCTCTTGAGAATGGAGAAAATGAGGTGTCAATTTTGCATTGGACCCTATGGGAAAATGCATTAAACGCCTACTGCTCCGACGTTCAGCGACCGATAACATCCATCTTTACACTGTAAACGGTAATTACATAGGTACATGCCTGGGGCAAATAACAGCGCAAATAATTGTCCATGTGCAGAGTAATAAAGGATCAAACTTTTATATATGGGCCTGCAGTGGAAGTTATTCTTAAAAGGTGACTTTCACGAATCGTTCTGAAACTGTGCTAAATTACAGATAATTCCCATATATTTCTTGGGAGAAAATGCCCTGAAATTCTCCTTTCTCCGTTGTCGAGATATTCGAGGGCAAAGTCGTGCAGTTTTCGACTTCCAGGGGCTATAACTCGAAAACTAAAGAACGAGAATTTTTGGCACATATGGTCAATTGAATGTTTATCCCAACCCTCTCATTTGGCACTAGTTTCAGCCCGAATTGTGCAAGTCACCTAAGGTCACGAATCGTCCCGAACGTGTAGCCCAAATTGTGAAAATTTCAAACCGCTACTGCTTGCTTGTTTGAGTAGGTAGCCATCTGAAACTTGGCATATATAAAGGTCATTAACATGTCTACATGCATGCACAATCTTATGTCAACTGATTGCATAACTTGCGAACTATAGGCCATCGAAATTTTTGTAAACAAAAGTTTGTGCGACTTTAGCTCCCAAACGGAATAAAAGCTAAAGCTGAAATAGCCTTCATTCTATTTCACTTATTTGTGTCTACACATGTATATGTTTTGCAGAGACTCAAAGCTCTTGAGAATGGAGAAAATGAGGTGTCAATTTTGCATTGGACCCTATGGGAAAATGCATTAAACGCCTACTGCTCCGACGTTCAGCGACCGATAACATCCATCTTTACACTGTAAACGGTAATTACATAGGTACATGCCTGGGGCAAATAACAGCGCAAATAATTGTCCATGTGCAGAGTAATAAAGGAGCAAACTTTTATATATGGGCCTGCAGTGGAAGTTATTCTTAAAAGGTGACTTTCACGAATCGTTCTGAAACTGTGCTAAATTACAGATAATTCCCATATATTTCTTGGGAGAAAATGCCCTGAAATTCTCCTTTCTCCGTTGTCGAGATATTCGAGGGCAAAGTCGTGCAGTTTTCGACTTCCAGGGGCTATAACTCGAAAACTAAAGAACGAGAATTTTTGGCACATATGGTCAATTGAATGTTTATCCCAACCCTCTCATTTGGCACTAGTTTCAGCCCGAATTGTGCAAGTCACCTAAGGTCACGAATCGTCCCGAACGTGTAGCCCAAATTGTGAAAATTTCAAACCGCTACTGCTTGCTTGTTTGAGTAGGTAGCCATCTGAAACTTGGCATATATAAAGGTCATTAACATGTCTACATGCGTGCACAATCTTATGTCAACTGATTGCATAACTTGCGAACTATAGGCCATCGAAATTTTTGTAAACAAAAGTTTGTGCGACTTTAGCTCCCAAACGGAATAAAAGCTAAAGCTGAAATAGCCTTCATTCTATTTCACTTATTTGTGTCTACACATGTATATGTTTTGCAGAGACTCAAAGCTCTTGAGAATGGAGAAAATGAGGTGTCAATTTTGCATTGGACCCTATGGGAAAATGCATTAAACGCCTACTGCTCCGACGTTCAGCGACCGATAACATCCATCTTTACACTGTAAACGGTAATTACATAGGTACATGCCTGGGGCAAATAACAGCGCAAATAATTGTCCATGTGCAGAGTAATAAAGGAGCAAACTTTTATATATGGGCCTGCAGTGGAAGTTATTCTTAAAAGGTGACTTTCACGAATCGTTCTGAAACTGTGCTAAATTACAGATAATTCCCATATATTTCTTGGGAGAAAATGCCCTGAAATTCTCCTTTCTCCGTTGTCGAGATATTCGAGGGCAAAGTCGTGCAGTTTTCGACTTCCAGGGGCTATAACTCGAAAACTAAAGAACGAGAATTTTTGGCACATATGGTCAATTGAATGTTTATCCCAACCCTCTCATTTGGCACTAGTTTCAGCCCGAATTGTGCAAGTCACCTAAGGTCACGAATCGTCCCGAACGTGTAGCCCAAATTGTGAAAATTTCAAACCGCTACTGCTTGCTTGTTTGAGTAGGTAGCCATCTGAAACTTGGCATATATAAAGGTCATTAACATGTCTACATGCATGCACAATCTTATGTCAACTGATTGCATAACTTGCGAACTATAGGCCATCGAAATTTTTGTAAACAAAAGTTTGTGCGACTTTAGCTCCCAAACGGAATAAAAGCTAAAGCTGAAATAGCCTTCATTCTATTTCACTTATTTGTGTCTACACATGTATATGTTTTGCAGAGACTCAAAGCTCTTGAGAATGGAGAAAATGAGGTGTCAATTTTGCATTGGACCCTATGGGAAAATACATTAAACGCCTACTGCTCCGACGTTCAGCGACCGATAACATCCATCTTTACACTGTAAACGGTAATTACATAGGTACATGCCTGGGGCAAATAACAGCGCAAATAATTGTCCATGTGCAGAGTAATAAAGGAGCAAACTTTTATATATGGGCCTGCAGTGGAAGTTATTTTTAAAAGGTGACTTTCACGAATCGTTCTGAAACTGTGCTAAATTACAGATAATTCCCATATATTTCTTGGGAGAAAATGCCCTGAAATTCTCCTTTCTCCGTTGTCGAGATATTCGAGGGCAAAGTCGTGCAGTTTTCGACTTCCAGGGGCTATAACTCGAAAACTAAAGAACGAGAATTTTTGGCACATATGGTCAATTGAATGTTTATCCCAACCCTCTCATTTGGCACTAGTTTCAGCCCGAATTGTGCAAGTCACCTAAGGTCACGAATCGTCCCGAACGTGTAGCCCAAATTGTGAAAATTTCAAACCGCTACTGCTTGCTTGTTTGAGTAGGTAGCCATCTGAAACTTGGCATATATAAAGGTCATTAACATGTCTACATGCATGCACAATCTTATGTCAACTGATTGCATAACTTGCGAACTATAGGCCATCGAAATTTTTGTAAACAAAAGTTTGTGCGACTTTAGCTCCCAAACGGAATAAAAGCTAAAGCTGAAATAGCCTTCATTCTATTTCACTTATTTGTGTCTACACATGTATATGTTTTGCAGAGACTCAAAGCTCTTGAGAATGGAGAAAATGAGGTGTCAATTTTGCATTGGACCCTATGGGAAAATGCATTAAACGCCTACTGCTCCGACGTTCAGCGACCGATAACATCCATCTTTACACTGTAAACGGTAATTACATAGGTACATGCCTGGGGCAAATAACAGCGCAAATAATTGTCCATGTGCAGAGTAATAAAGGAGCAAACTTTTATATATGGGCCTGCAGTGGAAGTTATTCTTAAAAGGTGACTTTCACGAATCGTTCTGAAACTGTGCTAAATTACAGATAATTCCCATATATTTCTTGGGAGAAAATGCCCTGAAATTCTCCTTTCTCCGTTGTCGAGATATTCGAGGGCAAAGTCGTGCAGTTTTCGACTTCCAGGGGCTATAACTCGAAAACTAAAGAACGAGAATTTTTGGCACATATGGTCAATTGAATGTTTATCCCAACCCTCTCATTTGGCACTAGTTTCAGCCCGAATTGTGCAAGTCACCTAAGGTCACGAATCGTCCCGAACGTGTAGCCCAAATTGTGAAAATTTCAAACCGCTACTGCTTGCTTGTTTGAGTAGGTAGCCATCTGAAACTTGGCATATATAAAGGTCATTAACATGTCTACATGCATGCACAATCTTATGTCAACTGATTGCATAGCTTGCGAACTATAGGCCATCGAAATTTTTGTAAACAAAAGTTAAAGCTGAAATAGCCTTCATTCTATTTCACTTATTTGTGTCTACACATGTATATGTTTTGCAGAGACTCAAAGCTCTTGAGAATGGAGAAAATGAGGTGTCAATTTTGCATTGGACCCTATGGGAAAATGCATTAAACGCCTACTGCTCCGACGTTCAGCGACCGATAACATCCATCTTTACACTGTAAACGGTAATTACATAGGTACATGCCTGGGGCAAATAACAGCGCAAATAATTGTCCATGTGCAGAGTAATAAAGGAGCAAACTTTTATATATGGGCCTGCAGTGGAAGTTATTCTTAAAAGGTGACTTTCACGAATCGTTCTGAAACTGTGCTAAATTACAGATAATTCCCATATATTTCTTGGGAGAAAATGCCCTGAAATTCTCCTTTCTCCGTTGTCGAGATATTCGAGGGCAAAGTCGTGCAGTTTTCGACTTCCAGGGGCTATAACTCGAAAACTAAAGAACGAGAATTTTTGGCACATATGGTCAATTGAATGTTTATCCCAACCCTCTCATTTGGCACTAGTTTCAGCCCGAATTGTGCAAGTCACCTAAGGTCACGAATCGTCCCGAACGTGTAGCCCAAATTGTGAAAATTTCAAACCGCTACTGCTTGCTTGTTTGAGTAGGTAGCCATCTGAAACTTGGCATATATAAAGGTCATTAACATGTCTACATGCATGCACAATCTTATGTCAACTGATTGCATAACTTGCGAACTATAGGCCATCGAAATTTTTGTAAACAAAAGTTTGTGCGACTTTAGCTCCCAAACGGAATAAAAGCTAAAGCTGAAATAGCCTTCATTCTATTTCACTTATTTGTGTCTACACATGTATATGTTTTGCAGAGACTCAAAGCTCTTGAGAATGAGAAAATGAGGTGTCAATTTTGCATTGGACCCTATGGGAAAATGCATTAAACGCCTACTGCTCCGACGTTCAGCGACCGATAACATCCATCTTTACACTGTAAACGGTAATTACATAGGTACATGCCTGGGGCAAATAACAGCGCAAATAATTGTCCATGTGCAGAGTAATAAAGGAGCAAACTTTTATATATATGGGCCTGCAGTGGAAGTTATTCTTAAAAGGTGACTTTCACGAATCGTTCTGAAACTGTGCTAAATTACAGATAATTCCCATATATTTCTTGGGAGAAAATGCCCTGAAATTCTCCTTTCTCCGTTGTCGAGATATTCGAGGGCAAAGTCGTGCAGTTTTCGACTTCCAGGGGCTATAACTCGAAAACTAAAGAACGAGAATGTTTGGCACATATGGTCAATTGAATGTTTATCCCAACCCTCTCATTTGGCACTAGTTTCAGCCCGAATTGTGCAAGTGACCTAAGGTCACGAATCGTCCCGAACGTGTAGCCCAAATTGTGAAAATTTCAAACCGCTACTGCTTGCTTGTTTGAGTAGGTAGCCATCTGAAACTTGGCATATATAAAGGTCATTAACATGTCTACATGCATGCACAATCTTATGTCAACTGATTGCATAACTTGCGAACTATAGGCCATCGAAATTTTTGTAAACAAAAGTTTGTGCGACTTTAGCTCCCAAACGGAATAAAAGCTAAAGCTGAAATAGCCTTCATTCTATTTCACTTATTTGTGTCTACACATGTATATGTTTTGCAGAGACTCAAAGCTCTTGAGAATGGAGAAAATGAGGTGTCAATTTTGCATTGGACCCTATGGGAAAATGCATTAAACGCCTACTGCTCCGACGTTCAGCGACCGATAACATCCATCTTTACACTGTAAACGGTAATTACATAGGTACATGCCTGGGGCAAATAACAGCGCAAATAATTGTCCATGTGCAGAGTAATAAAGGAGCAAACTTTTATATATGGGCCTGCAGTGGAAGTTATTCTTAAAAGGTGACTTTCACGAATCGTTCTGAAACTGTGCTAAATTACAGATAATTCCCATATATTTCTTGGGAGAAAATGCCCTGAAATTCTCCTTTCTCCGTTGTCGAGATATTCGAGGGCAAAGTCGTGCAGTTTTCGACTTCCAGGGGCTATAACTCGAAAACTAAAGAACGAGAATTTTTGGCACATATGGTCAATTGAATGTTTATCCCAACCCTCTCATTTGGCACTAGTTTCAGCCCGACCCGAATTGTGCAAGTCACCTAAGGTCACGAATCGTCCCGAACGTGTAGCCCAAATTGTGAAAATTTCAAACCGCTACTGCTTGCTTGTTTGAGTAGGTAGCCATCTGAAACTTGGCATATATAAAGGTCATTAACATGTCTACATGCATGCACAATCTTATGTCAACTGATTGCATAACTTGCGAACTATAGGCCATCGAAATTTTTGTAAACAAAAGTTTGTGCGACTTTAGCTCCCAAACGGAATAAAAGCTAAAGCTGAAATAGCCTTCATTCTATTTCACTTATTTGTGTCTACACATGTATATGTTTTGCAGAGACTCAAAGCTCTTGAGAATGGAGAAAATGAGGTGTCAATTTTGCATTGGACCCTATGGGAAAATGCATTAAACGCCTACTGCTCCGACGTTCAGCGACCGATAACATCCATCTTTACACTGTAAACGGTAATTACATAGGTACATGCCTGGGGCAAATAACAGCGCAAATAATTGTCCATGTGCAGAGTAATAAAGGAGCAAACTTTTATATATGGGCCTGCAGTGGAAGTTATTCTTAAAAGGTGACTTTCACGAATCGTTCTGAAACTGTGCTAAATTACAGATAATTCCCATATATTTCTTGGGAGAAAATGCCCTGAAATTCTCCTTTCTCCGTTGTCGAGATATTCGAGGGCAAAGTCGTGCAGTTTTCGACTTCCAGGGGCTATAACTCGAAAACTAAAGAACGAGAATTTTTGGCACATATGGTCAATTGAATGTTTATCCCAACCCTCTCATTTGGCACTAGTTTCAGCCCGAATTGTGCAAGTCACCTAAGGTCACGAATCGTCCCGAACGTGTAGCCCAAATTGTGAAAATTTCAAACCGCTACTGCTTGCTTGTGTGAGTAGGTAGCCATCTGAAACTTGGCATATATAAAGGTCATTAACATGTCTACATGCATGCACAATCTTATGTCAACTGATTGCATAACTTGCGAACTATAGGCCATCGAAATTTTTGTAAACAAAAGTTTGTGCGACTTTAGCTCCCAAACGGAATAAAAGCTAAAGCTGAAATAGCCTTCATTCTATTTCACTTATTTGTGTCTACACATGTATATGTTTTGCAGAGACTCAAAGCTCTTGAGAATGGAGAAAATGAGGTGTCAATTTTGCATTGGACCCTATGGGAAAATGCATTAAACGCCTACTGCTCCGACGTTCAGCGACCGATAACATCCATCTTTACACTGTAAACGGTAATTACATAGGTACATGCCTGGGGCAAATAACAGCGCAAATAATTGTCCATGTGCAGAGTAATAAAGGAGCAAACTTTTATATATGGGCCTGCAGTGGAAGTTATTCTTAAAAGGTGACTTTCACGAATCGTTCTGAAACTGTGCTAAATTACAGATAATTCCCATATATTTCTTGGGAGAAAATGCCCTGAAATTCTCCTTTCTCCGTTGTCGAGATATTCGAGGGCAAAGTCGTGCAGTTTTCGACTTCCAGGGGCTATAACTCGAAAACTAAAGAACGAGAATTTTTGGCACATATGGTCAATTGAATGTTTATCCCAACCCTCTCATTTGGCACTAGTTTCAGCCCGAATTGTGCAAGTCACCTAAGGTCACGAATCGTCCCGAACGTGTAGCCCAAATTGTGAAAATTTCAAACCGCTACTGCTTGCTTGTTTGAGTAGGTAGCCATCTGAAACTTGGCATATATAAAGGTCATTAACATGTCTACATGCATGCACAATCTTATGTCAACTGATTGCATAACTTGCGAACTATAGGCCATCGAAATTTTTGTAAACAAAAGTTTGTGCGACTTTAGCTCCCAAACGGAATAAAAGCTAAAGCTGAAATAGCCTTCATTCTATTTCACTTATTTGTGTCTACACATGTATATGTTTTGCAGAGACTCAAAGCTCTTGAGAATGGAGAAAATGAGGTGTCAATTTTGCATTGGACCCTATGGGAAAATGCATTAAACGCCTACTGCTCCGACGTTCAGCGACCGATAACATCCATCTTTACACTGTAAACGGTAATTACATAGGTACATGCCTGGGGCAAATAACAGCGCAAATAATTGTCCATGTGCAGAGTAATAAAGGAGCAAACTTTTATATATGGGCCTGCAGTGGAAGTTATTCTTAAAAGGTGACTTTCACGAATCGTTCTGAAACTGTGCTAAATTACAGATAATTCCCATATATTTCTTGGGAGAAAATGCCCTGAAATTCTCCTTTCTCCGTTGTCGAGATATTCGAGGGCAAAGTCGTGCAGTTTTCGACTTCCAGGGGCTATAACTCGAAAACTAAAGAACGAGAATTTTTGGCACATATGGTCAATTGAATGTTTATCCCAACCCTCTCATTTGGCACTAGTTTCAGCCCGAATTGTGCAAGTCACCTAAGGTCACGAATCGTCCCGAACGTGTAGCCCAAATTGTGAAAATTTCAAACCGCTACTGCTTGCTTGTTTGAGTAGGTAGCCATCTGAAACTTGGCATATATAAAGGTCATTAACATGTCTACATGCATGCACAATCTTATGTCAACTGATTGCATAACTTGCGAACTATAGGCCATCGAAATTTTTGTAAACAAAAGTTTGTGCGACTTTAGCTCCCAAACGGAATAAAAGCTAAAGCTGAAATAGCCTTCATTCTATTTCACTTATTTGTGTCTACACATGTATATGTTTTGCAGAGACTCAAAGCTCTTGAGAATGGAGAAAATGAGGTGTCAATTTTGCATTGGACCCTATGGGAAAATGCATTAAACGCCTACTGCTCCGACGTTCAGCGACCGATAACATCCATCTTTACACTGTAAACGGTAATTACATAGGTACATGCCTGGGGCAAATAACAGCGCAAATAATTGCCCATGTGCAGAGTAATAAAGGAGCAAACTTTTATATATGGGCCTGCAGTGGAAGTTATTCTTAAAAGGTGACTTTCACGAATCGTTCTGAAACTGTGCTAAATTACAGATAATTCCCATATATTTCTTGGGAGAAAATGCCCTGAAATTCTCCTTTCTCCGTTGTCGAGATATTCGAGGGCAAAGTCGTGCAGTTTTCGACTTCCAGGGGCTATAACTCGAAAACTAAAGAACGAGAATTTTTGGCACATATGGTCAATTGAATGTTTATCCCAACCCTCTCATTTGGCACTAGTTTCAGCCCGAATTGTGCAAGTCACCTAAGGTCACGAATCGTCCCGAACGTGTAGCCCAAATTGTGAAAATTTCAAACCGCTACTGCTTGCTTGTTTGAGTAGGTAGCCATCTGAAACTTGGCATATATAAAGGTCATTAACATGTCTACATGCATGCTCAATCTTATGTCAACTGATTGCATAACTTGCGAACTATAGGCCATCGAAATTTTTGTAAACAAAAGTTTGTGCGACTTTAGCTCCCAAACGGAATAAAAGCTAAAGCTGAAATAGCCTTCATTCTATTTCACTTATTTGTGTCTACACATGTATATGTTTTGCAGAGACTCAAAGCTCTTGAGAATGGAGAAAATGAGGTATCAATTTTGCATTGGACCCTATGGGAAAATGCATTAAACGCCTACTGCTCCGACGTTCAGCGACCGATAACATCCATCTTTACACTGTAAACGGTAATTACATAGGTACATGCCTGGGGCAAATAACAGCGCAAATAATTGTCCATGTGCAGAGTAATAAAGGAGCAAACTTTTATATATGGGCCTGCAGTGGAAGTTATTCTTAAAAGGTGACTTTCACGAATCGTTCTGAAACTGTGCTAAATTACAGATAATTCCCATATATTTCTTGGGAGAAAATGCCCTGAAATTCTCCTTTCTCCGTTGTCGAGATATTCGAGGGCAAAGTCGTGCAGTTTTCGACTTCCAGGGGCTATAACTCGAAAACTAAAGAACGAGAATTTTTGGCACATATGGTCAATTGAATGTTTATCCCAACCCTCTCATTTGGCACTAGTTTCAGCCCGAATTGTGCAAGTCACCTAAGGTCACGAATCGTCCCGAACGTGTAGCCCAAATTGTGAAAATTTCAAACCGCTACTGCTTGCTTGTTTGAGTAGGTAGCCATCTGAAACTTGGCATATATAAAGGTCATTAACATGTCTACATGCGTGCACAATCTTATGTCAACTGATTGCATAACTTGCGAACTATAGGCCATCGAAATTTTTGTAAACAAAAGTTTGTGCGACTTTAGCTCCCAAACGGAATAAAAGCTAAAGCTGAAATAGCCTTCATTCTATTTCACTTATTTGTGTCTACACATGTTTATGTTTTGCAGAGACTCAAAGCTCTTGAGAATGGAGAAAATGAGGTGTCAATTTTGCATTGGACCCTATGGGAAAATGCATTAAACGCCTACTGCTCCGACGTTCAGCGACCGATAACATCCATCTTTACACTGTAAACGGTAATTACATAGGTACATGCCTGGGGCAAATAACAGCGCAAATAATTGTCCATGTGCAGAGTAATAAAGGAGCAAACTTTTATATATGGGCCTGCAGTGGAAGTTATTCTTAAAAGGTGACTTTCACGAATCGTTCTGAAACTGTGCTAAATTACAGATAATTCCCATATATTTCTTGGGAGAAAATGCCCTGAAATTCTCCTTTCTCCGTTGTCGAGATATTCGAGGGCAAAGTCGTGCAGTTTTCGACTTCCAGGGGCTATAACTCGAAAACTAAAGAACGAGAATTTTTGGCACATATGGTCAATTGAATGTTTATCCCAACCCTCTCATTTGGCACTAGTTTCAGCCCGAATTGTGCAAGTCACCTAAGGTCACGAATCGTCCCGAACGTGTAGCCCAAATTGTGAAAATTTCAAACCGCTACTGCTTGCTTGTTTGAGTAGGTAGCCATCTGAAACTTGGCATATATAAAGGTCATTAACATGTCTACATGCATGCACAATCTTATGTCAACTGATTGCATAACTTGCGAACTATAGGCCATCGAAATTTTTGTAAACAAAAGTTTGTGCGACTTTAGCTCCCAAACGGAATAAAAGCTAAAGCTGAAATAGCCTTCATTCTATTTCACTTATTTGTGTCTACACATGTATATGTTTTGCAGAGACTCAAAGCTCTTGAGAATGGAGAAAATGAGGTGTCAATTTTGCATTGGACCCTATGGGAAAATGCATTAAACGCCTACTGCTCCGACGTTCAGCGACCGATAACATCCATCTTTACACTGTAAACGGTAATTACATAGGTACATGCCTGGGGCAAATAACAGCGCAAATAATTGTCCATGTGCAGAGTAATAAAGGAGCAAACTTTTATATATGGGCCTGCAGTGGAAGTTATTCTTAAAAGGTGACTTTCACGAATCGTTCTGAAACTGTGCTAAATTACAGATAATTCCCATATATTTCTTGGGAGAAAATGCCCTGAAATTCTCCTTTCTCCGTTGTCGAGATATTCGAGGGCAAAGTCGTGCAGTTTTCGACTTCCAGGGGCTATAACTCGAAAACTAAAGAACGAGAATTTTTGGCACATATGGTCAATTGAATGTTTATCCCAACCCTCTCATTTGGCACTAGTTTCAGCCCGAATTGTGCAAGTCACCTAAGGTCACGAATCGTCCCGAACGTGTAGCCCAAATTGTGAAAATTTCAAACCGCTACTGCTTGCTTGTTTGAGTAGGTAGCCATCTGAAACTTGGCATATATAAAGGTCATTAACATGTCTACATGCATGCACAATCTTATGTCAACTGATTGCATAACTTGCGAACTATAGGCCATCGAAATTTTTGTAAACAAAAGTTTGTGCGACTTTAGCTCCCAAACGGAATAAAAGCTAAAGCTGAAATAGCCTTCATTCTATTTCGCTTATTTGTGTCTACACATGTATATGTTTTGCAGAGACTCAAAGCTCTTGAGAATGGAGAAAATGAGGTGTCAATTTTGCATTGGACCCTATGGGAAAATGCATTAAACGCCTACTGCTCCGACGTTCAGCGACCGATAACATCCATCTTTACACTGTAAACGGTAATTACATAGGTACATGCCTGGGGCAAATAACAGCGCAAATAATTGTCCATGTGCAGAGTAATAAAGGAGCAAACTTTTATATATGGGCCTGCAGTGGAAGTTATTCTTAAAAGGTGACTTTCACGAATCGTTCTGAAACTGTGCTAAATTACAGATAATTCCCATATATTTCTTGGGAGAAAATGCCCTGAAATTCTCCTTTCTCCGTTGTCGAGATATTCGAGGGCAAAGTCGTGCAGTTTTCGACTTCCAGGGGCTATAACTCGAAAACTAAAGAACGAGAATTTTTGGCACATATGGTCAATTGAATGTTTATCCCAACCCTCTCATTTGGCACTAGTTTCAGCCCGAATTGTGCAAGTCACCTAAGGTTACGAATCGTCCCGAACGTGTAGCCCAAATTGTGAAAATTTCAAACCGCTACTGCTTGCTTGTTTGAGTAGGTAGCCATCTGAAACTTGGCATATATAAAGGTCATTAACATGTCTACATGCATGCACAATCTTATGTCAACTGATTGCATAACTTGCGAACTATAGGCCATCGAAATTTTTGTAAACAAAAGTTTGTGCGACTTTAGCTCCCAAACGGAATAAAAGCTAAAGCTGAAATAGCCTTCATTCTATTTCACTTATTTGTGTCTACACATGTATATGTTTTGCAGAGACTCAAAGCTCTTGAGAATGGAGAAAATGAGGTGTCAATTTTGCATTGGACCCTATGGGAAAATGCATTAAACGCCTACTGCTCCGACGTTCAGCGACCGATAACATCCATCTTTACACTGTAAACGGTAATTACATAGGTACATGCCTGGGGCAAATAACAGCGCAAATAATTGTCCATGTGCAGAGTAATAATGGAGCAAACTTTTATATATGGGCCTGCAGTGGAAGTTATTCTTAAAAGGTGACTTTCACGAATCGTTCTGAAACTGTGCTAAATTACAGATAATTCCCATATATTTCTTGGGAGAAAATGCCCTGAAATTCTCCTTTCTCCGTTGTCGAGATATTCGAGGGCAAAGTCGTGCAGTTTTCGACTTCCAGGGGCTATAACTCGAAAACTAAAGAACGAGAATTTTTGGCACATATGGTCAATTGAATGTTTATCCCAACCCTCTCATTTGGCACTAGTTTCAGCCCGAATTGTGCAAGTCACCTAAGGTCACGAATCGTCCCGAACGTGTAGCCCAAATTGTGAAAATTTCAAACCGCTACTGCTTGCTTGTTTGAGTAGGTAGCCATCTGAAACTTGGCATATATAAAGGTCATTAACATGTCTACATGCATGCACAATCTTATGTCAACTGATTGCATAACTTGCGAACTATAGGCCATCGAAATTTTTGTAAACAAAAGTTTGTGCGACTTTAGCTCCCAAACGGAATAAAAGCTAAAGCTGAAATAGCCTTCATTCTATTTCACTTATTTGTGTCTACACATGTATATGTTTTGCAGAGACTCAAAGCTCTTGAGAATGGAGAAAATGAGGTGTCAATTTTGCATTGGACCCTATGGGAAAATGCATTAAACGCCTACTGCTCCGACGTTCAGCGACCGATAACATCCATCTTTACACTGTAAACGGTAATTACATAGGTACATGCCTGGGGCAAATAACAGCGCAAATAACTGTCCATGTGCAGAGTAATAAAGGAGCAAACTTTTATATATGGGCCTGCAGTGGAAGTTATTCTTAAAAGGTGACTTTCACGAATCGTTCTGAAACTGTGCTAAATTACAGATAATTCCCATATATTTCTTGGGAGAAAATGCCCTGAAATTCTCCTTTCTCCGTTGTCGAGATATTCGAGGGCAAAGTCGTGCAGTTTTCGACTTCCAGGGGCTATAACTCGAAAACTAAAGAACGAGAATTTTTGGCACATATGGTCAATTGAATGTTTATCCCAACCCTCTCATTTGGCACTAGTTTCAGCCCGAATTGTGCAAGTCACCTAAGGTCACGAATCGTCCCGAACGTGTAGCCCAAATTGTGAAAATTTCAAACCGCTACTGCTTGCTTGTTTGAGTAGGTAGCCATCTGAAACTTGGCATATATAAAGGTCATTAACATGTCTACATGCGTGCACAATCTTATGTCAACTGATTGCATAACTTGCGAACTATAGGCCATCGAAATTTTTGTAAACAAAAGTTTGTGCGACTTTAGCTCCCAAACGGAATAAAAGCTAAAGCTGAAATAGCCTTCATTCTATTTCACTTATTTGTGTCTACACATGTATATGTTTTGCAGAGACTCAAAGCTCTTGAGAATGGAGAAAATGAGGTGTCAATTTTGCATTGGACCCTATGGGAAAATGCATTAAACGCCTACTGCTCCGACGTTCAGCGACCGATAACATCCATCTTTACACTGTAAACGGTAATTACATAGGTACATGCCTGGGGCAAATAACAGCGCAAATAATTGTCCATGTGCAGAGTAATAAAGGAGCAAACTTTTATATATGGGCCTGCAGTGGAAGTTATTCTTAAAAGGTGACTTTCACGAATCGTTCTGAAACTGTGCTAAATTACAGATAATTCCCATATATTTCTTGGGAGAAAATGCCCTGAAATTCTCCTTTCTCCGTTGTCGAGATATTCGAGGGCAAAGTCGTGCAGTTTTCGACTTCCAGGGGCTATAACTCGAAAACTAAAGAACGAGAATTTTTGGCACATATGGTCAATTGAATGTTTATCCCAACCCTCTCATTTGGCACTAGTTTCAGCCCGAATTGTGCAAGTCACCTAAGGTCACGAATCGTCCCGAACGTGTAGCCCAAATTGTGAAAATTTCAAACCGCTACTGCTTGCTTGTTTGAGTAGGTAGCCATCTGAAACTTGGCATATATAAAGGTCATTAACATGTCTACATGCATGCACAATCTTATGTCAACTGATTGCATAACTTGCGAACTATAGGCCATCGAAATTTTTGTAAACAAAAGTTTGTGCGACTTTAGCTCCCAAACGGAATAAAAGCTAAAGCTGAAATAGCCTTCATTCTATTTCACTTATTTGTGTCTACACATGTATATGTTTTGCAGAGACTCAAAGCTCTTGAGAATGGAGAAAATGAGGTGTCAATTTTGCATTGGACCCTATGGGAAAATGCATTAAACGCCTACTGCTCCGACGTTCAGCGACCGATAACATCCATCTTTACACTGTAAACGGTAATTACATAGGTACATGCCTGGGGCAAATAACAGCGCAAATAATTGTCCATGTGCAGAGTAATAAAGGAGCAAACTTTTATATATGGGCCTGCAGTGGAAGTTATTCTTAAAAGGTGACTTTCACGAATCGTTCTGAAACTGTGCTAAATTACAGATAATTCCCATATATTTCTTGGGAGAAAATGCCCTGAAATTCTCCTTTCTCCGTTGTCGAGATATTCGAGGGCAAAGTCGTGCAGTTTTCGACTTCCAGGGGCTATAACTCGAAAACTAAAGAACGAGAATTTTTGGCACATATGGTCAATTGAATGTTTATCCCAACCCTCTCATTTGGCACTAGTTTCAGCCCGAATTGTGCAAGTCACCTAAGGTCACGAATCGTCCCGAACGTGTAGCCCAAATTGTGAAAATTTCAAACCGCTACTGCTTGCTTGTTTGAGTAGGTAGCCATCTGAAACTTGGCATATATAAAGGTCATTAACATGTCTACATGCGTGCACAATCTTATGTCAACTGATTGCATAACTTGCGAACTATAGGCCATCGAAATTTTTGTAAACAAAAGTTTGTGCGACTTTAGCTCCCAAACGGAATAAAAGCTAAAGCTGAAATAGCCTTCATTCTATTTCACTTATTTGTGTCTACACATGTATATGTTTTGCAGAGACTCAAAGCTCTTGAGAATGGAGAAAATGAGGTGTCAATTTTGCATTGGACCCTATGGGAAAATGCATTAAACGCCTACTGCTCCGACGTTCAGCGACCGATAACATCCATCTTTACACTGTAAACGGTAATTACATAGGTACATGCCTGGGGCAAATAACAGCGCAAATAATTGTCCATGTGCAGAGTAATAAAGGAGCAAACTTTTATATATGGGCCTGCAGTGGAAGTTATTCTTAAAAGGTGACTTTCACGAATCGTTCTGAAACTGTGCTAAATTACAGATAATTCCCATATATTTCTTGGGAGAAAATGCCCTGAAATTCTCCTTTCTCCGTTGTCGAGATATTCGAGGGCAAAGTCGTGCAGTTTTCGACTTCCAGGGGCTATAACTCGAAAACTAAAGAACGAGAATTTTTGGCACATATGGTCAATTGAATGTTTATCCCAACCCTCTCATTTGGCACTAGTTTCAGCCCGAATTGTGCAAGTCACCTAAGGTCACGAATCGTCCCGAACGTGTAGCCCAAATTGTGAAAATTTCAAACCGCTACTGCTTGCTTGTTTGAGTAGGTAGCCATCTGAAACTTGGCATATATAAAGGTCATTAACATGTCTACATGCATGCACAATCTTATGTCAACTGATTGCATAACTTGCGAACTATAGGCCATCGAAATTTTTGTAAACAAAAGTTTGTGCGACTTTAGCTCCCAAACGGAATAAAAGCTAAAGCTGAAATAGCCTTCATTCTATTTCACTTATTTGTGTCTACACATGTATATGTTTTGCAGAGACTCAAAGCTCTTGAGAATGGAGAAAATGAGGTGTCAATTTTGCATTGGACCCTATGGGAAAATGCATTAAACGCCTACTGCTCCGACGTTCAGCGACCGATAACATCCATCTTTACACTGTAAACGGTAATTACATAGGTACATGCCTGGGGCAAATAACAGCGCAAATAATTGTCCATGTGCAGAGTAATAAAGGAGCAAACTTTTATATATGGGCCTGCAGTGGAAGTTATTCTTAAAAGGTGACTTTCACGAATCGTTCTGAAACTGTGCTAAATTACAGATAATTCCCATATATTTCTTGGGAGAAAATGCCCTGAAATTCTCCTTTCTCCGTTGTCGAGATATTCGAGGGCAAAGTCGTGCAGTTTTCGACTTCCAGGGGCTATAACTCGAAAACTAAAGAACGAGAATTTTTGGCACATATGGTCAATTGAATGTTTATCCCAACCCTCTCATTTGGCACTAGTTTCAGCCCGAATTGTGCAAGTCACCTAAGGGCACGAATCGTCCCGAACGTGTAGCCCAAATTGTGAAAATTTCAAACCGCTACTGCTTGCTTGTTTGAGTAGGTAGCCATCTGAAACTTGGCATATATAAAGGTCATTAACATGTCTACATGCATGCACAATCTTATGTCAACTGATTGCATAACTTGCGAACTATAGGCCATCGAAATTTTTGTAAACAAAAGTTTGTGCGACTTTAGCTCCCAAACGGAATAAAAGCTAAAGCTGAAATAGCCTTCATTCTATTTCACTTATTTGTGTCTACACATGTATATGTTTTGCAGAGACTCAAAGCTCTTGAGAATGGAGAAAATGAGGTGTCAATTTTGCATTGGACCCTATGGGAAAATGCATTAAACGCCTACTGCTCCGACGTTCAGCGACCGATAACATCCATCTTTACACTGTAAACGGTAATTACATAGGTACATGCCTGGGGCAAATAACAGCGCAAATAATTGTCCATGTGCAGAGTAATAAAGGAGCACACTTTTATATATGGGCCTGCAGTGGAAGTTATTCTTAAAAGGTGACTTTCACGAATCGTTCTGAAACTGTGCTAAATTACAGATAATTCCCATATATTTCTTGGGAGAAAATGCCCTGAAATTCTCCTTTCTCCGTTGTCGAGATATTCGAGGGCAAAGTCGTGCAGTTTTCGACTTCCAGGGGCTATAACTCGAAAACTAAAGAACGAGAATTTTTGGCACATATGGTCAATTGAATGTTTATCCCAACCCTCTCATTTGGCACTAGTTTCAGCCCGAATTGTGCAAGTCACCTAAGGTCACGAATCGTCCCGAACGTGTAGCCCAAATTGTGAAAATTTCAAACCGCTACTGCTTGCTTGTTTGAGTAGGTAGCCATCTGAAACTTGGCATATATAAAGGTCATTAACATGTCTACATGCGTGCACAATCTTATGTCAACTGATTGCATAACTTGCGAACTATAGGCCATCGAAATTTTTGTAAACAAAAGTTTGTGCGACTTTAGCTCCCAAACGGAATAAAAGCTAAAGCTGAAATAGCCTTCATTCTATTTCACTTATTTGTGTCTACACATGTATATGTTTTGCAGAGACTCAAAGCTCTTGAGAATGGAGAAAATGAGGTGTCAATTTTGCATTGGACCCTATGGGAAAATGCATTAAACGCCTACTGCTCCGACGTTCAGCGACCGATAACATCCATCTTTACACTGTAAACGGTAATTACATAGGTACATGCCTGGGGCAAATAACAGCGCAAATAATTGTCCATGTGCAGAGTAATAAAGGAGCAAACTTTTATATATGGGCCTGCAGTGGAAGTTATTCTTAAAAGGTGACTTTCACGAATCGTTCTGAAACTGTGCTAAATTACAGATAATTCCCATATATTTCTTGGGAGAAAATGCCCTGAAATTCTCCTTTCTCCGTTGTCGAGATATTCGAGGGCAAAGTCGTGCAGTTTTCGACTTCCAGGGGCTATAACTCGAAAACTAAAGAACGAGAATTTTTGGCACATATGGTCAATTGAATGTTTATCCCAACCCTCTCATTTGGCACTAGTTTCAGCCCGAATTGTGCAAGTCACCTAAGGTCACGAATCGTCCCGAACGTGTAGCCCAAATTGTGAAAATTTCAAACCGCTACTGCTTGCTTGTTTGAGTAGGTAGCCATCTGAAACTTGGCATATATAAAGGTCATTAACATGTCTACATGCATGCACAATCTTATGTCAACTGATTGCATAACTTGCGAACTATAGGCCATCGAAATTTTTGTAAACAAAAGTTTGTGCGACTTTAGCTCCCAAACGGAATAAAAGCTAAAGCTGAAATAGCCTTCATTCTATTTCACTTATTTGTGTCTACACATGTATATGTTTTGCAGAGACTCAAAGCTCTTGAGAATGGAGAAAATGAGGTGTCAATTTTGCATTGGACCCTATGGGAAAATGCATTAAACGCCTACTGCTCCGACGTTCAGCGACCGATAACATCCATCTTTACACTGTAAACGGTAATTACATAGGTACATGCCTGGGGCAAATAACAGCGCAAATAATTGTCCATGTGCAGAGTAATAAAGGAGCAAACTTTTATATATGGGCCTGCAGTGGAAGTTATTCTTAAAAGGTGACTTTCACGAATCGTTCTGAAACTGTGCTAAATTACAGATAATTCCCATATATTTCTTGGGAGAAAATGCCCTGAAATTCTCCTTTCTCCGTTGTCGAGATATTCGAGGGCAAAGTCGTGCAGTTTTCGACTTCCAGGGGCTATAACTCGAAAACTAAAGAACGAGAATTTTTGGCACATATGGTCAATTGAATGTTTATCCCAACCCTCTCATTTGGCACTAGTTTCAGCCCGAATTGTGCAAGTCACCTAAGGGCACGAATCGTCCCGAACGTGTAGCCCAAATTGTGAAAATTTCAAACCGCTACTGCTTGCTTGTTTGAGTAGGTAGCCATCTGAAACTTGGCATATATAAAGGTCATTAACATGTCTACATGCATGCACAATCTTATGTCAACTGATTGCATAACTTGCGAACTATAGGCCATCGAAATTTTTGTAAACAAAAGTTTGTGCGACTTTAGCTCCCAAACGGAATAAAAGCTAAAGCTGAAATAGCCTTCATTCTATTTCACTTATTTGTGTCTACACATGTATATGTTTTGCAGAGACTCAAAGCTCTTGAGAATGGAGAAAATGAGGTGTCAATTTTGCATTGGACCCTATGGGAAAATGCATTAAACGCCTACTGCTCCGACGTTCAGCGACCGATAACATCCATCTTTACACTGTAAACGGTAATTACATAGGTACATGCCTGGGGCAAATAACAGCGCAAATAATTGTCCATGTGCAGAGTAATAAAGGAGCACACTTTTATATATGGGCCTGCAGTGGAAGTTATTCTTAAAAGGTGACTTTCACGAATCGTTCTGAAACTGTGCTAAATTACAGATAATTCCCATATATTTCTTGGGAGAAAATGCCCTGAAATTCTCCTTTCTCCGTTGTCGAGATATTCGAGGGCAAAGTCGTGCAGTTTTCGACTTCCAAGGGCTATAACTCGAAAACTAAAGAACGAGAATTTTTGGCACATATGGTCAATTGAATGTTTATCCCAACCCTCTCATTTGGCACTAGTTTCAGCCCGAATTGTGCAAGTCACCTAAGGTCACGAATCGTCCCGAACGTGTAGCCCAAATTGTGAAAATTTCAAACCGCTACTGCTTGCTTGTTTGAGTAGGTAGCCATCTGAAACTTGGCATATATAAAGGTCATTAACATGTCTACATGCATGCACAATTTTATGTCAACTGATTGCATAACTTGCGAACTATAGGCCATCGAAATTTTTGTAAACAAAAGTTTGTGCGACTTTAGCTCCCAAACGGAATAAAAGCTAAAGCTGAAATAGCCTTCATTCTATTTCACCTATTTGTGTCTACACATGTATATGTTTTGCAGAGACTCAAAGCTCTTGAGAATGGAGAAAATGAGGTGTCAATTTTGCATTGGACCCTATGGGAAAATGCATTAAACGCCTACTGCTCCGACGTTCAGCGACCGATAACATCCATCTTTACACTGTAAACGGTAATTACATAGGTACATGCCTGGGGCAAATAACAGCGCAAATAATTGTCCATGTGCAGAGTAATAAAGGAGCAAACTTTTATATATGGGCCTGCAGTGGAAGTTATTCTTAAAAGGTGACTTTCACGAATCGTTCTGAAACTGTGCTAAATTACAGATAATTCCCATATATTTCTTGGGAGAAAATGCCCTGAAATTCTCCTTTCTCCGTTGTCGAGATATTCGAGGGCAAAGTCGTGCAGTTTTCGACTTCCAGGGGCTATAACTCGAAAACTAAAGAACGAGAATTTTTGGCACATATGGTCAATTGAATGTTTATCCCAACCCTCTCATTTGGCACTAGTTTCAGCCCGAATTGTGCAAGTCACCTAAGGTCACGAATCGTCCCGAACGTGTAGCCCAAATTGTGAAAATTTCAAACCGCTACTGCTTGCTTGTTTGAGTAGGTAGCCATCTGAAACTTGGCATATATAAAGGTCATTAACATGTCTACATGCATGCACAATCTTATGTCAACTGATTGCATAACTTGCGAACTATAGGCCATCGAAATTTTTGTAAACAAAAGTTTGTGCAACTTTAGCTCCCAAACGGAATAAAAGCTAAAGCTGAAATAGCCTTCATTCTATTTCACTTATTTGTGTCTACACATGTATATGTTTTGCAGAGACTCAAAGCTCTTGAGAATGGAGAAAATGAGGTGTCAATTTTGCATTGGACCCTATGGGAAAATGCATTAAACGCCTACTGCTCCGACGTTCAGCGACCGATAACATCCATCTTTACACTGTAAACGGTAATTACATAGGTACATGCCTGGGGCAAATAACAGCGCAAATAATTGTCCATGTGCAGAGTAATAAAGGAGCAAACTTTTATATATGGGCCTGCAGTGGAAGTTATTCTTAAAAGGTGACTTTCACGAATCGTTCTGAAACTGTGCTAAATTACAGATAATTCCCATATATTTCTTGGGAGAAAATGCCCTGAAATTCTCCTTTCTCCGTTGTCGAGATATTCGAGGGCAAAGTCGTGCAGTTTTCGACTTCCAGGGGCTATAACTCGAAAACTAAAGAACGAGAATTTTTGGCACATATGGTCAATTGAATGTTTATCCCAACCCTCTCATTTGGCACTAGTTTCAGCCCGAATTGTGCAAGTCACCTAAGGTCACGAATCGTCCCGAACGTGTAGCCCAAATTGTGAAAATTTCAAACCGCTACTGCTTGCTTGTTTGAGTAGGTAGCCATCTGAAACTTGGCATATATAAAGGTCATTAACATGTCTACATGCGTGCACAATCTTATGTCAACTGATTGCATAACTTGCGAACTATAGGCCATCGAAATTTTTGTAAACAAAAGTTTGTGCGACTTTAGCTCCCAAACGGAATAAAAGCTAAAGCTGAAATAGCCTTCATTCTATTTCACTTATTTGTGTCTACACATGTATATGTTTTGCAGAGACTCAAAGCTCTTGAGAATGGAGAAAATGAGGTGTCAATTTTGCATTGGACCCTATGGGAAAATGCATTAAACGCCTACTGCTCCGACGTTCAGCGACCGATAACATCCATCTTTACACTGTAAACGGTAATTACATAGGTACATGCCTGGGGCAAATAACAGCGCAAATAATTGTCCATGTGCAGAGTAATAAAGGAGCAAACTTTTATATATGGGCCTGCAGTGGAAGTTATTCTTAAAAGGTGACTTTCACGAATCGTTCTGAAACTGTGCTAAATTACAGATAATTCCCATATATTTCTTGGGAGAAAATGCCCTAAAATTCTCCTTTCTCCGTTGTCGAGATATTCGAGGGCAAAGTCGTGCAGTTTTCGACTTCCAGGGGCTATAACTCGAAAACTAAAGAACGAGAATTTTTGGCACATATGGTCAATTGAATGTTTATCCCAACCCTCTCATTTGGCACTAGTTTCAGCCCGAATTGTGCAAGTCACCTAAGGTCACGAATCGTCCCGAACGTGTAGCCCAAATTGTGAAAATTTCAAACCGCTACTGCTTGCTTGTTTGAGTAGGTAGCCATCTGAAACTTGGCATATATAAAGGTCATTAACATGTCTACATGCATGCACAATCTTATGTCAACTGATTGCATAACTTGCGAACTATAGGCCATCGAAATTTTTGTAAACAAAAGTTTGTGCGACTTTAGCTCCCAAACGGAATAAAAGCTAAAGCTGAAATAGCCTTCATTCTATTTCACTTATTTGTGTCTACACATGTATATGTTTTGCAGAGACTCAAAGCTCTTGAGAATGGAGAAAATGAGGTGTCAATTTTGCATTGGACCCTATGGGAAAATGCATTAAACGCCTACTGCTCCGACGTTCAGCGACCGATAACATCCATCTTTACACTGTAAACGGTAATTACATAGGTACATGCCTGGGGCAAATAACAGCGCAAATAATTGTCCATGTGCAGAGTAATAAAGGAGCAAACTTTTATATATGGGCCTGCAGTGGAAGTTATTCTTAAAAGGTGACTTTCACGAATCGTTCTGAAACTGTGCTAAATTACAGATAATTCCCATATATTTCTTGGGAGAAAATGCCCTGAAATTCTCCTTTCTCCGTTGTCGAGATATTCGAGGGCAAAGTCGTGCAGTTTTCGACTTCCAGGGGCTATAACTCGAAAACTAAAGAACGAGAATTTTTGGCACATATGGTCAATTGAATGTTTATCCCAACCCTCTCATTTGGCACTAGTTTCAGCCCGAATTGTGCAAGTCACCTAAGGGCACGAATCGTCCCGAACGTGTAGCCCAAATTGTGAAAATTTCAAACCGCTACTGCTTGCTTGTTTGAGTAGGTAGCCATCTGAAACTTGGCATATATAAAGGTCATTAACATGTCTACATGCATGCACAATCTTATGTCAACTGATTGCATAACTTGCGAACTATAGGCCATCGAAATTTTTGTAAACAAAAGTTTGTGCGACTTTAGCTCCCAAACGGAATAAAAGCTAAAGCTGAAATAGCCTTCATTCTATTTCACTTATTTGTGTCTACACATGTATATGTTTTGCAGAGACTCAAAGCTCTTGAGAATGGAGAAAATGAGGTGTCAATTTTGCATTGGACCCTATGGGAAAATGCATTAAACGCCTACTGCTCCGACGTTCAGCGACCGATAACATCCATCTTTACACTGTAAACGGTAATTACATAGGTACATGCCTGGGGCAAATAACAGCGCAAATAATTGTCCATGTGCAGAGTAATAAAGGAGCACACTTTTATATATGGGCCTGCAGTGGAAGTTATTCTTAAAAGGTGACTTTCACGAATCGTTCTGAAACTGTGCTAAATTACAGATAATTCCCATATATTTCTTGGGAGAAAATGCCCTGAAATTCTCCTTTCTCCGTTGTCGAGATATTCGAGGGCAAAGTCGTGCAGTTTTCGACTTCCAAGGGCTATAACTCGAAAACTAAAGAACGAGAATTTTTGGCACATATGGTCAATTGAATGTTTATCCCAACCCTCTCATTTGGCACTAGTTTCAGCCCGAATTGTGCAAGTCACCTAAGGTCACGAATCGTCCCGAACGTGTAGCCCAAATTGTGAAAATTTCAAACCGCTACTGCTTGCTTGTTTGAGTAGGTAGCCATCTGAAACTTGGCATATATAAAGGTCATTAACATGTCTACATGCATGCACAATTTTATGTCAACTGATTGCATAACTTGCGAACTATAGGCCATCGAAATTTTTGTAAACAAAAGTTTGTGCGACTTTAGCTCCCAAACGGAATAAAAGCTAAAGCTGAAATAGCCTTCATTCTATTTCACTTATTTGTGTCTACACATGTATATGTTTTGCAGAGACTCAAAGCTCTTGAGAATGGAGAAAATGAGGTGTCAATTTTGCATTGGACCCTATGGGAAAATGCATTAAACGCCTACTGCTCCGACGTTCAGCGACCGATAACATCCATCTTTACACTGTAAACGGTAATTACATAGGTACATGCCTGGGGCAAATAACAGCGCAAATAATTGTCCATGTGCAGAGTAATAAAGGAGCAAACTTTTATATATGGGCCTGCAGTGGAAGTTATTCTTAAAAGGTGACTTTCACGAATCGTTCTGAAACTGTGCTAAATTACAGATAATTCCCATATATTTCTTGGGAGAAAATGCCCTGAAATTCTCCTTTCTCCGTTGTCGAGATATTCGAGGGCAAAGTCGTGCAGTTTTCGACTTCCAGGGGCTATAACTCGAAAACTAAAGAACGAGAATTTTTGGCACATATGGTCAATTGAATGTTTATCCCAACCCTCTCATTTGGCACTAGTTTCAGCCCGAATTGTGCAAGTCACCTAAGGTCACGAATCGTCCCGAACGTGTAGCCCAAATTGTGAAAATTTCAAACCGCTACTGCTTGCTTGTTTGAGTAGGTAGCCATCTGAAACTTGGCATATATAAAGGTCATTAACATGTCTACATGCATGCACAATCTTATGTCAACTGATTGCATAACTTGCGAACTATAGGCCATCGAAATTTTTGTAAACAAAAGTTTGTGCGACTTTAGCTCCCAAACGGAATAAAAGCTAAAGCTGAAATAGCCTTCATTCTATTTCACTTATTTGTGTCTACACATGTATATGTTTTGCAGAGACTCAAAGCTCTTGAGAATGGAGAAAATGAGGTGTCAATTTTGCATTGGACCCTATGGGAAAATGCATTAAACGCCTACTGCTCCGACGTTCAGCGACCGATAACATCCATCTTTACACTGTAAACGGTAATTACATAGGTACATGCCTGGGGCAAATAACAGCGCAAATAATTGTCCATGTGCAGAGTAATAAAGGAGCAAACTTTTATATATGGGCCTGCAGTGGAAGTTATTCTTAAAAGGTGACTTTCACGAATCGTTCTGAAACTGTGCTAAATTACAGATAATTCCCATATATTTCTTGGGAGAAAATGCCCTGAAATTCTCCTTTCTCCGTTGTCGAGATATTCGAGGGCAAAGTCGTGCAGTTTTCGACTTCCAGGGGCTATAACTCGAAAACTAAAGAACGAGAATTTTTGGCACATATGGTCAATTGAATGTTTATCCCAACCCTCTCATTTGGCACTAGTTTCAGCCCGAATTGTGCAAGTCACCTAAGGTCACGAATCGTCCCGAACGTGTAGCCCAAATTGTGAAAATTTCAAACCGCTACTGCTTGCTTGTTTGAGTAGGTAGCCATCTGAAACTTGGCATATATAAAGGTCATTAACATGTCTACATGCATGCACAATCTTATGTCAACTGATTGCATAACTTGCGAACTATAGGCCATCGAAATTTTTGTAAACAAAAGTTTGTGCGACTTTAGCTCCCAAACGGAATAAAAGCTAAAGCTGAAATAGCCTTCATTCTATTTCACTTATTTGTGTCTACACATGTATATGTTTTGCAGAGACTCAAAGCTCTTGAGAATGGAGAAAATGAGGTGTCAATTTTGCATTGGACCCTATGGGAAAATGCATTAAACGCCTACTGCTCCGACGTTCAGCGACCGATAACATCCATCTTTACACTGTAAACGGTAATTACATAGGTACATGCCTGGGGCAAATAACAGCGCAAATAATTGTCCATGTGCAGAGTAATAAAGGAGCAAACTTTTATATATGGGCCTGCAGTGGAAGTTATTCTTAAAAGGTGACTTTCACGAATCGTTCTGAAACTGTGCTAAATTACAGATAATTCCCATATATTTCTTGGGAGAAAATGCCCTGACATTCTCCTTTCTCCGTTGTCGAGATATTCGAGGGCAAAGTCGTGCAGTTTTCGACTTCCAGGGGCTATAACTCGAAAACTAAAGAACGAGAATTTTTGGCACATATGGTCAATTGAATGTTTATCCCAACCCTCTCATTTGGCACTAGTTTCAGCCCGAATTGTGCAAGTCACCTAAGGTCACGAATCGTCCCGAACGTGTAGCCCAAATTGTGAAAATTTCAAACCGCTACTGCTTGCTTGTTTGAGTAGGTAGCCATCTGAAACTTGGCATTTATAAAGGTCATTAACATGTCTACATGCATGCACAATCTTATGTCAACTGATTGCATAACTTGCGAACTATAGGCCATCGAAATTTTTGTAAACAAAAGTTTGTGCGACTTTAGCTCCCAAACGGAATAAAAGCTAAAGCTGAAATAGCCTTCATTCTATTTCACTTATTTGTGTCTACACATGTATATGTTTTGCAGAGACTCAAAGCTCTTGAGAATGGAGAAAATGAGGTGTCAATTTTGCATTGGACCCTATGGGAAAATGCATTAAACGCCTACTGCTCCGACGTTCAGCGACCGATAACATCCATCTTTACACTGTAAACGGTAATTACATAGGTACATGCCTGGGGCAAATAACAGCGCAAATAATTGTCCATGTGCAGAGTAATAAAGGAGCAAACTTTTATATATGGGCCTGCAGTGGAAGTTATTCTTAAAAGGTGACTTTCACGAATCGTTCTGAAACTGTGCTAAATTACAGATAATTCCCATATATTTCTTGGGAGAAAATGCCCTGAAATTCTCCTTTCTCCGTTGTCGAGATATTCGAGGGCAAAGTCGTGCAGTTTTCGACTTCCAGGGGCTATAACTCGAAAACTAAAGAACGAGAATTTTTGGCACATATGGTCAATTGAATGTTTATCCCAACCCTCTCATTTGGCACTAGTTTCAGCCCGAATTGTGCAAGTCACCTAAGGTCACGAATCGTCCCGAACGTGTAGCCCAAATTGTGAAAATTTCAAACCGCTACTGCTTGCTTGTTTGAGTAGGTAGCCATCTGAAACTTGGCATATATAAAGGTCATTAACATGTCTACATGCATGCACAATCTTATGTCAACTGATTGCATAACTTGCGAACTATAGGCCATCGAAATTTTTGTAAACAAAAGTTTGTGCGACTTTAGCTCCCAAACGGAATAAAAGCTAAAGCTGAAATAGCCTTCATTCTATTTCACTTATTTGTGTCTACACATGTATATGTTTTGCAGAGACTCAAAGCTCTTGAGAATGGAGAAAATGAGGTGTCAATTTTGCATTGGACCCTATGGGAAAATGCATTAAACGCCTACTGCTCCGACGTTCAGCGACCGATAACATCCATCTTTACACTGTAAACGGTAATTACATAGGTACATGCCTGGGGCAAATAACAGCGCAAATAATTGTCCATGTGCAGAGTAATAAAGGAGCAAACTTTTATATATGGGCCTGCAGTGGAAGTTATTCTTAAAAGGTGACTTTCACGAATCGTTCTGAAACTGTGCTAAATTACAGATAATTCCCATATATTTCTTGGGAGAAAATGCCCTGAAATTCTCCTTTCTCCGTTGTCGAGATATTCGAGGGCAAAGTCGTGCAGATTTCGACTTCCAGGGGCTATAACTCGAAAACTAAAGAACGAGAATTTTTGGCACATATGGTCAATTGAATGTTTATCCCAACCCTCTCATTTGGCACTAGTTTCAGCCCGAATTGTGCAAGTCACCTAAGGTCACGAATCGTCCCGAACGTGTAGCCCAAATTGTGAAAATTTCAAACCGCTACTGCTTGCTTGTTTGAGTAGGTAGCCATCTGAAACTTGGCATATATAAAGGTCATTAACATGTCTACATGCATGCACAATCTTATGTCAACTGATTGCATAACTTGCGAACTATAGGCCATCGAAATTTTTGTAAACAAAAGTTTGTGCGACTTTAGCTCCCAAACGGAATAAAAGCTAAAGCTGAAATAGCCTTCATTCTATTTCACTTATTTGTGTCTACACATGTATATGTTTTGCAGAGACTCAAAGCTCTTGAGAATGGAGAAAATGAGGTGTCAATTTTGCATTGGACCCTATGGGAAAATGCATTAAACGCCTACTGCTCCGACGTTCAGCGACCGATAACATCCATCTTTACACTGTAAACGGTAATTACATAGGTACATGCCTGGGGCAAATAACTGCGCAAATAATTGTCCATGTGCAGAGTAATAAAGGAGCAAACTTTTATATATGGGCCTGCAGTGGAAGTTATTCTTAAAAGGTGACTTTCACGAATCGTTCTGAAACTGTGCTAAATTACAGATAATTCCCATATATTTCTTGGGAGAAAATGCCCTGAAATTCTCCTTTCTCCGTTGTCGAGATATTCGAGGGCAAAGTCGTGCAGTTTTTGACTTCCAGGGGCTATAACTCGAAAACTAAAGAACGAGAATTTTTGGCACATATGGTCAATTGAATGTTTATCCCAACCCTCTCATTTGGCACTAGTTTCAGCCCGAATTGTGCAAGTCACCTAAGGTCACGAATCGTCCCGAACGTGTAGCCCAAATTGTGAAAATTTCAAACCGCTACTGCTTGCTTGTTTGAGTAGGTAGCCATCTGAAACTTGGCATATATAAAGGTCACTAACATGTCTACATGCATGCACAATCTTATGTCAACTGATTGCATAACTTGCGAACTATAGGCCATCGAAATTTTTGTAAACAAAAGTTTGTGCGACTTTAGCTCCCAAACGGAATAAAAGCTAAAGCTGAAATAGCCTTCATTCTATTTCACTTATTTGTGTCTACACATGTATATGTTTTGCAGAGACTCAAAGCTCTTGAGAATGGAGAAAATGAGGTGTCAATTTTGCATTGGACCCTATGGGAAAATGCATTAAACGCCTACTGCTCCGACGTTCAGCGACCGATAACATCCATCTTTACACTGTAAACGGTAATTACATAGGTACATGCCTGGGGCAAATAACAGCGCAAATAATTGTCCATGTGCAGAGTAATAAAGGAGCAAACTTTTATATATGGGCCTGCAGTGGAAGTTATTCTTAAAAGGTGACTTTCACGAATCGTTCTGAAACTGTGCTAAATTACAGATAATTCCCATATATTTCTTGGGAGAAAATGCCCTGAAATTCTCCTTTCTCCGTTGTCGAGATATTCGAGGGCAAAGTCGTGCAGATTTCGACTTCCAGGGGCTATAACTCGAAAACTAAAGAACGAGAATTTTTGGCACATATGGTCAATTGAATGTTTATCCCAACCCTCTCATTTGGCACTAGTTTCAGCCCGAATTGTGCAAGTCACCTAAGGTCACGAATCGTCCCGAACGTGTAGCCCAAATTGTGAAAATTTCAAACCGCTACTGCTTGCTTGTTTGAGTAGGTAGCCATCTGAAACTTGGCATATATAAAGGTCATTAACATGTCTACATGCATGCACAATCTTATGTCAACTGATTGCATAACTTGCGAACTATAGGCCATCGAAATTTTTGTAAACAAAAGTTTGTGCGACTTTAGCTCCCAAACGGAATAAAAGCTAAAGCTGAAATAGCCTTCATTCTATTTCACTTATTTGTGTCTACACATGTATATGTTTTGCAGAGACTCAAAGCTCTTGAGAATGGAGAAAATGAGGTGTCAATTTTGCATTGGACCCTATGGGAAAATGCATTAAACGCCTACTGCTCCGACGTTCAGCGACCGATAACATCCATCTTTACACTGTAAACGGTAATTACATAGGTACATGCCTGGGGCAAATAACTGCGCAAATAATTGTCCATGTGCAGAGTAATAAAGGAGCAAACTTTTATATATGGGCCTGCAGTGGAAGTTATTCTTAAAAGGTGACTTTCACGAATCGTTCTGAAACTGTGCTAAATTACAGATAATTCCCATATATTTCTTGGGAGAAAATGCCCTGAAATTCTCCTTTCTCCGTTGTCGAGATATTCGAGGGCAAAGTCGTGCAGTTTTTGACTTCCAGGGGCTATAACTCGAAAACTAAAGAACGAGAATTTTTGGCACATATGGTCAATTGAATGTTTATCCCAACCCTCTCATTTGGCACTAGTTTCAGCCCGAATTGTGCAAGTCACCTAAGGTCACGAATCGTCCCGAACGTGTAGCCCAAATTGTGAAAATTTCAAACCGCTACTGCTTGCTTGTTTGAGTAGGTAGCCATCTGAAACTTGGCATATATAAAGGTCACTAACATGTCTACATGCATGCACAATCTTATGTCAACTGATTGCATAACTTGCGAACTATAGGCCATCGAAATTTTTGTAAACAAAAGTTTGTGCGACTTTAGCTCCCAAACGGAATAAAAGCTAAAGCTGAAATAGCCTTCATTCTATTTCACTTATTTGTGTCTACACATGTATATGTTTTGCAGAGACTCAAAGCTCTTGAGAATGGAGAAAATGAGGTGTCAATTTTGCATTGGACCCTATGGGAAAATGCATTAAACGCCTACTGCTCCGACGTTCAGCGACCGATAACATCCATCTTTACACTGTAAACGGTAATTACATAGGTACATGCCTGGGGCAAATAACAGCGCAAATAATTGTCCATGTGCAGAGTAATAAAGGAGCAAACTTTTATATATGGGCCTGCAGTGGAAGTTATTCTTAAAAGGTGACTTTCACGAATCGTTCTGAAACTGTGCTAAATTACAGATAATTCCCATATATTTCTTGGGAGAAAATGCCCTGAAATTCTCCTTTCTCCGTTGTCGAGATATTCGAGGGCAAAGTCGTGCAGTTTTCGACTTCCAGGGGCTATAACTCGAAAACTAAAGAACGAGAATTTTTGGCACATATGGTCAATTGAATGTTTATCCCAACCCTCTCATTTGGCACTAGTTTCAGCCCGAATTGTGCAAGTCACCTAAGGTCACGAATCGTCCCGAACGTGTAGCCCAAATTGTGAAAATTTCAAACCGCTACTGCTTGCTTGTTTGAGTAGGTAGCCATCTGAAACTTGGCATATATAAAGGTCATTAACATGTCTACATGCATGCACAATCTTATGTCAACTGATTGCATAACTTGCGAACTATAGGCCATCGAAATTTTTGTAAACAAAAGTTTGTGCGACTTTAGCTCCCAAACGGAATAAAAGCTAAAGCTGAAATAGCCTTCATTCTATTTCACTTATTTGTGTCTACACATGTATATGTTTTGCAGAGACTCAAAGCTCTTGAGAATGGAGAAAATGAGGTGTCAATTTTGCATTGGACCCTATGGGAAAATGCATTAAACGCCTACTGCTCCGACGTTCAGCGACCGATAACATCCATCTTTACACTGTAAACGGTAATTACATAGGTACATGCCTGGGGCAAATAACAGCGCAAATAATTGTCCATGTGCAGAGTAATAAAGGAGCAAACTTTTATATATGGGCCTGCAGTGGAAGTTATTCTTAAAAGGTGACTTTCACGAATCGTTCTGAAACTGTGCTAAATTACAGATAATTCCCATATATTTCTTGGGAGAAAATGCCCTGAAATTCTCCTTTCTCCGTTGTCGAGATATTCGAGGGCAAAGTCGTGCAGTTTTCGACTTCCAGGGGCTATAACTCGAAAACTAAAGAACGAGAATTTTTGGCACATATGGTCAATTGAATGTTTATCCCAACCCTCTCATTTGGCACTAGTTTCAGCCCGAATTGTGCAAGTCACCTAAGGTCACGAATCGTCCCGAACGTGTAGCCCAAATTGTGAAAATTTCAAACCGCTACTGCTTGCTTGTTTGAGTAGGTAGCCATCTGAAACTTGGCATATATAAAGGTCATTAACATGTCTACATGCATGCACAATCTTATGTCAACTGATTGCATAACTTGCGAACTATAGGCCATCGAAATTTTTGTAAACAAAAGTTTGTGCGACTTTAGCTCCCAAACGGAATAAAAGCTAAAGCTGAAATAGCCTTCATTCTATTTCACTTATTTGTGTCTACACATGTATATGTTTTGCAGAGACTCAAAGCTCTTGAGAATGGAGAAAATGAGGTGTCAATTTTGCATTGGACCCTATGGGAAAATGCATTAAACGCCTACTGCTCCGACGTTCAGCGACCGATAACATCCATCTTTACACTGTAAACGGTAATTACATAGGTACATGCCTGGGGCAAATAACAGCGCAAATAATTGTCCATGTGCAGAGTAATAAAGGAGCAAACTTTTATATATGGGCCTGCAGTGGAAGTTATTCTTAAAAGGTGACTTTCACGAATCGTTCTGAAACTGTGCTAAATTACAGATAATTCCCATATATTTCTTGGGAGAAAATGCCCTGAAATTCTCCTTTCTCCGTTGTCGAGATATTCGAGGGCAAAGTCGTGCAGTTTTCGACTTCCAGGGGCTATAACTCGAAAACTAAAGAACGAGAATTTTTAGCACATATGGTCAATTGAATGTTTATCCCAACCCTCTCATTTGGCACTAGTTTCAGCCCGAATTGTGCAAGTCACCTAAGGTCACGAATCGTCCCGAACGTGTAGCCCAAATTGTGAAAATTTCAAACCGCTACTGCTTGCTTGTTTGAGTAGGTAGCCATCTGAAACTTGGCATATATAAAGGTCATTAACATGTCTACATGCATGCTCAATCTTATGTCAACTGATTGCATAACTTGCGAACTATAGGCCATCGAAATTTTTGTAAACAAAAGTTTGTGCGACTTTAGCTCCCAAACGGAATAAAAGCTAAAGCTGAAATAGCCTTCATTCTATTTCACTTATTTGTGTCTACACATGTATATGTTTTGCAGAGACTCAAAGCTCTTGAGAATGGAGAAAATGAGGTGTCAATTTTGCATTGGACCCTATGGGAAAATGCATTAAACGCCTACTGCTCCGACGTTCAGCGACCGATAACATCCATCTTTACACTGTAAACGGTAATTACATAGGTACATGCCTGGGGCAAATAACAGCGCAAATAATTGTCCATGTGCAGAGTAATAAAGGAGCAAACTTTTATATATGGGCCTGCAGTGGAAGTTATTCTTAAAAGGTGACTTTCACGAATCGTTCTGAAACTGTGCTAAATTACAGATAATTCCCATATATTTCTTGGGAGAAAATGCCCTGAAATTCTCCTTTCTCCGTTGTCGAGATATTCGAGGGCAAAGTCGTGCAGTTTTCGACTTCCAGGGGCTATAACTCGAAAACTAAAGAACGAGAATTTTTGGCACATATGGTCAATTGAATGTTTATCCCAACCCTCTCATTTGGCACTAGTTTCAGCCCGAATTGTGCAAGTCACCTAAGGTCACGAATCGTCCCGAACGTGTAGCCCAAATTGTGAAAATTTCAAACCGCTATTGCTTGCTTGTTTGAGTAGGTAGCCATCTGAAACTTGGCATATATAAAGGTCATTAACATGTCTACATGCATGCACAATCTTATGTCAACTGATTGCATAACTTGCGAACTATAGGCCATCGAAATTTTTGTAAACAAAAGTTTGTGCGACTTTAGCTCCCAAACGGAATAAAAGCTAAAGCTGAAATAGCCTTCATTCTATTTCACTTATTTGTGTCTACACATGTATATGTTTTGCAGAGACTCAAAGCTCTTGAGAATGGAGAAAATGAGGTGTCAATTTTGCATTGGACCCTATGGGAAAATGCATTAAACGCCTACTGCTCCGACGTTCAGCGACCGATAACATCCATCTTTACACTGTAAACGGTAATTACATAGGTACATGCCTGGGGCAAATAACAGCGCAAATAATTGTCCATGTGCAGAGTAATAAAGGAGCAAACTTTTATATATGGGCCTGCAGTGGAAGTTATTCTTAAAAGGTGACTTTCACGAATCGTTCTGAAACTGTGCTAAATTACAGATAATTCCCATATATTTCTTGGGAGAAAATGCCCTGAAATTCTCCTTTCTCCATGGTCGAGATATTCGAGGGCAAAGTCGTGCAGTTTTCGACTTCCAGGGGCTATAACTCGAAAACTAAAGAACGAGAATTTTTGGCACATATGGTCAATTGAATGTTTATCCCAACCCTCTCATTTGGCACTAGTTTCAGCCCGAATTGTGCAAGTCACCTAAGGTCACGAATCGTCCCGAACGTGTAGCCCAAATTGTGAAAATTTCAAACCGCTACTGCTTGCTTGTTTGAGTAGGTAGCCATCTGAAACTTGGCATATATAAAGGTCATTAACATGTCTACATGCATGCACAATCTTATGTCAACTGATTGCATAACTTGCGAACTATAGGCCATCGAAATTTTTGTAAACAAAAGTTTGTGTGACTTTAGCTCCCAAACGGAATAAAAGCTAAAGCTGAAATAGCCTTCATTCTATTTCACTTATTTGTGTCTACACATGTATATGTTTTGCAGAGACTCAAAGCTCTTGAGAATATAGAAAATGAGGTGTCAATTTTGCATTGGACCCTATGGGAAAATGCATTAAACGCCTACTGCTCCGACGTTCAGCGACCGATAACATCCATCTTTACACTGTAAACGGTAATTACATAGGTACATGCCTGGGGCAAATAACAGCGCAAATAATTGTCCATGTGCAGAGTAATAAAGGAGCAAACTTTTATATATGGGCCTGCAGTGGAAGTTATTCTTAAAAGGTGACTTTCACGAATCGTTCTGAAACTGTGCTAAATTACAGATAATTCCCATATATTTCTTGGGAGAAAATGCCCTGAAATTCTCCTTTCTCCGTTGTCGAGATATTCGAGGGCAAAGTCGTGCAGTTTTCGACTTCCAGGGGCTATAACTCGAAAACTAAAGAACGAGAATTTTTGGCACATATGGTCAATTGAATGTTTATCCCAACCCTCTCATTTGGCACTAGTTTCAGCCCGAATTGTGCAAGTCACCTAAGGTCACGAATCGTCCCGAACGTGTAGCCCAAATTGTGAAACTTTCAAACCGCTACTGCTTGCTTGTTTGAGTAGGTAGCCATCTGAAACTTGGCATATATAAAGGTCATTAACATGTCTACATGCATGCACAATCTTATGTCAACTGATTGCATAACTTGCGAACTATAGGCCATCGAAATTTTTGTAAACAAAAGTTTGTGCGACTTTAGCTCCCAAACGGAATAAAAGCTAAAGCTGAAATAGCCTTCATTCTATTTCACTTATTTGTGTCTACACATGTATATGTTTTGCAGAGACTCAAAGCTCTTGAGAATGGAGAAAATGAGGTGTCAATTTTGCATTGGACCCTATGGGAAAATGCATTAAACGCCTACTGCTCCGACGTTCAGCGACCGATAACATCCATCTTTACACTGTAAACGGAAATTACATAGGTACATGCCTGGGACAAATAACAGCGCAAATAATTGTCCATGTGCAGAGTAATAAAGGAGCAAACTTTTATATATGGGCCTGCAGTGGAAGTTATTCTTAAAAGGTGACTTTCACGAATCGTTCTGAAACTGTGCTAAATTACAGATAATTCCCATATATTTCTTGGGAGAAAATGCCCTGAAATTCTCCTTTCTCCGTTGTCGAGATATTCGAGGGCAAAGTCGTGCAGTTTTCGACTTCCAGGGGCTATAACTCGAAAACTAAAGAACGAGAATTTTTGGCACATATGGTCAATTGAATGTTTATCCCAACCCTCTCATTTGGCACTAGTTTCAGCCCGAATTGTGCAAGTCACCTAAGGTCACGAATCGTCCCGAACGTGTAGCCCAAATTGTGAAACTTTCAAACCGCTACTGCTTGCTTGTTTGAGTAGGTAGCCATCTGAAACATGGCATATATAAAGGTCATTAACATGTCTACATGCATGCACAATCTTATGTCAACTGATTGCATAACTTGCGAACTATAGGCCATCGAAATTTTTGTAAACAAAAGTTTGTGCGACTTTAGCTCCCAAACGGAATAAAAGCTAAAGCTGAAATAGCCTTCATTCTATTTCACTTATTTGTGTCTACACATGTATATGTTTTGCAGAGACTCAAAGCTCTTGAGAATAGAGAAAATGAGGTGTCAATTTTGCATTGGACCCTATGGGAAAATGCATTAAACACCTACTGCTCCGACGTTCAGCGACCGATAACATCCATCTTTACACTGTAAACGGTAATTACATAGGTACATGCCTCGGGCAAATTACAGCGCAAATAATTGTCCATGTGCAGAGTAATAAAGGAGCAAACTTTTATATATGGGCCTGCAGTGGAAGTTATTCTTAAAAGGTGACTTTCACGAATCGTTCTGAAACTGTGCTAAATTACAGATAATTCCCATATATTTCTTGGGAGAAAATGCCCTGAAATTCTCCTTTCTCCGTTGTCGAGATATTCGAGGGCAAAGTCGTGCAGTTTTCGACTTCCAGGGGCTATAACTCGAAAACTAAAGAACGAGAATTTTTGGCACATATGGTCAATTGAATGTTTATCCCAACCCTCTCATTTGGCACTAGTTTCAGCCCGAATTGTGCAAGTCACCTAAGGTTTCGAATCGTCCCGAACGTGTAGCCCAAATTGTGAAAATTTCAAACCGCTACTGCTTGCTTGTTTGAGTAGGTAGCCATCTGAAACTTGGCATATATAAAGGTCATTAACATGTCTACATGCATGCACAATCTTATGTCAACTGATTGCATAACTTGCGAACTATAGGCCATCGAAATTTTTGTAAACAAAAGTTTGTGCGACTTTAGCTCCCAAACGGAATAAAAGCTAAAGCTGAAATAGCCTTCATTCTATTTCACTTATTTGTGTCCACACATGTATATGTTTTGCAGAGACTCAAAGCTCTTGAGAATGGAGAAAATGAGGTGTCAATTTTGCATTGGACCCTATGGGAAAATGCATTAAACGCCTACTGCTCCGACGTTCAGCGACCGATAACATCCATCTTTACACTGTAAACGGTAATTACATAGGTACATGCCTGGGGCAAATAACAGCGCAAATAATTGTCCATGTGCAGAGTAATAAAGGAGCAAACTTTTATATATGGGCCTGCAGTGGAAGTTATTCTTAAAAGGTGACTTTCACGAATCGTTCTGAAACTGTGCTAAATTACAGATAATTCCCATATATTTCTTGGGAGAAAATGCCCTGAAATTCTCCTTTCTCCGTTGTCGAGATATTCGAGGGCAAAGTCGTGCAGTTTTCGACTTCCAGGGGCTATAACTCGAAAACTAAAGAACGAGAATTGTTGGCACATATGGTCAATTGAATGTTTATCCCAACCCTCTCATTTGGCACTAGTTTCAGCCCGAATTGTGCAAGTCACCTAAGGTCACGAATCGTCCCGAACGTGTAGCCCAAATTGTGAAAATTTCAAACCGCTACTGCTTGCTTGTTTGAGTAGGTAGCCATCTGAAACTTGGCATATATAAAGGTCATTAACATGTCTACATGCATGCACAATCTTATGTCAACTGATTGCATAACTTGCGAACTATAGGCCATCGAAATTTTTGTAAACAAAAGTTTGTGCGACTTTAGCTCCCAAACGGAATAAAAGCTAAAGCTGAAATAGCCTTCATTCTATTTCACTTATTTGTGTCCACACATGTATATGTTTTGCAGAGACTCAACGCTCTTGAGAATGGAGAAAATGAGGTGTCAATTTTGCATTGGACCCTATGGGAAAATGCATTAAACGCCTACTGCTCCGACGTTCAGCGACCGATAACATCCATCTTTACACTGTAAACGGTAATTACATAGGTACATGCCTGGGGCAAATAACAGCGCAAATAATTGTCCATGTGCAGAGTAATAAAGGAGCAAACTTTTATATATGGGCCTGCAGTGGAAGTTATTCTTAAAAGGTGACTTTCACGAATCGTTCTGAAACTGTGCTAAATTACAGATAATTCCCATATATTTCTTGGGAGAAAATGCCCTGAAATTCTCCTTTCTCCGTTGTCGAGATATTCGAGGGCAAAGTCGTGCAGTTTTCGACTTCCAGGGGCTATAACTCGAAAACTAAAGAACGAGAATTTTTGGCACATATGGTCAATTGAATGTTTATCCCAACCCTCTCATTTGGCACTAGTTTCAGCCCGAATTGTGCAAGTCACCTAAGGTCACGAATCGTCCCGAACGTGTAGCCCAAATTGTGAAAATTTCAAACCGCTACTGCTTGCTTGTTTGAGTAGGTAGCCATCTGAAACTTGGCATATATAAAGGTCATTAACATGTCTACATGCATGCACAATCTTATGTCAACTGATTGCATAACTTGCGAACTATAGGCCATCGAAATTTTTGTAAACAAAAGTTTGTGCGACTTTAGCTCCCAAACGGAATAAAAGCTAAAGCTGAAATAGCCTTCATTCTATTTCACTTATTTGTGTCTACACATGTATATGTTTTGCAGAGACTCAAAGCTCTTGAGAATGGAGAAAATGAGGTGTCAATTTTGCATTGGACCCTATGGGAAAATGCATTAAACGCCTACTGCTCCGACGTTCAGCGACCGATAACATCCATCTTTACACTGTAAACGGTAATTACATAGGTACATGCCTGGGGCAAATAACAGCGCAAATAATTGTCCATGTGCAGAGTAATAAAGGAGCAAACTTTTATATATGGGCCTGCAGTGGAAGTTATTCTTAAAAGGTGACTTTCACGAATCGTTCTGAAACTGTGCTAAATTACAGATAATTCCCATATATTTCTTGGGAGAAAATGCCCTGAAATTCTCCTTTCTCCGTTGTCGAGATATTCGAGGGCAAAGTCGTGCAGTTTTCGACTTCCAGGGGCTATAACTCGAAAACTAAAGAACGAGAATTGTTGGCACATATGGTCAATTGAATGTTTATCCCAACCCTCTCATTTGGCACTAGTTTCAGCCCGAATTGTGCAAGTCACCTAAGGTCACGAATCGTCCCGAACGTGTAGCCCAAATTGTGAAAATTTCAAACCGCTACTGCTTGCTTGTTTGAGTAGGTAGCCATCTGAAACTTGGCATATATAAAGGTCATTAACATGTCTACATGCATGCACAATCTTATGTCAACTGATTGCATAACTTGCGAACTATAGGCCATCGAAATTTTTGTAAACAAAAGTTTGTGCGACTTTAGCTCCCAAACGGAATAAAAGCTAAAGCTGAAATAGCCTTCATTCTATTTCACTTATTTGTGTCTACACATGTATATGTTTTGCAGAGACTCAAAGCTCTTGAGAATGGAGAAAATGAGGTGTCAATTTTGCATTGGACCCTATGGGAAAATGCATTAAACGCCTACTGCTCCGACGTTCAGCGACCGATAACATCCATCTTTACACTGTAAACGGTAATTACATAGGTACATGCCTGGGGCAAATAACAGCGCAAATAATTGTCCATGTGCAGAGTAATAAAGGAGCAAACTTTTATATATGGGCCTGCAGTGGAAGTTATTCTTAAAAGGTGACTTTCACGAATCGTTCTGAAACTGTGCTAAATTACAGATAATTCCCATATATTTCTTGGGAGAAAATGCCCTGAAATTCTCCTTTCTCCGTTGTCGAGATATTCGAGGGCAAAGTCGTGCAGTTTTCGACTTCCAGGGGCTATAACTCGAAAACTAAAGAACGAGAATTGTTGGCACATATGGTCAATTGAATGTTTATCCCAACCCTCTCATTTGGCACTAGTTTCAGCCCGAATTGTGCAAGTCACCTAAGGTCACGAATCGTCCCGAACGTGTAGCCCAAATTGTGAAAATTTCAAACCGCTACTGCTTGCTTGTTTGAGTAGGTAGCCATCTGAAACTTGGCATATATAAAGGTCATTAACATGTCTACATGCATGCACAATCTTATGTCAACTGATTGCATACTTTGCGAACTATAGGCCATCGAAATTTTTGTAAACAAAAGTTTGTGCGACTTTAGCTCCCAAACGGAATAAAAGCTAAAGCTGAAATAGCCTTCATTCTATTTCACTTATTTGTGTCTACACATGTATATGTTTTGCAGAGACTCAAAGCTCTTGAGAATGGAGAAAATGAGGTGTCAATTTTGCATTGGACCCTATGGGAAAATGCATTAAACGCCTACTGCTCCGACGTTCAGCGACCGATAACATCCATCTTTACACTGTAAACGGTAATTACATAGGTACATGCCTGGGGCAAATAACAGCGCAAATAATTGTCCATGTGCAGAGTAATAAAGGAGCAAACTTTTATATATGGGCCTGCAGTGGAAGTTATTCTTAAAAGGTGACTTTCACGAATCGTTCTGAAACTGTGCTAAATTACAGATAATTCCCATATATTTCTTGGGAGAAAATGCCCTGAAATTCTCCTTTCTCCGTTGTCGAGATATTCGAGGGCAAAGTCGTGCAGTTTTCGACTTCCAGGGGCTATAACTCGAAAACTAAAGAACGAGAATTTTTGGCACATATGGTCAATTGAATGTTTATCCCAACCCTCTCATTTGGCACTAGTTTCAGCCCGAATTGTGCAAGTCACCTAAGGTCACGAATCGTCCCGAACGTGTAGCCCAAATTGTGAAAATTTCAAACCGCTACTGCTTGCTTGTTTGAGTAGGTAGCCATCTGAAACTTGGCATATATAAAGGTCATTAACATGTCTACATGCATGCACAATCTTATGTCAACTGATTGCATAACTTGCGAACTATAGGCCATCGAAATTTTTGTAAACAAAAGTTTGTGCGACTTTAGCTCCCAAACGGAATAAAAGCTAAAGCTGAAATAGCCTTCATTCTATTTCACTTATTTGTGTCTACACATGTATATGTTTTGCAGAGACTCAAAGCTCTTGAGAATGGAAAAAAAGAGGTGTCAATTTTGCATTGGACCCTATGGGAAAATGCATTAAACGCCTACTGCTCCGACGTTCAGCGACCGATAACATCCATCTTTACACTGTGGAAGTTATTCTTAAAAGGTGACTTTCACGAATCGTTCTGAAACTGTGCTAAATTACAGATAATTCCCATATATTTCTTGGGAGAAAATGCCCTGAAATTCTCCTTTCTCCGTTGTCGAGATATTCGAGGGCAAAGTCGTGCAGTTTTCGACTTCCAGGGGCTATAACTCGAAAACTAAAGAACGAGAATTTTTGGCACATACGGTCAATTGAATGTTTATCCCAACCCTCTCATTTGGCACTAGTTTCAGCCCGAATTGTGCAAGTCACCTAAGGTCACGAATCGTCCCGAACGTGTAGCCCAAATTGTGAAAATTTCAAACCGCTACTGCTTGCTTGTTTGAGTAGGTAGCCATCTGAAACTTGGCATATATAAAGGTCATTAACATGTCTACATGCATGCACAATCTTATGTCAACTGATTGCATAACTTGCGAACTATAGGCCATCGAAATTTTTGTAAACAAAAGTTTGTGCGACTTTAGCTCCCAAACGGAATAAAAGCTAAAGCTGAAATAGCCTTCATTCTATTTCACTTATTTGTGTCTACACATGTATATGTTTTGCAGAGACTCAAAGCTCTTGAGAATGGAGAAAATGAGGTGTCAATTTTGCATTGGACCCTATGGGAAAATGCATTAAACGCCTACTGCTCCGACGTTCAGCGACCGATAACATCCATCTTTACACTGTAAACGGTAATTACATAGGTACATGCCTGGGGCAAATAACAGCGCAAATAATTGTCCATGTGCAGAGTAATAAAGGAGCAAACTTTTATATATGGGCCTGCAGTGGAAGTTATTCTTAAAAGGTGACTTTCACGAATCGTTCTGAAACTGTGCTAAATTACAGATAATTCCCATATATTTCTTGGGAGAAAATGCCCTGAAATTCTCCTTTCTCCGTTGTCGAGATATTCGAGGGCAAAGTCGTGCAGTTTTCGACTTCCAGGGGCTATAACTCGAAAACTAAAGAACGAGAATTTTTGGCACATATGGTCAATTGAATGTTTATCCCAACCCTCTCATTTGGCACTAGTTTCAGCCCGAATTGTGCAAGTCACCTAAGGTCACGAATCGTCCCGAACGTGTAGCCCAAATTGTGAAAATTTCAAACCGCTACTGCTTGCTTGTTTGAGTAGGTAGCCATCTGAAACTTGGCATATATAAAGGTCATTAACATGTCTACATGCATGCACAATCTTATGTCAACTGATTGCATAACTTGCGAACTATAGGCCATCGAAATTTTTGTAAACAAAAGTTTGTGCGACTTTAGCTCCCAAACGGAATAAAAGCTAAAGCTGAAATAGCCTTCATTCTATTTCACTTATTTGTGTCTACACATGTATATGTTTTGCAGAGACTCAAAGCTCTTGAGAATGGAGAAAATGAGGTGTCAATTTTGCATTGGACCCTATGGGAAAATGCATTAAACGCCTACTGCTCCGACGTTCAGCGACCGATAACATCCATCTTTACACTGTAAACGGTAATTACATAGGTACATGCCTGGGGCAAATAACAGCGCAAATAATTGTCCATGTGCAGAGTAATAAAGGAGCAAACTTTTATATATGGGCCTGCAGTGGAAGTTATTCTTAAAAGGTGACTTTCACGAATCGTTCTGAAACTGTGCTAAATTACAGATAATTCCCATATATTTCTTGGGAGAAAATGCCCTGAAATTCTCCTTTCTCCGTTGTCGAGATATTCGAGGGCAAAGTCGTGCAGTTTTCGACTTCCAGGGGCTATAACTCGAAAACTAAAGAACGAGAATTGTTGGCACATATGGTCAATTGAATGTTTATCCCAACCCTCTCATTTGGCACTAGTTTCAGCCCGAATTGTGCAAGTCACCTAAGGTCACGAATCGTCCCGAACGTGTAGCCCAAATTGTGAAAATTTCAAACCGCTACTGCTTGCTTGTTTGAGTAGGTAGCCATCTGAAACTTGGCATATATAAAGGTCATTAACATGTCTACATGCATGCACAATCTTATGTCAACTGATTGCATAACTTGCGAACTATAGGCCATCGAAATTTTTGTAAACAAAAGTTTGTGCGACTTTAGCTCCCAAACGGAATAAAAGCTAAAGCTGAAATAGCCTTCATTCTATTTCACTTATTTGTGTCTACACATGTATATGTTTTGCAGAGACTCAAAGCTCTTGAGAATGGAGAAAATGAGGTGTCAATTTTGCATTGGACCCTATGGGAAAATGCATTAAACGCCTACTGCTCCGACGTTCAGCGACCGATAACATCCATCTTTACACTGTAAACGGTAATTACATAGGTACATGCCTGGGGCAAATAACAGCGCAAATAATTGTCCATGTGCAGAGTAATAAAGGAGCAAACTTTTATATATGGGCCTGCAGTGGAAGTTATTCTTAAAAGGTGACTTTCACGAATCGTTCTGAAACTGTGCTAAATTACAGATAATTCCCATATATTTCTTGGGAGAAAATGCCCTGAAATTCTCCTTTCTCCGTTGTCGAGATATTCGAGGGCAAAGTCGTGCAGTTTTCGACTTCCAGGGGCTATAACTCGAAAACTAAAGAACGAGAATTTTTGGCACATATGGTCAATTGAATGTTTATCCCAACCCTCTCATTTGGCACTAGTTTCAGCCCGAATTGTGCAAGTCACCTAAGGTCACGAATCGTCCCGAACGTGTAGCCCAAATTGTGAAAATTTCAAACCGCTACTGCTTGCTTGTTTGAGTAGGTAGCCATCTGAAACTTGGCATATATAAAGGTCATTAACATGTCTACATGCATGCACAATCTTATGTCAACTGATTGCATAACTTGCGAACTATAGGCCATCGAAATTTTTGTAAACAAAAGTTTGTGCGACTTTAGCTCCCAAACGGAATAAAAGCTAAAGCTGAAATAGCCTTCATTCTATTTCACTTATTTGTGTCTACACATGTATATGTTTTGCAGAGACTCAAAGCTCTTGAGAATGGAGAAAATGAGGTGTCAATTTTGCATTGGACCCTATGGGAAAATGCATTAAACGCCTACTGCTCCGACGTTCAGCGACCGATAACATCCATCTTTACACTGTAAACGGTAATTACATAGGTACATGCCTGGGGCAAATAACAGCGCAAATAATTGTCCATGTGCAGAGTAATAAAGGAGCAAACTTTTATATATGGGCCTGCAGTGGAAGTTATTCTTAAAAGGTGACTTTCACGAATCGTTCTGAAACTGTGCTAAATTACAGATAATTCCCATATATTTCTTGGGAGAAAATGCCCTGAAATTCTCCTTTCTCCGTTGTCGAGATATTCGAGGGCAAAGTCGTGCAGTTTTCGACTTCCAGGGGCTATAACTCGAAAACTAAAGAACGAGAATTGTTGGCACATATGGTCAATTGAATGTTTATCCCAACCCTCTCATTTGGCACTAGTTTCAGCCCGAATTGTGCAAGTCACCTAAGGTCACGAATCGTCCCGAACGTGTAGCCCAAATTGTGAAAATTTCAAACCGCTACTGCTTGCTTGTTTGAGTAGGTAGCCATCTGAAACTTGGCATATATAAAAGTCATTAACATGTCTACATGCATGCACAATCTTATGTCAACTGATTGCATAACTTGCGAACTATAGGCCATCGAAATTTTTGTAAACAAAAGTTTGTGCGACTTTAGCTCCCAAACGGAATAAAAGCTAAAGCTGAAATAGCCTTCATTCTATTTCACTTATTTGTGTCTACACATGTATATGTTTTGCAGAGACTCAAAGCTCTTGAGAATGGAGAAAATGAGGTGTCAATTTTGCATTGGACCCTATGGGAAAATGCATTAAACGCCTACTGCTCCGACGTTCAGCGACCGATAACATCCATCTTTACACTGTAAACGGTAATTACATAGGTACATGCCTGGGGCAAATAACAGCGCAAATAATTGTCCATGTGCAGAGTAATAAAGGAGCAAACTTTTATATATGGGCCTGCAGTGGAAGTTATTCTTAAAAGGTGACTTTCACGAATCGTTCTGAAACTGTGCTAAATTACAGATAATTCCCATATATTTCTTGGGAGAAAATGCCCTGAAATTCTCCTTTCTCCGTTGTCGAGATATTCGAGGGCAAAGTCGTGCAGTTTTCGACTTCCAGGGGCTATAACTCGAAAACTAAAGAACGAGAATTTTTGGCACATATGGTCAATTGAATGTTTATCCCAACCCTCTCATTTGGCACTAGTTTCAGCCCGAATTGTGCAAGTCACCTAAGGTCACGAATCGTCCCGAACGTGTAGCCCAAATTGTGAAAATTTCAAACCGCTACTGCTTGCTTGTTTGAGTAGGTAGCCATCTGAAACTTGGCATATATAAAGGTCATTAACATGTCTACATGCATGCACAATCTTATGTCAACTGATTGCATAACTTGCGAACTATAGGCCATCGAAATTTTTGTAAACAAAAGTTTGTGCGACTTTAGCTCCCAAACGGAATAAAAGCTAAAGCTGAAATAGCCTTCATTCTATTTCACTTATTTGTGTCTACACATGTATATGTTTTGCAGAGACTCAAAGCTCTTGAGAATGGAGAAAATGAGGTGTCAATTTTGCATTGGACCCTATGGGAAAATGCATTAAACGCCTACTGCTCCGACGTTCAGCGACCGATAACATCCATCTTTACACTGTAAACGGTAATTACATAGGTACATGCCTGGGGCAAATAACAGCGCAAATAATTGTCCATGTGCAGAGTAATAAAGGAGCAAACTTTTATATATGGGCCTGCAGTGGAAGTTATTCTTAAAAGGTGACTTTCACGAATCGTTCTGAAACTGTGCTAAATTACAGATAATTCCCATATATTTCTTGGGAGAAAATGCCCTGAAATTCTCCTTTCTCCGTTGTCGAGATATTCGAGGGCAAAGTCGTGCAGTTTTCGACTTCCAGGGGCTATAACTCGAAAACTAAAGAACGAGAATTGTTGGCACATATGGTCAATTGAATGTTTATCCCAACCCTCTCATTTGGCACTAGTTTCAGCCCGAATTGTGCAAGTCACCTAAGGTCACGAATCGTCCCGAACGTGTAGCCCAAATTGTGAAAATTTCAAACCGCTACTGCTTGCTTGTTTGAGTAGGTAGCCATCTGAAACTTGGCATATATAAAGGTCATTAACATGTCTACATGCATGCACAATCTTATGTCAACTGATTGCATAACTTGCGAACTATAGGCCATCGAAATTTTTGTAAACAAAAGTTTGTGCGACTTTAGCTCCCAAACGGAATAAAAGCTAAAGCTGAAATAGCCTTCATTCTATTTCACTTATTTGTGTCTACACATGTATATGTTTTGCAGAGACTCAAAGCTCTTGAGAATGGAGAAAATGAGGTGTCAATTTTGCATTGGACCCTATGGGAAAATGCATTAAACGCCTACTGCTCCGACGTTCAGCGACCGATAACATCCATCTTTACACTGTAAACGGTAATTACATAGGTACATGCCTGGGGCAAATAACAGCGCAAATAATTGTCCATGTGCAGAGTAATAAAGGAGCAAACTTTTATATATGGGCCTGCAGTGGAAGTTATTCTTAAAAGGTGACTTTCACGAATCGTTCTGAAACTGTGCTAAATTACAGATAATTCCCATATATTTCTTGGGAGAAAATGCCCTGAAATTCTCCTTTCTCCGTTGTCGAGATATTCGAGGGCAAAGTCGTGCAGTTTTCGACTTCCAGGGGCTATAACTCGAAAACTAAAGAACGAGAATTTTTGGCACATATGGTCAATTGAATGTTTATCCCAACCCTCTCATTTGGCACTAGTTTCAGCCCGAATTGTGCAAGTCACCTAAGGTCACGAATCGTCCCGAACGTGTAGCCCAAATTGTGAAAATTTCAAACCGCTACTGCTTGCTTGTTTGAGTAGGTAGCCATCTGAAACTTGGCATATATAAAGGTCATTAACATGTCTACATGCATGCACAATCTTATGTCAACTGATTGCATAACTTGCGAACTATAGGCCATCGAAATTTTTGTAAACAAAAGTTTGTGCGACTTTAGCTCCCAAACGGAATAAAAGCTAAAGCTGAAATAGCCTTCATTCTATTTCACTTATTTGTGTCTACACATGTATATGTTTTGCAGAGACTCAAAGCTCTTGAGAATGGAGAAAATGAGGTGTCAATTTTGCATTGGACCCTATGGGAAAATGCATTAAACGCCTACTGCTCCGACGTTCAGCGACCGATAACATCCATCTTTACACTGTAAACGGTAATTACATAGGTACATGCCTGGGGCAAATAACAGCGCAAATAATTGTCCATGTGCAGAGTAATAAAGGAGCAAACTTTTATATATGGGCCTGCAGTGGAAGTTATTCTTAAAAGGTGACTTTCACGAATCGTTCTGAAACTGTGCTAAATTACAGATAATTCCCATATATTTCTTGGGAGAAAATGCCCTGAAATTCTCCTTTCTCCGTTGTCGAGATATTCGAGGGCAAAGTCGTGCAGTTTTCGACTTCCAGGGGCTATAACTCGAAAACTAAAGAACGAGAATTTTTGGCACATATGGTCAATTGAATGTTTATCCCAACCCTCTCATTTGGCACTAGTTTCAGCCCGAATTGTGCAAGTCACCTAAGGTCACGAATCGTCCCGAACGTGTAGCCCAAATTGTGAAAATTTCAAACCGCTACTGCTTGCTTGTTTGAGTAGGTAGCCATCTGAAACTTGGCATATATAAAGGTCATTAACATGTCTACATGCATGCACAATCTTATGTCAACTAATTGCATAACTTGCGAACTATAGGCCATCGAAATTTTTGTAAACAAAAGTTTGTGCGACTTTAGCTCCCAAACGGAATAAAAGCTAAAGCTGAAATAGCCTTCATTCTATTTCACTTATTTGTGTCTACACATGTATATGTTTTGCAGAGACTCAAAGCTCTTGAGAATGGAGAAAATGAGGTGTCAATTTTGCATTGGACCCTATGGGAAAATGCATTAAACGCCTACTGCTCCGACGTTCAGCGACCGATAACATCCATCTTTACACTGTAAACGGTAATTACATAGGTACATGCCTGGGGCAAATAACAGCGCAAATAATTGTCCATGTGCAGAGTAATAAAGGAGCAAACTTATGTATATGGGCCTGCAGTGGAAGTTATTCTTAAAAGGTGACTTTCACGAATCGTTCTGAAACTGTGCTAAATTACAGATAATTCCCATATATTTCTTGGGAGAAAATGCCCTGAAATTCTCCTTTCTCCGTTGTCGAGATATTCGAGGGCAAAGTCGTGCAGTTTTCGACTTCCAGGGGCTATAACTCGAAAACTAAAGAACGAGAATTTTTGGCACATATGGTCAATTGAATGTTTATCCCAACCCTCTCATTTGGCACTAGTTTCAGCCCGAATTGTGCAAGTCACCTAAGGTCACGAATCGTCCCGAACGTGTAGCCCAAATTGTGAAAATTTCAAACCGCTACTGCTTGCTTGTTTGAGTAGGTAGCCATCTGATACTTGGCATATATAAAGGTCATTAACATGTCTACATGCATGCACAATCTTATGTCAACTGATTGCATAACTTGCGAACTATAGGCCATCGATTATTGTAAACAAAAGTTTGTGCGACTTTAGCTCCCAAACGGAATAAAAGCTAAAGCTGAAATAGCCTTCATTCTATTTCACTTATTTGTGTCCACACATGTATATGTTTTGCAGAGACTCAACGCTCTTGAGAATGGAGAAAATGAGGTGTCAATTTTGCATTGGACCCTATGGGAAAATGCATTAAACGCCTACTGCTCCGACGTTCAGCGACCGATAACATCCATCTTTACACTGTAAACGGTAATTACATAGGTACATGCCTGGGGCAAATAACAGCGCAAATAATTGTCCATGTGCAGAGTAATAAAGGAGCAAACTTTTATATATGGGCCTGCAGTGGAAGTTATTCTTAAAAGGTGACTTTCACGAATCGTTCTGAAACTGTGCTAAATTACAGATAATTCCCATATATTTCTTGGGAGAAAATGCCCTGAAATTCTCCTTTCTCCGTTGTCGAGATATTCGAGGGCAAAGTCGTGCAGTTTTCGACTTCCAGGGGCTATAACTCGAAAACTAAAGAACGAGAATTTTTGGCACATATGGTCAATTGAATGTTTATCCCAACCCTCTCATTTGGCACTAGTTTCAGCCCGAATTGTGCAAGTCACCTAAGGTCACGAATCGTCCCGAACGTGTAGCCCAAATTGTGAAAATTTCAAACCGCTACTGCTTGCTTGTTTGAGTAGGTAGCCATCTGAAACTTGGCATATATAAAGGTCATTAACATGTCTACATGCATGCACAATCTTATGTCAACTGATTGCATAACTTGCGAACTATAGGCCATCGAAATTTTTGTAAACAAAAGTTTGTGCGACTTTAGCTCCCAAACGGAATAAAAGCTAAAGCTGAAATAGCCTTCATTCTATTTCACTTATTTGTGTCTACACATGTATATGTTTTGCAGAGACTCAAAGCTCTTGAGAATGGAGAAAATGAGGTGTCAATTTTGCATTGGACCCTATGGGAAAATGCATTAAACGCCTACTGCTCCGACGTTCAGCGACCGATAACATCCATCTTTACACTGTAAACGGTAATTACATAGGTACATGCCTGGGGCAAATAACAGCGCAAATAATTGTCCATGTGCAGAGTAATAAAGGAGCAAACTTTTATATATGGGCCTGCAGTGGAAGTTATTCTTAAAAGGTGACTTTCACGAATCGTTCTGAAACTGTGCTAAATTACAGATAATTCCCATATATTTCTTGGGAGAAAATGCCCTGAAATTCTCCTTTCTCCGTTGTCGAGATATTCGAGGGCAAAGTCGTGCAGTTTTCGACTTCCAGGGGCTATAACTCGAAAACTAAAGAACGAGAATTTTTGGCACATATGGTCAATTGAATGTTTATCCCAACCCTCTCATTTGGCACTAGTTTCAGCCCGAATTGTGCAAGTCACCTAAGGTCACGAATCGTCCCGAACGTGTAGCCCAAATTGTGAAAATTTCAAACCGCTACTGCTTGCTTGTTTGAGTAGGTAGCCATCTGAAACTTGGCATATATAAAGGTCATTAACATGTCTACATGCATGCACAATCTTATGTCAACTGATTGCATAACTTGCGAACTATAGGCCATCGAAATTTTTGTAAACAAAAGTTTGTGCGACTTTAGCTCCCAAACGGAATAAAAGCTAAAGCTGAAATAGCCTTCATTCTATTTCACTTATTTGTGTCTACACATGTATATGTTTTGCAGAGACACAAAGCTCTTGAGAATGGAGAAACTGAGGTGTCAATTTTGCATTGGACCCTATGGGAAAATGCATTAAACGCCTACTGCTCCGACGTTCAGCGACCGATAACATCCATCTTTACACTGTAAACGGTAATTACATAGGTACATGCCTGGGGCAAATAACAGCGCAAAGAATTGTCCATGTGCAGAGTAATAAAGGAGCAAACTTTTATATATGGGCCTGCAGTGGAAGTTATTCTTAAAAGGTGACTTTCACGAATCGTTCTGAAACTGTGCTAAATTACAGATAATTCCCATATATTTCTTGGGAGAAAATGCCCTGAAATTCTCCTTTCTCCGTTGTCGAGATATTCGAGGGCAAAGTCGTGCAGTTTTCGACTTCCAGGGGCTATAACTCGAAAACTAAAGAACGAGAATTTTTGGCACATATGGTCAATTGAATGTTTATCCCAACCCTCTCATTTGGCACTAGTTTCAGCCCGAATTATGCAAGTCACCTAAGGTCACGAATCGTCCCGAACGTGTAGCCCAAATTGTGAAAATTTCAAACCGCTACTGCTTGCTTGTTTGAGTAGGTAGCCATCTGAAACTTGGCATATATAAAGGTCATTAACATGTCTACATGCATGCACAATCTTATGTCAACTGATTGCATAACTTGCGAACTATAGGCCATCGAAATTTTTGTAAACAAAAGTTTGTGCGACTTTAGCTCCCAAACGGAATAAAAGCTAAAGCTGAAATAGCCTTCATTCTATTTCACTTATTTGTGTCTACACATGTATATGTTTTGCAGAGACTCAAAGCTCTTGAGAATGGAGAAAATGAGGTGTCAATTTTGCATTGGACCCTATGGGAAAATGCATTAAACGCCTACTGCTCCGACGTTCAGCGACCGATAACATCCATCTTTACACTGTAAACGGTAATTACATAGGTACATGCCTGGGGCAAATAACAGCGCAAATAATTGTCCATGTGCAGAGTAATAAAGGAGCAAACTTTTATGTATGGGCCTGCAGTGGAAGTTATTCTTAAAAGGTGACTTTCACGAATCGTTCTGAAACTGTGCTAAATTACAGATAATTCCCATATATTTCTTGGGAGAAAATGCCCTGAAATTCTCCTTTCTCCGTTGTCGAGATATTCGAGGGCAAAGTCGTGCAGTTTTCGACTTCCAGGGGCTATAACTCGAAAATTAAAGAACGAGAATTTTTGGCACATATGATCAATTGAATGTTTATCCCAACCCTCTCATTTGGCACTAGTTTCAGCCCGAATTGTGCAAGTCACCTAAGGTCACGAATCGTCCCGAACGTGTAGCCCAAATTGTGAAAATTTCAAACCGCTACTGCTTGCTTGTTTGAGTAGGTAGCCATCTGAAACTTGGCATATATAAAGGTCATTAACATGTCTACATGCATGCACAATCTTATGTCAACTGATTGCATAACTTGCGAACTATAGGCCATCGAAATTTTTGTAAACAAAAGTTTGTGCGACTTTAGCTCCCAAACGGAATAAAAGCTAAAGCTGAAATAGCCTTCATTCTATTTCACTTATTTGTGTCTACACATGTATATGTTTTGCAGAGACTCAAAGCTCTTGAGAATGGAGAAAATAAGGTGTCAATTTTGCATTGGACCCTATGGGAAAATGCATTAAACGCCTACTGCTCCGACGTTCAGCGACCGATAACATCCATCTTTACACTGTAAACGGTAATTACATAGGTACATGCCTGGGGCAAATAACAGCGCAAATAATTGTCCATGTGCAGAGTAATAAAGGAGCAAACTTTTATATATGGGCCTGCAGTGGAAGTTATTCTTAAAAGGTGACTTTCACGAATCGTTCTGAAACTGTGCTAAATTACAGATAATTCCCATATATTTCTTGGGAGAAAATGCCCTGAAATTCTCCTTTCTCCGTTGTCGAGATATTCGAGGGCAAAGTCGTGCAGTTTTCGACTTCCAGGGGCTATAACTCGAAAACTAAAGAACGAGAATTTTTGGCACATATGGTCAATTGAATGTTTATCCCAACCCTCTCATTTGGCACTAGTTTCAGCCCGAATTGTGCAAGTCACCTAAGGTCACGAATCGTCCCGAACGTGTAGCCCAAATTGTGAAAATTTCAAACCGCTACTGCTTGTTTGTTTGAGTAGGTAGCCATCTGAAACTTGGCATATATAAAGGTCATTAACATGTCTACATGCATGCACAATCTTATGTCAACTGATTGCATAACTTGCGAACTATAGGCCATCGAAATTTTTGTAAACAAAAGTTTGTGCGACTTTAGCTCCCAAACGGAATAAAAGCTAAAGCTGAAATAGCCTTCATTCTATTTCACTTATTTGTGTCTACACATGTATATGTTTTGCAGAGACTCAAAGCTCTTGAGAATGGAGAAACTGAGGTGTCAATTTTGCATTGGACCCTATGGGAAAATGCATTAAACGCCTACTGCTCCGACGTTCAGCGACCGATAACATCCATCTTTACACTGTAAACGGTAATTACATAGGTACATGCCTGGGGCAAATAACAGCGCAAATAATTGTCCATGTGCAGAGTAATAAAGGAGCAAACTTTTATATATGGGCCTGCAGTGGAAGTTATTCTTAAAAGGTGACTTTCACGAATCGTTCTGAAACTGTGCTAAATTACAGATAATTCCCATATATTTCTTGGGAGAAAATGCCCTGAAATTCTCCTTTCTCCGTTGTCGAGATATTCGAGGGCAAAGTCGTGCAGTTTTCGACTTCCAGGGGCTATAACTCGAAAACTAAAGAACGAGAATTTTTGGCACATATGGTCAATTGAATGTTTATCCCAACCCTCTCATTTGGCACTAGTTTCAGCCCGAATTGTGCAAGTCACCTAAGGTCACGAATCGTCCCGAACGTGTAGCCCAAATTGTGAAAATTTCAAACCGCTACTGCTTGCTTGTTTGAGTAGGTAGCCATCTGAAACTTGGCATATATAAAGGTCATTAACATGTCTACATGCATGCACAATCTTATGTCAACTGATTGCATAACTTGCGAACTATAGGCCATCGAAATTTTTGTAAACAAAAGTTTGTGCGACTTTAGCTCCCAAACGGAATAAAAGCTAAAGCTGAAATAGCCTTCATTCTATTTCACTTATTTGTGTCTACACATGTATATGTTTTGCAGAGACTCAAAGCTCTTGAGAATGAAGAAAATGAGGTGTCAATTTTGCATTGGACCCTATGGGAAAATGCATTAAACGCCTACTGCTCCGACGTTCAGCGACCGATAACATCCATCTTTACACTGTAAACGGTAATTACATAGGTACATGCCTGGGGCAAATAACAGCGCAAATAATTGTCCATGTGCAGAGTAATAAAGGAGCAAACTTTTTTATATGGGCCTGCAGTGGAAGTTATTCTTAAAAGGTGACTTTCACGAATCGTTCTGAAACTGTGCTAAATTACAGATCATTCCCATATATTTCTTGGGAGAAAATGCCCTGAAATTCTCCTTTCTCCGTTGTCGAGATATTCGAGGGCAAAGTCGTGCAGTTTTCGACTTCCAGGGGCTATAACTCGAAAACTAAAGAACGAGAATTTTTGGCACATATGGTCAATTGAATGTTTATCCCAACCCTCTCATTTGGCACTAGTTTCAGCCCGAATTGTGCAAGTCACCTAAGGTCACGAATCGTCCCGAACGTGTAGCCCAAATTGTGAAAATTTCAAACCGCTACTGCTTGCTTGTTTGAGTAGGTAGCCATCTGAAACTTGGCATATATAAAGGTCATTAACATGTCTACATGCATGCACAATCTTATGTCAACTGATTTTATAACTTGCGAACTATAGGCCATCGAAATTTTTGTAAACAAAAGTTTGTGCGACTTTAGCTCCCAAACGGAATAAAAGCTAAAGCTGAAATAGCCTTCATTCTATTTCACTTATTTGTGTCTACACATGTATATGTTTTGCAGAGACTCAAAGCTCTTGAGAATGGAGAGACTGAGGTGTCAATTTTGCATTGGACCCTATGGGAAAATGCATTAAACGCCTACTGCTCCGACGTTCAGCGACCGATAACATCCATCTTTACACTGTAAACGGTAATTACATAGGTACATGCCTGGGGCAAATAACAGCGCAAATAATTGTCCATGTGCAGAGTAATAAAGGAGCAAACTTTTATATATGGGCCTGCAGTGGAAGTTATTCTTAAAAGGTGACTTTCACGAATCGTTCTGAAACTGTGCTAAATTACAGATAATTCCCATATATTTCTTGGGAGAAAATGCCCTGAAATTCTCCTTTCTCCGTTGTGGAGATATTCGAGGGCAAAGTCGTGCAGTTTTCGACTTCCAGGGGCTATAACTCGAAAACTAAAGAACGAGAATTTTTGGCACATATGGTCAATTGAATGTTTATCCCAACCCTCTCATTTGGCACTAGTTTCAGCCCGAATTGTGCAAGTCACCTAAGGTCACGAATCGTCCCGAACGTGTAGCCCAAATTGTGAAAATTTCAAACCGCTACTGCTTGCTTGCTTGAGTAGGTAGCCATCTGAAACTTGGCATATATAAAGGTCATTAACATGTCTACATGCATGCACAATCTTATGTCAACTGATTGCATAACTTGCGAACTATAGGCCATCGAAATTTTTGTAAACAAAAGTTTGTGCGACTTTAGCTCCCAAACGGAATAAAAGCTAAAGCTGAAATAGCCTTCATTCTATTTCACTTATTTGTGTCTACACATGTATATGTTTTGCAGAGACTCAAAGCTCTTGAGAATGGAGAAACTGAGGTGTCAATTTTGCATTGGACCCTATGGGAAAATGCATTAAACGCCTACTGCTCCGACGTTCAGCGACCGATAACATCCATCTTTACACTGTAAACGGTAATTACATAGGTACATGCCTGGGGCAAATAACAGCGCAAATAATTGTCCATGTGCAGAGTAATAAAGGAGCAAACTTTTATATATGGGCCTGCAGTGGAAGTTATTCTTAAAAGGTGACTTTCACGAATCGTTCTGAAACTGTGCTAAATTACAGATAATTCCCATATATTTCTTGGGAGAAAATGCCCTGAAATTCTCCTTTCTCCGTTGTCGAGATATTCGAGGACAAAGTCGTGCAGTTTTCGACTTCCAGGGGCTATAACTCGAAAACTAAAGAACGAGAATTTTTGGCACATATGGTCAATTGAATGTTTATCCCAACCCTCTCATTTGGCACTAGTTTCAGCCCGAATTGTGCAAGTCACCTAAGGTCACGAATCGTCCCGAACGTGTAGCCCAAATTGTGAAAATTTCAAACCGCTACTGCTTGCTTGTTTGAGTAGGTAGCCATCTGAAACTTGGCATATATAAAGGTCATTAACATGTCTACATGCATGCACAATCTTATGTCAACTGATTTTATAACTTGCGAACTATAGGCCATCGAATTTTTTGTAAACGAAAGTTTGTGCGACTTTAGCTCCCAAACGGAATAAAAGCTAAAGCTGAAATAGCCTTCATTCTATTTCACTTATTTGTGTCTACACATGTATATGTTTTGCAGAGACTCAAAGCTCTTGAGAATGGAGAAACTGAGGTGTCAATTTTGCATTGGACCCTATGGGAAAATGCATTAAACGCCTACTGCTCCGACGTTCAGCGACCGATAACATCCATCTTTACACTGTAAACGGTAATTACATAGGTACATGCCTGGGGCAAATAACAGCGCAAATAATTGTCCATGTGCAGAGTAATAAAGGAGCAAACTTTTATATATGGGCCTGCAGTGGAAGATATTCTTAAAAGGTGACTTTCACGAATCGTTCTGAAACTGTGCTAAATTACAGATAATTCCCATATATTTCTTGGGAGAAAATGCCCTGAAATTCTCCTTTCTCCGTTGTCGAGATATTCGAGGGCAAAGTCGTGCAGTTTTCGACTTCCAGGGGCTATAACTCGAAAACTAAAGAACGAGAATGTTTGGCACATATGGTCAATTGAATGTTTATCCCAACCCTCTCATTTGGCACTAGTTTCAGCCCGAATTGTGCAAGTCACCTAAGGTCACGAATCGTCCCGAACGTGTAGCCCAAATTGTGAAAATTTCAAACCGCTACTGCTTGCTTGTTTGAGTAGGTAGCCATCTGAAACTTGGCATATATAAAGGTCATTAACATGTCTACATGCATGCACAATCTTATGTCAACTGATTGCATAACTTGCGAACTATAGGCCATCGAATTTTTTGTAAACAAAAGTTTGTGCGACTTTAGCTCCCAAACGGAATAAAAGCTAAAGCTGAAATAGCCTTCATTCTATTTCACTTATTTGTGTCTACACATGTATATGTTTTGCAGAGACTCAAAGCTCTTGAGAATGGAGAAACTGAGGTGTCAATTTTGCATTGGACCCTATGGGAAAATGCATTAAACGCCTACTGCTCCGACGTTCAGCGACCGATAACATCCATCTTTACACTGTAAACGGTAATTACATAGGTACATGCCTGGGGCAAATAACAGCGCAAATAATTGTCCATGTGCAGAGTAATAAAGGAGCAAACTTTTATATATGGGCCTGCAGTGGAAGTTATTCTTAAAAGGTGACTTTCACGAATCGTTCTGAAACTGTGCTAAATTACAGATAATTCCCATATATTTCTTGGGAGAAAATGCCCTGAAATTCTCCTTTCTCCGTTGTCGAGATATTCGAGGGCAAAGTCGTGCAGTTTTCGACTTCCAGGGGCTATAACTCGAAAACTAAAGAACGAGAATTTTTGGCACATATGGTCAATTGAATGTTTATCCCAACCCTCTCATTTGGCACTAGTTTCAGCCCGAATTGTGCAAGTCACCTAAGGTCACGAATCGTCCCGAACGTGTAGCCCAAATTGTGAAAATTTCAAACCGCTACTGCTTGCTTGTTTGAGTAGGTAGCCATCTGAAACTTGGCATATATAAAGGTCATTAACATGTCTACATGCATGCACAATCTTATGTCAACTGATTGCATAACTTGCGAACTATAGGCCATCGAATTTTTTGTAAACAAAAGTTTGTGCGACTTTAGCTCCCAAACGGAATAAAAGCTAAAGCTGAAATAGCCTTCATTCTATTTCACTTATTTGTGTCTACACATGTATATGTTTTGCAGAGACTCAAAGCTCTTGAGAATGAAGAAAATGAGGTGTCAATTTTGCATTGGACCCTATGGGAAAATGCATTAAACGCCTACTGCTCCGACGTTCAGCGACCGATAACATCCATCTTTACACTGTAAACGGTAATTACATAGGTACATGCCTGGGGCAAATAACAGCGCAAATAATTGTCCATGTGCAGAGTAATAAAGGAGCAAACTTTTATATATGGGCCTGCAGTGGAAGTTATTCTTAAAAGGTGACTTTCACGAATCGTTCTGAAACTGTGCTAAATTACAGATCATTCCCATATATTTCTTGGGAGAAAATGCCCTGAAATTCTCCTTTCTCCGTTGTCGAGATATTCGAGGGCAAAGTCGTGCAGTTTTCGACTTCCAGGGGCTATAACTCGAAAACTAAAGAACGAGAATTTTTGGCACATATGGTCAATTGAATGTTTATCCCAACCCTCTCATTTGGCACTAGTTTCAGCCCGAATTGTGCAAGTCACCTAAGGTCACGAATCGTCCCGAACGTGTAGCCCAAATTGTGAAAATTTCAAACCGCTACTGCTTGCTTGTTTGAGTAGGTAGCCATCTGAAACTTGGCATATATAAAGGTCATTAACATGTCTACATGCATGCACAATCTTATGTCAACTGATTTTATAACTTGCGAACTATAGGCCATCGAAATTTTTGTAAACAAAAGTTTGTGCGACTTTAGCTCCCAAACGGAATAAAAGCTAAAGCTGAAATAGCCTTCATTCTATTTCACTTATTTGTGTCTACACATGTATATGTTTTGCAGAGACTCAAAGCTCTTGAGAATGGAGAGACTGAGGTGTCAATTTTGCATTGGACCCTATGGGAAAATGCATTAAACGCCTACTGCTCCGACGTTCAGCGACCGATAACATCCATCTTTACACTGTAAACGGTAATTACATAGGTACATGCCTGGGGCAAATAACAGCGCAAATAATTGTCCATGTGCAGAGTAATAAAGGAGCAAACTTTTATATATGGGCCTGCAGTGGAAGTTATTCTTAAAAGGTGACTTTCACGAATCGTTCTGAAACTGTGCTAAATTACAGATAATTCCCATATATTTCTTGGGAGAAAATGCCCTGAAATTCTCCTTTCTCCGTTGTCGAGATATTCGAGGGCAAAGTCGTGCAGTTTTCGACTTCCAGGGGCTATAACTCGAAAACTAAAGAACGAGAATTTTTGGCACATATGGTCAATTGAATGTTTATCCCAACCCTCTCATTTGGCACTAGTTTCAGCCCGAATTGTGCAAGTCACCTAAGGTCACGAATCGTCCCGAACGTGTAGCCCAAATTGTGAAAATTTCAAACCGCTACTGCTTGCTTGCTTGAGTAGGTAGCCATCTGAAACTTGGCATATATAAAGGTCATTAACATGTCTACATGCATGCACAATCTTATGTCAACTGATTGCATAACTTGCGAACTATAGGCCATCGAAATTTTTGTAAACAAAAGTTTGTGCGACTTTAGCTCCCAAACGGAATAAAAGCTAAAGCTGAAATAGCCTTCATTCTATTTCACTTATTTGTGTCTACACATGTATATGTTTTGCAGAGACTCAAAGCTCTTGAGAATGGAGAAAATGAGGTGTCAATTTTGCATTGGACCCTATGGGAAAATGCATTAAACGCCTACTGCTCCGACGTTCAGCGACCGATAACATCCATCTTTACACTGTAAACGGTAATTACATAGGTACATGCCTGGGGCAAATAACAGCGCAAATAATTGTCCATGTGCAGAGTAATAAAGGAGCAAACTTTTATATATGGGCCTGCAGTGGAAGTTATTCTTAAAAGGTGACTTTCACGAATCGTTCTGAAACTGTGCTAAATTACAGATAATTCCCATATATTTCTTGGGAGAAAATGCCCTGAAATTCTCCTTTCTCCGTTGTCGAGATATTCGAGGGCAAAGTCGTGCAGTTTTCGACTTCCAGGGGCTATAACTCGAAAACTAAAGAACGAGAATTTTTGGCACATATGGTCAATTGAATGTTTATTCCAACCCTCTCATTTGGCACTAGTTTCAGCCCGAATTGTGCAAGTCACCTAAGGTCACGAATCGTCCCGAACGTGTAGCCCAAATTGTGAAAATTTCAAACCGCTACTGCTTGCTTGTTTGAGTAGGTAGCCATCTGAAACTTGGCATATATAAAGGTCATTAACATGTCTACATGCATGCACAATCTTATGTCAACTGATTTTATAACTTGCGAACTATAGGCCATCGAATTTTTTGTAAACAAAAGTTTGTGCGACTTTAGCTCCCAAACGGAATAAAAGCTAAAGCTGAAATAGCCTTCATTCTATTTCACTTATTTGTGTCTACACATGTATATGTTTTGCAGAGACTCAAAGCTCTTGAGAATGGAGAAACTGAGGTGTCAATTTTGCATTGGACCCTATGGGAAAATGCATTAAACGCCTACTGCTCCGACGTTCAGCGACCGATAACATCCATCTTTACACTGTAAACGGTAATTACATAGGTACATGCCTGGGGCAAATAACAGCGCAAATAATTGTCCATGTGCAGAGTAATAAAGGAGCAAACTTTTATATATGGGCCTGCAGTGGAAGATATTCTTAAAAGGTGACTTTCACGAATCGTTCTGAAACTGTGCTAAATTACAGATAATTCCCATATATTTCTTGGGAGAAAATGCCCTGAAATTCTCCTTTCTCCGTTGTCGAGATATTCGAGGGCAAAGTCGTGCAGTTTTCGACTTCCAGGGGCTATAACTCGAAAACTAAAGAACGAGAATGTTTGGCACATATGGTCAATTGAATGTTTATCCCAACCCTCTCATTTGGCACTAGTTTCAGCCCGAATTGTGCAAGTCACCTAAGGTCACGAATCGTCCCGAACGTGTAGCCCAAATTGTGAAAATTTCAAACCGCTACTGCTTGCTTGTTTGAGTAGGTAGCCATCTGAAACTTGGCATATATAAAGGTCATTAACATGTCTACATGCATGCACAATCTTATGTCAACTGATTGCATAACTTGCGAACTATAGGCCATCGAATTTTTTGTAAACAAAAGTTTGTGCGACTTTAGCTCCCAAACGGAATAAAAGCTAAAGCTGAAATAGCCTTCATTCTATTTCACTTATTTGTGTCTACACATGTATATGTTTTGCAGAGACTCAAAGCTCTTGAGAATGGAGAAACTGAGGTGTCAATTTTGCATTGGACCCTATGGGAAAATGCATTAAACGCCTACTGCTCCGACGTTCAGCGACCGATAACATCCATCTTTACACTGTAAACGGTAATTACATAGGTACATGCCTGGGGCAAATAACAGCGCAAATAATTGTCCATGTGCAGAGTAATAAAGGAGCAAACTTTTATATATGGGCCTGCAGTGGAAGTTATTCTTAAAAGGTGACTTTCACGAATCGTTCTGAAACTGTGCTAAATTACAGATAATTCCCATATATTTCTTGGGAGAAAATGCCCTGAAATTCTCCTTTCTCCGTTGTCGAGATATTCGAGGGCAAAGTCGTGCAGTTTTCGACTTCCAGGGGCTATAACTCGAAAACTAAAGAACGAGAATTTTTGGCACATATGGTCAATTGAATGTTTATCCCAACCCTCTCATTTGGCACTAGTTTCAGCCCGAATTGTGCAAGTCACCTAAGGTCACGAATCGTCCCGAACGTGTAGCCCAAATTGTGAAAATTTCAAACCGCTACTGCTTGCTTGTTTGAGTAGGTAGCCATCTGAAACTTGGCATATATAAAGGTCATTAACATGTCTACATGCATGCACAATCTTATGTCAACTGATTGCATAACTTGCGAACTATAGGCCATCGAAATTTTTGTAAACAAAAGTTTGTGCGACTTTAGCTCCCAAACGGAATAAAAGCTAAAGCTGAAATAGCCTTCATTCTATTTCACTTATTTGTGTCTACACATGTATATGTTTTGCAGAGACTCAAAGCTCTTGAGAATGAAGAAAATGAGGTGTCAATTTTGCATTGGACCCTATGGGAAAATGCATTAAACGCCTACTGCTCCGACGTTCAGCGACCGATAACATCCATCTTTACACTGTAAACGGTAATTACATAGGTACATGCCTGGGGCAAATAACAGCGCAAATAATTGTCCATGTGCAGAGTAATAAAGGAGCAAACTTTTATATATGGGCCTGCAGTGGAAGTTATTCTTAAAAGGTGACTTTCACGAATCGTTCTGAAACTGTGCTAAATTACAGATAATTCCCATATATTTCTTGGGAGAAAATGCCCTGAAATTCTCCTTTCTCCGTTGTCGAGATATTCGAGGGCAAAGTCGTGCAGTTTTCGACTTCCAGGGGCTATAACTCGAAAACTAAAGAACGAGAATTTTTGGCACATATGGTCAATTGAATGTTTATCCCAACCCTCTCATTTGGCACTAGTTTCAGCCCGAATTGTGCAAGTCACCTAAGGTTACGAATCGTCCCGAACGTGTAGCCCAAATTGTGAAAATTTCAAACCGCTACTGCTTGCTTGTTTGAGTAGGTAGCCATCTGAAACTTGGCATATATAAAGGTCATTAACATGTCTACATGCATGCACAATCTTATGTCAACTGATTGCATAACTTGCGAACTATAGGCCATCGAAATTTTGGTAAACAAAAGTTTGTGCGACTTTAGCTCCCAAACGGAATAAAAGCTAAAGCTGAAATAGCCTTCATTCTATTTCACTTATTTGTGTCTACACATGTATATGTTTTGCAGAGACTCAAAGCTCTTGAGAATGGAGAAACTGAGGTGTCAATTTTGCATTGGACCCTATGGGAAAATGCATTAAACGCCTACTGCTCCGACGTTCAGCGACCGATAACATCCATCTTTACACTGTAAACGGTAATTACATAGGTACATGCCTGGGGCAAATAACAGCGCAAATAATTGTCCATGTGCAGAGTAATAAAGGAGCAAACTTTTATATATGGGCCTGCAGTGGAAGATATTCTTAAAAGGTGACTTTCACGAATCGTTCTGAAACTGTGCTAAATTACAGATAATTCCCATATATTTCTTGGGAGAAAATGCCCTGAAATTCTCCTTTCTCCGTTGTCGAGATATTCGAGGGCAAAGTCGTGCAGTTTTCGACTTCCAGGGGCTATAACTCGAAAACTAAAGAACGAGAATGTTTGGCACATATGGTCAATTGAATGTTTATCCCAACCCTCTCATTTGGCACTAGTTTCAGCCCGAATTGTGCAAGTCACCTAAGGTCACGAATCGTCCCGAACGTGTAGCCCAAATTGTGAAAATTTCAAACCGCTACTGCTTGCTTGTTTGAGTAGGTAGCCATCTGAAACTTGGCATATATAAAGGTCATTAACATGTCTACATGCATGCACAATCTTATGTCAACTGATTGCATAACTTGCGAACTATAGGCCATCGAATTTTTTGTAAACAAAAGTTTGTGCGACTTTAGCTCCCAAACGGAATAAAAGCTAAAGCTGAAATAGCCTTCATTCTATTTCACTTATTTGTGTCTACACATGTATATGTTTTGCAGAGACTCAAAGCTCTTGAGAATGGAGAAACTGAGGTGTCAATTTTGCATTGGACCCTATGGGAAAATGCATTAAACGCCTACTGCTCCGACGTTCAGCGACCGATAACATCCATCTTTACACTGTAAACGGTAATTACATAGGTACATGCCTGGGGCAAATAACAGCGCAAATAATTGTCCATGTGCAGAGTAATAAAGGAGCAAACTTTTATATATGGGCCTGCAGTGGAAGTTATTCTTAAAAGGTGACTTTCACGAATCGTTCTGAAACTGTGCTAAATTACAGATAATTCCCATATATTTCTTGGGAGAAAATGCCCTGAAATTCTCCTTTCTCCGTTGTCGAGATATTCGAGGGCAAAGTCGTGCAGTTTTCGACTTCCAGGGGCTATAACTCGAAAACTAAAGAACGAGAATTTTTGGCACATATGGTCAATTGAATGTTTATCCCAACCCTCTCATTTGGCACTAGTTTCAGCCCGAATTGTGCAAGTCACCTAAGGTCACGAATCGTCCCGAACGTGTAGCCCAAATTGTGAAAATTTCAAACCGCTACTGCTTGCTTGTTTGAGTAGGTAGCCATCTGAAACTTGGCATATATAAAGGTCATTAACATGTCTACATGCATGCACAATCTTATGTCAACTGATTGCATAACTTGCGAACTATAGGCCATCGAAATTTTTGTAAACAAAAGTTTGTGCGACTTTAGCTCCCAAACGGAATAAAAGCTAAAGCTGAAATAGCCTTCATTCTATTTCACTTATTTGTGTCTACACATGTATATGTTTTGCAGAGACTCAAAGCTCTTGAGAATGAAGAAAATGAGGTGTCAATTTTGCATTGGACCCTATGGGAAAATGCATTAAACGCCTACTGCTCCGACGTTCAGCGACCGATAACATCCATCTTTACACTGTAAACGGTAATTACATAGGTACATGCCTGGGGCAAATAACAGCGCAAATAATTGTCCATGTGCAGAGTAATAAAGGAGCAAACTTTTATATATGGGCCTGCAGTGGAAGTTATTCTTAAAAGGTGACTTTCACGAATCGTTCTGAAACTGTGCTAAATTACAGATAATTCCCATATATTTCTTGGGAGAAAATGCCCTGAAATTCTCCTTTCTCCGTTGTCGAGATATTCGAGGGCAAAGTCGTGCAGTTTTCGACTTCCAGGGGCTATAACTCGAAAACTAAAGAACGAGAATTTTTGGCACATATGGTCAATTGAATGTTTATCCCAACCCTCTCATTTGGCACTAGTTTCAGCCCGAATTGTGCAAGTCACCTAAGGTCACGAATCGTCCCGAACGTGTAGCCCAAATTGTGAAAATTTCAAACCGCTACTGCTTGCTTGTTTGAGTAGGTAGCCATCTGAAACTTGGCATATATAAAGGTCATTAACATGTCTACATGCATGCACAATCTTATGTCAACTGATTGCATAACTTGCGAACTATAGGCCATCGAAATTTTGGTAAACAAAAGTTTGTGCGACTTTAGCTCCCAAACGGAATAAAAGCTAAAGCTGAAATAGCCTTCATTCTATTTCACTTATTTGTGTCTACACATGTATATGTTTTGCAGAGACTCAAAGCTCTTGAGAATGGAGAAAATGAGGTGTCAATTTTGCATTGGACCCTATGGGAAAATGCATTAAACGCCTACTGCTCCGACGTTCAGCGACCGATAACATCCATCTTTACACTGTAAACGGTAATTACATAGGTACATGCCTGGGGCAAATAACAGCGCAAATAATTGTCCATGTGCAGAGTAATAAAGGAGCAAACTTTTATATATGGGCCTGCAGTGGAAGTTATTCTTAAAAGGTGACTTTCACGAATCGTTCTGAAACTGTGCTAAATTACAGATAATTCCCATATATTTCTTGGGAGAAAATGCCCTGAAATTCTCCTTTCTCCGTTGTCGAGATATTCGAGGGCAAAGTCGTGCAGTTTTCGACTTCCAGGGACTATAACTCGAAAACTAAAGAACGAGAATTTTTGGCACATATGGTCAATTGAATGTTTATCCCAACCCTCTCATTTGGCACTAGTTTCAGCCCGAATTGTGCAAGTCACCTAAGGTCACGAATCGTCCCGAACGTGTAGCCCAAATTGTGAAAATTTCAAACCGCTACTGCTTGCTTGTTTGAGTAGGTAGCCATCTGAAACTTGGCATATATAAAGGTCATTAACATGTCAACATGCATGCACAATCTTATGTCAACTGATTGCATAACTTGCGAACTATAGGCCATCGAAATTTTTGTAAACAAAAGTTTGTGCGACTTTAGCTCCCAAACGGAATAAAAGCTAAAGCTGAAATAGCCTTCATTCTATTTCACTTATTTGTGTCTACACATGTATATGTTTTGCAGAGACTCAAAGCTCTTGAGAATGAAGAAAATGAGGTGTCAATTTTGCATTGGACCCTATGGGAAAATGCATTAAACGCCTACTGCTCCGACGTTCAGCGACCGATAACATCCATCTTTACACTGTAAACGGTAATTACATAGGTACATGCCTGGGGCAAATAACAACGCAAATAATTGTCCATGTGCAGAGTAATAAAGGAGCAAACTTTTATATATGGGCCTGCAGTGGAAGTTATTCTTAAAAGGTGACTTTCACGAATCGTTCTGAAACTGTGCTAAATTACAGATAATTCCCATATATTTCTTGGGAGAAAATGCCCTGAAATTCTCCTTTCTCCGTTGTCGAGATATTCGAGGGCAAAGTCGTGCAATTTTCGACTTCCAGGGGCTATAACTCGAAAACTAAAGAACGAGAATTTTTGGCACATATGGTCAATTGAATGTTTATCCCAACCCTCTCATTTGGCACTAGTTTCAGCCCGAATTATGCAAGTCACCTAAGGTCACGAATCGTCCCGAACGTGTAGCCCAAATTGTGAAAATTTCAAACCGCTACTGCTTGCTTGTTTGAGTAGGTAGCCATCTGAAACTTGGCATATATAAAGGTCATTAACATGTCAACATGCATGCACAATCTTATGTCAACTGATTGCATAACTTGCGAACTATAGGCCATCGAAATTTTTGTAAACAAAAGTTTGTGCGACTTTAGCTCCCAAACGGAATAAAAGCTAAAGCTGAAATAGCCTTCATTCTATTTCACTTATTTGTGTCTACACATGTATATGTTTTGCAGAGACTCAAAGCTCTTGAGAATGGAGAAAATGAGGTGTCAATTTTGCATTGGACCCTATGGGAAAATGCATTAAACGCCTACTGCTCCGACGTTCAGCGACCGATAACATCCATCTTTACACTGTAAACGGTAATTACATAGATACATGCCTGGGGCAAATAACAGCGCAAATAATTGTCCATGTGCAGAGTAATAAAGGAGCAAACTTTTATATATGGGCCTGCAGTGGAAGTTATTCTTAAAAGGTGACTTTCACGAATCGTTCTGAAACTGTGCTAAATTACAGATAATTCCCATATATTTCTTGGGAGAAAATGCCCTGAAATTCTCCTTTCTCCGTTGTCGAGATATTCGAGGGCAAAGTCGTGCAGTTTTCGACTTCCAGGGGCTATAACTCGAAAACTAAAGAACGAGAAGTTTTGGCACATATGGTCAATTGAATGTTTATCCCAACCCTCTCATTTGGCACTAGTTTCAGCCCGAATTGTGCAAGTCACCTAAGGTCACGAATCGTCCCGAACGTGTAGCCCAAATTGTGAAAATTTCAAACCGCTACTGCTTGCTTGTTTGAGTAGGTAGCCATCTGAAACTTGGCATATATAAAGGTCATTAACATGTCTACATGCATGCACAATCTTATGTCAACTGATTGCATAACTTGCGAACTATAGGCCATCGAAATTTTTGTAAACAAAAGTTTGTGCGACTTTAGCTCCCAAACGGAATAAAAGCTAAAGCTGAAATAGCCTTCATTCTATTTCACTTATTTGTGTCTACACATGTATATGTTTTGCAGAGACTCAAAGCTCTTGAGAATGAAGAAAATGAGGTGTCAATTTTGCATTGGACCCTATGGGAAAATGCATTAAACGCCTACTGCTCCGACGTTCAGCGACCGATAACATCCATCTTTACACTGTAAACGGTAATTACATAGGTACATGCCTGGGGCAAATAACAGCGCAAATAATTGTCCATGTGCAGAGTAATAAAGGAGCAAACTTTTATATATGGGCCTGCAGTGGAAGTTATTCTTAAAAGGTGACTTTCACGAATCGTTCTGAAACTGTGCTAAATTACAGATAATTCCCATATATTTCTTGGGAGAAAATGCCCTGAAATTCTCCTTTCTCCGTTGTCGAGATATTCGAGGGCAAAGTCGTGCAGTTTTCGACTTCCAGGGGCTATAACTCGAAAACTAAAGAACGAGAAGTTTTGGCACATATGGTCAATTGAATGTTTATCCCAACCCTCTCATTTGGCACTAGTTTCAGCCCGAATTGTGCAAGTCACCTAAGGTCACGAATCGTCCCGAACGTGTAGCCCAAATTGTGAAAATTTCAAACCGCTACTGCTTGCTTGTTTGAGTAGGTAGCCATCTGAAACTTGGCATATATAAAGGTCATTAACATGTCTACATGCATGCACAATCTTATGTCAACTGATTGCATAACTTGCGAACTATAGGCCATCGAAATTTTTGTAAACAAAAGTTTGTGCGACTTTAGCTCCCAAACGGAATAAAAGCTAAAGCTGAAATAGCCTTCATTCTATTTCACTTATTTGTGTCTACACATGTATATGTTTTGCAGAGACTCAAAGCTCTTGAGAATGGAGAAAATGAGGTGTCAATTTTGCATTGGACCCTATGGGAAAATGCATTAAACGCCTACTGCTCCGACGTTCAGCGACCGATAACATCCATCTTTACACTGTAAACGGTAATTACATAGGTACATGCCTGGGGCAAATAACAGCGCAAATAATTGTCCATGTGCAGAGTAATAAAGGAGCAAACTTTTATATATGGGCCTGCAGTGGAAGTTATTCTTAAAAGGTGACTTTCACGAATCGTTCTGAAACTGTGCTAAATTACAGATAATTCCCATATATTTCTTGGGAGAAAATGCCCTGAAATTCTCCTTTCTCCGTTGTCGAGATATTCGAGGGCAAAGTCGTGCAGTTTTCGACTTCCAGGGACTATAACTCGAAAACTAAAGAACGAGAATTTTTGGCACATATGGTCAATTGAATGTTTATCCCAACCCTCTCATTTGGCACTAGTTTCAGCGCCCGAATTGTGCAAGTCACCTAAGGTCACGAATCGTCCCGAACGTGTAGCCCAAATTGTGAAAATTTCAAACCGCTACTGCTTGCTTGTTTGAGTAGGTAGCCATCTGAAACTTGGCATATATAAAGGTCATTAACATGTCTACATGCATGCACAATCTTATGTCAACTGATTGCATAACTTGCGAACTATAGGCCATCGAAATTTTTGTAAACAAAAGTTTGTGCGACTTTAGCTCCCAAACGGAATAAAAGCTAAAGCTGAAATAGCCTTCATTCTATTTCACTTATTTGTGTCTACACATGTATATGTTTTGCAGAGACTCAAAGCTCTTGAGAATGAAGAAAATGAGGTGTCAATTTTGCATTGGACCCTATGGGAAAATGCATTAAACGCCTACTGCTCCGACGTTCAGCGACCGATAACATCCATCTTTACACTGTAAACGGTAATTACATAGGTACATGCCTGGGGCAAATAACAGCGCAAATAATTGTCCATGTGCAGAGTAATAAAGGAGCAAACTTTTATATATGGGCCTGCAGTGGAAGTTATTCTTAAAAGGTGACTTTCACGAATCGTTCTGAAACTGTGCTAAATTACAGATAATTCCCATATATTTCTTGGGAGAAAATGCCCTGAAATTCTCCTTTCTCCGTTGTCGAGATATTCGAGGGCAAAGTCGTGCAGTTTTCGACTTCCAGGGGCTATAACTCGAAAACTAAAGAACGAGAAGTTTTGGCACATATGGTCAATTGAATGTTTATCCCAACCCTCTCATTTGGCACTAGTTTCAGCCCGAATTGTGCAAGTCACCTAAGGTCACGAATCGTCCCGAACGTGTAGCCCAAATTGTGAAAATTTCAAACCGCTACTGCTTGCTTGTTTGAGTAGGTAGCCATCTGAAACTTGGCATATATAAAGGTCATTAACATGTCTACATGCATGCACAATCTTATGTCAACTGATTGCATAACTTGCGAACTATAGGCCATCGAAATTTTTGTAAACAAAAGTTTGTGCGACTTTAGCTCCCAAACGGAATAAAAGCTAAAGCTGAAATAGCCTTCATTCTATTTCACTTATTTGTGTCTACACATGTATATGTTTTGCAGAGACTCAAAGCTCTTGAGAATGGAGAAAATGAGGTGTCAATTTTGCATTGGACCCTATGGGAAAATGCATTAAACGCCTACTGCTCCGACGTTCAGCGACCGATAACATCCATCTTTACACTGTAAACGGTAATTACATAGGTACATGCCTGGGGCAAATAACAGCGCAAATAATTGTCCATGTGCAGAGTAATAAAGGAGCAAACTTTTATATATGGGCCTGCAGTGGAAGTTATTCTTAAAAGGTGACTTTCACGAATCGTTCTGAAACTGTGCTAAATTACAGATAATTCCCATATATTTCTTGGGAGAAAATGCCCTGAAATTCTCCTTTCTCCGTTGTCGAGATATTCGAGGGCAAAGTCGTGCAGTTTTCGACTTCCAGGGGCTATAACTCGAAAACTAAAGAACGAGAATTTTTGGCACATATGGTCAATTGAATGTTTATCCCAACCCTCTCATTTGGCACTAGTTTCAGCCCGAATTGTGCAAGTCACCTAAGGTCACGAATCGTCCCGAACGTGTAGCCCAAATTGTGAAAATTTCAAACCGCTACTGCTTGCTTGTTTGAGTAGGTAGCCATCTGAAACTTGGCATATATAAAGGTCATTAACATGTCTACATGCATGCACAATCTTATGTCAACTGATTGCATAACTTGCGAACTATAGGCCATCGAAATTTTTGTAAACAAAAGTTTGTGCGACTTTAGCTCCCAAACGGAATAAAAGCTAAAGCTGAAATAGCCTTCATTCTATTTCACTTATTTGTGTCTACACATGTATATGTTTTGCAGAGACTCAAAGCTCTTGAGAATGAAGAAAATGAGGTGTCAATTTTGCATTGGACCCTATGGGAAAATGCGTTAAACGCCTAATGCTCCGACGTTCAGCGACCGATAACATCCATCTTTACACTGTAAACGGTAATTACATAGGTACATGCCTGGGGCAAATAACAGCGCAAATAATTGTCCATGTGCAGAGTAATAAAGGAGCAAACTTTTATATATGGGCCTGCAGTGGAAGTTATTCTTAAAAGGTGACTTTCACGAATCGTTCTGAAACTGTGCTAAATTACAGATCATTCCCATATATTTCTTGGGAGAAAATGCCCTGAAATTCTCCTTTCTCCGTTGTCGAGATATTCGAGGGCAAAGTCGTGCAGTTTTCGACTTCCAGGGGCTATAACTCGAAAACTAAAGAACGAGAATTTTTGGCACATATGGTCAATTGAATGTTTATCCCAACCCTCTCATTTGGCACTAGTTTCAGCCCGAATTGTGCAAGTCACCTAAGGTCACGAATCGTCCCGAACGTGTAGCCCAAATTGTGAAAATTTCAAACCGCTACTGCTTGCTTGTTTGAGTAGGTAGCCATCTGAAACTTGGCATATATAAAGGTCATTAACATGTCTACATGCATGCACAATCTTATGTCAACTGATTGCATAACTTGCGAACTATAGGCCATCGAAATTTTTGTAAACAAAAGTTTGTGCGACTTTAGCTCCCAAACGGAATAAAAGCTAAAGCTGAAATAGCCTTCATTCTATTTCACTTATTTGTGTCTACACATGTATATGTTTTGCAGAGACTCAAAGCTCTTGAGAATGGAGAAAATGAGGTGTCAATTTTGCATTGGACCCTATGGGAAAATGCATTAAACGCCTACTGCTCCGACGTTCAGCGACCGATAACATCCATCTTTACACTGTAAACGGTAATTACATAGGTACATGCCTGGGGCAAATAACAGCGCAAATAATTGTCCATGTGCAGAGTAATAAAGGAGCAAACTTTTATATATGGGCCTGCAGTGGAAGTTATTCTTAAAAGGTGACTTTCACGAATCGTTCTGAAACTGTGCTAAATTACAGATAATTCTCATATATTTCTTGGGAGAAAATGCCCTGAAATTCTCCTTTCTCCGTTGTCGAGATATTCGAGGGCAAAGTCGTGCAGTTTTCGACTTCCAGGGGCTATAACTCGAAAACTAAAGAACGAGAATTTTTGGCACATATGGTCAATTGAATGTTTATCCCAACCCTCTCATTTGGCACTAGTTTCAGCCCGAATTGTGCAAGTCACCTAAGGTCACGAATCGTCCCGAACGTGTAGCCCAAATTGTGAAAATTTCAAACCGCTACTGCTTGCTTGTTTGAGTAGGTAGCCATCTGAAACTTGGCATATATAAAGGTCATTAACATGTCTACATGCATGCACAATCTTATGTCAACTGATTGCATAACTTGCGAACTATAGGCCATCGAAATTTTTGTAAACAAAAGTTTGTGCGACTTTAGCTCCCAAACGGAATAAAAGCTAAAGCTGAAATAGCCTTCATTCTATTTCACTTATTTGTGTCTACACATGTATATGTTTTGCAGAGACTCAAAGCTCTTGAGAATGGAGAAAATGAGGTGTCAATTTTGCATTGGACCCTATGGGAAAATGCATTAAACGCCTACTGCTCCGACGTTCAGCGACCGATAACATCCATCTTTACACTGTAAACGGTAATTACATAGGTACATGCCTGGGGCAAATAACAGCGCAAATAATTGTCCATGTGCAGAGTAATAAAGGAGCAAACTTTTATATATGGGCCTGCAGTGGAAGTTATTCTTAAAAGGTGACTTTCACGAATCGTTCTGAAACTGTGCTAAATTACAGATAATTCCCATATATTTCTTGGGAGAAAATGCCCTGAAATTCTCCTTTCTCCGTTGTCGAGATATTCGAGGGCAAAGTCGTGCAGTTTTCGACTTCCAGGGGCTATAACTCGAAAACTAAAGAACGAGAATTTTTGGCACATATGGTCAATTGAATGTTTATCCCAACCCTCTCATTTGGCACTAGTTTCAGCCCGAATTGTGCAAGTCACCTAAGGTCACGAATCGTCCCGAACGTGTAGCCCAAATTGTGAAAATTTCAAACCGCTACTGCTTGCTTGTTTGAGTAGGTAGCCATCTGAAACTTGGCATATATAAAGGTCATTAACATGTCTACATGCATGCACAATCTTATGTCAACTGATTGCATAACTTGCGAACTATAGGCCATCGAAATTTTTGTAAACAAAAGCTTGTGCGACTTTACCTCCCAAACGGAATAAAAGCTAAAGCTGAAATAGCCTTCATTCTATTTCACTTATTTGTGTCTACACATGTATATGTTTTGCAGAGACTCAAAGCTCTTGAGAATGGAGAAAATGAGGTGTGAATTTTGCATTGGACCCTATGGGAAAATGCATTAAACGCCTACTGCTCCGACGTTCAGCGACCGATAACATCCATCTTTACACTGTAAACGGTAATTACATAGGTACATGCCTGGGGCAAATAACAGCGCAAATAATTGTCCATGTGCAGAGTAATAAAGGAGCAAACTTTTATATATGGGCCTGCAGTGGAAGTTATTCTTAAAAGGTGACTTTCACGAATCGTTCTGAAACTGTGCTAAATTACAGATAATTCTCATATATTTCTTGGGAGAAAATGCCCTGAAATTCTCCTTTCTCCGTTGTCGAGATATTCGAGGGCAAAGTCGTGCAGTTTTCGACTTCCAGGGGCTATAACTCGAAAACTAAAGAACGAGAATTTTTGGCACATATGGTCAATTGAATGTTTATCCCAACCCTCTCATTTGGCACTAGTTTCAGCCCGAATTGTGCAAGTCACCTAAGGTCACGAATCGTCCCGAACGTGTAGCCCAAATTGTGAAAATTTCAAACCGCTACTGCTTGCTTGTTTGAGTAGGTAGCCATCTGAAACTTGGCATATATAAAGGTCATTAACATGTCTACATGCATGCACAATCTTATGTCAACTGATTGCATAACTTGCAAGGGGCTATAACTCGAAAACTAAAGAACGAGAATTTTTGGCACATATGGTCAATTGAATGTTTATCCCAACCCTCTCATTTGGCACTAGTTTCAGCCCGAATTGTGCAAGTCACCTAAGGTCACGAATCGTCCCGAACGTGTAGCCCAAATTGTGAAAATTTCAAACCGCTACTGCTTGCTTGTTTGAGTAGGTAGCCATCTGAAACTTGGCATATATAAAGGTCATTAACATGTCTACATGCATGCACAATCTTATGTCAACTGATTGCATAACTTGCGAACTATAGGCCATCGAAATTTTTGTAAACAAAAGTTTGTGCGACTTTAGCTCCCAAACGGAATAAAAGCTAAAGCTGAAATAGCCTTCATTCTATTTCACTTATTTGTGTCTACACATGTATATGTTTTGCAGAGACTCAAAGCTCTTGAGAATGGAGAAAATGAGGTGTCAATTTTGCATTGGACCCTATGGGAAAATGCATTAAACGCCTACTGCTCCGACGTTCAGCGACCGATAACATCCATCTTTACACTGTAAACGGTAATTACATAGGTACATGCCTGGGGCAAATAACAGCGCAAATAATTGTCCATGTGCAGAGTAATAAAGGAGCAAACTTTTATATATGGGCCTGCAGTGGAAGTTATTCTTAAAAGGTGACTTTCACGAATCGTTCTGAAACTGTGCTAAATTACAGATAATTCCCATATATTTCTTGGGAGAAAATGCCCTGAAATTCTCCTTTCTCCGTTGTCGAGATATTCGAGGGCAAAGTCGTGCAGTTTTCGACTTCCAGGGGCTATAACTCGAAAACTAAAGAACGAGAATTTTTGGCACATATGGTCAATTGAATGTTTATCCCAACCCTCTCATTTGGCACTAGTTTCAGCGCCCGAATTGTGCAAGTCACCTAAGGTCACGAATCGTCCCGAACGTGTAGCCCAAATTGTGAAAATTTCAAACCGCTACTGCTTGCTTGTTTGAGTAGGTAGCCATCTGAAACTTGGCATATATAAAGGTCATTAACATGTCTACATGCATGCACAATCTTATGTCAACTGATTGCATAACTTGCGAACTATAGGCCATCGAAATTTTTGTAAACAAAAGTTTGTGCGACTTTAGCTCCCAAACGGAATAAAAGCTAAAGCTGAAATAGCCTTCATTCTATTTCACTTATTTGTGTCTACACATGTATATGTTTTGCAGAGACTCAAAGCTCTTGAGAATGGAGAAAATGAGGTGTCAATTTTGCATTGGACCCTATGGGAAAATGCATTAAACGCCTACTGCTCCGACGTTCAGCGACCGATAACATCCATCTTTACACTGTAAACGGTAATTACATAGGTACATGCCTGGGGCAAATAACAGCGCAAATAATTGTCCATGTGCAGAGTAATAAAGGAGCAAACTTTTATATATGGGCCTGCAGTGGAAGTTATTCTTAAAAGGTGACTTTCACGAATCGTTCTGAAACTGTGCTAAATTACAGATAATTCCCATATATTTCTTGGGAGAAAATGCCCTGAAATTCTCCTGTCTCCGTTGTCGAGATATTCGAGGGCAAAGTCGTGCAGTTTTCGACTTCCAGGGGCTATAACTCGAAAACTAAAGAACGAGAATTTTTGGCACATATGGTCAATTGAATGTTTATCCCAACCCTCTCATTTGGCACTAGTTTCAGCCCGAATTGTGCAAGTCACCTAAGGTCACGAATCGTCCCGAACGTGTAGCCCAAATTGTGAAAATTTCAAACCGCTACTGCTTGCTTGTTTGAGTAGGTAGCCATCTGAAACTTGGCATATATAAAGGTCATTAACATGTCTACATGCTTGCACAATCTTATGTCAACTGATTGCATAACTTGCGAACTATAGGCCATCGAAATTTTTGTAAACAAAAGTTTGTGCGACTTTAGCTCCCAAACGGAATAAAAGCTTAAGCTGAAATAGCCTTCATTCTATTTCACTTATTTGTGTCTACACATGTATATGTTTTGCAGAGACTCAAAGCTCTTGAGAATGGAGAAAATGAGGTGTCAATTTTGCATTGGACCCTATGGGAAAATGCATTAAACGCCTACTGCTCCGACGTTCAGCGACCGATAACATCCATCTTTACACTGTAAACGGTAATTACATAGGTACATGCCTGGGGCAAATAACAGCGCAAATAATTGTCCATGTGCAGAGTAATAAAGGAGCAAACTTTTATATATGGGCCTGCAGTGGAAGTTATTCTTAAAAGGTGACTTTCACGAATCGTTCTGAAACTGTGCTAAATTACATATAATTCCCATATATTTCTTGGGAGAAAATGCCCTGAAATTCTCCTTTCTCCGTTGTCGAGATATTCGAGGGCAAAGTCGTGCAGTTTTCGACTTCCAGGGGCTATAACTCGAAAACTAAAGAACGAGAATTTTTGGCACATATGGTCAATTGAATGTTTATCCCAACCCTCTCATTTGGCACTAGTTTCAGCCCGAATTGTGCAAGTCACCTAAGGTCACGAATCGTCCCGAACGTGTAGCCCAAATTGTGAAAATTTCAAACCGCTACTGCTTGCTTGTTTGAGTAGGTAGCCATCTGAAACTTGGCATATATAAAGGTCATTAACATGTCTACATGCATGCACAATCTTATGTCAACTGATTGCATAACTTGCGAACTATAGGCCATCGAAATTTTTGTAAACAAAAGTTTGTGCGACTTTAGCTCCCAAACGGAATAAAAGCTAAAGCTGAAATAGCCTTCATTCTATTTCACTTATTTGTGTCTACACATGTATATGTTTTGCAGAGACTCAAAGCTCTTGAGAATGGAGAAAATGAGGTGTCAATTTTGCATTGGACCCTATGGGAAAATGCATTAAACGCCTACTGCTCCGACGTTCAGCGACCGATAACATCCATCTTTACACTGTAAACGGTAATTACATAGGTACATGCCTGGGGCAAATAACAGCGCAAATAATTGTCCATGTGCAGAGTAATAAAGGAGCAAACTTTTATATATGGGCCTGCAGTGGAAGTTATTCTTAAAAGGTGACTTTCACGAATCGTTCTGAAACTGTGCTAAATTACAGATAATTCCCATATATTTCTTGGGAGAAAATGCCCTGAAATTCTCCTTTCTCCGTTGTCGAGATATTCGAGGGCAAAGTCGTGCAGTTTTCGACTTCCAGGGGCTATAACTCGAAAACTAAAGAACGAGAATTTTTGGCACATATGGTCAATTGAATGTTTATCCCAACCCTCTCATTTGGCACTAGTTTCAGCCCGAATTGTGCAAGTCACCTAAGGTCACGAATCGTCCCGAACGTGTAGCCCAAATTGTGAAAATTTCAAACCGCTACTGCTTGCTTGTTTGAGTAGGTAGCCATCTGAAACTTGGCATATATAAAGGTCATTAACATGTCTACATGCATGCACAATCTTATGTCAACTGATTGCATAACTTGCGAACTATAGGCCATCGAAATTTTTGTAAACAAAAGTTTGTGCGACTTTAGCTCCCAAACGGAATAAAAGCTAAAGCTGAAATAGCCTTCATTCTATTTCACTTATTTGTGTCTACACATGTATATGTTTTGCAGAGACTCAAAGCTCTTGAGAATGGAGAAAATGAGGTGTCAATTTTGCATTGGACCCTATGGGAAAATGCATTAAACGCCTACTGCTCCGACGTTCAGCGACCGATAACATCCATCTTTACACTGTAAACGGTAATTACATTGGTACATGCCTGGGGCAAATAACAGCGCAAATAATTGTCCATGTGCAGAGTAATAAAGGAGCAAACTTTTATATATGGGCCTGCAGTGGAAGTTATTCTTAAAAGGTGACTTTCACGAATCGTTCTGAAACTGTGCTAAATTACAGATAATTCCCATATATTTCTTGGGAGAAAATGCCCTGAAATTCTCCTTTCTCCGTTGTCGAGATATTCGAGGGCAAAGTCGTGCAGTTTTCGACTTCCAGGGGCTATAACTCGAAAACTAAAGAACGAGAATTTTTGGCACATATGGTCAATTGATTGTTTATCCCAACCCTCTCATTTGGCACTAGTTTCAGCCCGAATTGTGCAAGTCACCTAAGGTCACAAATCGTCCCGAACGTGTAGCCCAAATTGTGAAAATTTCAAACCGCTACTGCTTGCTTGTTTGAGTAGGTAGCCATCTGAAACTTGGCATATATAAAGGTCATTAACCTGTCTACATGCATGCACAATCTTATGTCAACTGATTGCATAACTTGCGAACTATAGGCCATCGAAATTTTTGTAAACAAAAGTTTGTGCGACTTTAGCTCCCAAACGGAATAAAAGCTAAAGCTGAAATAGCCTTCATTCTATTTCACTTATTTGTGTCTACACATGTATATGTTTTGCAGAGACTCAAAGCTCTTGAGAATGGAGAAAATGAGGTGTCAATTTTGCATTGGACCCTATGGGAAAATGCATTAAACGCCTACTGCTCCGACGTTCAGCGACCGATAACATCCATCTTTACACTGTAAACGGTAATTACATAGGTACATGCCTGGGGCAAATAACAGCGCAAATAATTGTCCATGTGCAGAGTAATAAAGGAGCAAACTTTTATATATGGGCCTGCAGTGGAAGTTATTCTTAAAAGGTGACTTTCACGAATCGTTCTGAAACTGTGCTAAATTACAGATAATTCCCATATATTTCTTGGGAGAAAATGCCCTGAAATTCTCCTTTCTCCGTTGTCGAGATATTCGAGGGCAAAGTCGTGCAGTTTTCGACTTCCAGGGGCTATAACTCGAAAACTAAAGAACGAGAATTTTTGGCACATATGGTCAATTGAATGTTTATCCCAACCCTCTCATTTGGCACTAGTTTCAGCCCGAATTGTGCAAGTCACCTAAGGTCACAAATCGTCCCGAACGTGTAGCCCAAATTGTGAAAATTTCAAACCGCTACTGCTTGCTTGTTTGAGTAGGTAGCCATCTGAAACTTGGCATATATAAAGGTCATTAACATGTCTACATGCATGCACAATCTTATGTCAACTGATTGCATAACTTGCGAACTATCGAAATTTTTGTAAACAAAAGTTTGTGCGACTTTAGCTCCCAAACGGAATAAAAGCTAAAGCTAAAATAGCCTTCATTCTATTTCACTTATTTGTGTCTACACATGTATAAGTTTTGCAGAGACTCAAAGCTCTTGAGAATGGAGAAAATGAGGTGTCAATTTTGCATTGGACCCTATGGGAAAATGCATTAAACGCCTACTGCTCCGACGTTCAGCGACCGATAACATCCATCTTTACACTGTAAACGGTAATTACATAGGTACATGCCTGGGGCAAATAACAGCGCAAATAATTGTCCATGTGCAGAGTAATAAAGGAGCAAACTTTTATATATGGGCCTGCAGTGGAAGTTATTCTTAAAAGGTGACTTTCACGAATCGTTCTGAAACTGTGCTAAATTACAGATAATTCCCATATATTTCTTGGGAGAAAATGCCCTGAAATTCTCCTTTCTCCGTTGTCGAGATATTCGAGGGCAAAGTCGTGCAGTTTTCGACTTCCAGGGGCTATAACTCGAAAACTAAAGAACGAGAATTTTTGGCACATATGGACGATTGAATGTTTATCCCAACCCTCTCATTTGGCACTAGTTTCAGCCCGAATTGTGCAAGTCACCTAAGGTCACGAATTATCCCGAACGTGTAGCCCAAATTGTGAAAATTTCAAACCGCTACTGCTTGCTTGTTTGAGTAGGTAGCCATCTGAAACTTGGCATATATAAAGGTCATTAACATGTCTACATGCATGCACAATCTTATGTCAACTGATTGCATAACTTGCGAACTATAGGCCATCGAAAGTTTTGTAAACAAAAGTTTGTGCGACTTTAGCTCCCAAACGGAATAAAAGCTAAAGCTGAAATAGCCTTCATTCTATTTCACTTATTTGTGTCTACACATGTATATGTTTTGCAGAGACTCAAAGCTCTTGAGAATGGAGAAAATGAGGTGTCAATTTTGCATTGGACCCTATGGGAAAATGCATTAAACGCCTACTGCTCCGACGTTCAGCGACCGATAACATCCATCTTTACACTGTAAACGGTAATTACATAGGTACATGCCTGGGGCAAATAACAGCGCAAATAATTGTCCATGTGCAGAGTAATAAAGGAGCAAACTTTTATATATGGGCCTGCAGTGGAAGTTATTCTTAAAAGGTGACTTTCACGAATCGTTCTGAAACTGTGCTAAATTACAGATAATTCCCATATATTTCTTGGGAGAAAATGCCCTGAAATTCTCCTTTCTCCGTTGTCGAGATATTCGAGGGCAAAGTCGTGCAGTTTTCGACTTCCAGGAGCTATAACTCGAAAACTAAAGAACGAGAATTTTTGGCACATATGGTCAATTGAATGTTTATCCCAACCCTCTCATTTGGCACTAGTTTCAGCCCGAATTGTGCAAGTCACCTAAGGTCACGAATCGTCCCGAACGTGTAGCCCAAATTGTGAAAATTTCAAACCGCTACTGCTTGCTTGTTTGAGTAGGTAGCCATCTGAAACTTGGCATATATAAAGGTCATTAACATGTCTACATGCATGCACAATCTTATGTCAACTGATTGCATAACTTGCGAACTATAGGCCATCGAAATTTTTGTAAACAAAAGTTTGTGCGACTTTAGCTCCCAAACGGAATAAAAGCTAAAGCTGAAATAGCCTTCATTCTATTTCACTTATTTGTGTCTACACATGTATATGTTTTGCAGAGACTCAAAGCTCTTGAGAATGGAGAAAATGAGGTGTCAATTTTGCATTGGACCCTATGGGAAAATGCATTAAACGCCTACTGCTCCGACGTTCAGCGACCGATAACATCCATCTTTACACTGTAAACGGTAATTACATAGGTACATGCCTGGGGCAAATAACAGCGCAAATAATTGTCCATGTGCAGAGTAATAAAGGAGCAAACTTTTATATATGGGCCTGCAGTGGAAGTTATTCTTAAAAGGTGACTTTCACGAATCGTTCTGAAACTGTGCTAAATTACAGATAATTCCCATATATTTCTTGGGAGAAAATGCCCTGAAATTCTCCTTTCTCCGTTGTCGAGATATTCGAGGGCAAAGTCGTGCAGTTTTCGACTTCCAGGAGCTATAACTCGAAAACTAAAGAACGAGAATTTTTGGCACATATGGTCAATTGAATGTTTATCCCAACCCTCTCATTTGGCACTAGTTTCAGCCCGAATTGTGCAAGTCACCTAAGGTCACGAATCGTCCCGAACGTGTAGCCCAAATTGTGAAAATTTCAAACCGCTACTGCTTGCTTGTTTGAGTAGGTAGCCATCTGAAACTTGGCATATATAAAGGTCATTAACATGTCTACATGCATGCACAATCTTATATCAACTGATTGCATAACTTGCGAACTATAGGCCATCGAAATTTTTGTAAACAAAAGTTTGTGCGACTTTAGCTCCCAAACGGAATAAAAGCTAAAGCTGAAATAGCCTTCATTCTATTTCACTTATTTGTGTCTACACATGTATAAGTTTTGCAGAGACTCAAAGCTCTTGAGAATGGAGAAAATGAGGTGTCAATTTTGCATTGGACCCTATGGGAAAATGCATTAAACGCCTACTGCTCCGACGTTCAGCGACCGATAACATCCATCTTTACACTGTAAACGGTAATTACATAGGTACATGCCTGGGGCAAATAACAGCGCAAATAATTGTCCATGTGCAGAGTAATAAAGGAGCAAACTTTTATATATGGGCCTGCAGTGGAAGTTATTCTTAAAAGGTGACTTTCACGAATCGTTCTGAAACTGTGCTAAATTACAGATAATTCCCATATATTTCTTGGGAGAAAATGCCCTGAAATTCTCCTTTCTCCGTTGTCGAGATATTCGAGGGCAAAGTCGTGCAGTTTTCGACTTCCAGGGGCTATAACTCGAAAACTAAAGAACGAGAATTTTTGGCACATATGGTCAATTGAATGTTTATCCCAACCCTCTCATTTGGCACTAGTTTCAGCCCGAATTGTGCAAGTCACCTAAGGTCACGAATCGTCCCGAACGTGTAGCCCAAATTGTGAAAATTTCAAACCGCTACTGCTTGCTTGTTTGAGTAGGTAGCCATCTGAAACTTGGCATATATAAAGGTCATTAACATGTCTACATGCATGCACAATCTTATGTCAACTGATTGCATAACTTGCGAACTATAGGCCATCGAATTTTTTGTAAACAAAAGTTTGTGCGACTTTAGCTCCCAAACGGAATAAAAGCTAAAGCTGAAATAGCCTTCATTCTATTTCACTTATTTGTGTCTACACATGTATATGTTTTGCAGAGACTCAAAGCTCTTGAGAATGGAGAAAATGAGGTGTCAATTTTGCATTGGACCCTATGGGAAAATGCATTAAACGCCTACTGCTCCGACGTTCAGCGACCGATAACATCCATCTTTACACTGTAAACGGTAATTACATAGGTACATGCCTGGGGCAAATAACAGCGCAAATAATTGTCCATGTGCAGAGTAATAAAGGAGCAAACTTTTATATATGGGCCTGCAGTGGAAGTTATTCTTAAAAGGTGACTTTCACGAATCGTTCTGAAACTGTGCTAAATTACAGATAATTCCCATATATTTCTTGGGAGAAAATGCCCTGAAATTCTCCTTTCTCCGTTGTCGAGATATTCGAGGGCAAAGTCGTGCAGTTTTCGACTTCCAGGGGCTATAACTCGAAAACTAAAGAACGAGAATTTTTGGCACATATGGTCAATTGAATGTTTATCCCAACCCTCTCATTTGGCACTAGTTTCAGCCCGAATTGTGCAAGTCACCTAAGGTCACGAATCGTCCCGAACGTGTAGCCCAAATTGTGAAAATTTCAAACCGCTACTGCTTGCTTGTTTGAGTAGGTAGCCATCTGAAACTTGGCATATATAAAGGTCATTTATATGTCTACATGCATGCACAATCTTATGTCAACTGATTGCATAACTTGCGAACTATAGGCCATCGAAATTTTTGTAAACAAAAGTTTGTGCGACTTTAGCTCCCAAACGGAATAAAAGCTAAAGCTGAAATAGCCTTCATACTATTTCACTTATTTGTGTCTTCACATGTATATGTTTTGCAGAGACTCAAAGCTCTTGCGAATGGAGAAAATGAGGTGTCAATTTTGCATTGGACCCTATGGGAAAATGCATTAAACGCCTACTGCTCCGACGTTCAGCGACCGATAACATCCATCTTTACACTGTAAACGGTAATTACATAGGTACATGCCTGGGGCAAATAACAGCGCAAATAATTGTCCATGTGCAGAGTAATAAAGGAGCAAACTTTTATATATGGGCCTGCAGTGGAAGTTATTCTTAAAAGGTGACTTTCACGAATCGTTCTGAAACTGTGCTAAATTACAGATAATTCCCATATATTTCTTGGGAGAAAATGCCCTGAAATTCTCCTTTCTCCGTTGTCGAGATATTCGAGGGCAAAGTCGTGCAGTTTTCGACTTCCAGGGGCTATAACTCGAAAACTAAAGAACGAGAATTTTTGGCACATATGGTCAATTGAATGTTTATCCCAACCCTCTCATTTGGCACTAGTTTCAGCCCGAATTGTGTAAGTCACCTAAGGTCACGAATCGTCCCGAACGTGTAGCCCAAATTGTGAAAATTTCAAACCGCTACTGCTTGCTTGTTTGAGTAGGTAGCCATCTGAAACTTGGCATATATAAAGGTCATTAACATGTCTACATGCATGCACAATCTTATGTCAACTGATTGCATAACTTGCGAACTATAGGCCATCGAAATTTTTGTAAACAAAAGTTTGTGCGACTTTAGCTCCCAAACGGAATAAAAGCTAAAGCTGAAATAGCCTTCATTCTATTTCACTTATTTGTGTCTACACATGTATATGTTTTGCAGAGACTCAAAGCTCTTGAGAATGGAGAAAATGAGGTGTCAATTTTGCATTGGACCCTATGGGAAAATGCATTAAACGCCTACTGCTCCGACGTTCAGCGACCGATAACATCCATCTTTACACTGTAAACGGTAATTACATAGGTACATGCCTGGGGCAAATAACAGCGCAAATAATTGTCCATGTGCAGAGTAATAAAGGAGCAAACTTTTATATATGGGCCTGCAGTGGAAGTTATTCTTAAAAGGTGACTTTCACGAATCGTTCTGAAACTGTGCTAAATTACAGATAATTCCCATATATTTCTTGGGAGAAAATGCCCTGAAATTCTCCTTTCTCCGTTGTCGAGATATTCGAGGGCAAAGTCGTGCAGTTTTCGACTTCCAGGGGCTATAACTCGAAAACTAAAGAACGAGAATTTTTGGCACATATGGTCAATTGAATGTTTATCCCAACCCTCTCATTTGGCACTAGTTTCAGCCCGAATTGTGCAAGTCACCTAAGGTCACGAATCGTCCCGAACGTGTAGCCCAAATTGTGAAAATTTCAAACCGCTACTGCTTGCTTGTTTGAGTAGGTAGCCATCTGAAACTTGGCATATATAAAGGTCATTAACATGTCTACATGCATGCACAATCTTATGTCAACTGATTGCATAACTTGCGAACTATAGGCCATCGAAATTTTTGTAAACAAAAGTTTGTGCGACTTTAGCTCCCAAACGGAATAAAAGCTAAAGCTGAAATAGCCTTCATTCTATTTCACTTATTTGTGTCTACACATGTATATGTTTTGCAGAGACTCAAAGCTCTTGAGAATGGAGAAAATGAGGTGTCAATTTTGCATTGGACCCTATGGGAAAATGCATTAAACGCCTACTGCTCCGACGTTCAGCGACCGATAACATCCATCTTTACACTGTAAACGGTAATTACATAGGTACATGCCTGGGGCAAATAACAGCGCAAATAATTGTCCATGTGCAGAGTAATAAAGGAGCAAACTTTTATATATGGGCCTGCAGTGGAAGTTATTCTTAAAAGGTGACTTTCACGAATCGTTCTGAAACTGTGCTAAATTACAGATAATTCCCATATATTTCTTGGGAGAAAATGCCCTGAAATTCTCCTTTCTCCGTTGTCGAGATATTCGAGGGCAAAGTCGTGCAGTTTTCGACTTCCAGGGGCTATAACTCGAAAACTAAAGAACGAGAATTTTTGGCACATATGGTCAATTGAATGTTTATCCCAACCCTCTCATTTGGCACTAGTTTCAGCCCGAATTGTGCAAGTCACCTAAGGTCACGAATCGTCCCGAACGTGTAGCCCAAATTGTGAAAATTTCAAACCGCTACTGCTTGCTTGTTTGAGTAGGTAGCCATCTGAAACTTGGCATATATAAAGGTCATTAACATGTCTACATGCATGCACAATCTTATGTCAACTGATTGCATAACTTGCGAACTATAGGCCATCGAATTTTTTGTAAACAAAAGTTTGTGCGACTTTAGCTCCCAAACGGAATAAAAGCTAAAGCTGAAATAGCCTTCATTCTATTTCACTTATTTGTGTCTACACATGTATATGTTTTGCAGAGACTCAAAGCTCTTGAGAATGGAGAAAATGAGGTGTCAATTTTGCATTGGACCCTATGGGAAAATGCATTAAACGCCTACTGCTCCGACGTTCAGCGACCGATAACATCCATCTTTACACTGTAAACGGTAATTACATTGGTACATGCCTGGGGCAAATAACAGCGCAAATAATTGTCCATGTGCAGAGTAATAAAGGAGCAAACTTTTATATATGGGCCTGCAGTGGAAGTTATTCTTAAAAGGTGACTTTCACGAATCGTTCTGAAACTGTGCTAAATTACAGATAATTCCCATATATTTCTTGGGAGAAAATGCCCTGAAATTCTCCTTTCTCCGTTGTCGAGATATTCGAGGGCAAAGTCGTGCAGTTTTCGACTTCCAGGGGCTATAACTCGAAAACTAAAGAACGAGAATTTTTGGCACATATGGTCAATTGATTGTTTATCCCAACCCTCTCATTTGGCACTAGTTTCAGCCCGAATTGTGCAAGTCACCTAAGGTCACAAATCGTCCCGAACGTGTAGCCCAAATTGTGAAAATTTCAAACCGCTACTGCTTGCTTGTTTGAGTAGGTAGCCATCTGAAACTTGGCATATATAAAGGTCATTAACATGTCTACATGCATGCACAATCTTATATCAACTGATTGCATAACTTGCGAACTATAGGCCATCGAAATTTTTGTAAACAAAAGTTTGTGCGACTTTAGCTCCCAAACGGAATAAAAGCTAAAGCTGAAATAGCCTTCATTCTATTTCACTTATTTGTGTCTACACATGTATATGTTTTGCAGAGACTCAAAGCTCTTGAGAATGGAGAAAATGAGGTGTCAATTTTGCATTGGACCCTATGGGAAAATGCATTAAACGCCTACTGCTCCGACGTTCAGCGACCGATAACATCCATCTTTACACTGTAAACGGTAATTACATAGGTACATGCCTGGGGCAAATAACAGCGCAAATAATTGTCCATGTGCAGAGTAATAAAGGAGCAAACTTTTATATATGGGCCTGCAGTGGAAGTTATTCTTAAAAGGTGACTTTCACGAATCGTTCTGAAACTGTGCTAAATTACAGATAATTCCCATATATTTCTTGGGAGAAAATGCCCTGAAATTCTCCTTTCTCCGTTGTCGAGATATTCGAGGGCAAAGTCGTGCAGTTTTCGACTTCCAGGGGCTATAACTCGAAAACTAAAGAACGAGAATTTTTGGCACATATGGTCAATTGAATGTTTATCCCAACCCTCTCATTTGGCACTAGTTTCAGCCCGAATTGTGCAAGTCACCTAAGGTCACAAATCGTCCCGAACGTGTAGCCCAAATTGTGAAAATTTCAAACCGCTACTGCTTGCTTGTTTGAGTAGGTAGCCATCTGAAACTTGGCATATATAAAGGTCATTAACATGTCTACATGCATGCACAATCTTATGTCAACTGATTGCATAACTTGCGAACTATCGAAATTTTTGTAAACAAAAGTTTGTGCGACTTTAGCTCCCAAACGGAATAAAAGCTAAAGCTAAAATAGCCTTCATTCTATTTCACTTATTTGTGTCTACACATGTATAAGTTTTGCAGAGACTCAAAGCTCTTGAGAATGGAGAAAATGAGGTGTCAATTTTGCATTGGACCCTATGGGAAAATGCATTAAACGCCTACTGCTCCGACGTTCAGCGACCGATAACATCCATCTTTACACTGTAAACGGTAATTACATAGGTACATGCCTGGGGCAAATAACAGCGCAAATAATTGTCCATGTGCAGAGTAATAAAGGAGCAAACTTTTATATATGGGCCTGCAGTGGAAGTTATTCTTAAAAGGTGACTTTCACGAATCGTTCTGAAACTGTGCTAAATTACAGATAATTCCCATATATTTCTTGGGAGAAAATGCCCTGAAATTCTCCTTTCTCCGTTGTCGAGATATTCGAGGGCAAAGTCGTGCAGTTTTCGACTTCCAGGGGCTATAACTCGAAAACTAAAGAACGAGAATTTTTGGCACATATGGACGATTGAATGTTTATCCCAACCCTCTCATTTGGCACTAGTTTCAGCCCGAATTGTGCAAGTCACCTAAGGTCACGAATTATCCCGAACGTGTAGCCCAAATTGTGAAAATTTCAAACCGCTACTGCTTGCTTGTTTGAGTAGGTAGCCATCTGAAACTTGGCATATATAAAGGTCATTAACATGTCTACATGCATGCACAATCTTATGTCAACTGATTGCATAACTTGCGAACTATAGGCCATCGAAATTTTTGTAAACAAAAGTTTGTGCGACTTTAGCTCCCAAACGGAATAAAAGCTAAAGCTGAAATAGCCTTCATTCTATTTCACTTATTTGTGTCTACACATGTATATGTTTTGCAGAGACTCAAAGCTCTTGAGAATGGAGAAAATGAGGTGTCAATTTTGCATTGGACCCTATGGGAAAATGCATTAAACGCCTACTGCTCCGACGTTCAGCGACCGATAACATCCATCTTTACACTGCAAACGGTAATTACATAGGTACATGCCTGGGGCAAATAACAGCGCAAATAATTGTCCATGTGCAGAGTAATAAAGGAGCAAACTTTTATATATGGGCCTGCAGTGGAAGTTATTCTTAAAAGGTGACTTTCACGAATCGTTCTGAAACTGTGCTAAATTACAGATAATTCCCATATATTTCTTGGGAGAAAATGCCCTGAAATTCTCCTTTCTCCGTTGTCGAGATATTCGAGGGCAAAGTCGTGCAGTTTTCGACTTCCAGGAGCTATAACTCGAAAACTAAAGAACGAGAATTTTTGGCACATATGGTCAATTGAATGTTTATCCCAACCCTCTCATTTGGCACTAGTTTCAGCCCGAATTGTGCAAGTCACCTAAGGTCACGAATCGTCCCGAACGTGTAGCCCAAATTGTGAAAATTTCAAACCGCTACTGCTTGCTTGTTTGAGTAGGTAGCCATCTGAAACTTGGCATATATAAAGGTCATTAACATGTCTACATGCATGCACAATCTTATGTCAACTGATTGCATAACTTGCGAACTATAGGCCATCGAAATTTTTGTAAACAAAAGTTTGTGCGACTTTAGCTCCCAAACGGAATAAAAGCTAAAGCTGAAATAGCCTTCATTCTATTTCACTTATTTGTGTCTACACATGTATATGTTTTGCAGAGACTCAAAGCTCTTGAGAATGGAGAAAATGAGGTGTCAATTTTGCATTGGACCCTATGGGAAAATGCATTAAACGCCTACTGCTCCGACGTTCAGCGACCGATAACATCCATCTTTACACTGTAAACGGAAATTACATAGGTACATGCCTGGGACAAATAACAGCGCAAATAATTGTCCATGTGCAGAGTAATAAAGGAGCAAACTTTTATATATGGGCCTGCAGTGGAAGTTATTCTTAAAAGGTGACTTTCACGAATCGTTCTGAAACTGTGCTAAATTACAGATAATTCCCATATATTTCTTGGGAGAAAATGCCCTGAAATTCTCCTTTCTCCGTTGTCGAGATATTCGAGGGCAAAGTCGTGCAGTTTTCGACTTCCAGGGGCTATAACTCGAAAACTAAAGAACGAGAATTTTTTGCACATATGGTCAATTGAATGTTTATCCCAACCCTCTCATTTGGCACTAGTTTCAGCCCGAATTGTGCAAGTCACCTAAGGTCACAAATCGTCCCGAACGTGTAGCCCAAATTGTGAAAATTTCAAACCGCTACTGCTTGCTTGTTTGAGTAGGTAGCCATCTGAAACTTGGCATATATAAAGGTCATTAACATGTCTACATGCATGCACAATCTTATGTCAACTGATTGCATAACTTGCGAACTATAGGCCATCGAAATTTTTGTAAACAAAAGTTTGTGCGACTTTAGCTCCCAAACGGAATAAAAGCTAAAGCTGAAATAGCCTTCATTCTATTTCACTTATTTGTGTCTACACATGTATATGTTTTGCAGAGACTCAAAGCTCTTGAGAATGGAGAAAATGAGGTGTCAATTTTGCATTGGACCCTATGGGAAAATGCATTAAACGCCTACTGCTCCGACGTTCAGCGACCGATAACATCCATCTTTACACTGTAAACGGTAATTACATAGGTACATGCCTGGGGCAAATAACAGCGCAAATAATTGTCCATGTGCAGAGTAATAAAGAAGCAAACTTTTATATATGGGCCTGCAGTGGAAGTTATTCTTAAAAGGTGACTTTCACGAATCGTTCTGAAACTGTGCTAAATTACAGATAATTCCCATATATTTCTTGGGAGAAAATGCCCTGAAATTCTCCTTTCTCCGTTGTCGAGATATTCGAGGGCAAAGTCGTGCAGTTTTCGACTTCCAGGGGCTATAACTCGAAAACTAAAGAACGAGAATTTTTGGCACATATGGTCAATTGAATGTTTATCCCAACCCTCTCATTTGGCACTAGTTTCAGCCCGAATTGTGCAAGTCACCTAAGGTCACGAATCGTCCCGAACGTGTAGCCCAAATTGTGAAAATTTCAAACCGCTACTGCTTGCTTGTTTGAGTAGGTAGCCATCTGAAACTTGGCATATATAAAGGTCATTTATATGTCTACATGCATGCACAATCTTATGTCAACTGATTGCATAACTTGCGAACTATAGGCCATCGAAATTTTTGTAAACAAAAGTTTGTGCGACTTTAGCTCCCAAACGGAATAAAAGCTAAAGCTGAAATAGCCTTCATACTATTTCACTTATTTGTGTCTTCACATGTATATGTTTTGCAGAGACTCAAAGCTCTTGCGAATGGAGAAAATGAGGTGTCAATTTTGCATTGGACCCTATGGGAAAATGCATTAAACGCCTACTGCTCCGACGTTCAGCGACCGATAACATCCATCTTTACACTGTAAACGGTAATTACATAGGTACATGCCTGGGGCAAATAACAGCGCAAATAATTGTCCATGTGCAGAGTAATAAAGGAGCAAACTTTTATATATGGGCCTGCAGTGGAAGTTATTCTTAAAAGGTGACTTTCACGAATCGTTCTGAAACTGTGCTAAATTACAGATAATTCCCATATATTTCTTGGGAGAAAATGCCCTGAAATTCTCCTTTCTCCGTTGTCGAGATATTCGAGGGCAAAGTCGTGCAGTTTTCGACTTCCAGGGGCTATAACTCGAAAACTAAAGAACGAGAATTTTTGGCACATATGGTCAATTGAATGTTTATCCCAACCCTCTCATTTGGCACTAGTTTCAGCCCGAATTGTGTAAGTCACCTAAGGTCACGAATCGTCCCGAACGTGTAGCCCAAATTGTGAAAATTTCAAACCGCTACTGCTTGCTTGTTTGAGTAGGTAGCCATCTGAAACTTGGCATATATAAAGGTCATTAACATGTCTACATGCATGCACAATCTTATGTCAACTGATTGCATAACTTGCGAACTATAGGCCATCGAAATTTTTGTAAACAAAAGTTTGTGCGACTTTAGCTCCCAAACGGAATAAAAGCTAAAGCTGAAATAGCCTTCATTCTATTTCACTTATTTGTGTCTACACATGTATATGTTTTGCAGAGACTCAAAGCTCTTGAGAATGGAGAAAATGAGGTGTCAATTTTGCATTGGACCCTATGGGAAAATGCATTAAACGCCTACTGCTCCGACGTTCAGCGACCGATAACATCCATCTTTACACTGTAAACGGTAATTACATAGGTACATGCCTGGGGCAAATAACAGCGCAAATAATTGTCCATGTGCAGAGTAATAAAGGAGCAAACTTTTATATATGGGCCTGCAGTGGAAGTTATTCTTAAAAGGTGACTTTCACGAATCGTTCTGAAACTGTGCTAAATTACAGATAATTCCCATATATTTCTTGGGAGAAAATGCCCTGAAATTCTCCTTTCTCCGTTGTCGAGATATTCGAGGGCAAAGTCGTGCAGTTTTCGACTTCCAGGGGCTATAACTCGAAAACTAAAGAACGAGAATTTTTGGCACATATGGTCAATTGAATGTTTATCCCAACCCTCTCATTTGGCACTAGTTTCAGCCCGAATTGTGCAAGTCACCTAAGGTCACAAATCGTCCCGAACGTGTAGCCCAAATTGTGAAAATTTCAAACCGCTACTGCTTGCTTGTTTGAGTAGGTAGCCATCTGAAACTTGGCATATATAAAGGTCATTAACATGTCTACATGCATGCACAATCTTATGTCAACTGATTGCATAACTTGCGAACTATAGGCCATCGAAATTTTTGTAAACAAAAGTTTGTGCGACTTTAGCTCCCAAACGGAATAAAAGCTGAAGCTGAAATAGCCTTCATTCTATTTCACTTATTTGTGTCTACACATGTATATGTTTTGCAGAGACTCAAAGCTCTTGAGAATGGAGAAAATGAGGTGTCAATTTTGCATTGGACCCTATGGGAAAATGCATTAAACGCCTACTGCTACGACGTTCAGCGACCGATAACATCCATCTTTACACTGTAAACGGTAATTACATAGGTACATGCCTGGGGCAAATAACAGCGCAAATAATTGTCCATGTGCAGAGTAATAAAGGAGCAAACTTTTATATATGGGCCTGCAGTGGAAGTTATTCTTAAAAGGTGACTTTCACGAATCGTTCTGAAACTGTGCTAAATTACAGATAATTCCCATATATTTCTTGGGAGAAAATGCCCTGAAATTCTCCTTTCTCCGTTGTCGAGATATTCGAGGGCAAAGTCGTGCAGTTTTCGACTTCCAGGGGCTATAACTCGAAAACTAAAGAACGAGAATTTTTGGCACATATGGTCAATTGAATGTTTATCCCAACCCTCTCATTTGGCACTAGTTTCAGCCCGAATTGTGCAAGTCACCTAAGGTCACGAATCGTCCCGAACGTGTAGCCCAAATTGTGAAAATTTCAAACCGCTACTGCTTGCTTGTTTGAGTAGGTAGCCATCTGAAAGTTGGCATATATAAAGGTCATTAACATGTCTACATGCATGCACAATCTTATGTCAACTGATTGCATAACTTGCGAACTATAGGCCATCGAAATTTTTGTAAACAAAAGTTTGTGCGACTTTAGCTCCCAAACGGAATAAAAGCTAAAGCTGAAATAGCCTTCATTCTATTTCACTTATTTGTGTCTACACATGTATATGTTTTGCAGAGACTAAAGCTCTTGAGAATGGAGAAAATGAGGTGTCAATTTTGCATTGGACCCTATGGGAAAATGCATTAAACGCCTACTGCTCCGACGTTCAGCGACCGATAACATCCATCTTTACACTGTAAACGGTAATTACATAGGTACATGCCTGGGGCAAATAACAGCGCAAATAATTGTCCATGTGCAGAGTAATAAAGGAGCAAACTTTTATATATGGGCCTGCAGTGGAAGTTATTCTTAAAAGGTGACTTTCACGAATCGTTCTGAAACTGTGCTAAATTACAGATAATTCCCATATATTTCTTGGGAGAAAATGCCCTGAAATTCTCCTTTCTCCGTTGTCGAGATATTCGAGGGCAAAGTCGTGCAGTTTTCGACTTCCAGGGGCTATAACTCGAAAACTAAAGAACGAGAATTTTTGGCACATATGGTCAATTGAATGTTTATCCCAACCCTCTCATTTGGCACTAGTTTCAGCCCGAATTGTGCAAGTCACCTAAGGTCACGAATCGTCCCGAACGTGTAGCCCAAATTGTGAAAATTTCAAACCGCTACTGCTTGCTTGTTTGAGTAGGTAGCCATCTGAAACTTGGCATATATAAAGGTCATTAACATGTCTACATGCATGCACAATCTTATGTCAACTGATTGCATAACTTGCGAACTATAGGCCATCGAAATTTTTGTAAACAAAAGTTTGTGCAACTTTAGCTCCCAAACGGAATAAAAGCTAAAGCTGAAATAGCCTTCATTCTATTTCACTTATTTGTGTCTACACATGTATATGTTTTGCAGAGACTCAAAGCTCTTGAGAATGGAGAAAATGAGGTGTCAATTTTGCATTGGACCCTATGGGAAAATGCATTAAACGCCTACTGCTCCGACGTTCAGCGACCGATAACATCCATCTTTACACTGTAAACGGTAATTACATAGGTACATGCCTGGGGCAAATAACAGCGCAAATAATTGTCCATGTGCAGAGTAATAAAGGAGCAAACTTTTATATATGGGCCTGCAGTGGAAGTTATTCTTAAAAGGTGACTTTCACGAATCGTTCTGAAACTGTGCTAAATTACAGATAATTCCCATATATTTCTTGGGAGAAAATGCCCTGAAATTCTCCTTTCTCCGTTGTCGAGATATTCGAGGGCAAAGTCGTGCAGTTTTCGACTTCCAGGGGCTATAACTCGAAAACTAAAGAACGAGAATTTTTGGCACATATGGTCAATTGAATGTTTATCCCAACCCTCTCATTTGGCACTAGTTTCAGCCCGAATTGTGCAAGTCACCTAAGGTCACGAATCGTCCCGAACGTGTAGCCCAAATTGTGAAAATTTCAAACCGCTACTGCTTGCTTGTTTGAGTAGGTAGCCATCTGAAAGTTGGCATATATAAAGGTCATTAACATGTCTACATGCATGCACAATCTTATGTCAACTGATTGCATAACTTGCGAACTATAGGCCATCGAAATTTTTGTAAACAAAAGTTTGTGCGACTTTAGCTCCCAAACGGAATAAAAGCTAAAGCTGAAATAGCCTTCATTCTATTTCACTTATTTGTGTCTACACATGTATATGTTTTGCAGAGACTCAAAGCTCTTGAGAATGGAGAAAATGAGGTGTCAATTTTGCATTGGACCCTATGGGAAAATGCATTAAACGCCTACTGCTCCGACGTTCAGCGACCGATAACATCCATCTTTACACTGTAAACGGTAATTACATAGGTACATGCCTGGGGCAAATAACAGCGCAAATAATTGTCCATGTGCAGAGTAATAAAGGAGCAAACTTTTATATATGGGCCTGCAGTGGAAGTTATTCTTAAAAGGTGACTTTCACGAATCGTTCTGAAACTGTGCTAAATTACAGATAATTCCCATATATTTCTTGGGAGAAAATGCCCTGAAATTCTCCTTTCTCCGTTGTCGAGATATTCGAGGGCAAAGTCGTGCAGTTTTCAACTTCCAGGGGCTATAACTCGAAAACTAAAGAACGAGAATTTTTGGCACATATGGTCAATTGAATGTTTATCCCAACCCTCTTATTTGGCACTAGTTTCAGCCCGAATTGTGCAAGTCACCTAAGGTCACGAATCGTCCCGAACGTGTAGCCCAAATTGTGAAAATTTCAAACCGCTACTGCTTGCTTGTTTGAGTAGGTAGCCATCTGAAACTTGGCATATATAAAGGTCATTAACATGTCTACATGCATGCACAATCTTATGTCAACTGATTGCATAACTTGCGAACTATAGGCCATCGAAATTTTTGTAAACAAAAGTTTGTGCGACTTTAGCTCCCAAACGGAATAAAAGCTAAAGCTGAAATAGCCTTCATTCTATTTCACTTATTTGTGTCTACACATGTATATGTTTTGCAGAGACTCAAAGCTCTTGAGAATGGAGAAAATGAGGTGTCAATTTTGCATTGGACCCTATGGGAAAATGCATTAAACGCCTACTGCTCCGACGTTCAGCGACCGATAACATCCATCTTTACACTGTAAACGGTAATTACATAGGTACATGCCTGGGGCAAATAACAGCGCAAATAATTGTCCATGTGCAGAGTAATAAAGGAGCAAACTTTTATATATGGGCCTGCAGTGGAAGTTATTCTTAAAAGGTGACTTTCACGAATCGTTCTGAAACTGTGCTAAATTACAGATAATTCCCATATATTTCTTGGGAGAAAATGCCCTGAAATTCTCCTTTCTCCGTTGTCGAGATATTCGAGGGCAAAGTCGTGCAGTTTTCGACTTCCAGGGGCTATAACTCGAAAACTAAAGAACGAGAATTTTTGGCACATATGGTCAATTGAATGTTTATCCCAACCCTCTCATTTGGCACTAGTTTCAGCCCGAATTGTGCAAGTCACCTAAGGTCACGAATCGTCCCGAACGTGTAGCCCAAATTGTGAAAATTTCAAACCGCTACTGCTTGCTTGTTTGAGTAGGTAGCCATCTGAAACTTGGCATATATAAAAAGGTCATTAACATGTCTACATGCATGCACAATCTTATGTCAACTGATTGCATAACTTGCGAACTATAGGCCATCGAAATTTTTGTAAACAAAAGTTTGTGCGACTTTAGCTCCCAAACGGAATAAAAGCTAAAGCTGAAATAGCCTTCATTCTATTTCACTTATTTGTGTCTACACATGTATATGTTTTGCAGAGACTCAAAGCTCTTGAGAATGGAGAAAATGAGGTGTCAATTTTGCATTGGACCCTATGGGAAAATGCATTAAACGCCTACTGCTCCGACGTTCAGCGACCGATAACATCCATCTTTACACTGTAAACGGTAATTACATAGGTACATGCCTAGGGCAAATAACAGCGCAAATAATTGTCCATGTGCAGAGTAATAAAGGAGCAAACTTTTATATATGGGCCTGCAGTGGAAGTTATTCTTAAAAGGTGACTTTCACGAATCGTTCTGAAACTGTGCTAAATTACAGATAATTCCCATATATTTCTTGGGAGAAAATGCCCTGAAATTCTCCTTTCTCCGTTGTCGAGATATTCGAGGGCAAAGTCGTGCAGTTTTCGACTTCCAGGGGCTATAACTCGAAAACTAAAGAACGAGAATTTTTGGCACATATGGTCAATTGAATGTTTATCCCAACCCTCTCATTTGGCACTAGTTTCAGCCCGAATTGTGCAAGTCACCTAAGGTCACGAATCGTCCCGAACGTGTAGCCCAAATTGTGAAAATTTCAAACCGCTACTGCTTGCTTGTTTGAGTAGGTAGCCATCTGAAAGTTGGCATATATAAAGGTCATTAACATGTCTACATGCATGCACAATCCTATGTCAACTGATTGCATAACTTGCGAACTATAGGCCATCGAAATTTTTGTAAACAAAAGTTTGTGCGACTTTAGCTCCCAAACGGAATAAAAGCTAAAGCTGAAATAGCCTTCATTCTATTTCACTTATTTGTGTCTACACATGTATATGTTTTGCAGAGACTCAAAGCTCTTGAGAATGGAGAAAATGAGGTGTCAATTTTGCATTGGACCCTATGGGAAAATGCATTAAACGCCTACTGCTCCGACGTTCAGCGACCGATAACATCCATCTTTACACTGTAAACGGTAATTACATAGGTACATGCCTGGGGCAAATAACAGCGCAAATAATTGTCCATGTGCAGAGTAATAAAGGAGCAAACTTTTATATATGGGCCTGCAGTGGAAGTTATTCTTAAAAGGTGACTTTCACGAATCGTTCTGAAACTGTGCTAAATTACAGATAATTCCCATATATTTCTTGGGAGAAAATGCCCTGAAATTCTCCTTTCTCCGTTGTCGAGATATTCGAGGGCAAAGTCGTGCAGTTTTCGACTTCCAGGGGCTATAACTCGAAAACTAAAGAACGAGAATTTTTGGCACATATGGTCAATTGAATGTTTATCCCAACCCTCTTATTTGGCACTAGTTTCAGCCCGAATTGTGCAAGTCACCTAAGGTCACGAATCGTCCCGAACGTGTAGCCCAAATTGTGAAAATTTCAAACCGCTACTGCTTGCTTGTTTGAGTAGGTAGCCATCTGAAAGTTGGCATATATAAAGGTCATTAACATGTCTACATGCATGCACAATCTTATGTCAACTGATTGCATAACTTGCGAACTATAGGCCATCGAAATTTTTGTAAACAAAAGTTTGTGCGACTTTAGCTCCCAAACGGAATAAAAGCTAAAGCTGAAATAGCCTTCATTCTATTTCACTTATTTGTGTCTACACATGTATATGTTTTGCAGAGACTCAAAGCTCTTGAGAATGGAGAAAATGAGGTGTCAATTTTGCATTGGACCCTATGGGAAAATGCATTAAACGCCTACTGCTCCGACGTTCAGCGACCGATAACATCCATCTTTACACTGTAAACGGTAATTACATAGGTACATGCCTGGGGCAAATAACAGCGCAAATAATTTTTCATGTGCAGAGTAATAAAGGAGCAAACTTTTATATATGGGCCTGCAGTGGAAGTTATTCTTAAAAGGTGACTTTCACGAATCGTTCTGAAACTGTGCTAAATTACAGATAATTCCCATATATTTCTTGGGAGAAAATGCCCTGAAATTCTCCTTTCTCCGTTGTCGAGATATTCGAGGGCAAAGTCGTGCAGTTTTCGACTTCCAGGGGCTATAACTCGAAAACTAAAGAACGAGAATTTTTGGCACATATGGTCAATTGAATGTTTATCCCAACCCTCTCATTTGGCACTAGTTTCAGCCCGAATTGTGCAAGTCACCTAAGGTCACGAATCGTCCCGAACGTGTAGCCCAAATTGTGAAAATTTCAAACCGCTACTGCTTGCTTGTTTGAGTAGGTAGCCATCTGAAACTTGGCATATATAAAGGTCATTAACATGTCTACATGCATGCACAATCTTATGTCAACTGATTGCAAAACTTGCGAACTATAGGCCATCGAAATTTTTGTAAACAAAAGTTTGTGCGACTTTAGCTCCCAAACGGAATAAAAGCTAAAGCTGAAATAGCCTTCATTCTATTTCACTTATTTGTGTCTACACATGTATATGTTTTGCAGAGACTCAAAGCTCTTGAGAATGGAGAAAATGAGGTGTCAATTTTGCATTGGACCCTATGGGAAAATGCATTAAACGCCTACTGCTCCGACGTTCAGCGACCGATAACATCCATCTTTACACTGTAAACGGTAATTACATAGGTACATGCCTGGGGCAAATAACAGCGCAAATAATTGTCCATGTGCAGAGTAATAAAGGAGCAAACTTTTATATATGGGCCTGCAGTGGAAGTTATTCTTAAAAGGTGACTTTCACGAATCGTTCTGAAACTGTGCTAAATTACAGATAATTCCCATATATTTCTTGGGAGAAAATGCCCTGAAATTCTCCTTTCTCCGTTGTCGAGATATTCGAGGGCAAAGTCGTGCAGTTTTCGACTTCCAGGGGCTATAACTCGAAAACTAAAGAACGAGAATTTTTGGCACATATGGTCAATTGAATGTTTATCCCAACCCTCTCATTTGGCACTAGTTTCAGCCCGAATTGTGCAAGTCACCTAAGGTCACGAATCGTCCCGAACGTGTAGCCCAAATTGTGAAAATTTCAAACCGCTACTGCTTGCTTGTTTGAGTAGGTAGCCATCTGAAACTTGGCATATATAAAGGTCATTAACATGTCTACATGCATGCACAATCTTATGTCAACTGATTGCATAACTTGCGAACTATAGGCCATCGAAATTTTTGTAAACAAAAGTTTGTGCGACTTTAGCTCCCAAACGGAATAAAAGCTAAAGCTGAAATAGCCTTCATTCTATTTCACTTATTTGTGTCTACACATGTATATGTTTTGCAGAGACTCAAAGCTCTTGAGAATGGAGAAAATGAGATGTCAATTTTGCATTGGACCCTATGGGAAAATGCATTAAACGCCTACTGCTCCGACGTTCAGCGACCGATAACATCCATCTTTACACTGTAAACGGTAATTACATAGGTACATGCCTGGGGCAAATAACAGCGCAAATAATTGTCCATGTGCAGAGTAATAAAGGAGCAAACTTTTATATATGGGCCTGCAGTGGAAGTTATTCTTAAAAGGTGACTTTCACGAATCGTTCTGAAACTGTGCTAAATTACAGATAATTCCCATATATTTCTTGGGAGAAAATGCCCTGAAATTCTCCTTTCTCCGTTGTCGAGATATTCGAGGGCAAAGTCGTGCAGTTTTCGACTTCCAGGGGCTATAACTCGAAAACTAAAGAACGAGAATTTTTGGCACATATGGTCAATTGAATGTTTATCCCAACCCTCTCATTTGGCACTAGTTTCAGCCCGAATTGTGCAAGTCACCTAAGGTCACGAATCGTCCCGAACGTGTAGCCCAAATTGTGAAAATTTCAAACCGCTACTGCTTGCTTGTTTGAGTAGGTAGCCATCTGAAAGTTGGCATATATAAAGGTCATTAACATGTCTACATGCATGCACAATCTTATGTCAACTGATTGCATAACTTGCGAACTATAGGCCATCGAAATTTTTGTAAACAAAAGTTTGTGCGACTTTAGCTCCCAAACGGAATAAAAGCTAAAGCTGAAATAGCCTTCATTCTATTTCACTTATTTGTGTCTACACATGTATATGTTTTGCAGAGACTCAAAGCTCTTGAGAATGGAGAAAATGAGGTGTCAATTTTGCATTGGACCCTATGGGAAAATGCATTAAACGCCTACTGCTCCGACGTTCAGCGACCGATAACATCCATCTTTACACTGTAAACGGTAATTACATAGGTACATGCCTGGGGCAAATAACAGCGCAAATAATTGTCCATGTGCAGAGTAATAAAGGAGCAAACTTTTATATATGGGCCTGCAGTGGAAGTTATTCTTAAAAGGTGACTTTCACGAATCGTTCTGAAACTGTGCTAAATTACAGATAATTCCCATATATTTCTTGGGAGAAAATGCCCTGAAATTCTCCTTTCTCCGTTGTCGAGATATTCGAGGGCAAAGTCGTGCAGTTTTCGACTTCCAGGGGCTATAACTCGAAAACTAAAGAACGAGAATTTTTGGCACATATGGTCAATTGAATGTTTATCCCAACCCTCTTATTTGGCACTAGTTTCAGCCCGAATTGTGCAAGTCACCTAAGGTCACGAATCGTCCCGAACGTGTAGCCCAAATTGTGAAAATTTCAAACCGCTACTGCTTGCTTGTTTGAGTAGGTAGCCATCTGAAACTTGGCATATATAAAGGTCATTAACATGTCTACATGCATGCACAATCTTATGTCAACTGATTGCATAACTTGCGAACTATAGGCCATCGAAATTTTTGTAAACAAAAGTTTGTGCGACTTTAGCTCCCAAACGGAATAAAAGCTAAAGCTGAAATAGCCTTCATTCTATTTCACTTATTTGTGTCTACACATGTATATGTTTTGCAGAGACTCAAAGCTCTTGAGAATGGAGAAAATGAGGTGTCAATTTTGCATTGGACCCTATGGGAAAATGCATTAAACGCCTACTGCTCCGACGTTCAGCGACCGATAACATCCATCTTTACACTGTAAACGGTAATTACATAGGTACATGCCTGGGGCAAATAACAGCGCAAATAATTGTCCATGTGCAGAGTAATAAAGGAGCAAACTTTTATATATGGGCCTGCAGTGGAAGTTATTCTTAAAAGGTGACTTTCACGAATCGTTCTGAAACTGTGCTAAATTACAGATAATTCCCATATATTTCTTGGGAGAAAATGCCCTGAAATTCTCCTTTCTCCGTTGTCGAGATATTCGAGGGCAAAGTCGTGCAGTTTTCGACTTCCAGGGGCTATAACTCGAAAACTAAAGAACGATAATTTTTGGCACATATGGTCAATTGAATGTTTATCCCAACCCTCTCATTTGGCACTAGTTTCAGCCCGAATTGTGCAAGTCACCTAAGGTCACGAATCGTCCCGAACGTGTAGCCCAAATTGTGAAAATTTCAAACCGCTACTGCTTGCTTGTTTGAGTAGGTAGCCATCTGAAACTTGACATATATAAAGGTCATTAACATGTCTACATGCATGCACAATCTTATGTCAACTGATTGCATAACTTGCGAACTATAGGCCATCGAAATTTTTGTAAACAAAAGTTTGTGCGACTTTAGCTCCCAAACGGAATAAAAGCTAAAGCTGAAATAGCCTTCATTCTATTTCACTTATTTGTGTCTACACATGTATATGTTTTGCAGAGACTCAAAGCTCTTGAGAATGGAGAAAATGAGGTGTCAATTTTGCATTGGACCCTATGGGAAAATGCATTAAACGCCTACTGCTCCGACGTTCAGCGACCGATAACATCCATCTTTACACTGTAAACGGTAATTACATAGGTACATGCCTGGGGCAAATAACAGCGCAAATAATTGTCCATGTGCAGAGTAATAAAGGAGCAAACTTTCATATATGGGCCTGCAGTGGAAGTTATTCTTAAAAGGTGACTTTCACGAATCGTTCTGAAACTGTGCTAAATTACAGATAATTCCCATATATTTCTTGGGAGAAAATGCCCTGAAATTCTCCTTTCTCCGTTGTCGAGATATTCGAGGGCAAAGTCGTGCAGTTTTCGACTTCCAGGGGCTATAACTCGAAAACTAAAGAACGAGAATTTTTGGCACATATGGTCAATTGAATGTTTATCCCAACCCTCTCATTTGGCACTAGTTTCAGCCCGAATTGTGCAAGTCACCTAAGGTCACGAATCGTCCCGAACGTGTAGCCCAAATTGTGAAAAATTCAAACCGCTACTGCTTGCTTGTTTGAGTAGGTAGCCATCTGAAAGTTGGCATATATAAAGGTCATTAACATGTCTACATGCATGCACAATCTTATGTCAACTGATTGCATAACTTGCGAACTATAGGCCATCGAAATTTTTGTAAACAAAAGTTTGTGCGACTTTAGCTCCCAAACGGAATAAAAGCTAAAGCTGAAATAGCCTTCATTCTATTTCACTTATTTGTGTCTACACATGTATATGTTTTGCAGAGACTCAAAACTCTTGAGAATGGAGAAAATGAGGTGTCAATTTTGCATTGGACCCTATGGGAAAATGCATTAAACGCCTACTGCTCCGACGTTCAGCGACCGATAACATCCATCTTTACACTGTAAACGGTAATTACATAGGTACATGCCTGGGGCAAATAACAGCGCAAATAATTGTCCATGTGCAGAGTAATAAAGGAGCAAACTTTATATATGGGCCTGCAGTGGAAGTTATTCTTAAAAGGTGACTTTCACGAATCGTTCTGAAACTGCTAAACTACAGATAATTCCCATATATTTCTTGGGAGAAAATGCCCTGAAATTCTCCTTTCTCCGTTGTCGAGATATTCGAGGGCAAAGTCGTGCAGTTTTCGACTTCCAGGGGCTATAACTCGAAAACTAAAGAACGAGAATTTTTGGCACATATGGTCAATTGAATGTTTATCCCAACCCTCTCATTTGGCACTAGTTTCAGCCCGAATTGTGCAAGTCACCTAAGGTCACGAATCGTCCCGAACGTGTAGCCCAAATTGTGAAAATTTCAAACCGCTACTGCTTGCTTGTTTGAGTAGGTAGCCATCTGAAACTTGGCATATATAAAGGTCATTAACATGTCTACATGCATGCACAATCTTATGTCAACTGATTGCATAACTTGCGAACTATAGGCCATCGAAATTTTTGTAAACAAAAGTTTGTGCGACTTTAGCTCCCAAACGGAATAAAAGCTAAAGCTGAAATAGCCTTCATTCTATTTCACTTATTTGTGTCTACACATGTATATGTTTTGCAGAGACTCAAAGCTCTTGAGAATGGAGAAAATGAGGTGTCAATTTTGCATTGGACCCTATGGGAAAATGCATTAAACGCCTACTGCTCCGACGTTCAGCGACCGATAACATCCATCTTTACACTGTAAACGGTAATTACATAGGTACATGCCTGGGGCAAATAACAGCGCAAATAATTGTCCATGTGCAGAGTAATAAAGGAGCAAACTTTTATATATGGGCCTGCAGTGGAAGTTATTCTTAAAAGGTGACTTTCACGAATCGTTCTGAAACTGTGCTAAATTACAGATAATTCCCATATATTTCTTGGGAGAAAATGCCCTGAAATTCTCCTTTCTCCGTTGTCGAGATATTCGAGGGCAAAGTCGTGCAGTTTTCGACTTCCAGGGGCTATAACTCGAAAACTAAAGAACGAGAATTTTTGGCACATATGGTCAATTGAATGTTTATCCCAACCCTCTCATTTGGCACTAGTTTCAGCCCGAATTGTGCAAGTCACCTAAGGTCACGAATCGTCCCGAACGTGTAGCCCAAATTGTGAAAATTTCAAACCGCTACTGCTTGCTTGTTTGAGTAGGTAGCCATCTGAAACTTGGCATATATAAAAAGGTCATTAACATGTCTACATGCATGCACAATCTTATGTCAACTGATTGCATAACTTGCGAACTATAGGCCATCGAAATTTTTGTAAACAAAAGTTTGTGCGACTTTAGCTCCCAAACGGAATAAAAGCTAAAGCTGAAATAGCCTTCATTCTATTTCACTTATTTGTGTCTACACATGTATATGTTTTGCAGAGACTCAAAGCTCTTGAGAATGGAGAAAATGAGGTGTCAATTTTGCATTGGACCCTATGGGAAAATGCATTAAACGCCTACTGCTCCGACGTTCAGCGACCGATAACATCCATCTTTACACTGTAAACGGTAATTACATAGGTACATGCCTGGGGCAAATAACAGCGCAAATAATTGTCCATGTGCAGAGTAATAAAGGAGCAAACTTTTATATATGGGCCTGCAGTGGAAGTTATTCTTAAAAGGTGACTTTCACGAATCGTTCTGAAACTGTGCTAAATTACAGATAATTCCCATATATTTCTTGGGAGAAAATGCCCTGAAATTCTCCTTTCTCCGTTGTCGAGATATTCGAGGGCAAAGTCGTGCAGTTTTCGACTTCCAGGGGCTATAACTCGAAAACTAAAGAACGAGAATTTTTGGCACATATGGTCAATTGAATGTTTATCCCAACCCTCTCATTTGGCACTAGTTTCAGCCCGAATTGTGCAAGTCACCTAAGGTCACGAATCGTCCCGAACGTGTAGCCCAAATTGTGAAAATTTCAAACCGCTACTGCTTGCTTGTTTGAGTAGGTAGCCATCTGAAAGTTGGCATATATAAAGGTCATTAACATGTCTACATGCATGCACAATCTTATGTCAACTGATTGCATAACTTGCGAACTATAGGCCATCGAAATTTTTGTAAACAAAAGTTTGTGCGACTTTAGCTCCCAAACGGAATAAAAGCTAAAGCTGAAATAGCCTTCATTCTATTTCACTTATTTGTGTCTACACATGTATATGTTTTGCAGAGACTCAAAGCTCTTGAGAATGGAGAAAATGAGGTGTCAATTTTGCATTGGACCCTATGGGAAAATGCATTAAACGCCTACTGCTCCGACTTTCAGCGACCGATAACATCCATCTTTACACTGTAAACGGTAATTACATAGGTACATGCCTGGGGCAAATAACAGCGCAAATAATTGTCCATGTGCAGAGTAATAAAGGAGCAAACTTTTATATATGGGCCTGCAGTGGAAGTTATTCTTAAAAGGTGACTTTCACGAATCGTTCTGAAACTGTGCTAAATTACAGATAATTCCCATATATTTCTTGGGAGAAAATGCCCTGAAATTCTCCTTTCTCCGTTGTCGAGATATTCGAGGGCAAAGTCGTGCAGTTTTCGACTTCCAGGGGCTATAACTCGAAAACTAAAGAACGAGAATTTTTGGCACATATGGTCAATTGAATGTTTATCCCAACCCTCTCATTTGGCACTAGTTTCAGCCCGAATTGTGCAAGTCACCTAAGGTCACGAATCGTCCCGAACGTGTAGCCCAAATTGTGAAAATTTCAAACCGCTACTGCTTGCTTGTTTGAGTAGGTAGCCATCTGAAACTTGGCATATATAAAGGTCATTAACATGTCTACATGCATGCACAATCTTATGTCAACTGATTGCATAACTTGCGAACTATAGGCCATCGAAATTTTTGTAAACAAAAATTTGTGCGACTTTAGCTCCCAAACGGAATAAAAGCTAAAGCTGAAATAGCCTTCATTCTATTTCACTTATTTGTGTCTACACATGTATATGTTTTGCAGAGACTCAAAGCTCTTGAGAATGGAGAAAATGAGGTGTCAATTTTGCATTGGACCCTATGGGAAAATGCATTAAACGCCTACTGCTCCGACGTTCAGCGACCGATAACATCCATTTTTACACTGTAAACGGTAATTACATAGGTACATGCCTGGGGCAAATAACAGCGCAAATAATTGTCCATGTGCAGAGTAATAAAGGAGCAAACTTTTATATATGGGCCTGCAGTGGAAGTTATTCTTAAAAGGTGACTTTCACGAATCGTTCTGAAACTGTGCTAAATTACAGATAATTCCCATATATTTCTTGGGAGAAAATGCCCTGAAATTCTCCTTTCTCCGTTGTCGAGATATTCGAGGGCAAAGTCGTGCAGTTTTCGACTTCCAGGGGCTATAACTCGAAAACTAAAGAACGAGAATTTTTGGCACATATGGTCAATTGAATGTTTATCCCAACCCTCTTATTTGGCACTAGTTTCAGCCCGAATTGTGCAAGTCACCTAAGGTCACGAATCGTCCCGAACGTGTAGCCCAAATTGTGAAAATTTCAAACCGCTACTGCTTGCTTGTTTGAGTAGGTAGCCATCTGAAACTTGGCATATATAAAGGTCATTAACATGTCTACATGCATGCACAATCTTATGTCAACTGATTGCATAACTTGCGAACTATAGGCCATCGAAATTTTTGTAAACAAAAGTTTGTGCGACTTTAGCTCCCAAACGGAATAAAAGCTAAAGCTGAAATAGCCTTCATTCTATTTCACTTATTTGTGTCTACACATGTATATGTTTTGCAGAGACTCAAAGCTCTTGAGAATGGAGAAAATGAGGTGTCAATTTTGCATTGGACCCTATGGGAAAATGCATTAAACGCCTACTGCTCCGACGTTCAGCGACCGATAACATCCATCTTTACACTGTAAACGGTAATTACATAGGTACATGCCTGGGGCAAATAACAGCGCAAATAATTGTCCATGTGCAGAGTAATAAAGGAGCAAACTTTTATATATGGGCCTGCAGTGGAAGTTATTCTTAAAAGGTGACTTTCACGAATCGTTCTGAAACTGTGCTAAATTACAGATAATTCCCATATATTTCTTGGGAGAAAATGCCCTGAAATTCTCCTTTCTCCGTTGTCGAGATATTCGAGGGCAAAGTCGTGCAGTTTTCGACTTCCAGGGGCTATAACTCGAAAACTAAAGAACGATAATTTTTGGCACATATGGTCAATTGAATGTTTATCCCAACCCTCTCATTTGGCACTAGTTTCAGCCCGAATTGTGCAAGTCACCTAAGGTCACGAATCGTCCCGAACGTGTAGCCCAAATTGTGAAAATTTCAAACCGCTACTGCTTGCTTGTTTGAGTAGGTAGCCATCTGAAACTTGACATATATAAAGGTCATTAACATGTCTACATGCATGCACAATCTTATGTCAACTGATTGCATAACTTGCGAACTATAGGCCATCGAAATTTTTGTAAACAAAAGTTTGTGCGACTTTAGCTCCCAAACGGAATAAAAGCTAAAGCTGAAATAGCCTTCATTCTATTTCACTTATTTGTGTCTACACATGTATATGTTTTGCAGAGACTCAAAGCTCTTGAGAATGGAGAAAATGAGGTGTCAATTTTGCATTGGACCCTATGGGAAAATGCATTAAACGCCTACTGCTCCGACGTTCAGCGACCGATAACATCCATCTTTACACTGTAAACGGTAATTACATAGGTACATGCCTGGGGCAAATAACAGCGCAAATAATTGTCCATGTGCAGAGTAATAAAGGAGCAAACTTTCATATATGGGCCTGCAGTGGAAGTTATTCTTAAAAGGTGACTTTCACGAATCGTTCTGAAACTGTGCTAAATTACAGATAATTCCCATATATTTCTTGGGAGAAAATGCCCTGAAATTCTCCTTTCTCCGTTGTCGAGATATTCGAGGGCAAAGTCGTGCAGTTTTCGACTTCCAGGGGCTATAACTCGAAAACTAAAGAACGAGAATTTTTGGCACATATGGTCAATTGAATGTTTATCCCAACCCTCTCATTTGGCACTAGTTTCAGCCCGAATTGTGCAAGTCACCTAAGGTCACGAATCGTCCCGAACGTGTAGCCCAAATTGTGAAAAATTCAAACCGCTACTGCTTGCTTGTTTGAGTAGGTAGCCATCTGAAAGTTGGCATATATAAAGGTCATTAACATGTCTACATGCATGCACAATCTTATGTCAACTGATTGCATAACTTGCGAACTATAGGCCATCGAAATTTTTGTAAACAAAAGTTTGTGCGACTTTAGCTCCCAAACGGAATAAAAGCTAAAGCTGAAATAGCCTTCATTCTATTTCACTTATTTGTGTCTACACATGTATATGTTTTGCAGAGACTCAAAACTCTTGAGAATGGAGAAAATGAGGTGTCAATTTTGCATTGGACCCTATGGGAAAATGCATTAAACGCCTACTGCTCCGACGTTCAGCGACCGATAACATCCATCTTTACACTGTAAACGGTAATTACATAGGTACATGCCTGGGGCAAATAACAGCGCAAATAATTGTCCATGTGCAGAGTAATAAAGGAGCAAACTTTATATATGGGCCTGCAGTGGAAGTTATTCTTAAAAGGTGACTTTCACGAATCGTTCTGAAACTGCTAAACTACAGATAATTCCCATATATTTCTTGGGAGAAAATGCCCTGAAATTCTCCTTTCTCCGTTGTCGAGATATTCGAGGGCAAAGTCGTGCAGTTTTCGACTTCCAGGGGCTATAACTCGAAAACTAAAGAACGAGAATTTTTGGCACATATGGTCAATTGAATGTTTATCCCAACCCTCTCATTTGGCACTAGTTTCAGCCCGAATTGTGCAAGTCACCTAAGGTCACGAATCGTCCCGAACGTGTAGCCCAAATTGTGAAAATTTCAAACCGCTACTGCTTGCTTGTTTGAGTAGGTAGCCATCTGAAACTTGGCATATATAAAGGTCATTAACATGTCTACATGCATGCACAATCTTATGTCAACTGATTGCATAACTTGCGAACTATAGGCCATCGAAATTTTTGTAAACAAAAGTTTGTGCGACTTTAGCTCCCAAACGGAATAAAAGCTAAAGCTGAAATAGCCTTCATTCTATTTCACTTATTTGTGTCTACACATGTATATGTTTTGCAGAGACTCAAAGCTCTTGAGAATGGAGAAAATGAGGTGTCAATTTTGCATTGGACCCTATGGGAAAATGCATTAAACGCCTACTGCTCCGACGTTCAGCGACCGATAACATCCATCTTTACACTGTAAACGGTAATTACATAGGTACATGCCTGGGGCAAATAACAGCGCAAATAATTGTCCATGTGCAGAGTAATAAAGGAGCAAACTTTTATATATGGGCCTGCAGTGGAAGTTATTCTTAAAAGGTGACTTTCACGAATCGTTCTGAAACTGTGCTAAATTACAGATAATTCCCATATATTTCTTGGGAGAAAATGCCCTGAAATTCTCCTTTCTCCGTTGTCGAGATATTCGAGGGCAAAGTCGTGCAGTTTTCGACTTCCAGGGGCTATAACTCGAAAACTAAAGAACGAGAATTTTTGGCACATATGGTCAATTGAATGTTTATCCCAACCCTCTCATTTGGCACTAGTTTCAGCCCGAATTGTGCAAGTCACCTAAGGTCACGAATCGTCCCGAACGTGTAGCCCAAATTGTGAAAATTTCAAACCGCTACTGCTTGCTTGTTTGAGTAGGTAGCCATCTGAAACTTGGCATATATAAAAAGGTCATTAACATGTCTACATGCATGCACAATCTTATGTCAACTGATTGCATAACTTGCGAACTATAGGCCATCGAAATTTTTGTAAACAAAAGTTTGTGCGACTTTAGCTCCCAAACGGAATAAAAGCTAAAGCTGAAATAGCCTTCATTCTATTTCACTTATTTGTGTCTACACATGTATATGTTTTGCAGAGACTCAAAGCTCTTGAGAATGGAGAAAATGAGGTGTCAATTTTGCATTGGACCCTATGGGAAAATGCATTAAACGCCTACTGCTCCGACGTTCAGCGACCGATAACATCCATCTTTACACTGTAAACGGTAATTACATAGGTACATGCCTGGGGCAAATAACAGCGCAAATAATTGTCCATGTGCAGAGTAATAAAGGAGCAAACTTTTATATATGGGCCTGCAGTGGAAGTTATTCTTAAAAGGTGACTTTCACGAATCGTTCTGAAACTGTGCTAAATTACAGATAATTCCCATATATTTCTTGGGAGAAAATGCCCTGAAATTCTCCTTTCTCCGTTGTCGAGATATTCGAGGGCAAAGTCGTGCAGTTTTCGACTTCCAGGGGCTATAACTCGAAAACTAAAGAACGAGAATTTTTGGCACATATGGTCAATTGAATGTTTATCCCAACCCTCTCATTTGGCACTAGTTTCAGCCCGAATTGTGCAAGTCACCTAAGGTCACGAATCGTCCCGAACGTGTAGCCCAAATTGTGAAAATTTCAAACCGCTACTGCTTGCTTGTTTGAGTAGGTAGCCATCTGAAAGTTGGCATATATAAAGGTCATTAACATGTCTACATGCATGCACAATCTTATGTCAACTGATTGCATAACTTGCGAACTATAGGCCATCGAAATTTTTGTAAACAAAAGTTTGTGCGACTTTAGCTCCCAAACGGAATAAAAGCTAAAGCTGAAATAGCCTTCATTCTATTTCACTTATTTGTGTCTACACATGTATATGTTTTGCAGAGACTCAAAGCTCTTGAGAATGGAGAAAATGAGGTGTCAATTTTGCATTGGACCCTATGGGAAAATGCATTAAACGCCTACTGCTCCGACTTTCAGCGACCGATAACATCCATCTTTACACTGTAAACGGTAATTACATAGGTACATGCCTGGGGCAAATAACAGCGCAAATAATTGTCCATGTGCAGAGTAATAAAGGAGCAAACTTTTATATATGGGCCTGCAGTGGAAGTTATTCTTAAAAGGTGACTTTCACGAATCGTTCTGAAACTGTGCTAAATTACAGATAATTCCCATATATTTCTTGGGAGAAAATGCCCTGAAATTCTCCTTTCTCCGTTGTCGAGATATTCGAGGGCAAAGTCGTGCAGTTTTCGACTTCCAGGGGCTATAACTCGAAAACTAAAGAACGAGAATTTTTGGCACATATGGTCAATTGAATGTTTATCCCAACCCTCTCATTTGGCACTAGTTTCAGCCCGAATTGTGCAAGTCACCTAAGGTCACGAATCGTCCCGAACGTGTAGCCCAAATTGTGAAAATTTCAAACCGCTACTGCTTGCTTGTTTGAGTAGGTAGCCATCTGAAACTTGGCATATATAAAGGTCATTAACATGTCTACATGCATGCACAATCTTATGTCAACTGATTGCATAACTTGCGAACTATAGGCCATCGAAATTTTTGTAAACAAAAATTTGTGCGACTTTAGCTCCCAAACGGAATAAAAGCTAAAGCTGAAATAGCCTTCATTCTATTTCACTTATTTGTGTCTACACATGTATATGTTTTGCAGAGACTCAAAGCTCTTGAGAATGGAGAAAATGAGGTGTCAATTTTGCATTGGACCCTATGGGAAAATGCATTAAACGCCTACTGCTCCGACGTTCAGCGACCGATAACATCCATTTTTACACTGTAAACGGTAATTACATAGGTACATGCCTGGGGCAAATAACAGCGCAAATAATTGTCCATGTGCAGAGTAATAAAGGAGCAAACTTTTATATATGGGCCTGCAGTGGAAGTTATTCTTAAAAGGTGACTTTCACGAATCGTTCTGAAACTGTGCTAAATTATAGATAATTCCCATATATTTCTTGGGAGAAAATGCCCTGAAATTCTCCTTTCTCCGTTGTCGAGATATTCGAGGGCAAAGTCGTGCAGTTTTCGACTTCCAGGGGCTATAACTCGAAAACTAAAGAACGAGAATTTTTGGCACATATGGTCAATTGAATGTTTATCCCAACCCTCTCATTTGGCACTAGTTTCAGCCCGAATTGTGCAAGTCACCTAAGGTCACGAATCGTCCCGAACGTGTAGCCCAAATTGTGAAAATTTCAAACCGCTACTGCTTGCTTGTTTGAGTAGGTAGCCATCTGAAACTTGGCATATATAAAGGTCATTAACATGTCTACATGCATGCACAATCTTATGTCAACTGATTGCATAACTTGCGAACTATAGGCCATCGAAATTTTTGTAAACAAAAGTTTGTGCGACTTTAGCTCCCAAACGGAATAAAAGCTAAAGCTGAAATAGCCTTCATTCTATTTCACTTATTTGTGTCTACACATGTATATGTTTTGCAGAGACTCAAAGCTCTTGAGAATGGAGAAAACGAGGTGTCAATTTTGCATTGGACCCTATGGGAAAATGCATTAAACGCCTACTGCTCCGACGTTCAGCGACCGATAACATCCATCTTTACACTGTAAACGGTAATTACATAGGTACATGCCTGGGGCAAATAACAGCGCAAATAATTGTCCATGTGCAGAGTAATAAAGGAGCAAACTTTTATATATGGGCCTGCAGTGGAAGTTATTCTTAAAAGGTGACTTTCACGAATCGTTCTGAAACTGTGCTAAATTACAGATAATTCCCATATATTTCTTGGGAGAAAATGCCCTGAAATTCTCCTTTCTCCGTTGTCGAGATATTCGAGGGCAAAGTCGTGCAGTTTTCGACTTCCAGGGGCTATAACTCGAAAACTAAAGAACGAGAATTTTTGGCACATATGGTCAATTGAATGTTTATCCCAACCCTCTCATTTGGCACTAGTTTCAGCCCGAATTGTGCAAGTCACCTAAGGTCACGAATCGTCCCGAACGTGTAGCCCAAATTGTGAAAATTTCAAACCGCTACTGCTTGCTTGTTTGAGTAGGTAGCCATCTGAAACTTGGCATATATAAAGGTCATTAACATGTCTACATGCATGCACAATCTTATGTCAACTGATTGCATAACTTGCGAACTATAGGCCATCGAAATTTTTGTAAACAAAAGTTTGTGCGACTTTAGTTCCCAAACGGAATAAAAGCTAAAGCTGAAATAGCCTTCATTCTATTTCACTTATTTGTGTCTACACATGTATATGTTTTGCAGAGACTCAAAGCTCTTGAGAATGGAGAAAATGAGGTGTCAATTTTGCATTGGACCCTATGGGAAAATGCATTAAACGCCTACTGCTCCGACGTTCAGCGACCGATAACATCCATCTTTACACTGTAAACGGTAATTACATAGGTACATGCCTGAGGCAAATAACAGCGCAAATAATTGTCCATGTGCAGAGTAATAAAGGAGCAAACTTTTATATATGGGCCTGCAGTGGAAGTTATTCTTAAAAGGTGACTTTCACGAATCGTTCTGAAACTGTGCTAAATTACAGATAATTCCCATATATTTCTTGGGAGAAAATGCCCTGAAATTCTCCTTTCTCCGTTGTCGAGATATTCGAGGGCAAAGTCGTGCAGTTTTCGACTTCCAGGGGCTATAACTCGAAAACTAAAGAACGAGAATTGTTGGCACATATGGTCAATTGAATGTTTATCCCAACCCTCTCATTTGGCACTAGTTTCAGCCCGAATTGTGCAAGTCACCTAAGGTCACGAATCGTCCCGAACGTGTAGCCCAAATTGTGAAAATTTCAAACCGCTACTGCTTGCTTGTTTGAGTAGGTAGCCATCTGAAACTTGGCATATATAAAGGTCATTAACATGTCTACATGCATGCACAATCTTATGTCAACTGATTGCATAACTTGCGAACTATAGGCCATCGAAATTTTTGTAAACAAAAGTTTGTGCGACTTTAGCTCCCAAACGGAATAAAAGCTAAAGCTGAAATAGCCTTCATTCTATTTCACTTATTTGTGTCTACACATGTATATGTTTTGCAGAGACTCAAAGCTCTTGAGAATGGAGAAAATGAGGTGTCAATTTTGCATTGGACCCTATGGGAAAATGCATTAAACGCCTACTGCTCCGACGTTCAGCGACCGATAACATCCATCTTTACACTGTAAACGGTAATTACATAGGTACATGCCTGGGGCAAATAACAGCGCAAATAATTGTCCATGTGCAGAGTAATAAAGGAACAAACTTTTATATATGGGCCTGCAGTGGAAGTTATTCTTAAAAGGTGACTTTCACGAATCGTTCTGAAACTGTGCTAAATTACAGATAATTCCCATATATTTCTTGGGAGAAAATGCCCTGAAATTCTCCTTTCTCCGTTGTCGAGATATTCGAGGGCAAAGTCGTGCAGTTTTCGACTTCCATGGCTATAACTCGAAAACTAAAGAACGAGAATTTTTGGCACATATGGTCAATTGAATGTCTATCCCAACCCTCTCATTTGGCACTAGTTTCAGCCCGAATTGTGCAAGTCACCTAAGGTCACGAATCGTCCCGAACGTGTAGCCCAAATTGTGAAAATTTCAAACCGCTACTGCTTGCTTGTTTGAGTAGGTAGCCATCTGAAACTTGGCATATATAAAGGTCATTAACATGTCTACATGCATGCACAATCTTATGTCAACTGATTGCATAACTTGCGAACTATAGGCCATCGAAATTTTTGTAAACAAAAGTTTGTGCGACTTTAGCTCCCAAACGGAATAAAAGCTAAAGCTGAAATAGCCTTCATTCTATTTCACTTATTTGTGTCTACACATGTATATGTTTTGCAGAGACTCAAAGCTCTTGAGAATGGAGAAAATGAGGTGTCAATTTTGCATTGGACCCTATGGGAAAATGCATTAAACGCCTACTGCTCCGACGTTCAGCGACCGATAACATCCATCTTTACACTGTAAACGGTAATTACATAGGTACATGCCTGGGGCAAATAACAGCGCAAATAATTGTCCATGTGCAGAGTAATAAAGGAGCAAACTTTTATATATGGGCCTGCAGTGGAAGTTATTCTTAAAAGGTGACTTTCACGAATCGTTCTGAAACTGTGCTAAATTACAGATAATTCCCATATATTTCTTGGGAGAAAATGCCCTGAAATTCTCCTTTCTCCGTTGTCGAGATATTCGAGGGCAAAGTCGTGCAGTTTTCGACTTCCAGGGGCTATAACTCGAAAACTAAAGAACGAGAATTTTTGGCACATATGGTCAATTGAATGTTTATCCCAACCCTCTCATTTGGCACTAGTTTCAGCCCGAATTGTGCAAGTCACCTAAGGTCACGAATCGTCCCGAACGTGTAGCCCAAATTGTGAAAATTTCAAACCGCTACTGCTTGCTTGTTTGAGTAGGTAGCCATCTGAAACTTGGCATATATAAAGGTCATTAACATGTCTACATGCATGCACAATCTTATGTCAGCTGATTGCATAACTTGCGAACTATAGGCCATCGAAATTTTTGTAAACAAAAGTTTGTGCGACTTTAGCTCCCAAACGGAATAAAAGCTAAAGCTGAAATAGCCTTCATTCTATTTCACTTATTTGTGTCTACACATGTATATGTTTTGCAGAGACTCAAAGCTCTTGAGAATGGAGAAAATGAGGTGTCAATTTTGCATTGGACCCTATGGGAAAATGCATTAAACGCCTACTGCTCCGACGTTCAGCGACCGATAACATCCATCTTTACACTGTAAACGGTAATTACATAGGTACATGCCTGGGGCAAATAACAGCGCAAATAATTGTCCATGTGCAGAGTAATAAAGGAACAAACTTTTATATATGGGCCTGCAGTGGAAGTTATTCTTAAAAGGTGACTTTCACGAATCGTTCTGAAACTGTGCTAAATTACAGATAATTCCCATATATTTCTTGGGAGAAAATGCCCTGAAATTCTCCTTTCTCCGTTGTCGAGATATTCGAGGGCAAAGTCGTGCAGTTTTCGACTTCCATGGCTATAACTCGAAAACTAAAGAACGAGAATTTTTGGCACATATGGTCAATTGAATGTTTATCCCAACCCTCTCATTTGGCACTAGTTTCAGCCCGAATTGTGCAAGTCACCTAAGGTCACGAATCGTCCCGAACGTGTAGCCCAAATTGTGAAAATTTCAAACCGCTACTGCTTGCTTGTTTGAGTAGGTAGCCATCTGAAACTTGGCATATATAAAGGTCATTAACATGTCTACATGCATGCACAATCTTATGTCAACTGATTGCATAACTTGCGAACTATAGGCCATCGAAATTTTTGTAAACAAAAGTTTGTGCGACTTTAGCTCCCAAACGGAATAAAAGCTAAAGCTGAAATAGCCTTCATTCTATTTCACTTATTTGTGTCTACACATGTATATGTTTTGCAGAGACTCAAAGCTCTTGAGAATGGAGAAAATGAGGTGTCAATTTTGCATTGGACCCTATGGGAAAATGCATTAAACGCCTACTGCTCCGACGTTCAGCGACCGATAACATCCATCTTTACACTGTAAACGGTAATTACATAGGTACATGCCTGGGGCAAATAACAGCGCAAATAATTGTCCATGTGCAGAGTAATAAAGGAGCAAACTTTTATATATGGGCCTGCAGTGGAAGTTATTCTTAAAAGGTGACTTTCACGAATCGTTCTGAAACTGTGCTAAATTACAGATAATTCCCATATATTTCTTGGGAGAAAATGCCCTGAAATTCTCCTTTCTCCGTTGTCGAGATATTCGAGGGCAAAGTCGTGCAGTTTTCGACTTCCAGGGGCTATAACTCGAAAACTAAAGAACGAGAATGTTTGGCACATATGGTCAATTGAATGTTTATCCCAACCCTCTCATTTGGCACTAGTTTCAGCCCGAATTGTGCAAGTCACCTAAGGTCACGAATCGTCCCGAACGTGTAGCCCAAATTGTGAAAATTTCAAACCGCTACTGCTTGCTTGTTTGAGTAGGTAGCCATCTGAAACTTGGCATATATAAAGGTCATTAACATGTCTACATGCATGCACAATCTTATGTCAGCTGATTGCATAACTTGCGAACTATAGGCCATCGAAATTTTTGTAAACAAAAGTTTGTGCGACTTTAGCTCCCAAACGGAATAAAAGCTAAAGCTGAAATAGCCTTCATTCTATTTCACTTATTTGTGTCTACACATGTATATGTTTTGCAGAGACTCAAAGCTCTTGAGAATGGAGAAAATGAGGTGTCAATTTTGCATTGGACCCTATGGGAAAATGCATTAAACGCCTACTGCTCCGACGTTCAGCGACCGATAACATCCATCTTTACACTGTAAACGGTAATTACATAGGTACATGCCTGGGGCAAATAACAGCGCAAATAATTGTCCATGTGCAGAGTAATAAAGGAGCAAACTTTTATATATGGGCCTGCAGTGGAAGTTATTCTTAAAAGGTGACTTTCACGAATCGTTCTGAAACTGTGCTAAATTACAGATAATTCCCATATATTTCTTGGGAGAAAATGCCCTGAAATTCTCCTTTCTCCGTTGTCGAGATATTCGAGGGCAAAGTCGTGCAGTTTTCGACTTCCAGGAGCTATAACTCGAAAACTAAAGAACGAGAATTTTTGGCACATATGGTCAATTGAATGTTTATCCCAACCCTCTCATTTGGCACTAGTTTCAGCCCGAATTGTGCAAGTCACCTAAGGTCACGAATCGTCCCGAACGTGTAGCCCAAATTGTGAAAATTTCAAACCGCTACTGCTTGCTTGTTTGAGTAGGTAGCCATCTGAAACTTGGCATATATAAAGGTCATTAACATGTCTACATGCATGCACAATCTTATGTCAACTGATTGCATAACTTGCGAACTATAGGCCATCGAAATTTTTGTAAACAAAAGTTTGTGCGACTTTAGCTCCCAAACGGAATAAAAGCTAAAGCTGAAATAGCCTTCATTCTATTTCACTTATTTGTGTCTACACATGTATATGTTTTGCAGAGACTCAAAGCTCTTGAGAATGGAGAAAATGAGGTGTCAATTTTGCATTGGACCCTATGGGAAAATGCATTAAACGCCTACTGCTCCGACGTTCAGCGACCGATAACATCCATCTTTACACTGTAAACGGTAATCACATAGGTACATGCCTGGGGCAAATAACAGCGCAAATAATTGTCCATGTGCAGAGTAATAAAGGAACAAACTTTTATATATGGGCCTGCAGTGGAAGTTATTCTTAAAAGGTGACTTTCACGAATCGTTCTGAAACTGTGCTAAATTATAGATAATTCCCATATATTTCTTGGGAGAAAATGCCCTGAAATTCTCCTTTCTCCGTTGTCGAGATATTCGAGGGCAAAGTCGTGCAGTTTTCGACTTCCAGGGGCTATAACTCGAAAACTAAAGAACGAGAATTTTTGGCACATATGGTCAATTGAATGTTTATCCCAACCCTCTCATTTGGCACTAGTTTCAGCCCGAATTGTGCAAGTCACCTAAGGTCACGAATCGTCCCGAACGTGTAGCCCAAATTGTGAAAATTTCAAACCGCTACTGCTTGCTTGTTTGAGTAGGTAGCCATCTGAAACTTGGCATATATAAAGGTCATTAACATGTCTACATGCATGCACAATCTTATGTCAACTGATTGCATAACTTGCGAACTATAGGCCATCGAAATTTTTGTAAACAAAAGTTTGTGCGACTTTAGCTCCCAAACGGAATAAAAGCTAAAGCTGAAATAGCCTTCATTCTATTTCACTTATTTGTGTCTACACATGTATATGTTTTGCAGAGACTCAAAGCTCTTGAGAATGGAGAAAATGAGGTGTCAATTTTGCATTGGACCCTATGGGAAAATGCATTAAACGCCTACTGCTCCGACGTTCAGCGACCGATAACATCCATCTTTACACTGTAAACGGTAATTACATAGGTACATGCCTGGGGCAAATAACAGCGCAAATAATTGTCCATGTGCAGAGTAATAAAGGAGCAAACTTTTATATATGGGCCTGCAGTGGAAGTTATTCTTAAAAGGTGACTTTCACGAATCGTTCTGAAACTGTGCTAAATTACAGATAATTCCCATATATTTCTTGGGAGAAAATGCCCTGAAATTCTCCTTTCTCCGTTGTCGAGATATTCGAGGGCAAAGTCGTGCAGTTTTCGACTTCCAGGAGCTATAACTCGAAAACTAAAGAACGAGAATTTTTGGCACATATGGTCAATTGAATGTTTATCCCAACTCTCTCATTTGGCACTAGTTTCAGCCCGAATTGTGCAAGTCACCTAAGGTCACGAATCGTCCCGAACGTGTAGCCCAAATTGTGAAAATTTCAAACCGCTACTGCTTGCTTGTTTGAGTAGGTAGCCATCTGAAACTTGGCATATATAAAGGTCATTAACATGTCTACATGCATGCACAATCTTATGTCAACTGATTGCATAACTTGCGAACTATAGGCCATCGAAATTTTTGTAAACAAAAGTTTGTGCGACTTTAGCTCCCAAACGGAATAAAAGCTAAAGCTGAAATAGCCTTCATTCTATTTCACTTATTTGTGTCTACACATGTATATGTTTTGCAGAGACTCAAAGCTCTTGAGAATGGAGAAAATGAGGTGTCAATTTTGCATTGGACCCTATGGGAAAATGCATTAAACGCCTACTGCTCCGACGTTCAGCGACCGATAACATCCATCTTTACACTGTAAACGGTAATCACATAGGTACATGCCTGGGGCAAATAACAGCGCAAATAATTGTCCATGTGCAGAGTAATAAAGGAGCAAACTTTTATATATGGGCCTGCAGTGGAAGTTATTCTTAAAAGGTGACTTTCACGAATCGTTCTGAAACTGTGCTAAATTATAGATAATTCCCATATATTTCTTGGGAGAAAATGCCCTGAAATTCTCCTTTCTCCGTTGTCGAGATATTCGAGGGCAAAGTCGTGCAGTTTTCGACTTCCAGGGGCTATAACTCGAAAACTAAAGAACGAGAATTTTTGGCACATATGGTCAATTGAATGTTTATCCCAACCCTCTCATTTGGCACTAGTTTCAGCCCGAATTGTGCAAGTCACCTAAGGTCACGAATCGTCCCGAACGTGTAGCCCAAATTGTGAAAATTTCAAACCGCTACTGCTTGCTTGTTTGAGTAGGTAGCCATCTGAAACTTGGCATATATAAAGGTCATTAACATGTCTACATGCATGCACAATCTTATGTCAACTGATTGCATAACTTGCGAACTATAGGCCATCGAAATTTTTGTAAACAAAAGTTTGTGCGACTTTAGCTCCCAAACGGAATAAACGCTAAAGCTGAAATAGCCTTCATTCTATTTCACTTATTTGTGTCTACACATGTATATGTTTTGCAGAGACTCAAAGCTCTTGAGAATGGAGAAAATGAGGTGTCAATTTTGCATTGGACCCTATGGGAAAATGCATTAAACGCCTACTGCTCCGACGTTCAGCGACCGATAACATCCATCTTTACACTGTAAACGGTAATTACATAGGTACATGCCTGGGGCAAATAACAGCGCAAATAATTGTCCATGTGCAGAGTAATAAAGGAGCAAACTTTTATATATGGGCCTGCAGTGGAAGTTATTCTTAAAAGGTGACTTTCACGAATCGTTCTGAAACTGTGCTAAATTATAGATAATTCCCATATATTTCTTGGGAGAAAATGCCCTGAAATTCTCCTTTCTCCGTTGTCGAGATATTCGAGGGCAAAGTCGTGCAGTTTTCGACTTCCAGGGGCTATAACTCGAAAACTAAAGAACGAGAATTTTTGGCACATATGGTCAATTGAATGTTTATCCCAACCCTCTCATTTGGCACTAGTTTCAGCCCGAATTGTGCAAGTCACCTAAGGTCACGAATCGTCCCGAACGTGTAGCCCAAATTGTGAAAATTTCAAACCGCTACTGCTTGCTTGTTTGAGTAGGTAGCCATCTGAAACTTGGCATATATAAAGGTCATTAACATGTCTACATGCATGCACAATCTTATGTCAACTGATTGCATAACTTGCGAACTATAGGCCATCGAAATTTTTGTAAACAAAAGTTTGTGCGACTTTAGCTCCCAAACGGAATAAAAGCTAAAGCTGAAATAGCCTTCATTCTATTTCACTTATTTGTGTCTACACATGTATATGTTTTGCAGAGACTCAAAGCTCTTGAGAATGGAGAAAATGAGGTGTCAATTTTGCATTGGACCCTATGGGAAAATGCATTAAACGCCTACTGCTCCGACGTTCAGCGACCGATAACATCCATCTTTACACTGTAAACGGTAATTACATAGGTACATGCCTGGGGCAAATAACAGCGCAAATAATTGTCCATGTGCAGAGTAATAAAGGAGCAAACTTTTATATATGGGCCTGCAGTGGAAGTTATTCTTAAAAGGTGACTTTCACGAATCGTTCTGAAACTGTGCTAAATTACAGATAATTCCCATATATTTCTTGGGAGAAAATGCCCTGAAATTCTCCTTTCTCCGTTGTCGAGATATTCGAGGGCAAAGTCGTGCAGTTTTCGACTTCCAGGGGCTATAACTCGAAAACTAAAGAACGAGAATTTTTGGCACATATGGTCAATTGAATGTTTATCCCAACCCTCTCATTTGGCACTAGTTTCAGCCCGAATTGTGCAAGTCACCTAAGGTCACGAATCGTCCCGAACGTGTAGCCCAAATTGTGAAAATTTCAAACCGCTACTGCTTGCTTGTTTGAGTAGGTAGCCATCTGAAACTTGGCATATATAAAGGTCATTAACATGTCTACATGCATGCACAATCTTATGTCAACTGATTGCATAACTTGCGAACTATAGGCCATCGAAATTTTTGTAAACAAAAGTTTGTGCGACTTTAGCTCCCAAACGGAATAAAAGCTAAAGCTGAAATAGCCTTCATTCTATTTCACTTATTTGTGTCTACACATGTATATGTTTTGCAGAGACTCAAAGCTCTTGAGAATGGAGAAAATGAGGTGTCAATTTTGCATTGGACCCTATGGGAAAATGCATTAAACGCCTACTGCTCCGACGTTCAGCGACCGATAACATCCATCTTTACACTGTAAACGGTAATTACATAGGTACATGCCTGGGGCAAATAACAGCGCAAATAATTGTCCATGTGCAGAGTAATAAAGGAGCAAACTTTTATATATGGGCCTGCAGTGGATGTTATTCTTAAAAGGTGACTTTCACGAATCGTTCTGAAACTGTGCTAAATTACAGATAATTCCCATATATTTCTTGGGAGAAAATGCCCTGAAATTCTCCTTTCTCCGTTGTCGAGATATTCGAGGGCAAAGTCGTGCAGTTTTCGACTTCCAGGGGCTATAACTCGAAAACTAAAGAACGAGAATTTTTGGCACATATGGTCAATTGAATGTTTATCCCAACCCTCTCATTTGGCACTAGTTTCAGCCCGAATTGTGCAAGTCACCTAAGGTCACGAATCGTCCCGAACGTGTAGCCCAAATTGTGAAAATTTCAAACCGCTACTGCTTGCTTGTTTGAGTAGGTAGCCATCTGAAACTTGGCATATATAAAGGTCATTAACATGTCTACATGCATGCACAATCTTATGTCAACTGATTGCATAACTTGCGAACTATAGGCCATCGAAATTTTTGTAAACAAAAGTTTGTGCGACTTTAGCTCCCAAACGGAATAAAAGCTAAAGCTGAAATAGCCTTCATTCTATTTCACTTATTTGTGTCTACACATGTATATGTTTTGCAGAGACTCAAAGCTCTTGAGAATGGAGAAAATGAGGTGTCAATTTTGCATTGGACCCTATGGGAAAATGCATTAAACGCCTACTGCTCCGACGTTCAGCGACCGATAACATCCATCTTTACACTGTAAACGGTAATTACATAGGTACATGCCTGGGGCAAATAACAGCGCAAATAATTGTCCATGTGCAGAGTAATAAAGGAGCAAACTTTTATATATGGGCCTGCAGTGGAAGTTATTCTTAAAAGGTGACTTTCACGAATCGTTCTGAAACTGTGCTAAATTACAGATAATTCCCATATATTTCTTGGGAGAAAATGCCCTGAAATTCTCCTTTCTCCGTTGTCGAGATATTCGAGGGCAAAGTCGTGCAGTTTTCGACTTCCAGGGGCTATAACTCGAAAACTAAAGAACGAGAATTTTTGGCACATATGGTCAATTGAATGTTTATCCCAACCCTCTCATTTGGCACTAGTTTCAGCCCGAATTGTGCAAGTCACCTAAGGTCACGAATCGTCCCGAACGTGTAGCCCAAATTGTGAAAATTTCAAACCGCTACTGCTTGCTTGTTTGAGTAGGTAGCCATCTGAAACTTGGCATATATAAAGGTCATTAACATGTCTACATGCATGCACAATCTTATGTCAACTGATTGCATAACTTGCGAACTATAGGCCATCGAAATTTTTGTAAACAAAAGTTTGTGCGACTTTAGCTCCCAAACGGAATAAAAGCTAAAGCTGAAATAGCCTTCATTCTATTTCACTTATTTGTGTCTACACATGTATATGTTTTGCAGAGACTCAAAGCTCTTGAGAATGGAGAAAATGAGGTGTCAATTTTGCATTGGACCCTATGGGAAAATGCATTAAACGCCTACTGCTCCGACGTTCAGCGACCGATAACATCCATCTTTACACTGTAAACGGTAATTACATAGGTACATGCCTGGGGCAAATAACAGCGCAAATAATTGTCCATGTGCAGAGTAATAAAGGAGCAAACTTTTATATATGGGCCTGCAGTGGAAGTTATTCTTAAAAGGTGACTTTCACGAATCGTTCTGAAACTGTGCTAAATTACAGATAATTCCCATATATTTCTTGGGAGAAAATGCCCTGAAATTCTCCTTTCTCCGTTGTCGAGATATTCGAGGGCAAAGTCGTGCAGTTTTCGACTTCCAGGGGCTATAACTCGAAAACTAAAGAACGAGAATTTTTGGCACATATGGTCAATTGAATGTTTATCCCAACCCTCTCATTTGGCACTAGTTTCAGCCCGAATTGTGCAAGTCACCTAAGGTCACGAATCGTCCCGAACGTGTAGCCCAAATTGTGAAAATTTCAAACCGCTACTGCTTGCTTGTTTGAGTAGGTAGCCATCTGAAACTTGGCATATATAAAGGTCATTAACATGTCTACATGCATGCACAATCTTATGTCAACTGATTGCATAACTTGCGAACTATAGGCCATCGAAATTTTTGTAAACAAAAGTTTGTGCGACTTTAGCTCCCAAACGGAATAAAAGCTAAAGCTGAAATAGCCTTCATTCTATTTCACTTATTTGTGTCTACACATGTATATGTTTTGCAGAGACTCAAAGCTCTTGAGAATGGAGAAAATGAGGTGTCAATTTTGCATTGGACCCTATGGGAAAATGCATTAAACGCCTACTGCTCCGACGTTCAGCGACCGATAACATCCATCTTTACACTGTAAACGGTAATTACATAGGTACATGCCTGGGGCAAATAACAGCGCAAATAATTGTCCATGTGCAGAGTAATAAAGGAGCAAACTTTTATATATGGGCCTGCAGTGGATGTTATTCTTAAAAGGTGACTTTCACGAATCGTTCTGAAACTGTGCTAAATTACAGATAATTCCCATATATTTCTTGGGAGAAAATGCCCTGAAATTCTCCTTTCTCCGTTGTCGAGATATTCGAGGGCAAAGTCGTGCAGTTTTCGACTTCCAGGGGCTATAACTCGAAAACTAAAGAACGAGAATTTTTGGCACATATGGTCAATTGAATGTTTATCCCAACCCTCTCATTTGGCACTAGTTTCAGCCCGAATTGTGCAAGTCACCTAAGGTCACGAATCGTCCCGAACGTGTAGCCCAAATTGTGAAAATTTCAAACCGCTACTGCTTGCTTGTTTGAGTAGGTAGCCATCTGAAACTTGGCATATATAAAGGTCATTAACATGTCTACATGCATGCACAATCTTATGTCAACTGATTGCATAACTTGCGAACTATAGGCCATCGAAATTTTTGTAAACAAAAGTTTGTGCGACTTTAGCTCCCAAACGGAATAAAAGCTAAAGCTGAAATAGCCTTCATTCTATTTCACTTATTTGTGTCTACACATGTATATGTTTTGCAGAGACTCAAAGCTCTTGAGAATGGAGAAAATGAGGTGTCAATTTTGCATTGGACCCTATGGGAAAATGCATTAAACGCCTACTGCTCCGACGTTCAGCGACCGATAACATCCATCTTTACACTGTAAACGGTAATTACATAGGTACATGCCTGGGGCAAATAACAGCGCAAATAATTGTCCATGTGCAGAGTAATAAAGGAGCAAACTTTTATATATGGGCCTGCAGTGGAAGTTATTCTTAAAAGGTGACTTTCACGAATCGTTCTGAAACTGTGCTAAATTACAGATAATTCCCATATATTTCTTGGGAGAAAATGCCCTGAAATTCTCCTTTCTCCGTTGTCGAGATATTCGAGGGCAAAGTCGTGCAGTTTTCGACTTCCAGGGGCTATAACTCGAAAACTAAAGAACGAGAATTTTTGGCACATATGGTCAATTGAATGTTTATCCCAACCCTCTCATTTGGCACTAGTTTCAGCCCGAATTGTGCAAGTCACCTAAGGTCACGAATCGTCCCGAACGTGTAGCCCAAATTGTGAAAATTTCAAACCGCTACTGCTTGCTTGTTTGAGTAGGTAGCCATCTGAAACTTGGCATATATAAAGGTCATTAACATGTCTACATGCATGCACAATCTTATGTCAACTGATTGCATAACTTGCGAACTATAGGCCATCGAAATTTTTGTAAACAAAAGTTTGTGCGACTTTAGCTCCCAAACGGAATAAAAGCTAAAGCTGAAATAGCCTTCATTCTATTTCACTTATTTGTGTCTACACATGTATATGTTTTGCAGAGACTCAAAGCTCTTGAGAATGGAGAAAATGAGGTGTCAATTTTGCATTGGACCCTATGGGAAAATGCATTAAACGCCTACTGCTCCGACGTTCAGCGACCGATAACATCCATCTTTACACTGTAAACGGTAATTACATAGGTACATGCCTGGGGCAAATAACAGCGCAAATAATTGTCCATGTGCAGAGTAATAAAGGAGCAAACTTTTATATATGGGCCTGCAGTGGAAGTTATTCTTAAAAGGTGACTTTCACGAATCGTTCTGAAACTGTGCTAAATTACAGATAATTCCCATATATTTCTTGGGAGAAAATGCCCTGAAATTCTCCTTTCTCCGTTGTCGAGATATTCGAGGGCAAAGTCGTGCAGTTTTCGACTTCCAGGGGCTATAACTCGAAAACTAAAGAACGAGAATTTTTGGCACATATGGTCAATTGAATGTTTATCCCAACCCTCTCATTTGGCACTAGTTTCAGCCCGAATTGTGCAAGTCACCTAAGGTCACGAATCGTCCCGAACGTGTAGCCCAAATTGTGAAAATTTCAAACCGCTACTGCTTGCTTGTTTGAGTAGGTAGCCATCTGAAACTTGGCATATATAAAGGTCATTAACATGTCTACATGCATGCACAATCTTATGTCAACTGATTGCATAACTTGCGAACTATAGGCCATCGAAATCTTTGTAAACAAAAGTTTGTGCGACTTTAGCTCCCAAACGGAATAAAAGCTAAAGCTGAAATAGCCTTCATTCTATTTCACTTATTTGTGTCTACACATGTATATGTTTTGCAGAGACTCAAAGCTCTTGAGAATGGAGAAAATGAGGTGTCAATTTTGCATTGGACCCTATGGGAAAATGCATTAAACGTCTACTGCTCCGACGTTCAGCGACCGATAACATCCATCTTTACACTGTAAACGGTAATTACATAGGTACATGCCTGGGGCAAATAACAGCGCAAATAATTGTCCATGTGCAGAGTAATAAAGGAGCAAACTTTTATATATGGGCCTGCAGTGGAAGTTATTCTTAAAAGGTGACTTTCACGAATCGTTCTGAAACTGTGCTAAATTACAGATAATTCCCATATATTTCTTGGGAGAAAATGCCCTGAAATTCTCCTTTCTCCGTTGTCGAGATATTCGAGGGCAAAGTCGTGCAGTTTTCGACTTCCAGGGGCTATAACTCGAAAACTAAAGAACGAGAATTTTTGGCACATATGGTCAATTGAATGTTTATCCCAACCCTCTCATTTGGCACTAGTTTCAGCCCGAATTGTGCAAGTCACCTAAGGTCACTGATCGTCCCGAACGTGTAGCCCAAATTGTGAAAATTTCAAACCGCTACTGCTTGCTTGTTTGAGTAGGTAGCCATCTGAAACTTGGCATATATAAAGGTCATTAACATGTCTACATGCATGCACAATCTTATGTCAACTGATTGCATAACTTGCGAACTATAGGCCATCGAAATTTTTGTAAACAAAAGTTTGTGCGACTTTAGCTCCCAAACGGAATAAAAGCTAAAGCTGAAATAGCCTTCATTCTATTTCACTTATTTGTGTCTACACATGTATATGTTTTGCAGAGACTCAAAGCTCTTGAGAATGGAGAAAATGAGGTGTCAATTTTGCATTGGACCCTATGGGAAAATGCATTAAACGCCTACTGCTCCGACGTTCAGCGACCGATAACATCCATCTTTACACTGTAAACGGTAATTACATAGGTACATGCCTGGGACAAATAACAGCGCAAATAATTGTCCATGTGCAGAGTAATAAAGGAGCAAACTTTTATATATGGGCCTGCAGTGGAAGTTATTCTTAAAAGGTGACTTTCACGAATCGTTCTGAAACTGTGCTAAATTACAGATAATTCCCATATATTTCTTGGGAGAAAATGCCCTGAAATTCTCCTTTCTCCGTTGTCGAGATATTCGAGGGCAAAGTCGTGCAGTTTTCGACTTCCAGGGGCTATAACTCGAAAACTAAAGAACGAGAATTTTTGGCACATATGGTCAATTGAATGTTTATCCCAACCCTCTCATTTGGCACTAGTTTCAGCCCGAATTGTGCAAGTCACCTAAGGTCACGAATCGTCCCGAACGTGTAGCCCAAATTGTGAAAATTTCAAACCGCTACTGCTTGCTTGTTTGAGTAGGTAGCCATCTGAAACTTGGCATATATAAAGGTCATTAACATGTCTACATGCATGCACAATCTTATGTCAACTGATTGCATAACTTGCGAACTATAGGCCATCGAAATTTTTGTAAACAAAAGTTTGTGCGACTTTAGCTCCCAAACGGAATAAAAGCTAAAGCTGAAATAGCCTTCATTCTATTTCACTTATTTGTGTCTACACATGTATATGTTTTGCAGAGACTCAAAGCTCTTGAGAATGGAGAAAATGAGGTGTCAATTTTGCATTGGACCCTATGGGAAAATGCATTAAACGCCTACTGCTCCGACGTTCAGCGACCGATAACATCCATCTTTACACTGTAAACGGTAATTACATAGGTACATGCCTGGGGCAAATAACAGCGCAAATAATTGTCCATGTGCAGAGTAATAAAGGAGCAAACTTTTATATATGGGCCTGCAGTGGAAGTTATTCTTAAAAGGTGACTTTCACGAATCGTTCTGAAACTGTGCTAAATTACAGATAATTCCCATATATTTCTTGGGAGAAAATGCCCTGAAATTCTCCTTTCTCCGTTGTCGAGATATTCGAGGGCAAAGTCGTGCAGTTTTCGACTTCCAGGGGCTATAACTCGAAAACTAAAGAACGAGAATGTTTGGCCTATATGGTCAATTGAATGTTTATCCCAACCCTCTCATTTGGCACTAGTTTCAGCCCGAATTGTGCAAGTCACCTAAGGTCACGAATCGTCCCGAACGTGTAGCCCAAATTGTGAAAATTTCAAACCGCTACTGCTTGCTTGTTTGAGTAGGTAGCCATCTGAAACTTGGCATATATAAAGGTCATTAACATGTCTACATGCATGCACAATCTTATGTCAACTGATTGCATAACTTGCGAACTATAGGCCATCGAAATTTTTGTAAACAAAAGTTTGTGCGACTTTAGCTCCCAAACGGAATAAAAGCTAAAGCTGAAATAGCCTTCATTCTATTTCACTTATTTGTGTCTACACATGTATATGTTTTGCAGAGACTCAAAGCTCTTGAGAATGGAGAAAATGAGGTGTCAATTTTGCATTGGACCCTATGGGAAAATGCATTAAACGCCTACTGCTCCGACGTTCAGCGACCGATAACATCCATCTTTACACTGTAAACGGTAATTACATAGGTACATGCCTGGGGCAAATAACAGCGCAAATAATTGTCCATGTGCAGAGTAATAAAGGAGCAAACTTTTATATATGGGCCTGCAGTGGAAGTTATTCTTAAAAGGTGACTTTCACGAATCGTTCTGAAACTGTGCTAAATTACAGATAATTCCCATATATTTCTTGGGAGAAAATGCCCTGAAATTCTCCTTTCTCCGTTGTCGAGATATTCGAGGGCAAAGTCGTGCAGTTTTCGACTTCCAGGGGCTATAACTCGAAAACTAAAGAACGAGAATTTTTGGCACATATGGTCAATTGAATGTTTATCCCAACCCTCTCATTTGGCACTAGTTTCAGCCCGAATTGTGCAAGTCACCTAAGGTCACGAATCGTCCCGAACGTGTAGCCCAAATTGTGAAAATTTCAAACCGCTACTGCTTGCTTGTTTGAGTAGGTAGCCATCTGAAACTTGGCATATATAAAGGTCATTAACATGTCTACATGCATGCACAATCTTATGTCAACTGATTGCATAACTTGCGAACTATAGGCCATCGAAATTTTTGTAAACAAAAGTTTGTGCGACTTTAGCTCCCAAACGGAATAAAAGCTAAAGCTGAAATAGCCTTCATTCTATTTCACTTATTTGTGTCTACACATGTATATGTTTTGCAGAGACTCAAAGCTCTTGAGAATGGAGAAAATGAGGTGTCAATTTTGCATTGGACCCTATGGGAAAATGCATTAAACGCCTACTGCTCCGACGTTCAGCGATCGATAACATCCATCTTTACACTGTAAACGGTAATTACATAGGTACATGCCTGGGGCAAATAACAGCGCAAATAATTGTCCATGTGCAGAGTAATAAAAGAGCAAACTTTTATATATGGGCCTGCAGTGGAAGTTATTCTTAAAAGGTGACTTTCACGAATCGTTCTGAAACTGTGCTAAATTACAGATAATTCCCATATATTTCTTGGGAGAAAATGCCCTGAAATTCTCCTTTCTCCGTTGTCGAGATATTCGAGGGCAAAGTCGTGCAGTTTTCGACTTCCAGGGGCTATAACTCGAAAACTAAAGAACGAGAATTTTTGGCACATATGGTCAATTGAATGTTTATCCCAACCCTCTCATTTGGCACTAGTTTCAGCCCGAATTGTGCAAGTCACCTAAGGTCACGAATCGTCCCGAACGTGTAGCCCAAATTGTGAAAATTTCTAACCGCTACTGCTTGCTTGTTTGAGTTGGTAGCCATCTGAAACTTGGCATATATAAAGGTCATTAACATGTCTACATGCATGCACAATCTTATGTCAACTGATTGCATAACTTGCGAACTATAGGCCATCGAAATTTTTGTAAACAAAAGTTTGTGCGACTTTAGCTCCCAAACGGAATAAAAGCTAAAGCTGAAATAGCCTTCATTCTATTTCACTCATTTGTGTCTACACATGTATATGTTTTGCAGAGACTCAAAGCTCTTGAGAATGGAGAAAATGAGGTGTCAATTTTGCATTGGACCCTATGGGAAAATGCATTAAACGCCTACTGCTCCGACGTTCAGCGACCGATAACATCCATCTTTACACTGTAAACGGTAATTACATAGGTACATGCCTGGGGCAAATAACAGCGCAAATAATTGTCCATGTGCAGAGTAATAAAGGAGCAAACTTTTATATATGGGCCTGCAGTGGAAGTTATTCTTAAAAGGTGACTTTCACGAATCGTTCTGAAACTGTGCTATATTACAGATAATTCCCATATATTTCTTGGGAGAAAATGCCCTGAAATTCTCCTTTCTCCGTTGTCGAGATATTCGAGGGCAAAGTCGTGCAGTTTTCGACTTCCAGGGGCTATAACTCGAAAACTAAAGAACGAGAATTTTTGGCACATATGGTCAATTGAATGTTTATCCCAACCCTCTCATTTGGCACTAGTTTCAGCCCGAATTGTGCAAGTCACCTAAGGTCACGAATCGTCCCGAACGTGTAGCCCAAATTGTGAAAATTTCAAACCGCTACTGCTTGCTTGTTTGAGTAGGTAGCCATCTGAAACTTGGCATATATAAAGGTCATTAACATGTCTACATGCATGCACAATCTTATGTCAACTGATTGCATAACTTGCGAACTATAGGCCATCGAAATTTTTGTAAACAAAAGTTTGTGCGACTTTAGCTCCCAAACGGAATAAAAGCTAAAGCTGAAATAGCCTTCATTCTATTTCACTTATTTGTGTCTACACATGTATATGTTTTGCAGAGACTCAAAGCTCTTGAGAATGGAGAAAATGAGGTGTCAATTTTGCATTGGACCCTATGGGAAAATGCATTAAACGCCTACTGCTCCGACGTTCAGCGACCGATAACATCCATCTTTACACTGTAAACGGTAATTACATAGGTACATGCCTGGGGCAAATAACAGCGCAAATAATTGTCCATGTGCAGAGTAATAAAGGAGCAAACTTTTATATATGGGCCTGCAGTGGAAGTTATTCTTAAAAGGTGACTTTCACGAATCGTTCTGAAACTGTGCTAAATTACAGATAATTCCCATATATTTCTTGGGAGAAAATGCCCTGAAATTCTCCTTTCTCCGTTGTCGAGATATTCGAGGGCAAAGTCGTGCAGTTTTCGACTTCCAGGGGCTATAACTCGAAAACTAAAGAACGAGAATTTTTGGCACATATGGTCAATTGAATGTTTATCCCAACCCTCTCATTTGGCACTAGTTTCAGCCCGAATTGTGCAAGTCACCTAAGGTCACGAATCGTCCCGAACGTGTAGCCCAAATTGTGAAAATTTCAAACCGCTACTGCTTGCTTGTTTGAGTAGGTAGCCATCTGAAACTTGGCATATATAAAGGTCATTAACATGTCTACATGCATGCACAATCTTATGTCAACTGATTGCATAACTTGCGAACTATAGGCCATCGAAATTTTTGTAAACAAAAGTTTGTGCGACTTTAGCTCCCAAACGGAATAAAAGCTAAAGCTGAAATAGCCTTCATTCTATTTCACTTATTTGTGTCTACACATGTATATGTTTTGCAGAGACTCAAAGCTCTTGAGAATGGAGAAAATGAGGTGTCAATTTTGCATTGGACCCTATGGGAAAATGCATTAAACGCCTACTGCTCCGACGTTCAGCGACCGATAACATCCATCTTTACACTGTAAACGGTAATTACATAGGTACATGCCTGGGGCAAATAACAGCGCAAATAATTGTCCATGTGCAGAGTAATAAAGGAGCAAACTTTTATATATGGGCCTGCAGTGGAAGTTATTCTTAAAAGGTGACTTTCACGAATCGTTCTGAAACTGTGCTAAATTACAGATAATTCCCATATATTTCTTGGGAGAAAATGCCCTGAAATTCTCCTTTCTCCGTTGTCGAGATATTCGAGGGCAAAGTCGTGCAGTTTTCGACTTCCAGGGGCTATAACTCGAAAACTAAAGAACGAGAATTTTTGGCACATATGGTCAATTGAATGTTTATCCCAACCCTCTCATTTGGCACTAGTTTCAGCCCGAATTGTGCAAGTCACCTAAGGTCACGAATCGTCCCGAACGTGTAGCCCAAATTGTGAAAATTTCAAACCGCTACTGCTTGCTTGTTTGAGTAGGTAGCCATCTGAAACTTGGCATATATAAAGGTCATTAACATGTCTACATGCATGCACAATCTTATGTCAACTGATTGCATAACTTGCGAACTATAGGCCATCGAAATTTTTGTAAACAAAAGTTTGTGCGACTTTAGCTCCCAAACGGAATAAAAGCTAAAGCTGAAATAGCCTTCATTCTATTTCACTTATTTGTGTCTACACATGTATATGTTTTGCAGAGACTCAAAGCTCTTGAGAATGGAGAAAATGAGGTGTCAATTTTGCATTGGACCCTATGGGAAAATGCATTAAACGCCTACTGCTCCGACGTTCAGCGACCGATAACATCCATCTTTACACTGTAAACGGTAATTACATAGGTACATGCCTGGGGCAAATAACAGCGCAAATAATTGTCCATGTGCAGAGTAATAAAGGAGCAAACTTTTATATATGGGCCTGCAGTGGAAGTTATTCTTAAAAGGTGACTTTCACGAATCGTTCTGAAACTGTGCTAAATTACAGATAATTCCCATATATTTCTTGGGAGAAAATGCCCTGAAATTCTCCTTTCTCCGTTGTCGAGATATTCGAGGGCAAAGTCGTGCAGTTTTCGACTTCCAGGGGCTATAACTCGAAAACTAAAGAACGAGAATTTTTGGCACATATGGTCAATTGAATGTTTATCCCAACCCTCTCATTTGGCACTAGTTTCAGCCCGAATTGTGCAAGTCACCTAAGGTCACGAATCGTCCCGAACGTGTAGCCCAAATTGTGAAAATTTCAAACCGCTACTGCTTGCTTGTTTGAGTAGGTAGCCATCTGAAACTTGGCATATATAAAGGTCATTAACATGTCTACATGCATGCACAATCTTATGTCAACTGATTGCATAACTTGCGAACTATAGGCCATCGAAATTTTTGTAAACAAAAGTTTGTGCGACTTTAGCTCCCAAACGGAATAAAAGCTAAAGCTGAAATAGCCTTCATTCTATTTCACTTATTTGTGTCTACACATGTATATGTTTTGCAGAGACTCAAAGCTCTTGAGAATGGAGAAAATGAGGTGTCAATTTTGCATTGGACCCTATGGGAAAATGCATTAAACGCCTACTGCTCCGACGTTCAGCGACCGATAACATCCATCTTTACACTGTAAACGGTAATTACATAGGTACATGCCTGGGGCAAATAACAGCGCAAATAATTGTCCATGTGCAGAGTAATAAAGGAGCAAACTTTTATATATGGGCCTGCAGTGGAAGTTATTCTTAAAAGGTGACTTTCACGAATCGTTCTGAAACTGTGCTAAATTACAGATAATTCCCATATATTTCTTGGGAGAAAATGCCCTGAAATTCTCCTTTCTCCGTTGTCGAGATATTCGAGGGCAAAGTCGTGCAGTTTTCGACTTCCAGGGGCTATAACTCGAAAACTAAAGAACGAGAATTTTTGGCACATATGGTCAATTGAATGTTTATCCCAACCCTCTCATTTGGCACTAGTTTCAGCCCGAATTGTGCAAGTCACCTAAGGTCACGAATCGTCCCGAACGTGTAGCCCAAATTGTGAAAATTTCAAACCGCTACTGCTTGCTTGTTTGAGTAGGTAGCCATCTGAAACTTGGCATATATAAAGGTCATTAACATGTCTACATGCATGCACAATCTTATGTCAACTGATTGCATAACTTGCGAACTATAGGCCATCGAAATTTTTGTAAACAAAAGTTTGTGCGACTTTAGCTCCCAAACGGAATAAAAGCTAAAGCTGAAATAGCCTTCATTCTATTTCACTTATTTGTGTCTACACATGTATATGTTTTGCAGAGACTCAAAGCTCTTGAGAATGGAGAAAATGAGGTGTCAATTTTGCATTGGACCCTATGGGAAAATGCATTAAACGCCTACTGCTCCGACGTTCAGCGACCGATAACATCCATCTTTACACTGTAAACGGTAATTACATAGGTACATGCCTGGGGCAAATAACAGCGCAAATAATTGTCCATGTGCAGAGTAATAAAGGAGCAAACTTTTATATATGGGCCTGCAGTGGAAGTTATTCTTAAAAGGTGACTTTCACGAATCGTTCTGAAACTGTGCTAAATTACAGATAATTCCCATATATTTCTTGGGAGAAAATGCCCTGAAATTCTCCTTTCTCCGTTGTCGAGATATTCGAGGGCAAAGTCGTGCAGTTTTCGACTTCCAGGGGCTATAACTCGAAAACTAAAGAACGAGAATTTTTGGCACATATGGTCAATTGAATGTTTATCCCAACCCTCTCATTTGGCACTAGTTTCAGCCCGAATTGTGCAAGTCACCTAAGGTCACGAATCGTCCCGAACGTGTAGCCCAAATTGTGAAAATTTCAAACCGCTACTGCTTGCTTGTTTGAGTAGGTAGCCATCTGAAACTTGGCATATATAAAGGTCATTAACATGTCTACATGCATGCACAATCTTATGTCAACTGATTGCATAACTTGCGAACTATAGGCCATCGAAATTTTTGTAAACAAAAGTTTGTGCGACTTTAGCTCCCAAACGGAATAAAAGCTAAAGCTGAAATAGCCTTCATTCTATTTCACTTATTTGTGTCTACACATGTATATGTTTTGCAGAGACTCAAAGCTCTTGAGAATGGAGAAAATGAGGTGTCAATTTTGCATTGGACCCTATGGGAAAATGCATTAAACGCCTACTGCTCCGACGTTCAGCGACCGATAACATCCATCTTTACACTGTAAACGGTAATTACATAGGTACATGCCTGGGGCAAATAACAGCGCAAATAATTGTCCATGTGCAGAGTAATAAAGGAGCAAACTTTTATATATGGGCCTGCAGTGGAAGTTATTCTTAAAAGGTGACTTTCACGAATCGTTCTGAAACTGTGCTAAATTACAGATAATTCCCATATATTTCTTGGGAGAAAATGCCCTGAAATTCTCCTTTCTCCGTTGTCGAGATATTCGAGGGCAAAGTCGTGCAGTTTTCGACTTCCAGGGGCTATAACTCGAAAACTAAAGAACGAGAATTTTTGGCACATATGGTCAATTGAATGTTTATCCCAACCCTCTCATTTGGCACTAGTTTCAGCCCGAATTGTGCAAGTCACCTAAGGTCACGAATCGTCCCGAACGTGTAGCCCAAATTGTGAAAATTTCAAACCGCTACTGCTTGCTTGTTTGAGTAGGTAGCCATCTGAAAGTTGGCATATATAAAGGTCATTAACATGTCTACATGCATGCACAATCTTATGTCAACTGATTGCATAACTTGCGAACTATAGGCCATCGAAATTTTTGTAAACAAAAGTTTGTGCGACTTTAGCTCCCAAACGGAATAAAAGCTAAAGCTGAAATAGCCTTCATTCTATTTCACTTATTTGTGTCTACACATGTATATGTTTTGCAGAGACTCAAAGCTCTTGAGAATGGAGAAAATGAGGTGTCAATTTTGCATTGGACCCTATGGGAAAATGCATTAAACGCCTACTGCTCCGACGTTCAGCGACCGATAACATCCATCTTTACACTGTAAACGGTAATTACATAGGTACATGCCTGGGGCAAATAACAGCGCAAATAATTGTCCATGTGCAGAGTAATAAAGGAGCAAACTTTTATATATGGGCCTGCAGTGGAAGTTATTCTTAAAAGGTGACTTTCACGAATCGTTCTGAAACTGTGCTAAAATACAGATAATTCCCATATATTTCTTGGGAGAAAATGCCCTGAAATTCTCCTTTCTCCGTTGTCGAGATATTCGAGGGCAAAGTCGTGCAGTTTTCGACTTCCAGGGGCTATAACTCGAAAACTAAAGAACGAGAATTTTTGGCACATATGGTCAATTGAATGTTTATCCCAACCCTCTCATTTGGCACTAGTTTCAGCCCGAATTGTGCAAGTCACCTAAGGTCACGAATCGTCCCGAACGTGTAGCCCAAATTGTGAAAATTTCAAACCGCTACTGCTTGCTTGTTTGAGTAGGTAGCCATCTGAAACTTGGCATATATAAAGGTCATTAACATGTCTACATGCATGCACAATCTTATGTCAACTGATTGCATAACTTGCGAACTATAGGCCATCGAAATTTTTGTAAACAAAAGTTTGTGCGACTTTAGCTCCCAAACGGAATAAAAGCTAAAGCTGAAATAGCCTTCATTCTATTTCACTTATTTGTGTCTACACATGTATATGTTTTGCAGAGACTCAAAGCTCTTGAGAATGGAGAAAATGAGGTGTCAATTTTGCATTGGACCCTATGGGAAAATGCATTAAACGCCTACTGCTCCGACGTTCAGCGACCGATAACATCCATCTTTACACTGTAAACGGTAATTACATAGGTACATGCCTGGGGCAAATAACAGCGCAAATAATTGTCCATGTGCAGAGTAATAAAGGAGCAAACTTTTATATATGGGCCTGCAGTGGAAGTTATTCTTAAAAGGTGACTTTCACGAATCGTTCTGAAACTGTGCTAAATTACAGATAATTCCCATATATTTCTTGGGAGAAAATGCCCTGAAATTCTCCTTTCTCCGTTGTCGAGATATTCGAGGGCAAAGTCGTGCAGTTTTCGACTTCCAGGGGCTATAACTCGAAAACTAAAGAACGAGAATTTTTGGCACATATGGTCAATTGAATGTTTATCCCAACCCTCTCATTTGGCACTAGTTTCAGCCCGAATTGTGCAAGTCACCTAAGGTCACGAATCGTCCGGAACGTGTAGCCCAAATTGTGAAAATTTCAAACCGCTACTGCTTGCTTGTTTGAGTAGGTAGCCATCTGAAACTTGGCATATATAAAGGTCATTAACATGTCTACATGCATGCACAATCTTATGTCAACTGATTGCATAACTTGCGAACTATAGGCCATCGAAATTTTTGTAAACAAAAGTTTGTGCGACTTTAGCTCCCAAACGGAATAAAAGCTAAAGCTGAAATAGCCTTCATTCTATTTCACTTATTTGTGTCTACACATGTATATGTTTTGCAGAGACTCAAAGCTCTTGAGAATGGAGAAAATGAGGTGTCAATTTTGCATTGGACCCTATGGGAAAATGCATTAAACGCCTACTGCTCCGACGTTCAGCGACCGATAACATCCATCTTTACACTGTAAACGGTAATTACATAGGTACATGCCTGGGGCAAATAACAGCGCAAATAATTGTCCATGTGCAGAGTAATAAAGGAGCAAACTTTTATATATGGGCCTGCAGTGGAAGTTATTCTTAAAAGGTGACTTTCACGAATCGTTCTGAAACTGTGCTAAATTACAGATAATTCCCATATATTTCTTGGGAGAAAATGCCCTGAAATTCTCCTTTCTCCGTTGTCGAGATATTCGAGGGCAAAGTCGTGCAGTTTTCGACTTCCAGGGGCTATAACTCGAAAACTAAAGAACGAGAATTTTTGGCACATATGGTCAATTGAATGTTTATCCCAACCCTCTCATTTGGCACTAGTTTCAGCCCGAATTGTGCAAGTCACCTAAGGTCACGAATCGTCCCGAACGTGTAGCCCAAATTGTGAAAATTTCAAACCGCTACTGCTTGCTTGTTTGAGTAGGTAGCCATCTGAAACTTGGCATATATAAAGGTCATTAACATGTCTACATGCATGCACAATCTTATGTCAACTGATTGCATAACTTGCGAACTATAGGCCATCGAAATTTTTGTAAACAAAAGTTTGTGCGACTTTAGCTCCCAAACGGAATAAAAGCTAAAGCTGAAATAGCCTTCATTCTATTTCACTTATTTGTGTCTACACATGTATATGTTTTGCAGAGACTCAAAGCTCTTGAGAATGGAGAAAATGAGGTGTCAATTTTGCATTGGACCCTATGGGAAAATGCATTAAACGCCTACTGCTCCGACGTTCAGCGACCGATAACATCCATCTTTACACTGTAAACGGTAATTACATAGGTACATGCCTGGGGCAAATAACAGCGCAAATAATTGTCCATGTGCAGAGTAATAAAGGAGCAAACTTTTATATATGGGCCTGCAGTGGAAGTTATTCTTAAAAGGTGACTTTCGCGAATCGTTCTGAAACTGTGCTAAATTACAGATAATTCCCATATATTTCTTGGGAGAAAATGCCCTGAAATTCTCCTTTCTCCGTTGTCGAGATATTCGAGGGCAAAGTCGTGCAGTTTTCGACTTCCAGGGGCTATAACTCGAAAACTAAAGAACGAGAATTTTTGGCACATATGGTCAATTGAATGTTTATCCCAACCCTCTCATTTGGCACTAGTTTCAGCCCGAATTGTGCAAGTCACCTAAGGTCACGAATCGTCCCGAACGTGTAGCCCAAATTGTGAAAATTTCAAACCGCTACTGCTTGCTTGTTTGAGTAGGTAGCCATCTGAAACTTGGCATATATAAAGGTCATTAACATGTCTACATGCATGCACAATCTTATGTCAACTGATTGCATAACTTGCGAACTATAGGCCATCGAAATTTTTGTAAACAAAAGTTTGTGCGACTTTAGCTCCCAAACGGAATAAAAGCTAAAGCTGAAATAGCCTTCATTCTATTTCACTTATTTGTGTCTACACATGTATATGTTTTGCAGAGACTCAAAGCTCTTGAGAATGGAGAAAATGAGGTGTCAATTTTGCATTGGACCCTATGGGAAAATGCATTAAACGCCTACTGCTCCGACGTTCAGCGACCGATAACATCCATCTTTACACTGTAAACGGTAATTACATAGGTACATGCCTGGGGCAAATAACAGCGCAAATAATTGTCCATGTGCAGAGTAATAAAGGAGCAAACTTTTATATATGGGCCTGCAGTGGAAGTTATTCTTAAAAGGTGACTTTCGCGAATCGTTCTGAAACTGTGCTAAATTACAGATAATTCCCATATATTTCTTGGGAGAAAATGCCCTGAAATTCTCCTTTCTCCGTTGTCGAGATATTCGAGGGCAAAGTCGTGCAGTTTTCGACTTCCAGGGGCTATAACTCGAAAACTAAAGAACGAGAATTTTTGGCACATATGGTCAATTGAATGTTTATCCCAACCCTCTCATTTGGCACTAGTTTCAGCCCGAATTGTGCAAGTCACCTAAGGTCACGAATCGTCCCGAACGTGTAGCCCAAATTGTGAAAATTTCAAACCGCTACTGCTTGCTTGTTTGAGTAGGTAGCCATCTGAAACTTGGCATATATAAAGGTCATTAACATGTCTACATGCATGCACAATCTTATGTCAACTGATTGCATAACTTGCGAACTATAGGCCATCGAAATTTTTGTAAACAAAAGTTTGTGCGACTTTAGCTCCCAAACGGAATAAAAGCTAAAGCTGAAATAGCCTTCATTCTATTTCACTTATTTGTGTCTACACATGTATATGTTTTGCAGAGACTCAAAGCTCTTGAGAATGGAGAAAATGAGGTGTCAATTTTGCATTGGACCCTATGGGAAAATGCATTAAACGCCTACTGCTCCGACGTTCAGCGACCGATAACATCCATCTTTACACTGTAAACGGTAATTACATAGGTACATGCCTGGGGCAAATAACAGCGCAAATAATTGTCCATGTGCAGAGTAATAAAGGAGCAAACTTTTATATATGGGCCTGCAGTGGAAGTTATTCTTAAAAGGTGACTTTCACGAATCGTTCTGAAACTGTGCTAAATTACAGATAATTCCCATATATTTCTTGGGAGAAAATGCCCTGAAATTCTCCTTTCTCCGTTGTCGAGATATTCGAGGGCAAAGTCGTGCAGTTTTCGACTTCCAGGGGCTATAACTCGAAAACTAAAGAACGAGAATTTTTGGCACATATGGTCAATTGAATGTTTATCCCAACCCTCTCATTTGGCACTAGTTTCAGCCCGAATTGTGCAAGTCACCTAAGGTCACGAATCGTCCCGAACGTGTAGCCCAAATTGTGAAAATTTCAAACCGCTACTGCTTGCTTGTTTGAGTAGGTAGCCATCTGAAACTTGGCATATATAAAGGTCATTAACATGTCTACATGCATGCACAATCTTATGTCAACTGATTGCATAACTTGCGAACTATAGGCCATCGAAATTTTTGTAAACAAAAGTTTGTGCGACTTTAGCTCCCAAACGGAATAAAAGCTAAAGCTGAAATAGCCTTCATTCTATTTCACTTATTTGTGTCTACACATGTATATGTTTTGCAGAGACTCAAAGCTCTTGAGAATGGAGAAAATGAGGTGTCAATTTTGCATTGGACCCTATGGGAAAATGCATTAAACGCCTACTGCTCCGACGTTCAGCGACCGATAACATCCATCTTTACACTGTAAACGGTAATTACATAGGTACATGCCTGGGGCAAATAACAGCGCAAATAATTGTCCATGTGCAGAGTAATAAAGGAGCAAACTTTTATATATGGGCCTGCAGTGGAAGTTATTCTTAAAAGGTGACTTTCACGAATCGTTCTGAAACTGTGCTAAATTACAGATAATTCCCATATATTTCTTGGGAGAAAATGCCCTGAAATTCTCCTTTCTCCGTTGTCGAGATATTCGAGGGCAAAGTCGTGCAGTTTTCGACTTCCAGGGGCTATAACTCGAAAACTAAAGAACGAGAATTTTTGGCACATATGGTCAATTGAATGTTTATCCCAACCCTCTCATTTGGCACTAGTTTCAGCCCGAATTGTGCAAGTCACCTAAGGTCACGAATCGTCCCGAACGTGTAGCCCAAATTGTGAAAATTTCAAACCGCTACTGCTTGCTTGTTTGAGTAGGTAGCCATCTGAAACTTGGCATATATAAAGGTCATTAACATGTCTACATGCATGCACAATCTTATGTCAACTGATTGCATAACTTGCGAACTATAGGCCATCGAAATTTTTGTAAACAAAAGTTTGTGCGACTTTAGCTCCCAAACGGAATAAAAGCTAAAGCTGAAATAGCCTTCATTCTATTTCACTTATTTGTGTCTACACATGTATATGTTTTGCAGAGACTCAAAGCTCTTGAGAATGGAGAAAATGAGGTGTCAATTTTGCATTGGACCCTATGGGAAAATGCATTAAACGCCTACTGCTCCGACGTTCAGCGACCGATAACATCCATCTTTACACTGTAAACGGTAATTACATAGGTACATGCCTGGGGCAAATAACAGCGCAAATAATTGTCCATGTGCAGAGTAATAAAGGAGCAAACTTTTATATATGGGCCTGCAGTGGAAGTTATTCTTAAAAGGTGACTTTCACGAATCGTTCTGAAACTGTGCTAAATTACAGATAATTCCCATATATTTCTTGGGAGAAAATGCCCTGAAATTCTCCTTTCTCCGTTGTCGAGATATTCGAGGGCAAAGTCGTGCAGTTTTCGACTTCCAGGGGCTATAACTCGAAAACTAAAGAACGAGAATTTTTGGCACATATGGTCAATTGAATGTTTATCCCAACCCTCTCATTTGGCACTAGTTTCAGCCCGAATTGTGCAAGTCACCTAAGGTCACGAATCGTCCCGAACGTGTAGCCCAAATTGTGAAAATTTCAAACCGCTACTGCTTGCTTGTTTGAGTAGGTAGCCATCTGAAACTTGGCATATATAAAGGTCATTAACATGTCTACATGCATGCACAATCTTATGTCAACTGATTGCATAACTTGCGAACTATAGGCCATCGAAATTTTTGTAAACAAAAGTTTGTGCGACTTTAGCTCCCAAACGGAATAAAAGCTAAAGCTGAAATAGCCTTCATTCTATTTCACTTATTTGTGTCTACACATGTATATGTTTTGCAGAGACTCAAAGCTCTTGAGAATGGAGAAAATGAGGTGTCAATTTTGAATTGGACCCTATGGGAAAATGCATTAAACGCCTACTGCTCCGACGTTCAGCGACCGATAACATCCATCTTTACACTGTAAACGGTAATAACATAGGTACATGCCTGAGGCAAATAACAGCGCAAATAATTGTCCATGTGCAGAGTAATAAAGGAGCAAACTTTTATATATGGGCCTGCAGTGGAAGTTATTCTTAAAAGGTGACTTTCACGAATCGTTCTGAAACTGTGCTAAATTACAGATAATTCCCATATATTTCTTGGGAGAAAATGCCCTGAAATTCTCCTTTCTCCGTTGTCGAGATATTCGAGGGCAAAGTCGTGCAGTTTTCGACTTCCAGGGGCTATAACTCGAAAACTAAAGAACGAGAATTTTTGGCACATATGGTCAATTGAATGTTTATCCCAACCCTCTCATTTGGCACTAGTTTCAGCCCGAATTGTGCAAGTCACCTAAGGTCACGAATCGTCCCGAACGTGTAGCCCAAATTGTGAAAATTTCAAACCGCTACTGCTTGCTTGTTTGAGTAGGTAGCCATCTGAAACTTGGCATATATAAAGGTCATTAACATGTCTACATGCATGCACAATCTTATGTCAACTGATTGCATAACTTGCGAACTATAGGCCATCGAAATTTTTGTAAACAAAAGTTTGTGCGACTTTAGCTCCCAAACGGAATAAAAGCTAAAGCTGAAATAGCCTTCATTCTATTTCACTTATTTGTGTCTACACATGTATATGTTTTGCAGAGACTCAAAGCTCTTGAGAATGGAGAAAATGAGGTGTCAATTTTGCATTGGACCCTATGGGAAAATGCATTAAACGCCTACTGCTCCGACGTTCAGCGACCGATAACATCCATCTTTACACTGTAAACGGTAATTACATAGGTACATGCCTGGGGCAAATAACAGCGCAAATAATTGTCTATGTGCAGAGTAATAAAGGAGCAAACTTTTATATATGGGCCTGCAGTGGAAGTTATTCTTAAAAGGTGACTTTCACGAATCGTTCTGAAACTGTGCTAAATTACAGATAATTCCCATATATTTCTTGGGAGAAAATGCCCTGAAATTCTCCTTTCTCCGTTGTCGAGATATTCGAGGGCAAAGTCGTGCAGTTTTCGACTTCCAGGGGCTATAACTCGAAAACTAAAGAACGAGAATTTTTGGCACATATGGTCAATTGAATGTTTATCCCAACCCTCTCATTTGGCACTAGTTTCAGCCCGAATTGTGCAAGTCACCTAAGGTCACGAATCGTCCCGAACGTGTAGCCCAAATTGTGAAAATTTCAAACCGCTACTGCTTGCTTGTTTGAGTAGGTAGCCATCTGAAACTTGACATATATAAAGGTCATTAACATGTCTACATGCATGCACAATCTTATGTCAACTGATTGCATAACTTGCGAACTATAGGCCATCGAAATTTTTGTAAACAAAAGTTTGTGCGACTTTAGCTCCCAAACGGAATAAAAGCTAAAGCTGAAATAGCCTTCATTCTATTTCACTTATTTGTGTCTACACATGTATATGTTTTGCAGAGACTCAAAGCTCTTGAGAATGGAGAAAATGAGGTGTCAATTTTGCATTGGACCCTATGGGAAAATGCATTAAACGCCTACTGCTCCGACGTTCAGCGACCGATAACATCCATCTTTACACTGTAAACGGTAATTACATAGGTACATGCCTGGGGCAAATAACAGCGCAAATAATTGTCCATGTGCAGAGTAATAAAGGAGCAAACTTTTATATATGGGCCTGCAGTGGAAGTTATTCTTAAAAGGTGACTTTCACGAATCGTTCTGAAACTGTGCTAAATTACAGATAATTCCCATATATTTCTTGGGAGAAAATGCCCTGAAATTCTCCTTTCTCCGTTGTCGAGATATTCGAGGGCAAAGTCGTGCAGTTTTCGACTTCCAGGGGCTATAACTCGAAAACTAAAGAACGAGAATTTTTGGCACATATGGTCAATTGAATGTTTATCCCAACCCTCTCATTTGGCACTAGTTTCAGCCCGAATTGTGCAAGTCACCTAAGGTCACGAATCGTCCCGAACGTGTAGCCCAAATTGTGAAAATTTCAAACCGCTACTGCTTGCTTGTTTGAGTAGGTAGCCATCTGAAACTTGGCATATATAAAGGTCATTAACATGTCTACATGCATGCACAATCTTATGTCAACTGATTGCATAACTTGCGAACTATAGGCCATCGAAATTTTTGTAAACAAAAGTTTGTGCGACTTTAGCTTCCAAACGGAATAAAAGCTAAAGCTGAAATAGCCTTCATTCTATTTCACTTATTTGTGTCTACACATGTATATGTTTTGCAGAGACTCAAAGCTCTTGAGAATGGAGAAAATGAGGTGTCAATTTTGCATTGGACCCTATGGGAAAATGCATTAAACGCCTACTGCTCCGACGTTCAGCGACCGATAACATCCATCTTTACACTGTAAACGGTAATTACATAGGTACATGCCTGGGGCAAATAACAGCGCAAATAATTGTCCATGTGCAGAGTAATAAAGGAGCAAACTTTTATATATGGGCCTGCAGTGGAAGTTATTCTTAAAAGGTGACTTTCACGAATCGTTCTGAAACTGCTAAATTACAGATAATTCCCATATATTTCTTGGGAGAAAATGCCCTGAAATTCTCCTTTCTCCGTTGTCGAGATATTCGAGGGCAAAGTCGTGCAGTTTTCGACTTCCAGGGGCTATAACTCGAAAACTAAAGAACGAGAATTTTTGGCACATATGGTCAATTGAATGTTTATCCCAACCCTCTCATTTGGCACTAGTTTCAGCCCGAATTGTGCAAGTCACCTAAGGTCACGAATCGTCCCGAACGTGTAGCCCAAATTGTGAAAATTTCAAACCGCTACTGCTTGCTTGTTTGAGTAGGTAGCCATCTGAAACTTGGCATATATAAAGGTCATTAACATGTCTACATGCATGCACAATCTTATGTCAACTGATTGCATAACTTGCGAACTATAGGCCATCGAAATTTTTGTAAACAAAAGTTTGTGCGACTTTAGCTCCCAAACGGAATAAAAGCTAAAGCTGAAATAGCCTTCATTCTATTTCACTTATTTGTGTCTACACATGTATATGTTTTGCAGAGACTCAAAACTCTTGAGAATGGAGAAAATGAGGTGTCAATTTTGCATTGGACCCTATGGGAAAATGCATTAAACGCCTACTGCTCCGACGTTCAGCGACCGATAACATCCATCTTTACACTGTAAACGGTAATTACATAGGTACATGCCTGGGGCAAATAACAGCGCAAATAATTGTCCATGTGCAGAGTAATAAAGGAGCAAACTTTTATATATGGGCCTGCAGTGGAAGTTATTCTTAAAAGGTGACTTTCACGAATCGTTCTGAAACTGTGCTAAATTACAGATAATTCCCATATATTTCTTGGGAGAAAATGCCCTGAAATTCTCCTTTCTCCGTTGTCGAGATATTCGAGGGCAAAGTCGTGCAGTTTTCGACTTCCAGGGGCTATAACTCGAAAACTAAAGAACGAGAATTTTTGGCACATATGGTCAATTGAATGTTTATCCCAACCCTCTCATTTGGCACTAGTTTCAGCCCGAATTGTGCAAGTCACCTAAGGTCACGAATCGTCCCGAACGTGTAGCCCAAATTGTGAAAATTTCAAACCGCTACTGCTTGCTTGTTTGAGTAGGTAGCCATCTGAAACTTGGCATATATAAAGGTCATTAACATGTCTACATGCATGCACAATCTTATGTCAACTGATTGCATAACTTGCGAACTATAGGCCATCGAAATTTTTGTAAACAAAAGTTTGTGCGACTTTAGCTCCCAAACGGAATAAAAGCTAAAGCTGAAATAGCCTTCATTCTATTTCACTTATTTGTGTCTACACATGTATATGTTTTGCAGAGACTCAAAGCTCTTGAGAATGGAGAAAATGAGGTGTCAATTTTGCATTAGACCCTATGGGAAAATGCATTAAACGCCTACTGCTCCGACGTTCAGCGACCGATAACATCCATCTTTACACTGTAAACGGTAATTACATAGGTACATGCCTGGGGCAAATAACAGCGCAAATAATTGTCCATGTGCAGAGTAATAAAGGAGCAAACTTTTATATATGGGCCTGCAGTGGAAGTTATTCTTAAAAGGTGGCTTTCACGAATTGTTCTGAAACTGTGCTAAATTACAGATAATTCCCATATATTTCTTGGGAGAAAATGCCCTGAAATTCTCCTTTCTCCGTTGTCGAGATATTCGAGGGCAAAGTCGTGCAGTTTTCGACTTCCAGGGGCTATAACTCGAAAACTAAAGAACGAGAATTTTTGGCACATATGGTCAATTGAATGTTTATCCCAACCCTCTCATTTGGCACTAGTTTCAGCCCGAATTGTGCAAGTCACCTAAGGTCACGAATCGTCCCGAACGTGTAGCCCAAATTGTGAAAATTTCAAACCGCTACTGCTTGCTTGTTTGAGTAGGTAGCCATCTGAAACTTGGCATATATAAAGGTCATTAACATGTCTACATGCATGCACAATCTTATGTCAACTGATTGCATAACTTGCGAACTATAGGCCATCGAAATTTTTGTAAACAAAAGTTTGTGCGACTTTAGCTCCCAAACGGAATAAAAGCTAAAGCTGAAATAGCCTTCATTCTATTTCACTTATTTGTGTCTACACATGTATATGTTTTGCAGAGACTCAAAGCTCTTGAGAATGGAGAAAATGAGGTGTCAATTTTGCATTGGACCCTATGGGAAAATGCATTAAACGCCTACTGCTCCGGCGTTCAGCGACCGATAACATCCATCTTTACACTGTAAACGGTAATTACATAGGTACATGCCTGGGGCAAATAACAGCGCAAATAATTGTCCATGTGCAGAGTAATAAAGGAGCAAACTTTTATATATGGGCCTGCAGTGGAAGTTATTCTTAAAAGGTGACTTTCACGAATCGTTCTGAAACTGTGCTAAATTACAGATAATTCCCATATATTTCTTGGGAGAAAATGCCCTGAAATTCTCCTTTCTCCGTTGTCGAGATATTCGAGGGCAAAGTCGTGCAGTTTTCGACTTCCAGGGGCTATAACTCGAAAACTAAAGAACGAGAATTTTTGGCACATATGGTCAATTGAATGTTTATCCCAACCCTCTCATTTGGCACTAGTTTCAGCCCGAATTGTGCAAGTCACCTAAGGTCACGAATCGTCCCGAACGTGTAGCCCAAATTGTGAAAATTTCAAACCGCTACTGCTTGCTTGTTTGAGTAGGTAGCCATCTGAAACTTGGCATATATAAAGGTCATTAACATGTCTACATGCATGCACAATCTTATGTCAACTGATTGCATAACTTGCGAACTATAGGCCATCGAAATTTTTGTAAACAAAAGTTTGTGCGACTTTAGCTCCCAAACGGAATAAAAGCTAAAGCTGAAATAGCCTTCATTCTATTTCACTTATTTGTGTCTACACATGTATATGTTTTGCAGAGACTCAAAGCTCTTGAGAATGGAGAAAATGAGGTGTCAATTTTGCATTGGACCCTATGGGAAAATGCATTAAACGCCTACTGCTCCGACGTTCAGCGACCGATAACATCCATCTTTACACTGTAAACGGTAATTACATAGGTACATGCCTGGGGCAAATAACAGCGCAAATAATTGTCCATGTGCAGAGTAATAAAGGAGCAAACTTTTATATATGGGCCTGCAGTGGAAGTTATTCTTAAAAGGTGACTTTCACGAATCGTTCTGAAACTGTGCTAAATTACAGATAATTCCCATATATTTCTTGGGAGAAAATGCCCTGAAATTCTCCTTTCTCCGTTGTCGAGATATTCGAGGGCAAAGTCGTGCAGTTTTCGACTTCCAGGGGCTATAACTCGAAAACTAAAGAACGAGAATTTTTGGCACATATGGTCAATTGAATGTTTATCCCAACCCTCTCATTTGGCACTAGTTTCAGCCCGAATTGTGCAAGTCACCTAAGGTCACGAATCGTCCCGAACGTGTAGCCCAAATTGTGAAAATTTCAAACCGCTACTGCTTGCTTGTTTGAGTAGGTAGCCATCTGAAACTTGGCATATATAAAGGTCATTAACATGTCTACATGCATGCACAATCTTATGTCAACTGATTGCATAACTTGCGAACTATAGGCCATCGAAATTTTTGTAAACAAAAGTTTGTGCGACTTTAGCTCCCAAACGGAATAAAAGCTAAAGCTGAAATAGCCTTCATTCTATTTCACTTATTTGTGTCTACACATGTATATGTTTTGCAGAGACTCAAAACTCTTGAGAATGGAGAAAATGAGGTGTCAATTTTGCATTGGACCCTATGGGAAAATGCATTAAACGCCTACTGCTCCGACGTTCAGCGACCGATAACATCCATCTTTACACTGTAAACGGTAATTACATAGGTACATGCCTGGGGCAAATAACAGCGCAAATAATTGTCCATGTGCAGAGTAATAAAGGAGCAAACTTTTATATATGGGCCTGCAGTGGAAGTTATTCTTAAAAGGTGACTTTCACGAATCGTTCTGAAACTGTGCTAAATTACAGATAATTCCCATATATTTCTTGGGAGAAAATGCCCTGAAATTCTCCTTTCTCCGTTGTCGAGATATTCGAGGGCAAAGTCGTGCAGTTTTCGACTTCCAGGGGCTATAACTCGAAAACTAAAGAACGAGAATTTTTGGCACATATGGTCAATTGAATGTTTATCCCAACCCTCTCATTTGGCACTAGTTTCAGCCCGAATTGTGCAAGTCACCTAAGGTCACGAATCGTCCCGAACGTGTAGCCCAAATTGTGAAAATTTCAAACCGCTACTGCTTGCTTGTTTGAGTAGGTAGCCATCTGAAACTTGGCATATATAAAGGTCATTAACATGTCTACATGCATGCACAATCTTATGTCAACTGATTGCATAACTTGCGAACTATAGGCCATCGAAATTTTTGTAAACAAAAGTTTGTGCGACTTTAGCTCCCAAACGGAATAAAAGCTAAAGCTGAAATAGCCTTCATTCTATTTCACTTATTTGTGTCTACACATGTATATGTTTTGCAGAGACTCAAAGCTCTTGAGAATGGAGAAAATGAGGTGTCAATTTGGCATTGGACCCTATGGGAAAATGCATTAAACGCCTACTGCTCCGACGTTCAGCGACCGATAACATCCATCTTTACACTGTAAACGGTAATTACATAGGTACATGCCTGGGGCAAATAACAGCGCAAATAATTGTCCATGTGCAGAGTAATAAAGGAGCAAACTTTTATATATGGGCCTGCAGTGGAAGTTATTCTTAAAAGGTGACTTTCACGAATTGTTCTGAAACTGTGCTAAATTACAGATAATTCCCATATATTTCTTGGGAGAAAATGCCCTGAAATTCTCCTTTCTCCGTTGTCGAGATATTCGAGGGCAAAGTCGTGCAGTTTTCGACTTCCAGGGGCTATAACTCGAAAACTAAAGAACGAGAATTTTTGGCACATATGGTCAATTGAATGTTTATCCCAACCCTCTCATTTGGCACTAGTTTCAGCCCGAATTGTGCAAGTCACCTAAGGTCACGAATCGTCCCGAACGTGTAGCCCAAATTGTGAAAATTTCAAACCGCTACTGCTTGCTTGTTTGAGTAGGTAGCCATCTGAAACTTGGCATATATAAAGGTCATTAACATGTCTACATGCATGCACAATCTTATGTCAACTGATTGCATAACTTGCGAACTATAGGCCATCGAAATTTTTGTAAACAAAAGTTTGTGCGACTTTAGCTCCCAAACGGAATAAAAGCTAAAGCTGAAATAGCCTTCATTCTATTTCACTTATTTGTGTCTACACATGTATATGTTTTGCAGAGACTCAAAACTCTTGAGAATGGAGAAAATGAGGTGTCAATTTTGCATTGGACCCTATGGGAAAATGCATTAAACGCCTACTGCTCCGACGTTCAGCGACCGATAACATCCATCTTTACACTGTAAACGGTAATTACATAGGTACATGCCTGGGGCAAATAACAGCGCAAATAATTGTCCATGTGCAGAGTAATAAAGGAGCAAACTTTTATATATGGGCCTGCAGTGGAAGTTATTCTTAAAAGGTGACTTTCACGAATCGTTCTGAAACTGTGCTAAATTACAGATAATTCCCATATATTTCTTGGGAGAAAATGCCCTGAAATTCTCCTTTCTCCGTTGTCGAGATATTCGAGGGCAAAGTCGTGCAGTTTTCGACTTCCAGGGGCTATAACTCGAAAACTAAAGAACGAGAATTTTTGGCACATATGGTCAATTGAATGTTTATCCCAACCCTCTCATTTGGCACTAGTTTCAGCCCGAATTGTGCAAGTCACCTAAGGTCACGAATCGTCCCGAACGTGTAGCCCAAATTGTGAAAATTTCAAACCGCTACTGCTTGCTTGTTTGAGTAGGTAGCCATCTGAAACTTGGCATATATAAAGGTCATTAACATGTCTACATGCATGCACAATCTTATGTCAACTGATTGCATAACTTGCGAACTATAGGCCATCGAAATTTTTGTAAACAAAAGTTTGTGCGACTTTAGCTCCCAAACGGAATAAAAGCTAAAGCTGAAATAGCCTTCATTCTATTTCACTTATTTGTGTCTACACATGTATATGTTTTGCAGAGACTCAAAGCTCTTGAGAATGGAGAAAATGAGGTGTCAATTTGGCATTGGACCCTATGGGAAAATGCATTAAACGCCTACTGCTCCGACGTTCAGCGACCGATAACATCCATCTTTACACTGTAAACGGTAATTACATAGGTACATGCCTGGGGCAAATAACAGCGCAAATAATTGTCCATGTGCAGAGTAATAAAGGAGCAAACTTTTATATATGGGCCTGCAGTGGAAGTTATTCTTAAAAGGTGACTTTCACGAATTGTTCTGAAACTGTGCTAAATTACAGATAATTCCCATATATTTCTTGGGAGAAAATGCCCTGAAATTCTCCTTTCTCCGTTGTCGAGATATTCGAGGGCAAAGTCGTGCAGTTTTCGACTTCCAGGGGCTATAACTCGAAAACTAAAGAACGAGAATTTTTGGCACATATGGTCAATTGAATGTTTATCCCAACCCTCTCATTTGGCACTAGTTTCAGCCCGAATTGTGCAAGTCACCTAAGGTCACGAATCGTCCCGAACGTGTAGCCCAAATTGTGAAAATTTCAAACCGCTACTGCTTGCTTGTTTGAGTAGGTAGCCATCTGAAACTTGGCATATATAAAGGTCATTAACATGTCTACATGCATGCACAATCTTATGTCAACTGATTGCATAACTTGCGAACTATAGGCCATCGAAATTTTTGTAAACAAAAGTTTGTGCGACTTTAGCTCCCAAACGGAATAAAAGCTAAAGCTGAAATAGCCTTCATTCTATTTCACTTATTTGTGTCTACACATGTATATGTTTTGCAGAGACTCAAAGCTCTTGAGAATGGAGAAAATGAGGTGTCAATTTTGCATTGGACCCTAAGGGAAAAGGCATTAAACGCCTACTGCTCCGACGTTCAGCGACCGATAACATCCATCTTTACACTGTAAACGGTAATTACATAGGTACATGCCTGGGGCAAATAACAGCGCAAATAATTGTCCATGTGCAGAGTAATAAAGGAGCAAACTTTTATATATGGGCCTGCAGTGGAAGTTATTCTTAAAAGGTGACTTTCACGAATCGTTCTGAAACTGTGCTAAATTACAGATAATTCCCATATATTTCTTGGGAGAAAATGCCCTGAAATTCTCCTTTCTCCGTTGTCGAGATATTCGAGGGCAAAGTCGTGCAGTTTTCGACTTCCAGGGGCTATAACTCGAAAACTAAAGAACGAGAATTTTTGGCACATATGGTCAATTGAATGTTTATCCCAACCCTCTCATTTGGCACTAGTTTCAGCCCGAATTGTGCAAGTCACCTAAGGTCACGAATCGTCCCGAACGTGTAGCCCAAATTGTGAAAATTTCAAACCGCTACTGCTTGCTTGTTTGAGTAGGTAGCCATCTGAAACTTGGCATATATAAAGGTCATAAACATGTCTACATGCATGCACAATCTTATGTCAACTGATTGCATAACTTGCGAACTATAGGCCATCGAAATTTTTGTAAACAAAAGTTTGTGCGACTTTAGCTCCCAAACGGAATAAAAGCTAAAGCTGAAATAGCCTTCATTCTATTTCACTTATTTGTGTCTACACATGTATATGTTTTGCAGAGACTCAAAGCTCTTGAGAATGGAGAAAATGAGGTGTCAATTTTGCATTGGACCCTATGGGAAAATGCATTAAACGCCTACTGCTCCGACGTTCAGCGACCGATAACATCCATCTTTACACTGTAAACGGTAATTACATAGGTACATGCCTGGGGCAAATAACAGCGCAAATAATTGTCCATGTGCAGAGTAATAAAGGAGCAAACTTTTATATATGGGCCTGCAGTGGAAGTTATTCTTAAAAGGTGACTTTCACGAATCGTTCTGAAACTGTGCTAAATTACAGATAATTCCCATATATTTCTTGGGAGAAAATGCCCTGAAATTCTCCTTTCTCCGTTGTCGAGATATTCGAGGGCAAAGTCGTGCAGTTTTCGACTTCCAGGGGCTATAACTCGAAAACTAAAGAACGAGAATTTTTGGCACATATGGTCAATTGAATGTTTATCCCAACCCTCTCATTTGGCACTAGTTTCAGCCCGAATTGTGCAAGTCACCTAAGGTCACGAATCGTCCCGAACGTGTAGCCCAAATTGTGAAAATTTCAAACCGCTACTGCTTGCTTGTTTGAGTAGGTAGCCATCTGAAACTTGGCATATATAAAGGTCATTAACATGTCTACATGCATGCACAATCTTATGTCAACTGATTGCATAACTTGCGAACTATAGGCCATCGAAATTTTTGTAAACAAAAGTTTGTGCGACTTTAGCTCCCAAACGGAATAAAAGCTAAAGCTGAAATAGCCTTCATTCTATTTCACTTATTTGTGTCTACACATGTATATGTTTTGCAGAGACTCAAAGCTCTTGAGAATGGAGAAAATGAGGTGTCAATTTTGCATTGGACCCTAAGGGAAAAGGCATTAAACGCCTACTGCTCCGACGTTCAGCGACCGATAACATCCATCTTTACACTGTAAACGGTAATTACATAGGTACATGCCTGGGGCAAATAACAGCGCAAATAATTGTCCATGTGCAGAGTAATAAAGGAGCAAACTTTTATATATGGGCCTGCAGTGGAAGTTATTCTTAAAAGGTGACTTTCACGAATCGTTCTGAAACTGTGCTAAATTACAGATAATTCCCATATATTTCTTGGGAGAAAATGCCCTGAAATTCTCCTTTCTCCGTTGTCGAGATATTCGAGGGCAAAGTCGTGCAGTTTTCGACTTCCAGGGGCTATAACTCGAAAACTAAAGAACGAGAATTTTTGGCACATATGGTCAATTGAATGTTTATCCCAACCCTCTCATTTGGCACTAGTTTCAGCCCGAATTGTGCAAGTCACCTAAGGTCACGAATCGTCCCGAACGTGTAGCCCAAATTGTGAAAATTTCAAACCGCTACTGCTTGCTTGTTTGAGTAGGTAGCCATCTGAAACTTGGCATATATAAAGGTCATAAACATGTCTACATGCATGCACAATCTTATGTCAACTGATTGCATAACTTGCGAACTATAGGCCATCGAAATTTTTGTAAACAAAAGTTTGTGCGACTTTAGCTCCCAAACGGAATAAAAGCTAAAGCTGAAATAGCCTTCATTCTATTTCACTTATTTGTGTCTACACATGTATATGTTTTGCAGAGACTCAAAGCTCTTGAGAATGGAGAAAATGAGGTGTCAATTTTGCATTGGACCCTATGGGAAAATGCATTAAACGCCTACTGCTCCGACGTTCAGCGACCGATAACATCCATCTTTACACTGTAAACGGTAATTACATAGGTACATGCCTGGGGCAAATAACAGCGCAAATAATTGTCCATGTGCAGAGTAATAAAGGAGCAAACTTTTATATATGGGCCTGCAGTGGAAGTTATTCTTAAAAGGTGACTTTCACGAATCGTTCTGAAACTGTGCTAAATTACAGATAATTCCCATATATTTCTTGGGAGAAAATGCCCTGAAATTCTCCTTTCTCCGTTGTCGAGATATTCGAGGGCAAAGTCGTGCAGTTTTCGACTTCCAGGGGCTATAACTCGAAAACTAAAGAACGAGAATTTTTGGCACATATGGTCAATTGAATGTTTATCCCAACCCTCTCATTTGGCACTAGTTTCAGCCCGAATTGTGCAAGTCACCTAAGGTCACGAATCGTCCCGAACGTGTAGCCCAAATTGTGAAAATTTCAAACCGCTACTGCTTGCTTGTTTGAGTAGGTAGCCATCTGAAACTTGGCATATATAAAGGTCATTAACATGTCTACATGCATGCACAATCTTATGTCAACTGATTGCATAACTTGCGAACTATAGGCCATCGAAATTTTTGTAAACAAAAGTTTGTGCGACTTTAGCTCCCAAACGGAATAAAAGCTAAAGCTGAAATAGCCTTCATTCTATTTCACTTATTTGTGTCTACACATGTATATGTTTTGCAGAGACTCAAAGCTCTTGAGAATGGAGAAAATGAGGTGTCAATTTTGCATTGGACCCTATGGGAAAATGCATTAAACGCCTACTGCTCCGACGTTCAGCGACCGATAACATCCATCTTTACACTGTAAACGGTAATTACATAGGTACATGCCTGGGGCAAATAACAGCGCAAATAATTGTCCATGTGCAGAGTAATAAAGGAGCAAACTTTTATATATGGGCCTGCAGTGGAAGTTATTCTTAAAAGGTGACTCTCACGAATCGTTCTGAAACTGTGCTAAATTACAGATAATTCCCATATATTTCTTGGGAGAAAATGCCCTGAAATTCTCCTTTCTCCGTTGTCGAGATATTCGAGGGCAAAGTCGTGCAGTTTTCGACTTCCAGGGGCTATAACTCGAAAACTAAAGAACGAGAATTTTTGGCACATATGGTCAATTGAATGTTTATCCCAACCCTCTCATTTGGCACTAGTTTCAGCCCGAATTGTGCAAGTCACCTAAGGTCACGAATAGTCCCGAACGTGTAGCCCAAATTGTGAAAATTTCAAACCGCTACTGCTTGCTTGTTTGAGTAGGTAGCCATCTGAAACTTGGCATATATAAAGGTCATTAACATGTCTACATGCATGCACAATCTTATGTCAACTGATTGCATAACTTGCGAACTATAGGCCATCGAAATTTTTGTAAACAAAAGTTTGTGCGACTTTAGCTCCCAAACGGAATAAAAGCTAAAGCTGAAATAGCCTTCATTCTATTACACTTATTTGTGTCTACACATGTATATGTTTTGCAGAGACTCAAAGCTCTTGAGAATGGAGAAAATGAGGTGTCAATTTTGCATTGGACCCTATGGGAAAATGCATTAAACGCCTACTGCTCCGACGTTCAGCGACCGATAACATCCATCTTTACACTGTAAACGGTAATTACATAGGTACATGCCTGGGGCAAATAACAGCGCAAATAATTGTCCATGTGCAGAGTAATAAAGGAGCAAACTTTTATATATGGGCCTGCAGTGGAAGTTATTCTTAAAAGGTGACTTTCACGAATCGTTCTGAAACTGTGCTAAATTACAGATAATTCCCATATATTTCTTGGGAGAAAATGCCCTGAAATTCTCCTTTCTCCGTTGTCGAGATATTCGAGGGCAAAGTCGTGCAGTTTTCGACTTCCAGGGGCTATAACTCGAAAACTAAAGAACGAGAATTTTTGGCACATATGGTCAATTGAATGTTTATCCCAACCCTCTCATTTGGCACTAGTTTCAGCCCGAATTGTGCAAGTCACCTAAGGTCACGAATCGTCCCGAACGTGTAGCCCAAATTGTGAAAATTTCAAACCGCTACTGCTTGCTTGTTTGAGTAGGTAGCCATCTGAAACTTGGCATATATAAAGGTCATTAACATGTCTACATGCATGCACAATCTTATGTCAACTGATTGCATAACTTGCGAACTATAGGCCATCGAAATTTTTGTAAACAAAAGTTTGTGCGACTTTAGCTCCCAAACGGAATAAAAGCTAAAGCTGAAATAGCCTTCATTCTATTTCACTTATTTGTGTCTACACATGTATATGTTTTGCAGAGACTCAAAGCTCTTGAGAATGGAGAAAATGAGGTGTCAATTTTGCATTGGACCCTATGGGAAAATGCATTAAACGCCTACTGCTCCGACGTTCAGCGACCGATAACATCCATCTTTACACTGTAAACGGTAATTACATAGGTACATGCCTGGGGCAAATAACAGCGCAAATAATTGTCCATGTGCAGAGTAATAAAGGAGCAAACTTTTATATATGGGCCTGCAGTGGAAGTTATTCTTAAAAGGTGACTTTCACGAATCGTTCTGAAACTGTGCTAAATTACAGATAATTCCCATATATTTCTTGGGAGAAAATGCCCTGAAATTCTCCTTTCTCCGTTGTCGAGATATTCGAGGGCAAAGTCGTGCAGTTTTCGACTTCCAGGGGCTATAACTCGAAAACTAAAGAACGAGAATTTTTGGCACATATGGTCAATTGAATGTTTATCCCAACCCTCTCATTTGGCACTAGTTTCAGCCCGAATTGTGCAAGTCACCTAAGGTCACGAATCGTCCCGAACGTGTAGCCCAAATTGTGAAAATTTCAAACCGCTACTGCTTGCTTGTTTGAGTAGGTAGCCATCTGAAACTTGGCATATATAAAGGTCATTAACATGTCTACATGCATGCACAATCTTATGTCAACTGATTGCATAACTTGCGAACTATAGGCCATCGAAATTTTTGTAAACAAAAGTTTGTGCGACTTTAGCTCCCAAACGGAATAAAAGCTAAAGCTGAAATAGCCTTCATTCTATTTCACTTATTTGTGTCTACACATGTATATGTTTTGCAGAGACTCAAAGCTCTTGAGAATGGAGAAAATGAGGTGTCAATTTTGCATTGGACCCTATGGGAAAATGCATTAAACGCCTACTGCTCCGACGTTCAGCGACCGATAACATCCATCTTTACACTGTAAACGGTAATTACATAGGTACATGCCTGGGGCAAATAACAGCGCAAATAATTGTCCATGTGCAGAGTAATAAAGGAGCAAACTTTTATATATGGGCCTGCAGTGGAAGTTATTCTTAAAAGGTGACTCTCACGAATCGTTCTGAAACTGTGCTAAATTACAGATAATTCCCATATATTTTTTGGGAGAAAATGCCCTGAAATTCTCCTTTCTCCGTTGTCGAGATATTCGAGGGCAAAGTCGTGCAGTTTTCGACTTCCAGGGGCTATAACTCGAAAACTAAAGAACGAGAATTTTTGGCACATATGGTCAATTGAATGTTTATCCCAACCCTCTCATTTGGCACTAGTTTCAGCCCGAATTGTGCAAGTCACCTAAGGTCACGAATCGTCCCGAACGTGTAGCCCAAATTGTGAAAATTTCAAACCGCTACTGCTTGCTTGTTTGAGTAGGTAGCCATCTGAAACTTGGCATATATAAAGGTCATTAACATGTCTACATGCATGCACAATCTTATGTCAACTGATTGCATAACTTGCGAACTATAGGCCATCGAAATTTTTGTAAACAAAAGTTTGTGCGACTTTAGCTCCCAAACGGAATAAAAGCTAAAGCTGAAATAGCCTTCATTCTATTTCACTTATTTGTGTCTACACATGTATATGTTTTGCAGAGACTCAAAGCTCTTGAGAATGGAGAAAATGAGGTGTCAATTTTGCATTGGACCCTATGGGAAAATGCATTAAACGCCTACTGCTCCGACGTTCAGCGACCGATAACATCCATCTTTACACTGTAAACGGTAATTACATAGGTACATGCCTGGGGCAAATAACAGCGCAAATAATTGTCCATGTGCAGAGTAATAAAGGAGCAAACTTTTATATATGGGCCTGCAGTGGAAGTTATTCTTAAAAGGTGACTTTCACGAATCGTTCTGAAACTGTGCTAAATTACAGATAATTCCCATATATTTCTTGGGAGAAAATGCCCTGAAATTCTCCTTTCTCCGTTGTCGAGATATTCGAGGGCAAAGTCGTGCAGTTTTCGACTTCCAGGGGCTATAACTCGAAAACTAAAGAACGAGAATTTTTGGCACATATGGTCAATTGAATGTTTATCCCAACCCTCTCATTTGGCACTAGTTTCAGCCCGAATTGTGCAAGTCACCTAAGGTCACGAATCGTCCCGAACGTGTAGCCCAAATTGTGAAAATTTCAAACCGCTACTGCTTGCTTGTTTGAGTAGGTAGCCATCTGAAACTTGGCATATATAAAGGTCATTAACATGTCTACATGCATGCACAATCTTATGTCAACTGATTGCATAACTTGCGAACTATAGGCCATCGAAATTTTTGTAAACAAAAGTTTGTGCGACTTTAGCTCCCAAACGGAATAAAAGCTAAAGCTGAAATAGCCTTCATTCTATTTCACTTATTTGTGTCTACACATGTATATGTTTTGCAGAGACTCAAAGCTCTTGAGAATGGAGAAAATGAGGTGTCAATTTTGCATTGGACCCTATGGGAAAATGCATTAAACGCCTACTGCTCCGACGTTCAGCGACCGATAACATCCATCTTTACACTGTAAACGGTAATTACATAGGTACATGCCTGGGGCAAATAACAGCGCAAATAATTGTCCATGTGCAGAGTAATAAAGGAGCAAACTTTTATATATGGGCCTGCAGTGGAAGTTATTCTTAAAAGGTGACTCTCACGAATCGTTCTGAAACTGTGCTAAATTACAGATAATTCCCATATATTTCTTGGGAGAAAATGCCCTGAAATTCTCCTTTCTCCGTTGTCGAGATATTCGAGGGCAAAGTCGTGCAGTTTTCGACTTCCAGGGGCTATAACTCGAAAACTAAAGAACGAGAATTTTTGGCACATATGGTCAATTGAATGTTTATCCCAACCCTCTCATTTGGCACTAGTTTCAGCCCGAATTGTGCAAGTCACCTAAGGTCACGAATCGTCCCGAACGTGTAGCCCAAATTGTGAAAATTTCAAACCGCTACTGCTTGCTTGTTTGAGTAGGTAGCCATCTGAAACTTGGCATATATAAAGGTCATTAACATGTCTACATGCATGCACAATCTTATGTCAACTGATTGCATAACTTGCGAACTATAGGCCATCGAAATTTTTGTAAACAAAAGTTTGTGCGACTTTAGCTCCCAAACGGAATAAAAGCTAAAGCTGAAATAGCCTTTATTCTATTTCACTTATTTGTGTCTACACATGTATATGTTTTGCAGAGACTCAAAGCTCTTGAGAATGGAGAAAATGAGGTGTCAATTTTGCATTGGACCCTATGGGAAAATGCATTAAACGCCTACTGCTCCGACGTTCAGCGACCGATAACATCCATCTTTACACTGTAAACGGTAATTACATAGGTACATGCCTGGGGCAAATAACAGCGCAAATAATTGTCCATGTGCAGAGTAATAAAGGAGCAAACTTTTATATATGGGCCTGCAGTGGAAGTTATTCTTAAAAGGTGACTTTCACGAATCGTTCTGAAACTGTGCTAAATTACAGATAATTCCCATATATTTCTTGGGAGAAAATGCCCTGAAATTCTCCTTTCTCCGTTGTCGAGATATTCGAGGGCAAAGTCGTGCAGTTTTCGACTTCCAGGGGCTATAACTCGAAAACTAAAGAACGAGAATTTTTGGCACATATGGTCAATTGAATGTTTATCCCAACCCTCTCATTTGGCACTAGTTTCAGCCCGAATTGTGCAAGTCACCTAAGGTCACGAATCGTCCCGAACGTGTAGCCCAAATTGTGAAAATTTCAAACCGCTACTGCTTGCTTGTTTGAGTAGGTAGCCATCTGAAACTTGGCATATATAAAGGTCATTAACATGTCTACATGCATGCACAATCTTATGTCAACTGATTGCATAACTTGCGAACTATAGGCCATCGAAATTTTTGTAAACAAAAGTTTGTGCGACTTTAGCTCCCAAACAGAATAAAAGCTAAAGCTGAAATAGCCTTCATTCTATTTCACTTATTTGTGTCTACACATGTTTATGTTTTGCAGAGACTCAAAGCTCTTGAGAATGGAGAAAATGAGGTGTCAATTTTGCATTGGACCCTATGGGAAAATGCATTAAACGCCTACTGCTCCGACGTTCAGCGACCGATAACATCCATCTTTACACTGTAAACGGTAATTACATAGGTACATGCCTGGGGCAAATAACAGCGCAAATAATTGTCCATGTGCAGAGTAATAAAGGAGCAAACTTTTATATATGGGCCTGCAGTGGAAGTTATTCTTAAAAGGTGACTTTCACGAATCGTTCTGAAACTGTGCTAAATTACAGATAATTCCCATATATTTCTTGGGAGAAAATGCCCTGAAATTCTCCTTTCTCCGTTGTCGAGATATTCGAGGGCAAAGTCGTGCAGTTTTCGACTTCCAGGGGCTATAACTCGAAAACTAAAGAACGAGAATTTTTGGCACATATGGTCAATTGAATGTTTATCCCAACCCTCTCATTTGGCACTAGTTTCAGCCCGAATTGTGCAAGTCACCTAAGGTCACGAATCGTCCCGAACGTGTAGCCCAAATTGTGAAAATTTCAAACCGCTACTGCTTGCTTGTTTGAGTAGGTAGCCATCTGAAACTTGGCATATATAAAGGTCATTAACATGTCTACATGCATGCACAATCTTATGTCAACTGATTGCATAACTTGCGAACTATAGGCCATCGAAATTTTTGTAAACAAAAGTTTGTGCGACTTTAGCTCCCAAACAGAATAAAAGCTAAAGCTGAAATAGCCTTCATTCTATTTCACTTATTTGTGTCTACACATGTATATGTTTTGCAGAGACTCAAAGCTCTTGAGAATGGAGAAAATGAGGTGTCAATTTTGCATTGGACCCTATGGGAAAATGCATTAAACGCCTACTGCTCCGACGTTCAGCGACCGATAACATCCATCTTTACACTGTAAACGGTAATTACATAGATACATGCCTGGGGCAAATAACAGCGCAAATAATTGTCCATGTGCAGAGTAATAAAGGAGCAAACTTTTATATATGGGCCTGCAGTGGAAGTTATTCTTAAAAGGTGACTTTCACGAATCGTTCTGAAACTGTGCTAAATTACAGATAATTCCCATATATTTCTTGGGAGAAAATGCCCTGAAATTCTCCTTTCTCCGTTGTCGAGATATTCGAGGGCAAAGTCGTGCAGTTTTCGACTTCCAGGGGCTATAACTCGAAAACTAAAGAACGAGAATTTTTGGCACATATGGTCAATTGAATGTTTATCCCAACCCTCTCATTTGGCACTAGTTTCAGCCCGAATTGTGCAAGTCACCTAAGGTCACGAATCGTCCCGAACGTGTAGCCCAAATTGTGAAAATCTCAAACCGCTACTGCTAGCTTGTTTGAGTAGGTAGCCATCTGAAACTTGGCATATATAAAGGTCATTAACATGTCTACATGCATGCACAATCTTATGTCAACTGATTGCATAACTTGCGAACTATAGGCCATCGAAATTTTTGTAAACAAAAGTTTGTGCGACTTTAGCTCCCAAACGGAATAAAAGCTAAAGCTGAAATAGCCTTCATTCTATTTCACTTATTTGTGTCTACACATGTATATGTTTTGCAGAGACTCAAAGCTCTTGAGAATGGAGAAAATGAGGTGTCAATTTTGCATTGGACCCTATGGGAAAATGCATTAAACGCCTACTGCTCCGACGTTCAGCGACCGATAACATCCATCTTTACACTGTAAACGGTAATTACATAGGTACATGCCTGGGGCAAATAACAGCGCAAATAATTGTCCATGTGCAGAGTAATAAAGGAGCAAACTTTTATATATGGGCCTGCAGTGGAAGTTATTCTTAAAAGGTGACTTTCACGAATCGTTCTGAAACTGTGCTAAATTACAGATAATTCCCATATATTTCTTGGGAGAAAATGCCCTGAAATTCTCCTTTCTCCGTTGTCGAGATATTCGAGGGCAAAGTCGTGCAGTTTTCGACTTCCAGGGGCTATAACTCGAAAACTAAAGAACGAGAATTTTTGGCACATATGGTCAATTGAATGTTTATCCCAACCCTCTCATTTGGCACTAGTTTCAGCCCGAATTGTGCAAGTCACCTAAGGTCACGAATCGTCCCGAACGTGTAGCCCAAATTGTGAAAATTTCAAACCGCTACTGCTTGCTTGTTTGAGTAGGTAGCCATCTGAAACTTGGCATATATAAAGGTCATTAACATGTCTACATGCATGCACAATCTTATGTCAACTGATTGCATAACATGCGAACTATAGGCCATCGAAATTTTTGTAAACAAAAGTTTGTGCGACTTTAGCTCCCAAACGGAATAAAAGCTAAAGCTGAAATAGCCTTCATTCTATTTCACTTATTTGTGTCTACACATGTATATGTTTTGCAGAGACTCAAAGCTCTTGAGAATGGAGAAAATGAGGTGTCAATTTTGCATTGGACCCTATGGGAAAATGCATTAAACGCCTACTGCTCCGACGTTCAGCGACCGATAACATCCATCTTTACACTGTAAACGGTAATTACATAGGTACATGCCTGGGGCAAATAACAGCGCAAATAATTGTCCATGTGCAGAGTAATAAAGGAGCAAACTTTTATATATGGGCCTGCAGTGGAAGTTATTCTTAAAAGGTGACTTTCACGAATCGTTCTGAAACTGTGCTAAATTACAGATAATTCCCATATATTTCTTGGGAGAAAATGCCCTGAAATTCTCCTTTCTCCGTTGTCGAGATATTCGAGGGCAAAGTCGTGCAGTTTTCGACTTCCAGGGGCTATAACTCGAAAACTAAAGAACGAGAATTTTTGGCACATATGGTCAATTGAATGTTTATCCCAACCCTCTCATTTGGCACTAGTTTCAGCCCGAATTGTGCAAGTCACCTAAGGTCACGAATCGTCCCGAACGTGTAGCCCAAATTGTGAAAATTTCAAACCGCTACTGCTTGCTTGTTTGAGTAGGTAGCCATCTGAAACTTGGCATATATAAAGGTCATTAACATGTCTACATGCATGCACAATCTTATGTCAACTGATTGCATAACTTGCGAACTATAGGCCATCGAAATTTTTGTAAACAAAAGTTTGTGCGACTTTAGCTCCCAAACGGAATAAAAGCTAAAGCTGAAATAGCCTTCATTCTATTTCACTTATTTGTGTCTACACATGTATATGTTTTGCAGAGACTCAAAGCTCTTGAGAATGGAGAAAATGAGGTGTCAATTTTGCATTGGACCCTATGGGAAAATGCATTAAACGCCTACTGCTCCGACGTTCAGCGACCGATAACATCCATCTTTACACTGTAAACGGTAATTACATAGGTACATGCCTGGGGCATATAACAGCGCAAATAATTGTCCATGTGCAGAGTAATAAAGGAGCAAACTTTTATATATGGGCCTGCAGTGGAAGTTATTCTTAAAAGGTGACTTTCACGAATCGTTCTGAAACTGTGCTAAATTACAGATAATTCCCATATATTTCTTGGGAGAAAATGCCCTGAAATTCTCCTTTCTCCGTTGTCGAGATATTCGAGGGCAAAGTCGTGCAGTTTTCGACTTCCAGGAGCTATAACTCGAAAACTAAAGAACGAGAATTTTTGGCACATATGGTCAATTGAATGTTTATCCCAACCCTCTCATTTGGCACTAGTTTCAGCCCGAATTGTGCAAGTCACCTAAGGTCACGAATCGTCCCGAACGTGTAGCCCAAATTGTGAAAATTTCAAACCGCTACTGCTTGCTTGTTTGAGTAGGTAGCCATCTGAAACTTGGCATATATAAAGGTCATTAACATGTCTACATGCATGCACAATCTTATGTCAACTGATTGCATAACTTGCGAACTATAGGCCATCGAAATTTTTGTAAACAAAAGTTTGTGCGACTTTAGCTCCCAAACGGAATAAAAGCTAAAGCTGAAATAGCCTTCATTCTATTTCACTTATTTGTGTCTACACATGTATATGTTTTGCAGAGACTCAAAGCTCTTGAGAATGGAGAAAATGAGGTGTCAATTTTGCATTGGACCCTATGGGAAAATGCATTAAACGCCTACTGCTCCGACGTTCAGCGACCGATAACATCCATCTTTACACTGTAAACGGTAATTACATAGGTACATGCCTGGGGCAAATAACAGCGCAAATAATTGTCCATGTGCAGAGTAATAAAGGAGCAAACTTTTATATATGGGCCTGCAGTGGAAGTTATTCTTAAAAGGTGACTTTCACGAATCGTTCTGAAACTGTGCTAAATTATAGATAATTCCCATATATTTCTTGGGAGAAAATGCCCTGAAATTCTCCTTTCTCCGTTGTCGAGATATTCGAGGGCAAAGTCGTGCAGTTTTCGACTTCCAGGGGCTATAACTCGAAAACTAAAGAACGAGAATTTTTGGCACATATGGTCAATTGAATGTTTATCCCAACCCTCTCATTTGGCACTAGTTTCAGCCCGAATTGTGCAAGTCACCTAAGGTCACGAATCGTCCCGAACGTGTAGCCCAAATTGTGAAAATTTCAAACCGCTACTGCTTGCTTGTTTGAGTAGGTAGCCATCTGAAACTTGGCATATATAAAGGTCATTAACATGTCTACATGCATGCACAATCTTATGTCAACTGATTGCATAACTTGCGAACTATAGGCCATCGAAATTTTTGTAAACAAAAGTTTGTGCGACTTTAGCTCCCAAACGGAATAAAAGCTAAAGCTGAAATAGCCTTCATTCTATTTCACTTATTTGTGTCTACACATGTATATGTTTTGCAGAGACTCAAAGCTCTTGAGAATGGAGAAAATGAGGTGTCAATTTTGCATTGGACCCTATGGGAAAATGCATTAAACGCCTACTGCTCCGACGTTCAGCGACCGATAACATCCATCTTTACACTGTAAACGGTAATTACATAGGTACATGCCTGGGGCAAATAACAGCGCAAATAATTGTCCATGTGCAGAGTAATAAAGGAGCAAACTTTTATATATGGGCCTGCAGTGGAAGTTATTCTTAAAAGGTGACTTTCACGAATCGTTCTGAAACTGTGCTAAATTACAGATAATTCCCATATATTTCTTGGGAGAAAATGCCCTGAAATTCTCCTTTCTCCGTTGTCGAGATATTCGAGGGCAAAGTCGTGCAGTTTTCGACTTCCAGGGGCTATAACTCGAAAACTAAAGAACGAGAATTTTTGGCACATATGGTCAATTGAATGTTTATCCCAACCCTCTCATTTGGCACTAGTTTCAGCCCGAATTGTGCAAGTCACCTAAGGTCACGAATCGTCCCGAACGTGTAGCCCAAATTGTGAAAATTTCAAACCGCTACTGCTTGCTTGTTTGAGTAGGTAGCCATCTGAAACTTGGCATATATAAAGGTCATTAACATGTCTACATGCATGCACAATCTTATGTCAACTGATTGCATAACTTGCGAACTATAGGCCATCGAAATTTTTGTAAACAAAAGTTTGTGCGACTTTAGCTCCCAAACGGAATAAAAGCTAAAGCTGAAATAGCCTTCATTCTATTTCACTTATTTGTGTCTACACATGTATATGTTTTGCAGAGACTCAAAGCTCTTGAGAATGGAGAAAATGAGGTGTCAATTTTGCATTGGACCCTATGGGAAAATGCATTAAACGCCTACTGCTCCGACGTTCAGCGACCGATAACATCCATCTTTACACTGTAAACGGTAATTACATAGGTACATGCCTGGGGCAAATAACAGCGCAAATAATTGTCCATGTGCAGAGTAATAAAGGAGCAAACTTTTATATATGGGCCTGCAGTGGAAGTTATTCTTAAAAGGTGACTTTCACGAATCGTTCTGAAACTGTGCTAAATTATAGATAATTCCCATATATTTCTTGGGAGAAAATGCCCTGAAATTCTCCTTTCTCCGATGTCGAGATATTCGAGGGCAAAGTCGTGCAGTTTTCGACTTCCAGGGGCTATAACTCGAAAACTAAAGAACGAGAATTTTTGGCACATATGGTCAATTGAATGTTTATCCCAACCCTCTCATTTGGCACTAGTTCCAGCCCGAATTGTGCAAGTCACCTAAGGTCACGAATCGTCCCGAACGTGTAGCCCAAATTGTGAAAATTTCAAACCGCTACTGCTTGCTTGTTTGAGTAGGTAGCCATCTGAAACTTGGCATATATAAAGGTCATTAACATGTCTACATGCATGCACAATCTTATGTCAACTGATTGCATAACTTGCGAACTATAGGCCATCGAAATTTTTGTAAACAAAAGTTTGTGCGACTTTAGCTCCCAAACGGAATAAAAGCTAAAGCTGAAATAGCCTTCATTCTATTTCACTTATTTGTGTCTACACATGTATATGTTTTGCAGAGACTCAAAGCTCTTGAGAATGGAGAAAATGAGGTGTCAATTTTGCATTGGACCCTATGGGAAAATGCATTAAACGCCTACTGCTCCGACGTTCAGCGACCGATAACATCCATCTTTACACTGTAAACGGTAATTACATAGGTACATGCCTGGGGCAAATAACAGCGCAAATAATTGTCCATGTGCAGAGTAATAAAGGAGCAAACTTTTATATATGGGCCTGCAGTGGAAGTTATTCTTAAAAGGTGACTTTCACGAATCGTTCTGAAACTGTGCTAAATTACAGATAATTCCCATATATTTCTTGGGAGAAAATGCCCTGAAATTCTCCTTTCTCCGTTGTCGAGATATTCGAGGGCAAAGTCGTGCAGTTTTCGACTTCCAGGGGCTATAACTCGAAAACTAAAGAACGAGAATTTTTGGCACATATGGTCAATTGAATGTTTATCCCAACCCTCTCATTTGGCACTAGTTTCAGCCCGAATTGTGCAAGTCACCTAAGGTCACGAATCGTCCCGAACGTGTAGCCCAAATTGTGAAAATTTCAAACCGCTACTGCTTGCTTGTTTGAGTAGGTAGCCATCTGAAACTTGGCATATATAAAGGTCATTAACATGTCTACATGCATGCACAATCTTATGTCAACTGATTGCATAACTTGCGAACTATAGGCCATCGAAATTTTTGTAAACAAAAGTTTGTGCGACTTTAGCTCCCAAACGGAATAAAAGCTAAAGCTGAAATAGCCTTCATTCTATTTCACTTATTTGTGTCTACACATGTATATGTTTTGCAGAGACTCAAAGCTCTTGAGAATGGAGAAAATGAGGTGTCAATTTTGCATTGGACCCTATGGGAAAATGCATTAAACGCCTACTGCTCCGACGTTCAGCGACCGATAACATCCATCTTTACACTGTAAACGGTAATTACATAGGTACATGCCTGGGGCAAATAACAGCGCAAATAATTGTCCATGTGCAGAGTAATAAAGGAGCAAACTTTTATATATGGGCCTGCAGTGGAAGTTATTCTTAAAAGGTGACTTTCACGAATCGTTCTGAAACTGTGCTAAATTACAGATAATTCCCATATATTTCTTGGGAGAAAATGCCCTGAAATTCTCCTTTCTCCGTTGTCGAGATATTCGAGGGCAAAGTCGTGCAGTTTTCGACTTCCAGGGGCTATAACTCGAAAACTAAAGAACGAGAATTTTTGGCACATATGGTCAATTGAATGTTTATCCCAACCCTCTCATTTGGCACTAGTTTCAGCCCGAATTGTGCAAGTCACCTAAGGTCACGAATCGTCCCGAACGTGTAGCCCAAATTGTGAAAATTTCAAACCGCTACTGCTTGCTTGTTTGAGTAGGTAGCCATCTGAAACTTGGCATATATAAAGGTCATTAACATGTCTACATGCATGCACAATCTTATGTCAACTGATTGCATAACTTGCGAACTATAGGCCATCGAAATTTTTGTAAACAAAAGTTTGTGCGACTTTAGCTCCCAAACGGAATAAAAGCTAAAGCTGAAATAGCCTTCATTCTATTTCACTTATTTGTGTCTACACATGTATATGTTTTGCAGAGACTCAAAGCTCTTGAGAATGGAGAAAATGAGGTGTCAATTTTGCATTGGACCCTATGGGAAAATGCATTAAACGCCTACTGCTCCGACGTTCAGCGACCGATAACATCCATCTTTACACTGTAAACGGTAATTACATAGGTACATGCCTGGGGCAAATAACAGCGCAAATAATTGTCCATGTGCAGAGTAATAAAGGAGCAAACTTTTATATATGGGCCTGCAGTGGAAGTTATTCTTAAAAGGTGACTTTCACGAATCGTTCTGAAACTGTGCTAAATTACAGATAATTCCCATATATTTCTTGGGAGAAAATGCCCTGAAATTCTCCTTTCTCCGTTGTCGAGATATTCGAGGGCAAAGTCGTGCAGTTTTCGACTTCCAGGGGCTATAACTCGAAAACTAAAGAACGAGAATTTTTGGCACATATGGTCAATTGAATGTTTATCCCAACCCTCTCATTTGGCACTAGTTTCAGCCCGAATTGTGCAAGTCACCTAAGGTCACGAATCGTCCCGAACGTGTAGCCCAAATTGTGAAAATTTCAAACCGCTACTGCTTGCTTGTTTGAGTAGGTAGCCATCTGAAACTTGGCATATATAAAGGTCATTAACATGTCTACATGCATGCACAATCTTATGTCAACTGATTGCATAACTTGCGAACTATAGGCCATCGAAATTTTTGTAAACAAAAGTTTGTGCGACTTTAGCTCCCAAACGGAATAAAAGCTAAAGCTGAAATAGCCTTCATTCTATTTCACTTATTTGTGTCTACACATGTATATGTTTTGCAGAGACTCAAAGCTCTTGAGAATGGAGAAAATGAGGTGTCAATTTTGCATTGGACCCTATGGGAAAATGCATTAAACGCCTACTGCTCCGACGTTCAGCGACCGATAACATCCATCTTTACACTGTAAACGGTAATTACATAGGTACATGCCTGGGGCAAATAACAGCGCAAATAATTGTCCATGTGCAGAGTAATAAAGGAGCAAACTTTTATATATGGGCCTGCAGTGGAAGTTATTCTTAAAAGGTGACTTTCACGAATCGTTCTGAAACTGTGCTAAATTACAGATAATTCCCATATATTTCTTGGGAGAAAATGCCCTGAAATTCTCCTTTCTCCGTTGTCGAGATATTCGAGGGCAAAGTCGTGCAGTTTTCGACTTCCAGGGGCTATAACTCGAAAACTAAAGAACGAGAATTTTTGGCACATATGGTCAATTGAATGTTTATCCCAACCCTCTCATTTGGCACTAGTTCCAGCCCGAATTGTGCAAGTCACCTAAGGTCACGAATCGTCCCGAACGTGTAGCCCAAATTGTGAAAATTTCAAACCGCTACTGCTTGCTTGTTTGAGTAGGTAGCCATCTGAAACTTGGCATATATAAAGGTCATTAACATGTCTACATGCATGCACAATCTTATGTCAACTGATTGCATAACTTGCGAACTATAGGCCATCGAAATTTTTGTAAACAAAAGTTTGTGCGACTTTAGCTCCCAAACGGAATAAAAGCTAAAGCTGAAATAGCCTTCATTCTATTTCACTTATTTGTGTCTACACATGTATATGTTTTGCAGAGACTCAAAGCTCTTGAGAATGGAGAAAATGAGGTGTCAATTTTGCATTGGACCCTATGGGAAAATGCATTAAACGCCTACTGCTCCGACGTTCAGCGACCGATAACATCCATCTTTACACTGTAAACGGTAATTACATAGGTACATGCCTGGGACAAATAACAGCGCAAATAATTGTCCATGTGCAGAGTAATAAAGGAGCAAACTTTTATATATGGGCCTGCAGTGGAAGTTATTCTTAAAAGGTGACTTTCACGAATCGTTCTGAAACTGTGCTAAATTACAGATAATTCCCATATATTTCTTGGGAGAAAATGCCCTGAAATTCTCCTTTCTCCGTTGTCGAGATATTCGAGGGCAAAGTCGTGCAGTTTTCGACTTCCAGGGGCTATAACTCGAAAACTAAAGAACGAGAATTTTTGGCACATATGGTCAATTGAATGTTTATCCCAACCCTCTCATTTGGCACTAGTTTCAGCCCGAATTGTGCAAGTCACCTAAGGTCACGAATCGTCCCGAACGTGTAGCCCAAATTGTGAAAATTTCAAACCGCTACTGCTTGCTTGTTTGAGTAGGTAGCCATCTGAAACTTGGCATATATAAAGGTCATTAACATGTCTACATGCATGCACAATCTTATGTCAACTGATTGCATAACTTGCGAACTATAGGCCATCGAAATTTTTGTAAACAAAAGTTTGTGCGACTTTAGCTCCCAAACGGAATAAAAGCTAAAGCTGAAATAGCCTTCATTCTATTTCACTTATTTGTGTCTACACATGTATATGTTTTGCAGAGACTCAAAGCTCTTGAGAATGGAGAAAATGAGGTGTCAATTTTGCATTGGACCCTATGGGAAAATGCATTAAACGCCTACTGCTCCGACGTTCAGCGACCGATAACATCCATCTTTACACTGTAAACGGTAATTACATAGGTACATGCCTGGGGCAAATAACAGCGCAAATAATTGTCCATGTGCAGAGTAATAAAGGAGCAAACTTTTATATATGGGCCTGCAGTGGAAGTTATTCTTAAAAGGTGACTTTCACGAATCGTTCTGAAACTGTGCTAAATTACAGATAATTCCCATATATTTCTTGGGAGAAAATGCCCTGAAATTCTCCTTTCTCCGTTGTCGAGATATTCGAGGGCAAAGTCGTGCAGTTTTCGACTTCCAGGGGCTATAACTCGAAAACTAAAGAACGAGAATGTTTGGCACATATGGTCAATTGAATGTTTATCCCAACCCTCTCATTTGGCACTAGTTTCAGCCCGAATTGTGCAAGTCACCTAAGGTCACGAATCGTCCCGAACGTGTAGCCCAAATTGTGAAAATTTCAAACCGCTACTGCTTGCTTGTTTGAGTAGGTAGCCATCTGAAACTTGGCATATATAAAGGTCATTAACATGTCTACATGCATGCACAATCTTATGTCAACTGATTGCATAACTTGCGAACTATAGGCCATCGAAAATTTTGTAAACAAAAGTTTGTGCGACTTTAGCTCCCAAACGGAATAAAAGCTAAAGCTGAAATAGCCTTCATTCTATTTCACTTATTTGTGTCTACACATGTATATGTTTTGCAGAGACTCAAAGCTCTTGAGAATGAGAAAATGAGGTGTCAATTTTGCATTGGACCTAATGGGAAAATGCATTAAACGCCTACTGCTCCGACGTTCAGCGACCGATAACATCCATCTTTACACTGTAAACGGTAATTACATAGGTACATGCCTGGGGCAAATAACAGCGCAAATAATTGTCCATGTGCAGAGTAATAAAGGAGCAAACTTTTATATATGGGCCTGCAGTGGAAGTTATTCTTAAAAGGTGACTTTCACGAATCGTTCTGAAACTGTGCTAAATTACAGATAATTCCCATATATTTCTTGGGAGAAAATGCCCTGAAATTCTCCTTTCTCCGTTGTCGAGATATTCGAGGGCAAAGTCGTGCAGTTTTCGACTTCCAGGGGCTATAACTCGAAAACTAAAGAACGAGAATGTTTGGCACATATGGTCAATTGAATGTTTATCCCAACCCTCTCATTTGGCACTAGTTTCAGCCCGAATTGTGCAAGTCACCTAAGGTCACGAATCGTCCCGAACGTGTAGCCCAAATTGTGAAAATTTCAAACCGCTACTGCTTGCTTGTTTGAGTAGGTAGCCATCTGAAACTTGGCATATATAAAGGTCATTAACATGTCTACATGCATGCACAATCTTATGTCAACTGATTGCATAACTTGCGAACTATAGGCCATCGAAATTTCTGTAAACAAAAGTTTGTGCGACTTTAGCTCCGAAACGGAATAAAAGCTAAAGCTGAAATAGCCTTCATTCTATTTCACTTATTTGTGTCTACACATGTATATGTTTTGCAGAGACTCAAAGCTCTTGAGAATGGAGAAAATGAGGTGTCAATTTTGCATTGGACCCTATGGGAAAATGCATTAAACGCCTACTGCTCCGACGTTCAGCGACCGATAACATCCATCTTTACACTGTAAACGGTAATTACATAGGTACATGCCTGGGGCAAATAACAGCGCAAATAATTGTCCATGTGCAGAGTAATAAAGGAGCAAACTTTTATATATGGGCCTGCAGTGGAAGTTATTCTTAAAAGGTGACTTTCACGAATCGTTCTGAAACTGTGCTAAATTACAGATAATTCCCATATATTTCTTGGGAGAAAATGCCCTGAAATTCTCCTTTCTCCGTTGTCGAGATATTCGAGGGCAAAGTCGTGCAGTTTTCGACTTCCAGGGGCTATAACTCGAAAACTAAAGAACGAGAATTTTTGGCACATATGGTCAATTGAATGTTTATCCCAACCCTCTCATTTGGCACTAGTTTCAGCCCGAATTGTGCAAGTCACCTAAGGTCACGAATCGTCCCGAACGTGTAGCCCAAATTGTGAAAATTTCAAACCGCTACTGCTTGCTTGTTTGAGTTGGTAGCCATCTGAAACTTGGCATATATAAAGGTCATTAACATGTCTACATGCATGCACAATCTTATGTCAACTGATTGCATAACTTGCGAACTATAGGCCATCGAAATTTTTGTAAACAAAAGTTTGTGCGACTTTAGCTCCCAAACGGAATAAAAGCTAAAGCTGAAATAGCCTTCATTCTATTTCACTTATTTGTGTCTACACATGTATATGTTTTGCAGAGACTCAAAGCTCTTGAGAATGAGAAAATGAGGTGTCAATTTTGCATTGGACCTAATGGGAAAATGCATTAAACGCCTACTGCTCCGACGTTCAGCGACCGATAACATCCATCTTTACACTGTAAACGGTAATTACATAGGTACATGCCTGGGGCAAATAACAGCGCAAATAATTGTCCATGTGCAGAGTAATAAAGGAGCAAACTTTTATATATGGGCCTGCAGTGGAAGTTATTCTTAAAAGGTGACTTTCACGAATCGTTCTGAAACTGTGCTAAATTACAGATAATTCCCATATATTTCTTGGGAGAAAATGCCCTGAAATTCTCCTTTCTCCGTTGTCGAGATATTCGAGGGCAAAGTCGTGCAGTTTTCGACTTCCAGGGGCTATAACTCGAAAACTAAAGAACGAGAATGTTTGGCACATATGGTCAATTGAATGTTTATCCCAACCCTCTCATTTGGCACTAGTTTCAGCCCGAATTGTGCAAGTCACCTAAGGTCACGAATCGTCCCGAACGTGTAGCCCAAATTGTGAAAATTTCAAACCGCTACTGCTTGCTTGTTTGAGTAGGTAGCCATCTGAAACTTGGCATATATAAAGGTCATTAACATGTCTACATGCATGCACAATCTTATGTCAACTGATTGCATAACTTGCGAACTATAGGCCATCGAAATTTCTGTAAACAAAAGTTTGTGCGACTTTAGCTCCCAAACGGAATAAAAGCTAAAGCTGAAATAGCCTTCATTCTATTTCACTGATTTGTGTCTACACATGTATATGTTTTGCAGAGACTCAAAGCTCTTGAGAATGGAGAAAATGAGGTGTCAATTTTGCATTGGACCCTATGGGAAAATGCATTAAACGCCTACTGCTCCGACGTTCAGCGACCGATAACATCCATCTTTACACTGTAAACGGTAATTACATAGGTACATGCCTGGGGCAAATAACAGCGCAAATAATTGTCCATGTGCAGAGTAATAAAGGAGCAAACTTTTATATATGGGCCTGCAGTGGAAGTTATTCTTAAAAGGTGACTTTCACGAATCGTTCTGAAACTGTGCTAAATTACAGATAATTCCCATATATTTCTTGGGAGAAAATGCCCTGAAATTCTCCTTTCTCCGTTGTCGAGATATTCGAGGGCAAAGTCGTGCAGTTTTCGACTTCCAGGGGCTATAACTCGAAAACTAAAGAACGAGAATTTTTGGCACATATGGTCAATTGAATGTTTATCCCAACCCTCTCATTTGGCACTAGTTTCAGCCCGAATTGTGCAAGTCACCTAAGGTCACGAATCGTCCCGAACGTGTAGCCCAAATTGTGAAAATTTCAAACCGCTACTGCTTGCTTGTTTGAGTTGGTAGCCATCTGAAACTTGGCATATATAAAGGTCATTAACATGTCTACATGCATGCACAATCTTATGTCAACTGATTGCATAACTTGCGAACTATAGGCCATCGAAATTTTTGTAAACAAAAGTTTGTGCGACTTTAGCTCCCAAACGGAATAAAAGCTAAAGCTGAAATAGCCTTCATTCTATTTCACTTATTTGTGTCTACACATGTATATGTTTTGCAGAGACTCAAAGCTCTTGAGAATGGAGAAAATGAGGTGTCAATTTTGCATTGGACCCTATGGGAAAATGCATTAAACGCCTACTGCTCCGACGTTCAGCGACCGATAACATCCATCTTTACACTGTAAACGGTAATTACATAGGTACATGCCTGGGGCAAATAACAGCGCAAATAATTGTCCATGTGCAGAGTAATAAAGGAGCAAACTTTTATATATGGGCCTGCAGTGGAAGTTATTCTTAAAAGGTGACTTTCACGAATCGTTCTGAAACTGTGCTAAATTACAGATAATTCCCATATATTTCTTGGGAGAAAATGCCCTGAAATTCTCCTTTCTCCGTTGTCGAGATATTCGAGGGCAAAGTCGTGCAGTTTTCGACTTCCAGGGGCTATAACTCGAAAACTAAAGAACGAGAATTTTTGGCACATATGGTCAATTGAATGTTTATCCCAACCCTCTCATTTGGCACTAGTTTCAGCCCGAATTGTGCAAGTCACCTAAGGTCACGAATCGTCCCGAACGTGTAGCCCAAATTGTGAAAATTTCAAACCGCTACTGCTTGCTTGTTTGAGTAGGTAGCCATCTGAAACTTGGCATATATAAAGGTCATTAACATGTCTACATGCATGCACAATCTTATGTCAACTGATTGCATAACTTGCGAACTATAGGCCATCGAAATTTTTGTAAACAAAAGTTTGTGCGACTTTAGCTCCCAAACGGAATAAAAGCTAAAGCTGAAATAGCCTTCATTCTATTTCACTTATTTGTGTCTACACATGTATATGTTTTGCAGAGACTCAAAGCTCTTGAGAATGGAGAAAATGAGGTGTCAATTTTGCATTGGACCCTATGGGAAAATGCATTAAACGCCTACTGCTCCGACGTTCAGCGACCGATAACATCCATCTTTACACTGTAAACGGTAATTACATAGGTACATGCCTGGGGCAAATAACAGCGCAAATAATTGTCCATGTGCAGAGTAATAAAGGAGCAAACTTTTATATATGGGCCTGCAGTGGAAGTTATTCTTAAAAGGTGACTTTCACGAATCGTTCTGAAACTGTGCTAAATTACAGATAATTCCCATATATTTCTTGGGAGAAAATGCCCTGAAATTCTCCTTTCTCCGTTGTCGAGATATTCGAGGGCAAAGTCGTGCAGTTTTCGACTTCCAGGGGCTATAACTCGAAAACTAAAGAACGAGAATTTTTGGCACATATGGTCAATTGAATGTTTATCCCAACCCTCTCATTTGGCACTAGTTTCAGCCCGAATTGTGCAAGTCACCTAAGGTCACGAATCGTCCCGAACGTGTAGCCCAAATTGTGAAAATTTCAAACCGCTACTGCTTGCTTGTTTGAGTAGGTAGCCATCTGAAACTTGGCATATATAAAGGTCATTAACATGTCTACATGCATGCACAATCTTATGTCAACTGATTGCATAACTTGCGAACTATAGGCCATCGAAATTTTTGTAAACAAAAGTTTGTGCGACTTTAGCTCCCAAACGGAATAAAAGCTAAAGCTGAAATAGCCTTCATTCTATTTCACTTATTTGTGTCTACACATGTATATGTTTTGCAGAGACTCAAAGCTCTTGAGAATGGAGAAAATGAGGTGTCAATTTTGCATTGGACCCTATGGGAAAATGCATTAAACGCCTACTGCTCCGACGTTCAGCGACCGATAACATCCATCTTTACACTGTAAACGGTAATTACATAGGTACATGCCTGGGGCAAATAACAGCGCAAATAATTGTCCATGTGCAGAGTAATAAAGGAGCAAACTTTTATATATGGGCCTGCAGTGGAAGTTATTCTTAAAAGGTGACTTTCACGAATCGTTCTGAAACTGTGCTAAATTACAGATAATTCCCATATATTTCTTGGGAGAAAATGCCCTGAAATTCTCCTTTCTCCGTTGTCGAGATATTCGAGGGCAAAGTCGTGCAGTTTTCGACTTCCAGGGGCTATAACTCGAAAACTAAAGAACGAGAATTTTTGGCACATATGGTCAATTAAATGTTTATCCCAACCCTCTCATTTGGCACTAGTTTCAGTCCGAATTGTACAAGTCACCTAAGGTCACGAATCGTCCCGAACGTGTAGCCCAAATTGTGAAAATTTCAAACCGCTACTGCTTGCTTGTTTGAGTAGGTAGCCATCTGAAACTTGGCATATATAAAGGTCATTAACATGTCTACATGCATGCACAATCTTATGTCAACTGATTGCATAACTTGCGAACTATAGGCCATCGAAATTTTTGTAAACAAAAGTTTGTGCGACTTAAGCTCCCAAACGGAATAAAAGCTAAAGCTGAAATAGCCTTCATTCTATTTCACTTATTTGTGTCTACACATGTATATGTTTTGCAGAGACTCAAAGCTCTTGAGAATGGAGAAAATGAGGTGTCAATTTTGCATTGGACCCTATGGGAAAATGCATTAAACGCCTACTGCTCCGACGTTCAGTGACCGATAACATCCATCTTTACACTGTAAACGGTAATTACATAGGTACATGCCTGGGGCAAATAACAGCGCAAATAATTGTCCATGTGCAGAGTAATAAAGGAGCAAACTTTTATATATGGGCCTGCAGTGGAAGTTATTCTTAAAAGGTGACTTTCACGAATCGTTCTGAAACTGTGCTAAATTACAGATAATTCCCATATATTTCTTGGGAGAAAATGCCCTGAAATTCTCCTTTCTCCGTTGTCGAGATATTCGAGGGCAAAGTCGTGCAGTTTTCGACTTCCAGGGGCTATAACTCGAAAACTAAAGAACGAGAATTTTTGGCACATATGGTCAATTGAATGTTTATCCCAACCCTCTCATTTGGCACTAGTTTCAGCCCGAATTGTGCAAGTCACCTAAGGTCACGAATCGTCCCGAACGTGTAGCCCAAATTGTGAAAATTTCAAACCGCTACTGCTTGCTTGTTTGAGTAGGTAGCCATCTGAAACTTGGCATATATAAAGGTCATTAACATGTCTACATGCATGCACAATCTTATGTCAACTGATTGCATAACTTGCGAACTATAGGCCATCGAAATTTTTGTAAACAAAAGTTTGTGCGACTTTAGCTCCCAAACGGAATAAAAGCTAAAGCTGAAATAGCCTTCATTCTATTTCACTTATTTGTGTCTACACATGTATATGTTTTGCAGAGACTCAAAGCTCTTGAGAATGGAGAAAATGAGGTGTCAATTTTGCATTGGACCCTATGGGAAAATGCATTAAACGCCTACTGCTCCGACGTTCAGCGACCGATAACATCCATCTTTACACTGTAAACGGTAATTACATAGGTACATGCCTGGGGCAAATAACAGCGCAAATAATTGTCCATGTGCAGAGTAATAAAGGAGCAAACTTTTATATATGGGCCTGCAGTGGAAGTTATTCTTAAAAGGTGACTTTCACGAATCGTTCTGAAACTGTGCTAAATTACAGATAATTCCCATATATTTCTTGGGAGAAAATGCCCTGAAATTCTCCTTTCTCCGTTGTCGAGATATTCGAGGGCAAAGTCGTGCAGTTTTCGACTTCCAGGGGCTATAACTCGAAAACTAAAGAACGAGAATTTTTGGCACATATGGTCAATTGAATGTTTATCCCAACCCTCTCATTTGGCACTAGTTTCAGCCCGAATTGTGCAAGTCACCTAAGGTCACGAATCGTCCCGAACGTGTAGCCCAAATTGTGAAAATTTCAAACCGCTACTGCTTGCTTGTTTGAGTAGGTAGCCATCTGAAACTTGGCATATATAAAGGTCATTAACATGTCTACATGCATGCACAATCTTATGTCAACTGATTGCATAACTTGCGAACTATAGGCCATCGAAATTTTTGTAAACAAAAGTTTGTGCGACTTTAGCTCCCAAACGGAATAAAAGCTAAAGCTGAAATAGCCTTCATTCTATTTCACTTATTTGTGTCTACACATGTATATGTTTTGCAGAGACTCAAAGCTCTTGAGAATGGAGAAAATGAGGTGTCAATTTTGCATTGGACCCTATGGGAAAATGCATTAAACGCCTACTGCTCCGACGTTCAGCGACCGATAACATCCATCTTTACACTGTAAACGGTAATTACATAGGTACATGCCTGGGGCAAATAACAGCGCAAATAATTGTCCATGTGCAGAGTAATAAAGGAGCAAACTTTTATATATGGGCCTGCAGTGGAAGTTATTCTTAAAAGGTGACTTTCACGAATCGTTCTGAAACTGTGCTAAATTACAGATAATTCCCATATATTTCTTGGGAGAAAATGCCCTGAAATTCTCCTTTCTCCGTTGTCGAGATATTCGAGGGCAAAGTCGTGCAGTTTTCGACTTCCAGGGGCTATAACTCGAAAACTAAAGAACGAGAATTTTTGGCACATATGGTCAATTGAATGTTTATCCCAACCCTCTCATTTGGCACTAGTTTCAGCCCGAATTGTGCAAGTGACCTAAGGTCACGAATCGTCCCGAACGTGTAGCCCAAATTGTGAAAATTTCAAACCGCTACTGCTTGCTTGTTTGAGTAGGTAGCCATCTGAAACTTGGCATATATAAAGGTCATTAACATGTCTACATGCATGCATAATCTTATGTCAACTGATTGCATAACTTGCGAACTATAGGCCATCGAAATTTTTGTAAACAAAAGTTTGTGCGACTTTAGCTCCCAAACGGAATAAAAGCTAAAGCTGAAATAGCCTTCATTCTATTTCACTTATTTGTGTCTACACATGTATATGTTTTGCAGAGACTCAAAGCTCTTGAGAATGGAGAAAATGAGGTGTCAATTTTGCATTGGACCCTATGGGAAAATGCATTAAACGCCTACTGCTCCGACGTTCAGCGACCGATAACATCCATCTTTACACTGTAAACGGTAATTACATAGGTACATGCCTGGGGCAAATAACAGCGCAAATAATTGTCCATGTGCTGAGTAATAAAGGAGCAAACTTTTATATATGGGCCTGCAGTGGAAGTTATTCTTAAAAGGTGACTTTCACGAATCGTTCTGAAACTGTGCTAAATTACAGATAATTCCCATATATTTCTTGGGAGAAAATGCCCTGAAATTCTCCTTTCTCCGTTGTCGAGATATTCGAGGGCAAAGTCGTGCAGTTTTCGACTTCCAGGGGCTATAACTCGAAAACTAAAGAACGAGAATTTTTGGCACATATGGTCAATTGAATGTTTATCCCAACCCTCTCATTTGGCACTAGTTTCAGCCCGAATTGTGCAAGTCACCTAAGGTCACGAATCGTCCCGAACGTGTAGCCCAAATTGTGAAAATTTCAAACCGCTACTGCTTGCTTGTTTGAGTAGGTAGCCATCTGAAACTTGGCATATATAAAGGTCATTAACATGTCTACATGCATGCATAATCTTATGTCAACTGATTGCATAACTTGCGAACTATAGGCCATCGAAATTTTTGTAAACAAAAGTTTGTGCGACTTTAGCTCCCAAACGGAATAAAAGCTAAAGCTGAAATAGCCTTCATTCTATTTCACTTATTTGTGTCTACACATGTATATGTTTTGCAGAGACTCAAAGCTCTTGAGAATGGAGAAAATGAGGTGTCAATTTTGCATTGGACCCTATGGGAAAATGCATTAAACGCCTACTGCTCCGACGTTCAGCGACCGATAACATCCATCTTTACACTGTAAACGGTAATTACATAGGTACATGCCTGGGGCAAATAACAGCGCAAATAATTGTCCATGTGCAGAGTAATAAAGGAGCAAACTTTTATATATGGGCCTGCAGTGGAAGTTATTCTTAAAAGGTGACTTTCACGAATCGTTCTGAAACTGTGCTAAATTACAGATAATTCCCATATATTTCTTGGGAGAAAATGCCCTGAAATTCTCCTTTCTCCGTTGTCGAGATATTCGAGGGCAAAGTCGTGCAGTTTTCGACTTCCAGGGGCTATAACTCGAAAACTAAAGAACGAGAATTTTTGGCACATATGGTCAATTGAATGTTTATCCCAACCCTCTCATTTGGCACTAGTTTCAGCCCGAATTGTGCAAGTCACCTAAGGTCACGAATCGTCCCGAACGTGTAGCCCAAATTGTGAAAATTTCAAACCGCTACTGCTTGCTTGTTGAGTAGGTAGCCATCTGAAACTTGGCATATATAAAGGTCATTAACATGTCTACATGCATGCACAATCTTATGTCAACTGATTGCATAACTTGCGAACTATAGGCCATCGAAATTTTTGTAAACAAAAGTTTGTGCGACTTTAGCTCCCAAACGGAATAAAAGCTAAAGCTGAAATAGCCTTCATTCTATTTCACTTATTTGTGTCTACACATGTATATGTTTTGCAGAGACTCAAAGCTCTTGAGAATGGAGAAAATGAGGTGTCAATTTTGCATTGGACCCTATGGGAAAATGCATTAAACGCCTACTGCTCCGACGTTCAGCGACCGATAACATCCATCTTTACACTGTAAACGGTAATTACATAGGTACATGCCTGGGGCAAATAACAGCGCAAATAATTGTCCATGTGCAGAGTAATAAAGGAGCAAACTTTTATATATGGGCCTGCAGTGGAAGTTATTCTTAAAAGGTGACTTTCACGAATCGTTCTGAAACTGTGCTAAATTACAGATAATTCCCATATATTTCTTGGGAGAAAATGCCCTGAAATTCTCCTTTCTCCGTTGTCGAGATATTCGAGGGCAAAGTCGTGCAGTTTTCGACTTCCAGGGGCTATAACTCGAAAACTAAAGAACGAGAATTTTTGGCACATATGGTCAATTGAATGTTTATCCCAACCCTCTCATTTGGCACTAGTTTCAGCCCGAATTGTGCAAGTCACCTAAGGTCACGAATCGTCCCGAACGTGTAGCCCAAATTGTGAAAATTTCAAACCGCTACTGCTTGCTTGTTTGAGTAGGTAGCCATCTGAAACTTGGCATATATAAAGGTCATTAACATGTCTACATGCATGCACAATCTTATGTCAACTGATTGCATAACTTGCGAACTATAGGCCATCGAAATTTTTGTAAACAAAAGTTTGTGCGACTTTAGCTCCCAAACGGAATAAAAGCTAAAGCTGAAATAGCCTTCATTCTATTTCACTTATTTGTGTCTACACATGTATATGTTTTGCAGAGACTCAAAGCTCTTGAGAATGGAGAAAATGAGGTGTCAATTTTGCATTGGACCCTATGGGAAAATGCATTAAACGCCTACTGCTCCGACGTTCAGCGACCGATAACATCCATCTTTACACTGTAAACGGTAATTACATAGGTACATGCCTGGGGCAAATAACAGCGCAAATAATTGTCCATGTGCAGAGTAATAAAGGAGCAAACTTTTATATATGGGCCTGCAGTGGAAGTTATTCTTAAAAGGTGACTTTCACGAATCGTTCTGAAACTGTGCTAAATTACAGATAATTCCCATATATTTCTTGGGAGAAAATGCCCTGAAATTCTCCTTTCTCCGTTGTCGAGATATTCGAGGGCAAAGTCGTGCAGTTTTCGACTTCCAGGGGCTATAACTCGAAAACTAAAGAACGAGAATTTTTGGCACATATGGTCAATTGAATGTTTATCCCAACCCTCTCATTTGGCACTAGTTTCAGCCCGAATTGTGCAAGTCACCTAAGGTCACGAATCGTCCCGAACGTGTAGCCCAAATTATGAAAATTTCAAACCGCTACTGCTTGCTTGTTTGAGTAGGTAGCCATCTGAAACTTGGCATATATAAAGGTCATTAACATGTCTACATGCATGCACAATCTTATGTCAACTGATTGCATAACTTGCGAACTATAGGCCATCGAAATTTTTGTAAACAAAAGTTTGTGCGACTTTAGCTCCCAAACGGAATAAAAGCTAAAGCTGAAATAGCCTTCATTCTATTTCACTTATTTGTGTCTACACATGTATATGTTTTGCAGAGACTCAAAGCTCTTGAGAATGGAGAAAATGAGGTGTCAATTTTGCATTGGACCCTATGGGAAAATGCATTAAACGCCTACTGCTCCGACGTTCAGCGACCGATAACATCCATCTTTACACTGTAAACGGTAATTACATAGGTACATGCCTGGGGCAAATAACAGCGCAAATAATTGTCCATGTGCAGAGTAATAAAGGAGCAAACTTTTATATATGGGCCTGCAGTGGAAGTTATTCTTAAAAGGTGACTTTCACGAATCGTTCTGAAACTGTGCTAAATTACAGATAATTCCCATATATTTCTTGGGAGAAAATGCCCTGAAATTCTCCTTTCTCCGTTGTCGAGATATTCGAGGGCAAAGTCGTGCAGTTTTCGACTTCCAGGGGCTATAACTCGAAAACTAAAGAACGAGAATTTTTGGCACATATGGTCAATTGAATGTTTATCCCAACCCTCTCATTTGGCACTAGTTTCAGCCCGAATTGTGCAAGTCACCTAAGGTCACGAATCGTCCCGAACGTGTAGCCCAAATTATGAAAATTTCAAACCGCTACTGCTTGCTTGTTTGAGTAGGTAGCCATCTGAAACTTGGCATATATAAAGGTCATTAACATGTCTACATGCATGCACAATCTTATGTCAACTGATTGCATAACTTGCGAACTATAGGCCATCGAAATTTTTGTAAACAAAAGTTTGTGCGACTTTAGCTCCCAAACGGAATAAAAGCTAAAGCTGAAATAGCCTTCATTCTATTTCACTTATTTGTGTCTACACATGTATATGTTTTGCAGAGACTCAAAGCTCTTGAGAATGGAGAAAATGAGGTGTCAATTTTGCATTGGACCCTATGGGAAAATGCATTAAACGCCTACTGCTCCGACGTTCAGCGACCGATAACATCCATCTTTACACTGTAAACGGTAATTACATAGGTACATGCCTGGGGCAAATAACAGCGCAAATAATTGTCCATGTGCAGAGTAATAAAGGAGCAAACTTTTATATATGGGCCTGCAGTGGAAGTTATTCTTAAAAGGTGACTTTCACGAATCGTTCTGAAACTGTGCTAAATTACAGATAATTCCCATATATTTCTTGGGAGAAAATGCCCTGAAATTCTCCTTTCTCCGTTGTCGAGATATTCGAGGGCAAAGTCGTGCAGTTTTCGACTTCCAGGGGCTATAACTCGAAAACTAAAGAACGAGAATTTTTGGCACATATGGTCAATTGAATGTTTATCCCAACCCTCTCATTTGGCACTAGTTTCAGCCCGAATTGTGCAAGTCACCTAAGGTCACGAATCGTCCCGAACGTGTAGCCCAAATTGTGAAAATTTCAAACCGCTACTGCTTGCTTGTTTGAGTAGGTAGCCATCTGAAACTTGGCATATATAAAGGTCATTAACATGTCTACATGCATGCACAATCTTATGTCAACTGATTGCATAACTTGCGAACTATAGGCCATCGAAATTTTTGTAAACAAAAGTTTGTGCGACTTTAGCTCCCAAACGGAATAAAAGCTAAAGCTGAAATAGCCTTCATTCTATTTCACTTATTTGTGTCTACACATGTATATGTTTTGCAGGGACTCAAAGCTCTTGAGAATGGAGAAAATGAGGTGTCAATTTTGCATTGGACCCTATGGGAAAATGCATTAAACGCCTACTGCTCCGACGTTCAGCGACCGATAACATCCATCTTTACACTGTAAACGGTAATTACATAGGTACATGCCTGGGGCAAATAACAGCGCAAATAATTGTCCATGTGCAGAGCAATAAAGGAGCAAACTTTTATATATGGGCCTGCAGTGGAAGTTATTCTTAAAAGGTGACTTTCACGAATCGTTCTGAAACTGTGCTAAATTACAGATAATTCCCATATATTTCTTGGGAGAAAATGCCCTGAAATTCTCCTTTCTCCGTTGTCGAGATATTCGAGGGCAAAGTCGTGCAGTTTTCGACTTCCAGGGGCTATAACTCGAAAACTAAAGAACGAGAATTTTTGGCACATATGGTCAATTGAATGTTTATCCCAACCCTCTCATTTGGCACTAGTTTCAGCCCGAATTGTGCAAGTCACCTAAGGTCACGAATCGTCCCGAACGTGTAGCCCAAATTGTGAAAATTTCAAACCGCTACTGCTTGCTTGTTTGAGTAGGTAGCCATCTGAAACTTGGCATATATAAAGGTCATTAACATGTCTACATGCATGCACAATCTTATGTCAACTGATTGCATAACTTGCGAACTATAGGCCATCGAAATTTTTGTAAACAAAAGTTTGTGCGACTTTAGCTCCCAAACGGAATAAAAGCTAAAGCTGAAATAGCCTTCATTCTATTTCACTTATTTGTGTCTACACATGTATATGTTTTGCAGAGACTCAAAGCTCTTGAGAATGGAGAAAATGAGGTGTCAATTTTGCATTGGACCCTATGGGAAAATGCATTAAACGCCTACTGCTCCGACGTTCAGCGACCGATAACATCCATCTTTACACTGTAAACGGTAATTACATAGGTACATGCCTGGGGCAAATAACAGCGCAAATAATTGTCCATGTGCAGAGTAATAAAGGAGCAAACTTTTATATATGGGCCTGCAGTGGAAGTTATTCTTAAAAGGTGACTTTCACGAATCGTTCTGAAACTGTGCTAAATTACAGATAATTCCCATATATTTCTTGGGAGAAAATGCCCTGAAATTCTCCTTTCTCCGTTGTCGAGATATTCGAGGGCAAAGTCGTGCAGTTTTCGACTTCCAGGGGCTATAACTCGAAAACTAAAGAACGAGAATTTTTGGCACATATGGTCAATTGAATGTTTATCCCAACCCTCTCATTTGGCACTAGTTTCAGCCCGAATTGTGCAAGTCACCTAAGGTCACGAATCGTCCCGAACGTGTAGCCCAAATTGTGAAAATTTCAAACCGCTACTGCTTGCTTGTTTGAGTAGGTAGCCATCTGAAACTTGACATATATAAAGGTCATTAACATGTCTACATGCATGCACAATCTTATGTCAACTGATTGCATAACTTGCGAACTATAGGCCATCGAAATTTTTGTAAACAAAAGTTTGTGCGACTTTAGCTCCCAAACGGAATAAAAGCTAAAGCTGAAATAGCCTTCATTCTATTTCACTTATTTGTGTCTACACATGTATATGTTTTGCAGAGACTCAAAGCTCTTGAGAATGGAGAAAATGAGGTGTCAATTTTGCATTGGACCCTATGGGAAAATGCATTAAACGCCTACTGCTCCGACGTTCAGCAACCGATAACATCCATCTTTACACTGTAAACGGTAATTACATAGGTACATGCCTGGGGCAAATAACAGCGCAAATAATTGTCCATGTGCAGAGTAATAAAGGAGCAAACTTTTATATATGGGCCTGCAGTGGAAGTTATTCTTAAAAGGTGACTTTCACGAATCGTTCTGAAACTGTGCTAAATTACAGATAATTCCCATATATTTCTTGGGAGAAAATGCCCTGAAATTCTCCTTTCTCCGTTGTCGAGATATTCGAGGGCAAAGTCGTGCAGTTTTCGACTTCCAGGGGCTATAACTCGAAAACTAAAGAACGAGAATTTTTGGCACATATGGTCAATTGAATGTTTATCCCAACCCTCTCATTTGGCACTAGTTTCAGCCCGAATTGTGCAAGTCACCTAAGGTCACGAATCGTCCCGAACGTGTAGCCCAAATTGTGAAAATTTCAAACCGCTACTGCTTGCTTGTTTGAGTAGGTAGCCATCTGAAACTTGGCATATATAAAGGTCATTAACATGTCTACATGCATGCACAATCTTATGTCAACTGATTGCATAACTTGCGAACTATAGGCCATCGAAATTTTTGTAAACAAAAGTTTGTGCGACTTTAGCTCCCAAACGGAATAAAAGCTAAAGCTGAAATAGCCTTCATTCTATTTCACTTATTTGTGTCTACACATGTATATGTTTTGCAGAGACTCAAAGCTCTTGAGAATGGAGAAAATGAGGTGTCAATTTTGCATTGGACCCTATGGGAAAATGCATTAAACGCCTACTGCTCCGACGTTCAGCGACCGATAACATCCATCTTTACACTGTAAACGGTAATTACATAGGTACATGCCTGGGGCAAATAACAGCGCAAATAATTGTCCATGTGCAGAGTAATAAAGGAGCAAACTTTTATATATGGGCCTGCAGTGGAAGTTATTCTTAAAAGGTGACTTTCACGAATCGTTTTGAAACTGTGCTAAATTACAGATAATTCCCATATATTTCTTGGGAGAAAATGCCCTGAAATTCTCCTTTCTCCGTTGTCGAGATATTCGAGGGCAAAGTCGTGCAGTTTTCGACTTCCAGGGGCTATAACTCGAAAACTAAAGAACGAGAATTTTTGGCACATATGGTCAATTGAATGTTTATCCCAACCCTCTCATTTGGCACTAGTTTCAGCCCGAATTGTGCAAGTCACCTAAGGTCACGAATCGTCCCGAACGTGTAGCCCAAATTGTGAAAATTTCAAACCGCTACTGCTTGCTTGTTTGAGTAGGTAGCCATCTGAAACTTGGCATATATAAAGGTCATTAACATGTCTACATGCATGCACAATCTTATGTCAACTGATTGCATAACTTGCGAACTATAGGCCATCGAAATTTTTGTAAACAAAAGTTTGTGCGACTTTAGCTCCCAAACGGAATAAAAGCTAAAGCTGAAATAGCCTTCATTCTATTTCACTTATTTGTGTCTACACATGTATATGTTTTGCAGAGACTCAAAGCTCTTGAGAATGGAGAAAATGAGGTGTCAATTTTGCATTGGACCCTATGGGAAAATGCATTAAACGCCTACTGCTCCGACGTTCAGCGACCGATAACATCCATCTTTACACTGTAAACGGTAATTACATAGGTACATGCCTGGGGCAAATAACAGCGCAAATAATTGTCCATGTGCAGAGTAATAAAGGAGCAAACTTTTATATATGGGCCTGCAGTGGAAGTTATTCTTAAAAGGTGACTTTCACGAATCGTTCTGAAACTGTGCTAAATTACAGATAATTCCCATATATTTCTTGGGAGAAAATGCCCTGAAATTCTCCTTTCTCCGTTGTCGAGATATTCGAGGGCAAAGTCGTGCAGTTTTCGACTTCCAGGGGCTATAACTCGAAAACTAAAGAACGAGAATTTTTGGCACATATGGTCAATTGAATGTTTATCCCAACCCTCTCATTTGGCACTAGTTTCAGCCCGAATTGTGCAAGTCACCTAAGGTCACGAATCGTCCCGAACGTGTAGCCCAAATTATGAAAATTTCAAACCGCTACTGCTTGCTTGTTTGAGTAGGTAGCCATCTGAAACTTGGCATATATAAAGGTCATTAACATGTCTACATGCATGCACAATCTTATGTCAACTGATTGCATAACTTGCGAACTATAGGCCATCGAAATTTTTGTAAACAAAAGTTTGTGCGACTTTAGCTCCCAAACGGAATAAAAGCTAAAGCTGAAATAGCCTTCATTCTATTTCACTTATTTGTGTCTACACATGTATATGTTTTGCAGAGACTCAAAGCTCTTGAGAATGGAGAAAATGAGGTGTCAATTTTGCATTGGACCCTATGGGAAAATGCATTAAACGCCTACTGCTCCGACGTTCAGCGACCGATAACATCCATCTTTACACTGTAAACGGTAATTACATAGGTACATGCCTGGGGCAAATAACAGCGCAAATAATTGTCCATGTGCAGAGTAATAAAGGAGCAAACTTTTATATATGGGCCTGCAGTGGAAGTTATTCTTAAAAGGTGACTTTCACGAATCGTTCTGAAACTGTGCTAAATTACAGATAATTCCCATATATTTCTTGGGAGAAAATGCCCTGAAATTCTCCTTTCTCCGTTGTCGAGATATTCGAGGGCAAAGTCGTGCAGTTTTCGACTTCCAGGGGCTATAACTCGAAAACTAAAGAACGAGAATTTTTGGCACATATGGTCAATTGAATGTTTATCCCAACCCTCTCATTTGGCACTAGTTTCAGCCCGAATTGTGCAAGTCACCTAAGGTCACGAATCGTCCCGAACGTGTAGCCCAAATTGTGAAAATTTCAAACCGCTACTGCTTGCTTGTTTGAGTAGGTAGCCATCTGAAACTTGGCATATATAAAGGTCATTAACATGTCTACATGCATGCACAATCTTATGTCAACTGATTGCATAACTTGCGAACTATAGGCCATCGAAATTTTTGTAAACAAAAGTTTGTGCGACTTTAGCTCCCAAACGGAATAAAAGCTAAAGCTGAAATAGCCTTCATTCTATTTCACTTATTTGTGTCTACACATGTATATGTTTTGCAGAGACTCAAAGCTCTTGAGAATGGAGAAAATGAGGTGTCAATTTTGCATTGGACCCTATGGGAAAATGCATTAAACGCCTACTGCTCCGACGTTCAGCGACCGATAACATCCATCTTTACACTGTAAACGGTAATTACATAGGTACATGCCTGGGGCAAATAACAGCGCAAATAATTGTCCATGTGCAGAGTAATAAAGGAGCAAACTTTTATATATGGGCCTGCAGTGGAAGTTATTCTTAAAAGGTGACTTTCACGAATCGTTCTGAAACTGTGCTAAATTACAGATAATTCCCATATATTTCTTGGGAGAAAATGCCCTGAAATTCTCCTTTCTCCGTTGTCGAGATATTCGAGGGCAAAGTCGTGCAGTTTTCGACTTCCAGGGGCTATAACTCGAAAACTAAAGAACGAGAATTTTTGGCACATATGGTCAATTGAATGTTTATCCCAACCCTCTCATTTGGCACTAGTTTCAGCCCGAATTGTGCAAGTCACCTAAGGTCACGAATCGTCCCGAACGTGTAGCCCAAATTATGAAAATTTCAAACCGCTACTGCTTGCTTGTTTGAGTAGGTAGCCATCTGAAACTTGGCATATATAAAGGTCATTAACATGTCTACATGCATGCACAATCTTATGTCAACTGATTGCATAACTTGCGAACTATAGGCCATCGAAATTTTTGTAAACAAAAGTTTGTGCGACTTTAGCTCCCAAACGGAATAAAAGCTAAAGCTGAAATAGCCTTCATTCTATTTCACTTATTTGTGTCTACACATGTATATGTTTTGCAGAGACTCAAAGCTCTTGAGAATGGAGAAAATGAGGTGTCAATTTTGCATTGGACCCTATGGGAAAATGCATTAAACGCCTACTGCTCCGACGTTCAGCGACCGATAACATCCATCTTTACACTGTAAACGGTAATTACATAGGTACATGCCTGGGGCAAATAACAGCGCAAATAATTGTCCATGTGCAGAGTAATAAAGGAGCAAACTTTTATATATGGGCCTGCAGTGGAAGTTATTCTTAAAAGGTGACTCTCACGAATCGTTCTGAAACTGTGCTAAATTACAGATAATTCCCATATATTTCTTGGGAGAAAATGCCCTGAAATTCTCCTTTCTCCGTTGTCGAGATATTCGAGGGCAAAGTCGTGCAGTTTTCGACTTCCAGGGGCTATAACTCGAAAACTAAAGAACGAGACTTTTTGGCACATATGGTCAATTGAATGTTTATCCCAACCCTCTCATTTGGCACTAGTTTCAGCCCGAATTGTGCAAGTCACCTAAGGTCACGAATCGTCCCGAACGTGTAGCCCAAATTGTGAAAATTTCAAACCGCTACTGCTTGCTTGTTTGAGTAGGTAGCCATCTGAAACTTGGCATATATAAAGGTCATTAACATGTCTACATGCATGCACAATCTTATGTCAACTGATTGCATAACTTGCGAACTATAGGCCATCGAAATTTTTGTAAACAAAAGTTTGTGCGACTTTAGCTCCCAAACGGAATAAAAGCTAAAGCTGAAATAGCCTTCATTCTATTTCACTTATTTGTGTCTACACATGTATATGTTTTGCAGAGACTCAAAGCTCTTGAGAATGGAGAAAATGAGGTGTCAATTTTGCATTGGACCCTATGGGAAAATGCATTAAACGCCTACTGCTCCGACGTTCAGCGACCGATAACATCCATCTTTACACTGTAAACGGTAATTACATAGGTACATGCCTGGGGCAAATAACAGCGCAAATAATTGTCCATGTGCAGAGTAATAAAGGAGCAAACTTTTATATATGGGCCTGCAGTGGAAGTTATTCTTAAAAGGTGACTTTCACGAATCGTTCTGAAACTGTGCTAAATTACAGATAATTCCCATATATTTCTTGGGAGAAAATGCCCTGAAATTCTCCTTTCTCCGTTGTCGAGATATTCGAGGGCAAAGTCGTGCAGTTTTCGACTTCCAGGGGCTATAACTCGAAAACTAAAGAACGAGAATTTTTGGCACATATGGTCAATTGAATGTTTATCCCAACCCTCTCATTTGGCACTAGTTTCAGCCCGAATTGTGCAAGTCACCTAAGGTCACGAATCGTCCCGAACGTGTAGCCCAAATTGTGAAAACTTCAAACCGCTACTGCTTGCTTGTTTGAGTAGGTAGCCATCTGAAACTTGGCATATATAAAGGTCATTAACATGTCTACATGCATGCACAATCTTATGTCAACTGATTGCATAACTTGCGAACTATAGGCCATCGAAATTTTTGTAAACAAAAGTTTGTGCGACTTTAGCTCCCAAACGGAATAAAAGCTAAAGCTGAAATAGCCTTCATTCTATTTCACTTATTTGTGTCTACACATGTATATGTTTTGCAGAGACTCAAAGCTCTTGAGAATGGAGAAAATGAGGTGTCAATTTTGCATTGGACCCTATGGGAAAATGCATTAAACGCCTACTGCTCCGACGTTCAGCGACCGATAACATCCATCTTTACACTGTAAACGGTAATTACATAGGTACATGCCTGGGGCAAATAACAGCGCAAATAATTGTCCATGTGCAGAGTAATAAAGGAGCAAACTTTTATATATGGGCCTGCAGTGGAAGTTATTCTTAAAAGGTGACTCTCACGAATCGTTCTGAAACTGTGCTAAATTACAGATAATTCCCATATATTTCTTGGGAGAAAATGCCCTGAAATTCTCCTTTCTCCGTTGTCGAGATATTCGAGGGCAAAGTCGTGCAGTTTTCGACTTCCAGGGGCTATAACTCGAAAACTAAAGAACGAGAATTTTTGGCACATATGGTCAATTGAATGTTTACCCCAACCTTAATAAAGGTCATTAACATGTCTACATGCATGCACAATCTTATGTCAACTGATTGCATAACTTGCGAACTATAGGCCATCGAAATTTTTGTAAACAAAAGTTTGTGCGACTTTAGCTCCCAAACGGAATAAAAGCTAAAGCTGAAATAGCCTTTATTCTATTTCACTTATTTGTGTCTACACATGTATATGTTTTGCAGAGACTCAAAGCTCTTGAGAATGGAGAAAATGAGGTGTCAATTTTGCATTGGACCCTATGGGAAAATGCATTAAACGCCTACTGCTCCGACGTTCAGCGACCGATAACATCCATCTTTACACTGTAAACGGTAATTACATAGGTACATGCCTGGGGCAAATAACAGCGCAAATAATTGTCCATGTACAGAGTAATAAAGGAGCAAACTTTTATATATGGGCCTGCAGTGGAAGTTATTCTTAAAAGGTGACTCTCACGAATCGTTCTGAAACTGTGCTAAATTACAGATAATTCCCATATATTTCTTGGGAGAAAATGCCCTGAAATTCTCCTTTCTCCGTTGTCGAGATATTCGAGGGCAAAGTCGTGCAGTTTTCGACTTCCAGGGGCTATAACTCGAAAACTAAAGAACGAGAATTTTTGGCACATATGGTCAATTGAATGTTTATCCCAACCCTCTCATTTGGCACTAGTTTCAGCCCGAATTGTGCAAGTCACCTAAGGTCACGAATCGTCCCGAACGTGTAGCCCAAATTGTGAAAATTTCAAACCGCTACTGCTTGCTTGTTTGAGTAGGTAGCCATCTGAAACTTGGCATATATAAAGGTCATTAACATGTCTACAAGCATGCACAATCTTATGTCAACTGATTGCATAACTTGCGAACTATAGGCCATCGAAATTTTTGTAAACAAAAGTTTGTGCGACTTTAGCTCCCAAACGGAATAAAAGCTAAAGCTGAAATAGCCTTCATTCTATTTCACTTATTTGTGTCTACACATGTATATGTTTTGCAGAGACTCAAAGCTCTTGAGAATGGAGAAAATGAGGTGTCAATTTTGCATTGGACCCTATGGGAAAATGCATTAAACGCCTACTGCTCCGACGTTCAGCGACCGATAACATCCATCTTTACACTGTAAACGGTAATTACATAGGTACATGCCTGGGGCAAATAACAGCGCAAATAATTGTCCATGTGCAGAGTAATAAAGGAGCAAACTTTTATATATGGGCCTGCAGTGGAAGTTATTCTTAAAAGGTGACTCTCACGAATCGTTCTGAAACTGTGCTAAATTACAGATAATTCCCATATATTTCTTGGGAGAAAATGCCCTGAAATTCTCCTTTCTCCGTTGTCGAGATATTCGAGGGCAAAGTCGTGCAGTTTTCGACTTCCAGGGGCTATAACTCGAAAACTAAAGAACGAGAATTTTTGGCACATATGGTCAATTGAATGTTTATCCCAACCCTCTCATTTGGCACTAGTTTCAGCCCGAATTGTGCAAGTCACCTAAGGTCACGAATCGTCCCGAACGTGTAGCCCAAATTGTGAAAATTTCAAACCGCTACTGCTTGCTTGTTTGAGTAGGTAGCCATCTGAAACTTGGCATATATAAAGGTCATTAACATGTCTACATGCATGCACAATCTTATGTCAACTGATTGCATAACTTGCGAACTATAGGCCATCGAAATTTTTGTAAACAAAAGTTTGTGCGACTTTAGCTCCCAAACGGAATAAAAGCTAAAGCTGAAATAGCCTTCATTCTATTTCACTTATTTGTGTCTACACATGTATATGTTTTGCAGAGACTCAAAGCTCTTGAGAATGGAGAAAATGAGGTGTCAATTTTGCATTGGACCCTATGGGAAAATGCATTAAACGCCTACTGCTCCGACGTTCAGCGACCGATAACATCCATCTTTACACTGTAAACGGTAATTACATAGGTACATGCCTGGGGCAAATAACAGCGCAAATAATTGTCCATGTGCAGAGTAATAAAGGAGCAAACTTTTATATATGGGCCTGCAGTGGAAGTTATTCTTAAAAGGTGACTTTCACGAATCGTTCTGAAACTGTGCTAAATTACAGATAATTCCCATATATTTCTTGGGAGAAAATGCCCTGAAATTCTCCTTTCTCCGTTGTCGAGATATTCGAGGGCAAAGTCGTGCAGTTTTCGACTTCCAGGGGCTATAACTCGAAAACTAAAGAACGAGAATTTTTGGCACATATGGTCAATTGAATGTTTATCCCAACCCTCTCATTTGGCACTAGTTTCAGCCCGAATTGTGCAAGTCACCTAAGGTCACGAATCGTCCCGAACGTGTAGCCCAAATTGTGAAAATTTCAAACCGCTACTGCTTGCTTGTTTGAGTAGGTAGCCATCTGAAACTTGGCATATATAAAGGTCATTAACATGTCTACATGCATGCACAATCTTATGTCAACTGATTGCATAACTTGCGAACTATAGGCCATCGAAATTTTTGTAAACAAAAGTTTGTGCGACTTTAGCTCCCAAACGGAATAAAAGCTAAAGCTGAAATAGCCTTCATTCTATTTCACTTATTTGTGTCTACACATGTATATGTTTTGCAGAGACTCAAAGCTCTTGAGAATGGAGAAAATGAGGTGTCAATTTTGCATTGGACCCTATGGGAAAATGCATTAAACGCCTACTGCTCCGACGTTCAGCGACCGATAACATCCATCTTTACACTGTAAACGGTAATTACATAGGTACATGCCTGGGGCAAATAACAGCGCAAATAATTGTCCATGTGCAGAGTAATAAAGGAGCAAACTTTTATATATGGGCCTGCAGTGGAAGTTATTCTTAACAGGTGACTTTCACGAATCGTTCTGAAACTGTGCTAAATTACAGATAATTCCCATATATTTCTTGGGAGAAAATGCCCTGAAATTCTCCTTTCTCCGTTGTCGAGATATTCGAGGGCAAAGTCGTGCAGTTTTCGACTTCCAGGGGCTATAACTCGAAAACTAAAGAACGAGAATTTTTGGCACATATGGTCAATTGAATGTTTATCCCAACCCTCTCATTTGGCACTAGTTTCAGCCCGAATTGTGCAAGTCACCTAAGGTCACGAATCGTCCCGAACGTGTAGCCCAAATTGTGAAAATTTCAAACCGCTACTGCTTGCCTGTTTGAGTAGGTAGCCATCTGAAACTTGGCATATATAAAGGTCATTAACATGTCTACATGCATGCACAATCTTATGTCAACTGATTGCATAACTTGCGAACTATAGGCCATCGAAATTTTTGTAAACAAAAGTTTGTGCGACTTTAGCTCCCAAACGGAATAAAAGCTAAAGCTGAAATAGCCTTCATTCTATTTCACTTATTTGTGTCTACACATGTATATGTTTTGCAGAGACTCAAAGCTCTTGAGAATGGAGAAAATGAGGTGTCAATTTTGCATTGGACCCTATGGGAAAATGCATTAAACGCCTACTGCTCCGACGTTCAGCGACCGATAACATCCATCTTTACACTGTAAACGGTAATTACATAGGTACATGCCTGGGGCAAATAACAGCGCAAATAATTGTCCATGTGCAGAGTAATAAAGGAGCAAACTTTTATATATGGGCCTGCAGTGGAAGTTATTCTTAAAAGGTGACGTTCACGAATCGTTCTGAAACTGTGCTAAATTACAGATAATTCCCATATATTTCTTGGGAGAAAATGCCCTGAAATTCTCCTTTCTCCGTTGTCGAGATATTCGAGGGCAAAGTCGTGCAGTTTTCGACTTCCAGGGGCTATAACTCGAAAACTAAAGAACGAGACTTTTTGGCACATATGGTCAATTGAATGTTTATCCCAACCCTCTCATTTGGCACTAGTTTCAGCCCGAATTGTGCAAGTCACCTAAGGTCACGAATCGTCCCGAACGTGTAGCCCAAATTGTGAAAATTTCAAACCGCTACTGCTTGCTTGTTTGAGTAGGTAGCCATCTGAAACTTGGCATATATAAAGGTCATTAACATGTCTACATGCATGCACAATCTTATGTCAACTGATTGCATAACTTGCGAACTATAGGCCATCGAAATTTTTGTAAACAAAAGTTTGTGCGACTTTAGCTCCCAAACGGAATAAAAGCTAAAGCTGAAATAGCCTTCATTCTATTTCACTTATTTGTGTCTACACATGTATATGTTTTGCAGAGACTCAAAGCTCTTGAGAATGGAGAAAATGAGGTGTCAATTTTGCATTGGACCCTATGGGAAAATGCATTAAACGCCTACTGCTCCGACGTTCAGCGACCGATAACATCCATCTTTACACTGTAAACGGTAATTACATAGGTACATGCCTGGGGCAAATAACAGCGCAAATAATTGTCCATGTGCAGAGTAATAAAGGAGCAAACTTTTATATATGGGCCTGCAGTGGAAGTTATTCTTAAAAGGTGACTTTCACGAATCGTTCTGAAACTGTGCTAAATTACAGATAATTCCCATATATTTCTTGGGAGAAAATGCCCTGAAATTCTCCTTTCTCCGTTGTCGAGATATTCGAGGGCAAAGTCGTGCAGTTTTCGACTTCCAGGGGCTATAACTCGAAAACTAAAGAACGAGAATTTTTGGCACATATGGTCAATTGAATGTTTATCCCAACCCTCTCATTTGGCACTAGTTTCAGCCCGAATTGTGCAAGTCACCTAAGGTCACGAATCGTCCCGAACGTGTAGCCCAAATTGTGAAAATTTCAAACCGCTACTGCTTGCTTGTTTGAGTAGGTAGCCATCTGAAACTTGGCATATATAAAGGTCATTAACATGTCTACATGCATGCACAATCTTATATCAACTGATTGCATAACTTGCGAACTATAGGCCATCGAAATTTTTGTAAACAAAAGTTTGTGCGACTTTAGCTCCCAAACGGAATAAAAGCTAAAGCTGAAATAGCCTTCATTCTATTTCACTTATTTGTGTCTACACATGTATATGTTTTGCAGAGACTCAAAGCTCTTGAGAATGGAGAAAATGAGGTGTCAATTTTGCATTGGACCCTATGGGAAAATGCATTAAACGCCTACTGCTCCGACGTTCAGCGACCGATAACATCCATCTTTACACTGTAAACGGTAATTACATAGGTACATGCCTGGGGCAAATAACAGCGCAAATAATTGTCCATGTGCAGAGTAATAAAGGAGCAAACTTTTATATATGGGCCTGCAGTGGAAGTTATTCTTAAAAGGTGACTTTCACGAATCGTTCTGAAACTGTGCTAAATTACAGATAATTCCCATATATTTCTTGGGAGAAAATGCCCTGAAATTCTCCTTTCTCCGTTGTCGAGATATTCGAGGGCAAAGTCGTGCAGTTTTCGACTTCCAGGGGCTATAACTTGAAAACTAAAGAACGAGAATTTTTGGCACATATGGTCAATTGAATGTTTATCCCAACCCTCTCATTTGGCACTAGTTTCAGCCCGAATTGTGCAAGTCACCTAAGGTCACGAATCGTCCCGAACGTGTAGCCCAAATTGTGAAAATTTCAAACCGCTACTGCTTGCTTGTTTGAGTAGGTAGCCATCTGAAACTTGGCATATATAAAGGTCATTAACATGTCTACATGCATGCACAATCTTATGTCAACTGATTGCATAACTTGCGAACTATAGGCCATCGAAATTTTTGTAAACAAAAGTTTGTGCGACTTTAGCTCCCAAACGGAATAAAAGCTAAAGCTGAAATAGCCTTCATTCTATTTCACTTATTTGTGTCTACACATGTATATGTTTTGCAGAGACTCAAAGCTCTTGAGAATGGAGAAAATGAGGTGTCAATTTTGCATTGGACCCTATGGGAAAATGCGTTAAACGCCTACTGCTCCGACGTTCAGCGACCGATAACATCCATCTTTACACTGTAAACGGTAATTACATAGGTACATGCCTGGGGCAAATAACAGCGCAAATAATTGTCCATGTGCAGAGTAATAAAGGAGCAAACTTTTATATATGGGCCTGCAGTGGAAGTTATTCTTAAAAGGTGACTTTCACGAATCGTTCTGAAACTGTGCTAAATTACAGATAATTCCCATATATTTCTTGGGAGAAAATGCCCTGAAATTCTCCTTTCTCCGTTGTCGAGATATTCGAGGGCAAAGTCGTGCAGTTTTCGACTTCCAGGGGCTATAACTCGAAAACTAAAGAACGAGAATTTTTGGCACATATGGTCAATTGAATGTTTATCCCAACCCTCTCATTTGGCACTAGTTTCAGCCCGAATTGTGCAAGTCACCTAAGGTCACGAATCGTCCCGAACGTGTAGCCCAAATTGTGAAAATTTCAAACCGCTACTGCTTGCTTGTTTGAGTAGGTAGCCATCTGAAACTTGGCATATATAAAGGTCATTAACATGTCTACATGCATGCACAATCTTATGTCAACTGATTGCATAACTTGCGAACTATAGGCCATCGAAATTTTTGTAAACAAAAGTTTGTGCGACTTTAGCTCCCAAACGGAATAAAAGCTAAAGCTGAAATAGCCTTCATTCTATTTCACTTATTTGTGTCTACACATGTATATGTTTTGCAGAGACTCAAAGCTCTTGAGAATGGAGAAAATGAGGTGTCAATTTTGCATTGGACCCTATGGGAAAATGCATTAAACGCCTACTGCTCCGACGTTCAGCGACCGATAACATCCATCTTTACACTGTAAACGGTAATTACATAGGTACATGCCTGGGGCAAATAACAGCGCAAATAATTGTCCATGTGCAGAGTAATAAAGGAGCAAACTTTTATATATGGGCCTGCAGTGGAAGTTATTCTTAAAAGGTGACGTTCACGAATCGTTCTGAAACTGTGCTAAATTACAGATAATTCCCATATATTTCTTGGGAGAAAATGCCCTGAAATTCTCCTTTCTCCGTTGTCGAGATATTCGAGGGCAAAGTCGTGCAGTTTTCGACTTCCAGGGGCTATAACTCGAAAACTAAAGAACGAGAATTTTTGGCACATATGGTCAATTGAATGTTTATCCCAACCCTCTCATTTGGCACTAGTTTCAGCCCGAATTGTGCAAGTCACCTAAGGTCACGAATCGTCCCGAACGTGTAGCCCAAATTGTGAAAATTTCAAACCGCTACTGCTTGCTTGTTTGAGTAGGTAGCCATCTGAAACTTGGCATATATAAAGGTCATTAACATGTCTACATGCATGCACAATCTTATGTCAACTGATTGCATAACTTGCGAACTATAGGCCATCGAAATTTTTGTAAACAAAAGTTTGTGCGACTTTAGCTCCCAAACGGAATAAAAGCTAAAGCTGAAATAGCCTTCATTCTATTTCACTTATTTGTGTCTACACATGTATATGTTTTGCAGAGACTCAAAGCTCTTGAGAATGGAGAAAATGAGGTGTCAATTTTGCATTGGACCCTATGGGAAAATGCATTAAACGCCTACTGCTCCGACGTTCAGCGACCGATAACATCCATCTTTACACTGTAAACGGTAATTACATAGGTACATGCCTGGGGCAAATAACAGCGCAAATAATTGTCCATGTGCAGAGTAATAAAGGAGCAAACTTTTATATATGGGCCTGCAGTGGAAGTTATTCTTAAAAGGTGACTTTCACGAATCGTTCTGAAACTGTGCTAAATTACAGATAATTCCCATATATTTCTTGGGAGAAAATGCCCTGAAATTCTCCTTTCTCCGTTGTCGAGATATTCGAGGGCAAAGTCGTGCAGTTTTCGACTTCCAGGGGCTATAACTCGAAAACTAAAGAACGAGAATTTTTGGCACATATGGTCAATTGAATGTTTATCCCAACCCTCTCATTTGGCACTAGTTTCAGCCCGAATTGTGCAAGTCACCTAAGGTCACGAATCGTCCCGAACGTGTAGCCCAAATTGTGAAAATTTCAAACCGCTACTGCTTGCTTGTTTGAGTAGGTAGCCATCTGAAACTTGGCATATATAAAGGTCATTAACATGTCTACATGCATGCACAATCTTATGTCAACTGATTGCATAACTTGCGAACTATAGGCCATCGAAATTTTTGTAAACAAAAGTTTGTGCGACTTTAGCTCCCAAACGGAATAAAAGCTAAAGCTGAAATAGCCTTCATTCTATTTCACTTATTTGTGTCTACACATGTATATGTTTTGCAGAGACTCAAAGCTCTTGAGAATGGAGAAAATGAGGTGTCAATTTTGCATTGGACCCTATGGGAAAATGCATTAAACGCCTACTGCTCCGACGTTCAGCGACCGATAACATCCATCTTTACACTGTAAACGGTAATTACATAGGTACATGCCTGGGGCAAATAACAGCGCAAATAATTGTCCATGTGCAGAGTAATAAAGGAGCAAACTTTTATATATGGGCCTGCAGTGGAAGTTATTCTTAAAAGGTGACTTTCACGAATCGTTCTGAAACTGTGCTAAATTACAGATAATTCCCATATATTTCTTGGGAGAAAATGCCCTGAAATTCTCCTTTCTCCGTTGTCGAGATATTCGAGGGCAAAGTCGTGCAGTTTTCGACTTCCAGGGGCTATAACTCGAAAACAAAAGAACGAGAATTTTTGGCACATATGGTCAATTGAATGTTTATCCCAACCCTCTCATTTGGCACTAGTTTCAGCCCGAATTGTGCAAGTCACCTAAGGTCACGAATCGTCCCGAACGTGTAGCCCAAATTGTGAAAATTTCAAACCGCTACTGCTTGCTTGTTTGAGTAGGTAGCCATCTGAAACTTGGCATATATAAAGGTCATTAACATGTCTACATGCATGCACAATCTTATGTCAACTGATTGCATAACTTGCGAACTATAGGCCATCGAAATTTTTGTAAACAAAAGTTTGTGCGACTTTAGCTCCCAAACGGAATAAAAGCTAAAGCTGAAATAGCCTTCATTCTATTTCACTTATTTGTGTCTACACATGTATATGTTTTGCAGAGACTCAAAGCTCTTGAGAATGGAGAAAATGAGGTGTCAATTTTGCATTGGACCCTATGGGAAAATGCATTAAACGCCTACTGCTCCGACGTTCAGCGACCGATAACATCCATCTTTACACTGTAAACGGTAATTACATAGGTACATGCCTGGGGCAAATAACAGCGCAAATAATTGTCCATGTGCAGAGTAATAAAGGAGCAAACTTTTATATATGGGCCTGCAGTGGAAGTTATTCTTAAAAGGTGACTTTCACGAATCGTTCTGAAACTGTGCTAAATTACAGATAATTCCCATATATTTCTTGGGAGAAAATGCCCTGAAATTCTCCTTTCTCCGTTGTCGAGATATTCGAGGGCAAAGTCGTGCAGTTTTCGACTTCCAGGGGCTATAACTCGAAAACTAAAGAACGAGAATTTTTGGCACATATGGTCAATTGAATGTTTATCCCAACCCTCTCATTTGGCACTAGTTTCAGCCCGAATTGTGCAAGTCACCTAAGGTCACGAATCGTCCCGAACGTGTAGCCCAAATTGTGAAAATTTCAAACCGCTACTGCTTGCTTGTTTGAGTAGGTAGCCATCTGAAACTTGGCATATATAAAGGTCATTCACATGTCTACATGCATGCACAATCTTATGTCAACTGATTGCATAACTTGCGAACTATAGGCCATCGAAATTTTTGTAAACAAAAGTTTGTGCGACTTTAGCTCCCAAACGGAATAAAAGCTAAAGCTGAAATAGCCTTCATTCTATTTCACTTATTTGTGTCTACACATGTATATGTTTTGCAGAGACTCAAAGCTCTTGAGAATGGAGAAAATGAGGTGTCAATTTTGCATTGGACCCTATGGGAAAATGCATTAAACGCCTACTGCTCCGACGTTCAGCGACCGATAACATCCATCTTTACACTGTAAACGGTAATTACATAGGTACATGCCTGGGGCAAATAACAGCGCAAATAATTGTCCATGTGCAGAGTAATAAAGGAGCAAACTTTTATATATGGGCCTGCAGTGGAAGTTATTCTTAAAAGGTGACTTTCACGAATCGTTCTGAAACTGTGCTAAATTACAGATAATTCCCATATATTTCTTGGGAGAAAATGCCCTGAAATTCTCCTTTCTCCGTTGTCGAGATATTCGAGGGCAAAGTCGTGCAGTTTTCGACTTCCAGGGGCTATAACTCGAAAACTAAAGAACGAGAATTTTTGGCACATATGGTCAATTGAATGTTTATCCCAACCCTCTCATTTGGCACTAGTTTCAGCCCGAATTGTGCAAGTCACCTAAGGTCACGAATCGTCCCGAACGTGTAGCCCAAATTGTGAAAATTTCAAACCGCTACTGCTTGCTTGTTTGAGTAGGTAGCCATCTGAAACTTGGCATATATAAAGGTCATTAACATGTCTACATGCATGCACAATCTTATGTCAACTGATTGCATAACTTGCGAACTATAGGCCATCGAAATTTTTGTAAACAAAAGTTTGTGCGACTTTAGCTCCCAAACGGAATAAAAGCTAAAGCTGAAATAGCCTTCATTCTATTTCACTTATTTGTGTCTACACATGTATATGTTTTGCAGAGACTCAAAGCTCTTGAGAATGGAGAAAATGAGGTGTCAATTTTGCATTGGACCCTATGGGAAAATGCATTAAACGCCTACTGCTCCGACGTTCAGCGACCGATAACATCCATCTTTACACTGTAAACGGTAATTACATAGGTACATGCCTGGGGCAAATAACAGCGCAAATAATTGTCCATGTGCAGAGTAATAAAGGAGCAAACTTTTATATATGGGCCTGCAGTGGAAGTTATTCTTAAAAGGTGACTTTCACGAATCGTTCTGAAACTGTGCTAAATTACAGATAATTCCCATATATTTCTTGGGAGAAAATGCCCTGAAATTCTCCTTTCTCCGTTGTCGAGATATTCGAGGGCAAAGTCGTGCAGTTTTCGACTTCCAGGGGCTATAACTCGAAAACTAAAGAACGAGAATTTTTGGCACATATGGTCAATTGAATGTTTATCCCAACCCTCTCATTTGGCACTAGTTTCAGCCCGAATTGTGCAAGTCACCTAAGGTCACGAATCGTCCCGAACGTGTAGCCCAAATTGTGAAAATTTCAAACCGCTACTGCTTGCTTGTTTGAGTAGGTAGCCATCTGAAACTTGGCATATATAAAGGTCATTAACATGTCTACATGCATGCACAATCTTATGTCAACTGATTGCATAACTTGCGAACTATAGGCCATCGAAATTTTTGTAAACAAAAGTTTGTGCGACTTTAGCTCCCAAACGGAATAAAAGCTAAAGCTGAAATAGCCTTCATTCTATTTCACTTATTTGTGTCTACACATGTATATGTTTTGCAGAGACTCAAAGCTCTTGAGAATGGAGAAAATGAGGTGTCAATTTTGCATTGGACCCTATGGGAAAATGCATTAAACGCCTACTGCTCCGACGTTCAGCGACCGATAACATCCATCTTTACACTGTAAACGGTAATTACATAGGTACATGCCTGGGGCAAATAACAGCGCAAATAATTGTCCATGTGCAGAGTAATAAAGGAGCAAACTTTTATATATGGGCCTGTAGTGGAAGTTATTCTTAAAAGGTGACTTTCACGAATCGTTCTGAAACTGTGCTAAATTACAGATAATTCCCATATATTTCTTGGGAGAAAATGCCCTGAAATTCTCCTTTCTCCGTTGTCGAGATATTCGAGGGCAAAGTCGTGCAGTTTTCGACTTCCAGGGGCTATAACTCGAAAACTAAAGAACGAGAATTTTTGGCACATATGGTCAATTGAATGTTTATCCCAACCCTCTTATTTGGCACTAGTTTCAGCCCGAATTGTGCAAGTCACCTAAGGTCACGAATCGTCCCGAACGTGTAGCCCAAATTGTGAAAATTTCAAACCGCTACTGCTTGCTTGTTTGAGTAGGTAGCCATCTGAAACTTGGCATATATAAAGGTCATTAACATGTCTACATGCATGCACAATCTTATGTCAACTGATTGCATAACTTGCGAACTATAGGCCATCGAAATTTTTGTAAACAAAAGTTTGTGCGACTTTAGCTCCCAAATGGAATAAAAGCTAAAGCTGAAATAGCCTTCATTCTATTTCACTTATTTGTGTCTACACATGTATATGTTTTGCAGAGACTCAAAGCTCTTGAGAATGGAGAAAATGAGGTGTCAATTTTGCATTGGACCCTATGGGAAAATGCATTAAACGCCTACTGCTCCGACGTTCAGCGACCGATAACATCCATCTTTACACTGTAAACGGTAATTACATAGGTACATGCCTGGGGCAAATAACAGCGCAAATAATTGTCCATGTGCAGAGTAATAAAGGAGCAAACTTTTATATATGGGCCTGCAGTGGAAGTTATTCTTAAAAGGTGACGTTCACGAATCGTTCTGAAACTGTGCTAAATTACAGATAATTCCCATATATTTCTTGGGAGAAAATGCCCTGAAATTCTCCTTTCTCCGTTGTCGAGATATTCGAGGGCAAAGTCGTGCAGTTTTCGACTTCCAGGGGCTATAACTCGAAAACTAAAGAACGAGAATTTTTGGCACATATGGTCAATTGAATGTTTATCCCAACCCGCTCATTTGGCACTAGTTTCAGCCCGAATTGTGCAAGTCACCTAAGGTCACGAATCGTCCCGAACGTGTAGCCCAAATTGTGAAAATTTCAAACCGCTACTGCTTGCTTGTTTGAGTAGGTAGCCATCTGAAACTTGGCATATATAAAGGTCATTAACATGTCTACATGCATGCACAATCTTATGTCAACTGATTGCATAACTTGCGAACTATAGGCCATCGAAATTTTTGTAAACAAAAGTTTGTGCGACTTTAGCTCCCAAACGGAATAAAAGCTAAAGCTGAAATAGCCTTCATTCTATTTCACTTATTTGTGTCTACACATGTATATGTTTTGCAGAGACTCAAAGCTCTTGAGAATGGAGAAAATGAGGTGTCAATTTTGCATTGGACCCTATGGGAAAATGCATTAAACGCCTACTGCTCCGACGTTCAGCGACCGATAACATCCATCTTTACACTGTAAACGGTAATTACATAGGTACATGCCTGGGGCAAATAACAGCGCAAATAATTGTCCATGTGCAGAGTAATAAAGGAGCAAACTTTTATATATGGGCCTGCAGTGGAAGTTATTCTTAAAAGGTGACTTTCACGAATCGTTCTGAAACTGTGCTAAATTACAGATAATTCCTATATATTTCTTGGGAGAAAATGCCCTTAAATTCTCCTTTCTCCGTTGTCGAGATATTCGAGGGCAAAGTCGTGCAGTTTTCGACTTCCAGGGGCTATAACTCGAAAACTAAAGAACGAGAATTTTTGGCACATATGGTCAATTGAATGTTTATCCCAACCCTCTCATTTGGCACTAGTTTCAGCCCGAATTGTGCAAGTCACCTAAGGTCACGAATCGTCCCGAACGTGTAGCCCAAATTGTGAAAATTTCAAACCGCTACTGCTTGCTTGTTTGAGTAGGTAGCCATCTGAAACTTGGCATATATAAAGGTCATTAACATGTCTACATGCATGCACAATCTTATGTCAACTGATTGCATAACTTGCGAACTATAGGCCATCGAAATTTTTGTAAACAAAAGTTTGTGCGACTTTAGCTCCCAAACGGAATAAAAGCTAAAGCTGAAATAGCCTTCATTCTATTTCACTTATTTGTGTCTACACATGTATATGTTTTGCAGAGACTCAAAGCTCTTGAGAATGGAGAAAATGAGGTGTCAATTTTGCATTGGACCCTATGGGAAAATGCGTTAAACGCCTACTGCTCCGACGTTCAGCGACCGATAACATCCATCTTTACACTGTAAACGGTAATTACATAGGTACATGCCTGGGGCAAATAACAGCGCAAATAATTGTCCATGTGCAGAGTAATAAAGGAGCAAACTTTTATATATGGGCCTGCAGTGGAAGTTATTCTTAAAAGGTGACTTTCACGAATCGTTCTGAAACTGTGCTAAATTACAGATAATTCCCATATATTTCTTGGGAGAAAATGCCCTGAAATTCTCCTTTCTCCGTTGTCGAGATATTCGAGGGCAAAGTCGTGCAGTTTTCGACTTCCAGGGGCTATAACTCGAAAACTAAAGAACGAGAATTTTTGGCACATATGGTCAATTGAATGTTTATCCCAACCCTCTCATTTGGCACTAGTTTCAGCCCGAATTGTGCAAGTCACCTAAGGTCACGAATCGTCCCGAACGTGTAGCCCAAATTGTGAAAATTTCAAACCGCTACTGCTTGCTTGTTTGAGTAGGTAGCCATCTGAAACTTGGCATATATAAAGGTCATTAACATGTCTACATGCATGCACAATCTTATGTCAACTGATTGCATAACTTGCGAACTATAGGCCATCGAAATTTTTGTAAACAAAAGTTTGTGCGACTTTAGCTCCCAAACGGAATAAAAGCTAAAGCTGAAATAGCCTTCATTCTATTTCACTTATTTGTGTCTACACATGTATATGTTTTGCAGAGACTCAAAGCTCTTGAGAATGGAGAAAATGAGGTGTCAATTTTGCATTGGACCCTATGGGAAAATGCATTAAACGCCTACTGCTCCGACGTTCAGCGACCGATAACATCCATCTTTACACTGTAAACGGTAATTACATAGGTACATGCCTGGGGCAAATAACAGCGCAAATAATTGTCCATGTGCAGAGTAATAAAGGAGCAAACTTTTATATATGGGCCTGCAGTGGAAGTTATTCTTAAAAGGTGACGTTCACGAATCGTTCTGAAACTGTGCTAAATTACAGATAATTCCCATATATTTCTTGGGAGAAAATGCCCTGAAATTCTCCTTTCTCCGTTGTCGAGATATTCGAGGGCAAAGTCGTGCAGTTTTCGAATTCCAGGGGCTATAACTCGAAAACTAAAGAACGAGAATTTTTGGCACATATGGTCAATTGAATGTTTATCCCAACCCTCTCATTTGGCACTAGTTTCAGCCCGAATTGTGCAAGTCACCTAAGGTCACGAATCGTCCCGAACGTGTAGCCCAAATTGTGAAAATTTCAAACCGCTACTGCTTGCTTGTTTGAGTAGGTAGCCATCTGAAACTTGGCATATATAAAGGTCATTAACATGTCTACATGCATGCACAATCTTATGTCAACTGATTGCATAACTTGCGAACTATAGGCCATCGAAATTTTTGTAAACAAAAGTTTGTGCGACTTTAGCTCCCAAACGGAATAAAAACTAAAGCTGAAATAGCCTTCATTCTATTTCACTTATTTGTGTCTACACATGTATATGTTTTGCAGAGACTCAAAGCTCTTGAGAATGGAGAAAATGAGGTGTCAATTTTACATTGGACCCTATGGGAAAATGCATTAAACGCCTACTGCTCCGACGTTCAGCGACCGATAACATCCATCTTTACACTGTAAACGGTAATTACATAGGTACATGCCTGGGGCAAATAACAGCGCAAATAATTGTCCATGTGCAGAGTAATAAAGGAGCAAACTTTTATATATGGGCCTGCAGTGGAAGTTATTCTTAAAAGGTGACTTTCACGAATCGTTCTGAAACTGTGCTAAATTACAGATAATTCCCATATATTTCTTGGGAGAAAATGCCCTGAAATTCTCCTTTCTCCGTTGTCGAGATATTCGAGGGCAAAGTCGTGCAGTTTTCGACTTCCAGGGGCTATAACTCGAAAACTAAAGAACGAGAATTTTTGGCACATATGGTCAATTGAATGTTTATCCCAACCCTCTCATTTGGCACTAGTTTCAGCCCGAATTGTGCAAGTCACCTAAGGTCACGAATCGTCCCGAACGTGTAGCCCAAATTGTGAAAATTTCAAACCGCTACTGCTTGCTTGTTTGAGTAGGTAGCCATCTGAAACTTGGCATATATAAAGGTCATTAACATGTCTACATGCATGCACAATCTTACGTCAACTGATTGCATAACTTGCAAACTATAGGCCATCGAAATTTTTGTAAACAAAAGTTTGTGCGACTTTAGCTCCCAAACAGAATAAAAGCTAAAGCTGAAATAGCCTTCATTCTATTTCACTTATTTGTGTCTACACATGTATATGTTTTGCAGAGACTCAAAGCTCTTGAGAATGGAGAAAATGAGGTGTCAATTTTGCATTGGACCCTATGGGAAAATGCATTAAACGCCTACTGCTCCGACGTTCAGCGACCGATAACATCCATCTTTACACTGTAAACGGTAATTACATAGGTACATGCCTGGGGCAAATAACAGCGCAAATAATTGTCCATGTGCAGAGTAATAAAGGAGCAAACTTTTATATATGGGCCTGCAGTGGAAGTTATTCTTAAAAGGTGACTTTCACGAATCGTTCTGAAACTGTGCTAAATTACAGATAATTCCCATATATTTCTTGGGAGAAAATGCCCTGAAATTCTCCTTTCTCCGTTGTCGAGATATTCGAGGGCAAAGTCGTGCAGTTTTCGACTTCCAGGGGCTATAACTCGAAAACTAAAGAACGAGAATTTTTGGCACATATGGTCAATTGAATGTTTATCCCAACCCTCTCATTTGGCACTAGTTTCAGCCCGAATTGTGCAAGTCACCTAAGGTCACGAATCGTCCCGAACGTGTAGCCCAAATTGTGAAAATTTCAAACCGCTACTGCTTGCTTGTTTGAGTAGGTAGCCATCTGAAACTTGGCATATATAAAGGTCATTAACATGTCTACATGCATGCACAATCTTATGTCAACTGATTGCATAACTTGCGAACTATAGGCCATCGAAATTTTTGTAAACAAAAGTTTGTGCGACTTTAGCTCCCAAACGGAATAAAAGCTAAAGCTGAAATAGCCTTCATTCTATTTCACTTATTTGTGTCTACACATGTATATGTTTTGCAGAGACTCAAAGCTCTTGAGAATGGAGAAAATGAGGTGTCAATTTTGCATTGGACCCTATGGGAAAATGCATTAAACGCCTACTGCTCCGACGTTCAGCGACCGATAACATCCATCTTTACACTGTAAACGGTAATTACATAGGTACATGCCTGGGGCAAATAACAGCGCAAATAATTGTCCATGTGCAGAGTAATAAAGGAGCAAACTTTTATATATGGGCCTGTAGTGGAAGTTATTCTTAAAAGGTGACTTTCACGAATCGTTCTGAAACTGTGCTAAATTACAGATAATTCCCATATATTTCTTGGGAGAAAATGCCCTGAAATTCTCCTTTCTCCGTTGTCGAGATATTCGAGGGCAAAGTCGTGCAGTTTTCGACTTCCAGGGGCTATAACTCGAAAACTAAAGAACGAGAATTTTTGGCACATATGGTCAATTGAATGTTTATCCCAACCCTCTCATTTGGCACTAGTTTCAGCCCGAATTGTGCAAGTCACCTAAGGTCACGAATCGTCCCGAACGTGTAGCCCAAATTGTGAAAATTTCAAACCGCTACTGCTTGCTTGTTTGAGTAGGTAGCCATCTGAAACTTGGCATATATAAAGGTCATTAACATGTCTACATGCATGCACAATCTTATGTCAACTGATTGCATAACTTGCGAACTATAGGCCATCGAAATTTTTGTAAACAAAAGTTTGTGCGACTTTAGCTCCCAAATGGAATAAAAGCTAAAGCTGAAATAGCCTTCATTCTATTTCACTTATTTGTGTCTACACATGTATATGTTTTGCAGAGACTCAAAGCTCTTGAGAATGGAGAAAATGAGGTGTCAATTTTGCATTGGACCCTATGGGAAAATGCATTAAACGCCTACTGCTCCGACGTTCAGCGACCGATAACATCCATCTTTACACTGTAAACGGTAATTACATAGGTACATGCCTGGGGCAAATAACAGCGCAAATAATTGTCCATGTGCAGAGTAATAAAGGAGCAAACTTTTATATATGGGCCTGCAGTGGAAGTTATTCTTAAAAGGTGACGTTCACGAATCGTTCTGAAACTGTGCTAAATTACAGATAATTCCCATATATTTCTTGGGAGAAAATGCCCTGAAATTCTCCTTTCTCCGTTGTCGAGATATTCGAGGGCAAAGTCGTGCAGTTTTCGACTTCCAGGGGCTATAACTCGAAAACTAAAGAACGAGAATTTTTGGCACATATGGTCAATTGAATGTTTATCCCAACCCTCTCATTTGGCACTAGTTTCAGCCCGAATTGTGCAAGTCACCTAAGGTCACGAATCGTCCCGAACGTGTAGCCCAAATTGTGAAAATTTCAAACCGCTACTGCTTGCTTGTTTGAGTAGGTAGCCATCTGAAACTTGGCATATATAAAGGTCATTAACATGTCTACATGCATGCACAATCTTATGTCAACTGATTGCATAACTTGCGAACTATAGGCCATCGAAATTTTTGTAAACAAAAGTTTGTGCGACTTTAGCTCCCAAACGGAATAAAAGCTAAAGCTGAAATAGCCTTCATTCTATTTCACTTATTTGTGTCTACACATGTATATGTTTTGCAGAGACTCAAAGCTCTTGAGAATGGAGAAAATGAGGTGTCAATTTTGCATTGGACCCTATGGGAAAATGCATTAAACGCCTACTGCTCCGACGTTCAGCGACCGATAACATCCATCTTTACACTGTAAACGGTAATTACATAGGTACATGCCTGGGGCAAATAACAGCGCAAATAATTGTCCATGTGCAGAGTAATAAAGGAGCAAACTTTTATATATGGGCCTGCAGTGGAAGTTATTCTTAAAAGGTGACTTTCACGAATCGTTCTGAAACTGTGCTAAATTACAGATAATTCCCATATATTTCTTGGGAGAAAATGCCCTTAAATTCTCCTTTCTCCGTTGTCGAGATATTCGAGGGCAAAGTCGTGCAGTTTTCGACTTCCAGGGGCTATAACTCGAAAACTAAAGAACGAGAATTTTTGGCACATATGGTCAATTGAATGTTTATCCCAACCCTCTCATTTGGCACTAGTTTCAGCCCGAATTGTGCAAGTCACCTAAGGTCACGAATCGTCCCGAACGTGTAGCCCAAATTGTGAAAATTTCAAACCGCTACTGCTTGCTTGTTTGAGTAGGTAGCCATCTGAAACTTGGCATATATAAAGGTCATTAACATGTCTACATGCATGCACAATCTTATGTCAACTGATTGCATAACTTGCGAACTATAGGCCATCGAAATTTTTGTAAACAAAAGTTTGTGCGACTTTAGCTCCCAAACGGAATAAAAGCTAAAGCTGAAATAGCCTTCATTCTATTTCACTTATTTGTGTCTACACATGTATATGTTTTGCAGAGACTCAAAGCTCTTGAGAATGGAGAAAATGAGGTGTCAATTTTGCATTGGACCCTATGGGAAAATGCGTTAAACGCCTACTGCTCCGACGTTCAGCGACCGATAACATCCATCTTTACACTGTAAACGGTAATTACATAGGTACATGCCTGGGGCAAATAACAGCGCAAATAATTGTCCATGTGCAGAGTAATAAAGGAGCAAACTTTTATATATGGGCCTGCAGTGGAAGTTATTCTTAAAAGGTGACTTTCACGAATCGTTCTGAAACTGTGCTAAATTACAGATAATTCCCATATATTTCTTGGGAGAAAATGCCCTGAAATTCTCCTTTCTCCGTTGTCGAGATATTCGAGGGCAAAGTCGTGCAGTTTTCGACTTCCAGGGGCTATAACTCGAAAACTAAAGAACGAGAATTTTTGGCACATATGGTCAATTGAATGTTTATCCCAACCCTCTCATTTGGCACTAGTTTCAGCCCGAATTGTGCAAGTCACCTAAGGTCACGAATCGTCCCGAACGTGTAGCCCAAATTGTGAAAATTTCAAACCGCTACTGCTTGCTTGTTTGAGTAGGTAGCCATCTGAAACTTGGCATATATAAAGGTCATTAACATGTCTACATGCATGCACAATCTTATGTCAACTGATTGCATAACTTGCGAACTATAGGCCATCGAAATTTTTGTAAACAAAAGTTTGTGCGACTTTAGCTCCCAAACGGAATAAAAGCTAAAGCTGAAATAGCCTTCATTCTATTTCACTTATTTGTGTCTACACATGTATATGTTTTGCAGAGACTCAAAGCTCTTGAGAATGGAGAAAATGAGGTGTCAATTTTGCATTGGACCCTATGGGAAAATGCATTAAACGCCTACTGCTCCGACGTTCAGCGACCGATAACATCCATCTTTACACTGTAAACGGTAATTACATAGGTACATGCCTGGGGCAAATAACAGCGCAAATAATTGTCCATGTGCAGAGTAATAAAGGAGCAAACTTTTATATATGGGCCTGCAGTGGAAGTTATTCTTAAAAGGTGACGTTCACGAATCGTTCTGAAACTGTGCTAAATTACAGATAATTCCCATATATTTCTTGGGAGAAAATGCCCTGAAATTCTCCTTTCTCCGTTGTCGAGATATTCGAGGGCAAAGTCGTGCAGTTTTCGACTTCCAGGGGCTATAACTCGAAAACTAAAGAACGAGAATTTTTGGCACATATGGTCAATTGAATGTTTATCCCAACCCTCTCATTTGGCACTAGTTTCAGCCCGAATTGTGCAAGTCACCTAAGGTCACGAATCGTCCCGAACGTGTAGCCCAAATTGTGAAAATTTCAAACCGCTACTGCTTGCTTGTTTGAGTAGGTAGCCATCTGAAACTTGGCATATATAAAGGTCATTAACATGTCTACATGCATGCACAATCTTATGTCAACTGATTGCATAACTTGCGAACTATGGGCCATCGAAATTTTTGTAAACAAAAGTTTGTGCGACTTTAGCTCCCAAACGGAATAAAAGCTAAAGCTGAAATAGCCTTCATTCTATTTCACTTATTTGTGTCTACACATGTATATGTTTTGCAGAGACTCAAAGCTCTTGAGAATGGAGAAAATGAGGTGTCAATTTTACATTGGACCCTATGGGAAAATGCATTAAACGCCTACTGCTCCGACGTTCAGCGACCGATAACATCCATCTTTACACTGTAAACGGTAATTACATAGGTACATGCCTGGGGCAAATAACAGTGCAAATAATTGTCCATGTGCAGAGTAATAAAGGAGCAAACTTTTATATATGGGCCTGCAGTGGAAGTTATTCTTAAAAGGTGACTTTCACGAATCGTTCTGAAACTGTGCTAAATTACAGATAATTCCCATATATTTCTTGGGAGAAAATGCCCTGAAATTCTCCTTTCTCCGTTGTCGAGATATTCGAGGGCAAAGTCGTGCAGTTTTCGACTTCCAGGGGCTATAACTCGAAAACTAAAGAACGAGAATTTTTGGCACATATGGTCAATTGAATGTTTATCCCAACCCTCTCATTTGGCACTAGTTTCAGCCCGAATTGTGCAAGTCACCTAAGGTCACGAATCGTCCCGAACGTGTAGCCCAAATTGTGAAAATTTCAAACCGCTACTGCTTGCTTGTTTGAGTAGGTAGCCATCTGAAACTTGGCATATATAAAGGTCATTAACATGTCTACATGCATGCACAATCTTACGTCAACTGATTGCATAACTTGCAAACTATAGGCCATCGAAATTTTTGTAAACAAAAGTTTGTGCGACTTTAGCTCCCAAACAGAATAAAAGCTAAAGCTGAAATAGCCTTCATTCTATTTCACTTATTTGTGTCTACACATGTATATGTTTTGCAGAGACTCAAAGCTCTTGAGAATGGAGAAAATGAGGTGTCAATTTTGCATTGGACCCTATGGGAAAATGCATTAAACGCCTACTGCTCCGACGTTCAGCGACCGATAACATCCATCTTTACACTGTAAACGGTAATTACATAGGTACATGCCTGGGGCAAATAACAGCGCAAATAATTGTCCATGTGCAGAGTAATAAAGGAGCAAACTTTTATATATGGGCCTGCAGTGGAAGTTATTCTTAAAAGGTGACTTTCACGAATCGTTCTGAAACTGTGCTAAATTACAGATAATTCCCATATATTTCTTGGGAGAAAATGCCCTGAAATTCTCCTTTCTCCGTTGTCGAGATATTCGAGGGCAAAGTCGTGCAGTTTTCGACTTCCAGGGGCTATAACTCGAAAACTAAAGAACGAGAATTTTTGGCACATATGGTCAATTGAATGTTTATCCCAACCCTCTCATTTGGCACTAGTTTCAGCCCGAATTGTGCAAGTCACCTAAGGTCACGAATCGTCCCGAACGTGTAGCCCAAATTGTGAAAATTTCAAACCGCTACTGCTTGCTTGTTTGAGTAGGTAGCCATCTGAAACTTGGCATATATAAAGGTCATTAACATGTCTACATGCATGCACAATCTTATGTCAACTGATTGCATAACTTGCGAACTATAGGCCATCGAAATTTTTGTAAACAAAAGTTTGTGCGACTTTAGCTCCCAAACGGAATAAAAGCTAAAGCTGAAATAGCCTTCATTCTATTTCACTTATTTGTGTCTACACATGTATATGTTTTGCAGAGACTCAAAGCTCTTGAGAATGGAGAAAATGAGGTGTCAATTTTGCATTGGACCCTATGGGAAAATGCATTAAACGCCTACTGCTCCGACGTTCAGCGACCGATAACATCCATCTTTACACTGTAAACGGTAATTACATAGGTACATGCCTGGGGCAAATAACAGCGCAAATAATTGTCCATGTGCAGAGTAATAAAGGAGCAAACTTTTATATATGGGCCTGCAGTGGAAGTTATTCTTAAAAGGTGACTTTCACGAATCGTTCTGAAACTGTGCTAAATTACAGATAATTCCCATATATTTCTTGGGAGAAAATGCCCTGAAATTCTCCTTTCTCCGTTGTCGAGATATTCGAGGGCAAAGTCGTGCAGTTTTCGACTTCCAGGGGCTATAACTCGAAAACTAAAGAACGAGAATTTTTGGCACATATGGTCAATTGAATGTTTATCCCAACCCTCTCATTTGGCACTAGTTTCAGCCCGAATTGTGCAAGTCACCTAAGGTCACGAATCGTCCCGAACGTGTAGCCCAAATTGTGAAAATTTCAAACCGCTACTGCTTGCTTGTTTGAGTAGGTAGCCATCTGAAACTTGGCATATATAAAGGTCATTAACATGTCTACATGCATGCACAATCTTATGTCAACTGATTGCATAACTTGCGAACTATAGGCCATCGAAATTTTTGTAAACAAAAGTTTGTGCGACTTTAGCTCCCAAACGGAATAAAAGCTAAAGCTGAAATAGCCTTCATTCTATTTCACTTATTTGTGTCTACACATGTATATGTTTTGCAGAGACTCAAAGCTCTTGAGAATGGAGAAAATGAGGTGTCAATTTTGCATTGGACCCTATGGGAAAATGCATTAAACGCCTACTGCTCCGACGTTCAGCGACCGATAACATCCATCTTTACACTGTAAACGGTAATTACATAGGTACATGCCTGGGGCAAATAACAGCGCAAATAATTGTCCATGTGCAGAGTAATAAAGGAGCAAACTTTTATATATGGGCCTGCAGTGGAAGTTATTCTTAAAAGGTGACTTTCACGAATCGTTCTGAAACTGTGCTAAATTACAGATAATTCCCATATATTTCTTGGGAGAAAATGCCCTGAAATTCTCCTTTCTCCGTTGTCGAGATATTCGAGGGCAAAGTCGTGCAGTTTTCGACTTCCAGGGGCTATAACTCGAAAACTAAAGAACGAGAATTTTTGGCACATATGGTCAATTGAAAGTTTATCCCAACCCTCTCATTTGGCACTAGTTTCAGCCCGAATTGTGCAAGTCACCTAAGGTCACGAATCGTCCCGAACGTGTAGCCCAAATTGTGAAAATTTCAAACCGCTACTGCTTGCTTGTTTGAGTAGGTAGCCATCTGAAACTTGGCATATATAAAGGTCATTAACATGTCTACATGCATGCACAATCTTATGTCAACTGATTGCATAACTTGCGAACTATAGGCCATCGAAATTTTTGTAAACAAAAGTTTGTGCGACTTTAGCTCCCAAACGGAATAAAAGCTAAAGCTGAAATAGCCTTCATTCTATTTCACTTATTTGTGTCTACACATGTATATGTTTTGCAGAGACTCAAAGCTCTTGAGAATGGAGAAAATGAGGTGTCAATTTTGCATTGGACCCTATGGGAAAATGCATTAAACGCCTACTGCTCCGACGTTCAGCGACCGATAACATCCATCTTTACACTGTAAACGGTAATTACATAGGTACATGCCTGGGGCAAATAACAGCGCAAATAACTGTCCATGTGCAGAGTAATAAAGGAGCAAACTTTTATATATGGGCCTGCAGTGGAAGTTATTCTTAAAAGGTGACTTTCACGAATCGTTCTGAAACTGTGCTAAATTACAGATAATTCCCATATATTTCTTGGGAGAAAATGCCCTGAAATTCTCCTTTCTCCGTTGTTGAGATATTCGAGGGCAAAGTCGTGCAGTTTTCGACTTCCAGGGGCTATAACTCGAAAACTAAAGAACGAGAATTTTTGGCACATATGGTCAATTGAATGTTTATCCCAACCCTCTCATTTGGCACTAGTTTCAGCCCGAATTGTGCAAGTCACCTAAGGTCACGAATCGTCCCGAACGTGTAGCCCAAATTGTGAAAATTTCAAACCGCTACTGCTTGCTTGTTTGAGTAGGTAGCCATCTGAAACTTGGCATATATAAAGGTCATTAACATGTCTACATGCATGCACAATCTTATGTCAACTGATTGCATAACTTGCGAACTATAGGCCATCGAAATTTTTGTAAACAAAAGTTTGTGCGACTTTAGCTCCCAAACGGAATAAAAGCTAAAGCTGAAATAGCCTTCATTCTATTTCACTTATTTGTGTCTACACATGTATATGTTTTGCAGAGACTCAAAGCTCTTGAGAATGGAGAAAATGAGGTGTCAATTTTGCATTGGACCCTATGGGAAAATGCATTAAACGCCTACTGCTCCGACGTTCAGCGACCGATAACATCCATCTTTACACTGTAAACGGTAATTACATAGGTACATGCCTGGGGCAAATAACAGCGCAAATAATTGTCCATGTGCAGAGTAATAAAGGAGCAAACTTTTATTTATGGGCCTGCAGTGGAAGTTATTCTTAAAAGGTGACTTTCACGAATCGTTCTGAAACTGTGCTAAATTACAGATAATTCCCATATATTTCTTGGGAGAAAATGCCCTGAAATTCTCCTTTCTCCGTTGTCGAGATATTCGAGGGCAAAGTCGTGCAGTTTTCGACTTCCAGGGGCTATAACTCGAAAACTAAAGAACGAGAATTTTTGGCACATATGGTCAATTGAATGTTTATCCCAACCCTCTCATTTGGCACTAGTTTCAGCCCGAATTGTGCAAGTCACCTAAGGTCACGAATCGTCCCGAACGTGTAGCCCAAATTGTGAAAATTTCAAACCGCTACTGCTTGCTTGTTTGAGTAGGTAGCCATCTGAAACTTGGCATATATAAAGGTCATTAACATGTCTACATGCATGCACAATCTTATGTCAACTGATTGCATAACTTGCGAACTATAGGCCATCGAAATTTTTGTAAACAAAAGTTTGTGCGACTTTAGCTCCCAAACGGAATAAAAGCTAAAGCTGAAATAGCCTTCATTCTATTTCACTTATTTGTGTCTACACATGTATATGTTTTGCAGAGACTCAAAGCTCTTGAGAATGGAGAAAATGAGGTGTCAATTTTGCATTGGACCCTATGGGAAAATGCATTAAACGCCTACTGCTCCGACGTTCAGCGACCGATAACATCCATCTTTACACTGTAGACGGTAATTACATAGGTACATGCCTGGGGCAAATAACAGCGCAAATAATTGTCCATGTGCAGAGTAATAAAGGAGCAAACTTTTATATATGGGCCTGCAGTGGAAGTTATTCTTAAAAGGTGACTTTCACGAATCGTTCTGAAACTGTGCTAAATTACAGATAATTCCCATATATTTCTTGGGAGAAAATGCCCTGAAATTCTCCTTTCTCCGTTGTCGAGATATTCGAGGGCAAAGTCGTGCAGTTTTCGACTTCCAGGGGCTATAACTCGAAAACTAAAGAACGAGAATTTTTGGCACATATGGTCAATTGAATGTTTATCCCAACCCTCTCATTTGGCACTAGTTTCAGCCCGAATTGTGCAAGTCACCTAAGGTCACGAATCGTCCCGAACGTGTAGCCCAAATTGTGAAAATTTCAAACCGCTACTGCTTGCTTGTTTGAGTAGGTAGCCATCTGAAACTTGGCATATATAAAGGTCATTAACATGTCTACATGCATGCACAATCTTATGTCAACTGATTGCATAACTTGCGAACTATAGGCCATCGAAATTTTTGTAAACAAAAGTTTGTGCGACTTTAGCTCCCAAACGGAATAAAAGCTAAAGCTGAAATAGCCTTCATTCTATTTCACTTATTTGTGTCTACACATGTATATGTTTTGCAGAGACTCAAAGCTCTTGAGAATGGAGAAAATGAGGTGTCAATTTTGCATTGGACCCTATGGGAAAATGCATTAAACGCCTACTGCTCCGACGTTCAGCGACCGATAACATCCATCTTTACACTGTAAACGGTAATTACATAGGTACATGCCTGGGGCAAATAACAGCGCAAATAATTGTCCATGTGCAGAGTAATAAAGGAGCAAACTTTTATATATGGGCCTGCAGTGGAAGTTATTCTTAAAAGGTGACTTTCACGAATCGTTCTGAAACTGTGCTAAATTACAGATAATTCCCATATATTTCTTGGGAGAAAATGCCCTGAAATTCTCCTTTCTCCGTTGTCGAGATATTCGAGGGCAAAGTCGTGCAGTTTTCGACTTCCAGGGGCTATAACTCGAAAACTAAAGAACGAGAATTTTTGGCACATATGGTCAATTGAATGTTTATCCCAACCCTCTCATTTGGCACTAGTTTCAGCCCGAATTGTGCAAGTCACCTAAGGTCACGAATCGTCCCGAACGTGTAGCCCAAATTGTGAAAATTTCAAACCGCTACTGATTGCTTGTTTGAGTAGGTAGCCATCTGAAACTTGGCATATATAAAGGTCATTAACATGTCTACATGCATGCACAATCTTATGTCAACTGATTGCATAACTTGCGAACTATAGGCCATCGAAATTTTTGTAAACAAAAGTTTGTGCGACTTTAGCTCCCAAACGGAATAAAAGCTAAAGCTGAAATAGCCTTCATTCTATTTCACTTATTTGTGTCTACACATGTATATGTTTTGCAGAGACTCAAAGCTCTTGAGAATGGAGAAAATGAGGTGTCAATTTTGCATTGGACCCTATGGGAAAATGCATTAAACGCCTACTGCTCCGACGTTCAGCGACCGATAACATCCATCTTTACACTGTAAACGGTAATTACATAGGTACATGCCTGGGGCAAATAACAGCGCAAATAATTGTCCATGTGCAGAGTAATAAAGGAGCAAACTTTTATATATGGGTCCTCCAGTGGAAGTTATTCTTAAAAGGTGACTTTCACGAATCGTTCTGAAACTGTGCTAAATTACAGATAATTCCCATATATTTCTTGGGAGAAAATGCCCTGAAATTCTCCTTTCTCCGTTGTCGAGATATTCGAGGGCAAAGTCGTGCAGTTTTCGACTTCCAGGGGCTATAACTCGAAAACTAAAGAACGAGAATTTTTGGCACATATGGTCAATTGAAAGTTTATCCCAACCCTCTCATTTGGCACTAGTTTCAGCCCGAATTGTGCAAGTCACCTAAGGTCACGAATCGTCCCGAACGTGTAGCCCAAATTGTGAAAATTTCAAACCGCTACTGCTTGCTTGTTTGAGTAGGTAGCCATCTGAAACTTGGCATATATAAAGGTCATTAACATGTCTACATGCAGGCACAATCTTATGTCAACTGATTGCATAACTTGCGAACTATAGGCCATCGAAATTTTTGTAAACAAAAGTTTGTGCGACTTTAGCTCCCAAACGGAATAAAAGCTAAAGCTGAAATAGCCTTCATTCTATTTCACTTATTTGTGTCTACACATGTATATGTTTTGCAGAGACTCAAAGCTCTTGAGAATGGAGAAAATGAGGTGTCAATTTTGCATTGGACCCTATGGGAAAATGCATTAAACGCCTACTGCTCCGACGTTCAGCGACCGATAACATCCATCTTTACACTGTAAACGGTAATTACATAGGTACATGCCTGGGGCAAATAACAGCGCAAATAATTGTCCATGTGCAGAGTAATAAAGGAGCAAACTTTTATATATGGGCCTGCAGTGGAAGTTATTCTTAAAAGGTGACTTTCACGAATCGTTCTGAAACTGTGCTAAATTACAGATAATTCCCATATATTTCTTGGGAGAAAATGCCCTGAAATTCTCCTTTCTCCGTTGTCGAGATATTCGAGGGCAAAGTCGTGCAGTTTTCGACTTCCAGGGGCTATAACTCGAAAACTAAAGAACGAGAATTTTTGGCACATATGGTCAATTGAATGTTTATCCCAACCCTCTCATTTGGCACTAGTTTCAGCCCGAATTGTGCAAGTCACCTAAGGTCACGAATCGTCCCGAACGTGTAGCCCAAATTGTGAAAATTTCAAACCGCTACTGATTGCTTGTTTGAGTAGGTAGCCATCTGAAACTTGGCATATATAAAGGTCATTAACATGTCTACATGCATGCACAATCTTATGTCAACTGATTGCATAACTTGCGAACTATAGGCCATCGAAATTTTTGTAAACAAAAGTTTGTGCGACTTTAGCTCCCAAACGGAATAAAAGCTAAAGCTGAAATAGCCTTCATTCTATTTCACTTATTTGTGTCTACACATGTATATGTTTTGCAGAGACTCAAAGCTCTTGAGAATGGAGAAAATGAGGTGTCAATTTTGCATTGGACCCTATGGGAAAATGCATTAAACGCCTACTGCTCCGACGTTCAGCGACCGATAACATCCATCTTTACACTGTAAACGGTAATTACATAGGTACATGCCTGGGGCAAATAACAGCGCAAATAATTGTCCATGTGCAGAGTAATAAAGGAGCAAACTTTTATATATGGGCCTGCAGTGGAAGTTATTCTTAAAAGGTGACTTTCACGAATCGTTCTGAAACTGTGCTAAATTACAGATAATTCCCATATATTTCTTGGGAGAAAATGCCCTGAAATTCTCCTTTCTCCGTTGTCGAGATATTCGAGGGCAAAGTCGTGCAGTTTTCGACTTCCAGGGGCTATAACTCGAAAACTAAAGAACGAGAATTTTTGGCACATATGGTCAATTGAATGTTTATCCCAACCCTCTCATTTGGCACTAGTTTCAGCCCGAATTGTGCAAGTCACCTAAGGTCACGAATCGTCCCGAACGTGTAGCCCAAATTGTGAAAATTTCAAACCGCTACTGCTTGCTTGTTTGAGTAGGTAGCCATCTGAAACTTGGCATATATAAAGGTCATTAACATGTCTACATGCATGCACAATCTTATGTCAACTGATTGCATAACTTGCGAACTATAGGCCATCGAAATTTTTGTAAACAAAAGTTTGTGCGACTTTAGCTCCCAAACGGAATAAAAGCTAAAGCTGAAATAGCCTTCATTCTATTTCACTTATTTGTGTCTACACATGTATATGTTTTGCAGAGACTCAAAGCTCTTGAGAATGGAGAAAATGAGGTGTCAATTTTGCATTGGACCCTATGGGAAAATGCATTAAACGCCTACTGCTCCGACGTTCAGCGACCGATAACATCCATCTTTACACTGTAGATGGTAATTACATAGGTACATGCCTGGGGCAAATAACAGCGCAAATAATTGTCCATGTGCAGAATAATAAAGGAGCAAACTTTTATATATGGGCCTGCAGTGGAAGTTATTCTTAAAAGGTGACTTTCACGAATCGTTCTGAAACTGTGCTAAATTACAGATAATTCCCATATATTTCTTGGGAGAAAATGCCCTGAAATTCTCCTTTCTCCGTTGTCGAGATATTCGAGGGCAAAGTCGTGCAGTTTTCGACTTCCAGGGGCTATAACTCGAAAACTAAAGAACGAGAATTTTTGGCACATATGGTCAATTGAATGTTTATCCCAACCCTCTCATTTGGCACTAGTTTCAGCCCGAATTGTGCATGTCACCTAAGGTCACGAATCGTCCCGAACGTGTAGCCCAAATTGTGAAAATTTCAAACCGCTACTGCTTGCTTGTTTGAGTAGGTAGCCATCTGAAACTTGGCATATATAAAGGTCATTAACATGTCTACATGCATGCACAATCTTATGTCAACTGATTGCATAACTTGCGAACTATAGGCCATCGAAATTTTTGTAAACAAAATTTTGTGCGACTTTAGCTCCCAAACGGAATAAAAGCTAAAGCTGAAATAGCCTTCATTCTATTTCACTTATTTGTGTCTACACATGTATATGTTTTGCAGAGACTCAAAGCTCTTGAGAATGGAGAAAATGAGGTGTCAATTTTGCATTGGACCCTATGGGAAAATGCATTAAACGCCTACTGCTCCGACGTTCAGCGACCGATAACATCCATCTTTACACTGTAAACGGTAATTACATAGGTACATGCCTGGGGCAAATAACAGCGCAAATAATTGTCCATGTGCAGAGTAATAAAGGAGCAAACTTTTATATATGGGCCTGCAGTGGAAGTTATTCTTAAAAGGTGACTTTCACGAATCGTTCTGAAACTGTGCTAAATTACAGATAATTCCCATATATTTCTTGGGAGAAAATGCCCTGAAATTCTCCTTTCTCCGTTGTCGAGATATTCGAGGGCAAAGTCGTGCAGTTTTCGACTTCCAGGGGCTATAACTCGAAAACTAAAGAACGAGAATTTTTGGCACATATGGTCAATTGAATGTTTATCCCAACCCTCTCATTTGGCACTAGTTTCAGCCCGAATTGTGCAAGTCACCTAAGGTCACGAATCGTCCCGAACGTGTAGCCCAAATTGTGAAAATTTCAAACCGCTACTGCTTGCTTGTTTGAGTAGGTAGCCATCTGAAACTTGGCATATATAAAGGTCATTAACATGTCTACATGCATGCACAATCTTATGTCAACTGATTGCATAACTTGCGAACTATAGGCCATCGAAATTTTTGTAAACAAAAGTTTGTGCGACTTTAGCTCCCAAACGGAATAAAAGCTAAAGCTGAAATAGCCTTCATTCTATTTCACTTATTTGTGTCTACACATGTATATGTTTTGCAGAGACTCAAAGCTCTTGAGAATGGAGAAAATGAGGTGTCAATTTTGCATTGGACCCTATGGGAAAATGCATTAAACGCCTACTGCTCCGACGTTCAGCGACCGATAACATCCATCTTTACACTGTAAACGGTAATTACATAGGTACATGCCTGGGGCAAATAACAGCGCAAATAATTGTCCATGTGCAGAGTAATAAAGGAGCAAACTTTTATACATGGGCCTGCAGTGGAAGTTATTCTTAAAAGGTGACTCTCACGAATCGTTCTGAAACTGTGCTAAATTACAGATAATTCCCATATATTTCTTGGGAGAAAATGCCCTGAAATTCTCCTTTCTCCGTTGTCGAGATATTCGAGGGCAAAGTCGTGCAGTTTTCGACTTCCAGGGGCTATAACTCGAAAACTAAAGAACGAGAATTTTTGGCACATATGGTCAATTGAATGTTTATCCCAACCCTCTCATTTGGCACTAGTTTCAGCCCGAATTGTGCAAGTCACCTAAGGTCACGAATCGTCCCGAACGTGTAGCCCAAATTGTGAAAATTTCAAACCGCTACTGCTTGCTTGTTTGAGTAGGTAGCCATCTGAAACTTGGCATATATAAAGGTCATTAACATGTCTACATGCATGCACAATCTTATGTCAACTGATTGCATAACTTGCGAACTATAGGCCATCGAAATTTTTGTAAACAAAAGTTTGTGCGACTTTAGCTCCCAAACGGAATAAAAGCTAAAGCTGAAATAGCCTTCATTCTATTTCACTTATTTGTGTCTACACATGTATATGTTTTGCAGAGACTCAAAGCTCTTGAGAATGGAGAAAATGAGGTGTCAATTTTGCATTGGACCCTATGGGAAAATGCATTAAACGCCTACTGCTCCGACGTTCAGCGACCGATAACATCCATCTTTACACTGTAAACGGTAATTACATAGGTACATGCCTGGGGCAAATAACAGCGCAAATAATTGTCCATGTGCAGAGTAATAAAGGAGCAAACTTTTATATATGGGCCTGCAGTGGAAGTTATTCTTAAAAGGTGACTATCACGAATCGTTCTGAAACTGTGCTAAATTACAGAGAACTCCCATATATTTCTTGGGAGAAAATGCCCTGAAATTCTCCTTTCTCCGTTGTCGAGATATTCGAGGGCAAAGTCGTGCAGTTTTCGACTTCCAGGGGCTATAACTCGAAAACTAAAGAACGAGAATTTTTGGCACATATGGTCAATTGAATGTTTATCCCAACCCTCTCATTTGGCACTAGTTTCAGCCCGAATTGTGCAAGTCACCTAAGGTCACGAATCGTCCCGAACGTGTAGCCCAAATTGTGAAAATTTCAAACCGCTACTGCTTGCTTGTTTGAGTAGGTAGCCATCTGAAACTTGGCATATATAAAGGTCATTAACATGTCTACATGCATGCACAATCTTATGTCAACTGATTGCATAACTTGCGAACTATAGGCCATCGAAATTTTTGTAAACAAAAGTTTGTGCGACTTTAGCTCCCAAACGGAATAAAAGCTAAAGCTGAAATAGCCTTCATTCTATTTCACTTATTTGTGTCTACACATGTATATGTTTTGCAGAGACTCAAAGCTCTTGAGAATGGAGAAAATGAGGTGTCAATTTTGCATTGGACCCTATGGGAAAATGCATTAAACGCCTACTGCTCCGACGTTCAGCGACCGATAACATCCATCTTTACACTGTAAACGGTAATTACATAGGTACATGCCTGGGGCAAATAACAGCGCAAATAATTGTCCATGTGCAGAGTAATAAAGGAGCAAACTTTTATATATGGGCCTGCAGTGGAAGTTATTCTTAAAAGGTGACTTTCACGAATCGTTCTGAAACTGTGCTAAATTACAGATAATTCCCATATATTTCTTGGGAGAAAATGCCCTGAAATTCTCCTTTCTCCGTTGTCGAGATATTCGAGGGCAAAGTCGTGCAGTTTTCGACTTCCAGGGGCTATAACTCGAAAACTAAAGAACGAGAATTTTTGGCACATATGGTCAATTGAATGTTTATCCCAACCCTCTCATTTGGCACTAGTTTCAGCCCGAATTGTGCAAGTCACCTAAGGTCACGAATCGTCCCGAACGTGTAGCCCAAATTGTGAAAATTTCAAACCGCTACTGCTTGCTTGTTTGAGTAGGTAGCCATCTGAAACTTGGCATATATAAAGGTCATTAACATGTCTACATGCATGCACAATCTTATGTCAACTGATTGCATAACTTGCGAACTATAGGCCATCGAAATTTTTGTAAACAAAAGTTTGTGCGACTTTAGCTCCCAAACGGAATAAAAGCTAAAGCTGAAATAGCCTTCATTCTATTTCACTTATTTGTGTCTACACATGTATATGTTTTGCAGAGACTCAAAGCTCTTGAGAATGGAGAAAATGAGGTGTCAATTTTGCATTGGACCCTATGGGAAAATGCATTAAACGCCTACTGCTCCGACGTTCAGCGACCGATAACATCCATCTTTACACTGTAAACGGTAATTACATAGGTACATGCCTGGGGCAAATAACAGCGCAAATAATTGTCCATGTGCAGAGTAATAAAGGAGCAAACTTTTATATATGGGCCTGCAGTGGAAGTTATTCTTAAAAGGTGACTTTCACGAATCGTTCTGAAACTGTGCTAAATTACAGATAATTCCCATATATTTCTTGGGAGAAAATGCCCTGAAATTCTCCTTTCTCCGTTGTCGAGATATTCGAGGGCAAAGTCGTGCAGTTTTCGACTTCCAGGGGCTATAACTCGAAAACTAAAGAACGAGAATTTTTGGCACATATGGTCAATTGAATGTTTATCCCAACCCTCTCATTTGGCACTAGTTTCAGCCCGAATTGTGCAAGTCACCTAAGGTCACGAATCGTCCCGAACGTGTAGCCCAAATTGTGAAAATTTCAAACCGCTACTGCTTGCTTGTTTGAGTAGGTAGCCATCTGAAACTTGGCATATATAAAGGTCATTAACATGTCTACATGCATGCACAATCTTATGTCAACTGATTGCATAACTTGCGAACTATAGGCCATCGAAATTTTTGTAAACAAAAGTTTGTGCGACTTTAGCTCCCAAACGGAATAAAAGCTAAAGCTGAAATAGCCTTCATTCTATTTCACTTATTTGTGTCTACACATGTATATGTTTTGCAGAGACTCAAAGCTCTTGAGAATGGAGAAAATGAGGTGTCAATTTTGCATTGGACCCTATGGGAAAATGCATTAAACGCCTACTGCTCCGACGTTCAGCGACCGATAACATCCATCTTTACACTGTAAACGGTAATTACATAGGTACATGCCTGGGGCAAATAACAGCGCAAATAATTGTCCATGTGCAGAGTAATAAAGGAGCAAACTTTTATATATGGGCCTGCAGTGGAAGTTATTCTTAAAAGGTGACTTTCACGAATCGTTCTGAAACTGTGCTAAATTACAGATAATTCCCATATATTTCTTGGGAGAAAATGCCCTGAAATTCTCCTTTCTCCGTTGTCGAGATATTCGAGGGCAAAGTCGTGCAGTTTTCGACTTCCAGGGGCTATAACTCGAAAACTAAAGAACGAGAATTTTTGGCACATATGGTCAATTGAATGTTTATCCCAACCCTCTCATTTGGCACTAGTTTCAGCCCGAATTGTGCAAGTCACCTAAGGTCACGAATCGTCCCGAACGTGTAGCCCAAATTGTGAAAATTTCAAACCGCTACTGCTTGCTTGTTTGAGTAGGTAGCCATCTGAAACTTGGCATATATAAAGGTCATTAACATGTCTACATGCATGCACAATCTTATGTCAACTGATTGCATAACTTGCGAACTATAGGCCATCGAAATTTTTGTAAACAAAAGTTTGTGCGACTTTAGCTCCCAAACGGAATAAAAGCTAAAGCTGAAATAGCCTTCATTCTATTTCACTTATTTGTGTCTACACATGTATATGTTTTGCAGAGACTCAAAGCTCTTGAGAATGGAGAAAATGAGGTGTCAATTTTGCATTGGACCCTATGGGAAAATGCATTAAACGCCTACTGCTCCGACGTTCAGCGACCGATAACATCCATCTTTACACTGTAAACGGTAATTACATAGGTACATGCCTGGGGCAAATAACAGCGCAAATAATTGTCCATGTGCAGAGTAATAAAGGAGCAAACTTTTATATATGGGCCTGCAGTGGAAGTTATTCTTAAAAGGTGACTTTCACGAATCGTTCTGAAACTGTGCTAAATTACAGATAATTCCCATATATTTCTTGGGAGAAAATGCCCTGAAATTCTCCTTTCTCCGTTGTCGAGATATTCGAGGGCAAAGTCGTGCAGTTTTCGACTTCCAGGGGCTATAACTCGAAAACTAAAGAACGAGAATTTTTGGCACATATGGTCAATTGAATGTTTATCCCAACCCTCTCATTTGGCACTAGTTTCAGCCCGAATTGTGCAAGTCACCTAAGGTCACGAATCGTCCCGAACGTGTAGCCCAAATTGTGAAAATTTCAAACCGCTACTGCTTGCTTGTTTGAGTAGGTAGCCATCTGAAACTTGGCATATATAAAGGTCATTAACATGTCTACATGCATGCACAATCTTATGTCAACTGATTGCATAACTTGCGAACTATAGGCCATCGAAATTTTTGTAAACAAAAGTTTGTGCGACTTTAGCTCCCAAACGGAATAAAAGCTAAAGCTGAAATAGCCTTCATTCTATTTCACTTATTTGTGTCTACACATGTATATGTTTTGCAGAGACTCAAAGCTCTTGAGAATGGAGAAAATGAGGTGTGAATTTTGCATTGGACCCTACGGGAAAATGCATTAAACGCCTACTGCTCCGACGTTCAGCGACCGATAACATCCATCTTTACACTGTAAACGGTAATTACATAGGTACATGCCTGGGGCAAATAACAGCGCAAATAATTGTCCATGTGCAGAGTAATAAAGGAGCAAACTTTTATATATGGGCCTGCAGTGGAAGTTATTCTTAAAAGGTGACTTTCACGAATCGTTCTAAAACTGTGCTAAATTACAGATAATTCCCATATATTTCTTGGGAGAAAATGCCCTGAAATTCTCCTTTCTCCGTTGTCGAGATATTCGAGGGCAAAGTCGTGCAGTTTTCGACTTCCAGGGGCTATAACTCGAAAACTAAAGAACGAGAATTTTTGGCACATATGGTCAATTGAATGTTTATCCCAACCCTCTCATTTGGCACTAGTTTCAGCCCGAATTGTGCAAGTCACCTAAGGTCACGAATCGTCCCGAACGTGTAGCCCAAATTGTGAAAATTTCAAACCGCTACTGCTTGCTCGTTTGAGTAGGTAGCCATCTGAAACTTGGCATATATAAAGGTCATTAACATGTCTACATGCATGCACAATCTTATGTCAACTGATTGCATAACTTGCGAACTATAGGCCATCGAAATTTTTGTAAACAAAAGTTTGTGCGACTTTAGCTCCCAAACGGAATAAAAGCTAAAGCTGAAATAGCCTTCATTCTATTTCACTTATTTGTGTCTACACATGTATATGTTTTGCAGAGACTCAAAGCTCTTGAGAATGGAGAAAATGAGGTGTCAATTTTGCATTGGACCCTATGGGAAAATGCATTAAACGCCTACTGCTCCGACGTTCAGCGACCGATAACATCCATCTTTACACTGTAAACGGTAATTACATAGGTACATGCCTGGGGCAAATAACAGCGCAAATAATTGTCCATGTGCAGAGTAATAAAGGAGCAAACTTTTATATATGGGCCTGCAGTGGAAGTTATTCTTAAAAGGTGACTTTCACGAATCGTTCTGAAACTGTGCTAAATTACAGATAATTCCCATATATTTCTTGGGAGAAAATGCCCTGAAATTCTCCTTTCTCCGTTGTCGAGATATTCGAGGGCAAAGTCGTGCAGTTTTCGACTTCCAGGGGCTATAACTCGAAAACTAAAGAACGAGAATTTTTGGCACATATGGTCAATTGAATGTTTATCCCAACCCTCTCATTTGGCACTAGTTTCAGCCCGAATTGTGCAAGTCACCTAAGGTCACGAATCGTCCCGAACGTGTAGCCCAAATTGTGAAAATTTCAAACCGCTACTGCTTGCTTGTTTGAGTAGGTAGCCATCTGAAACTTGGCATATATAAAGGTCATTAACATGTCTACATGCATGCACAATCTTATGTCAACTGATTGCATAACTTGCGAACTATAGGCCATCGAAATTTTTGTAAACAAAAGTTTGTGCGACTTTAGCTCCCAAACGGAATAAAAGCTAAAGCTGAAATAGCCTTCATTCTATTTCACGTATTTGTGTCTACACATGTATATGTTTTGCAGAGACTCAAAGCTCTTGAGAATGGAGAAAATGAGGTGTCAATTTTGCATTGGACCCTATGGGAAAATGCATTAAACGCCTACTGCTCCGACGTTCAGCGACCGATAACATCCATCTTTACACTGTAAACGGTAATTACATAGGTACATGCCTGGGGCAAATAACAGCGCAAATAATTGTCCATGTGCAGAGTAATAAAGGAGCAAACTTTTATATATGGGCCTGCAGTGGAAGTTATTCTTAAAAGGTGACTTTCACGAATCGTTCTGAAACTGTGCTAAATTACAGATAATTCCCATATATTTCTTGGGAGAAAATGCCCTGAAATTCTCCTTTCTCCGTTGTCGAGATATTCGAGGGCAAAGTCGTGCAGTTTTCGACTTCCAGGGGCTATAACTCGAAAACTAAAGAACGAGAATTTTTGGCACATATGGTCAATTGAATGTTTATCCCAACCCTCTCATTTGGCACTAGTTTCAGCCCGAATTGTGCAAGTCACCTAAGGTCACGAATCGTCCCGAACGTGTAGCCCAAATTGTGAAAATTTCAAACCGCTTCTGCTTGCTTGTTTGAGTAGGTAGCCATCTGAAACTTGGCATAATATAAAGGTCATTAACATGTCTACATGCATGCACAATCTTATGTCAACTGATTGCATAACTTGCGAACTATAGGCCATCGAAATTTTTGTAAACAAAAGTTTGTGCGACTTTAGCTCCCAAACGGAATAAAAGCTAAAGCTGAAATAGCCTTCATTCTATTTCACTTATTTGTGTCTACACATGTATATGTTTTGCAGAGACTCAAAGCTCTTGAGAATGGAGAAAATGAGGTGTCAATTTTGCATTGGACCCTATGGGAAAATGCATTAAACGCCTACTGCTCCGACGTTCAGCTACCGATAACATCCATCTTTACACTGTAAACGGTAATTACATAGGTACATGCCTGGGGCAAATAACAGCGCAAATAATTGTCCATGTGCAGAGTAATAAAGGAGCAAACTTTTATATATGGGCCTGCAGTGGAAGTTATTCTTAAAAGGTGACTTTCACGAATCGTTCTGAAACTGTGCTAAATTACAGATAATTCCCATATATTTCTTGGGAGAAAATGCCCTGAAATTCTCCTTTCTCCGTTGTCGAGATATTCGAGGGCAAAGTCGTGCAGTTTTCGACTTCCAGGGGCTATAACTCGAAAACTAAAGAACGAGAATTTTTGGCACATATGGTCAATTGAATGTTTATCCCAACCCTCTCATTTGGCACTAGTTTCAGCCCGAATTGTGCAAGTCACCTAAGGTCACGAATCGTCCCGAACGTGTAGCCCAAATTGTGAAAATTTCAAACCGCTACTGCTTGCTTGTTTGAGTAGGTAGCCATCTGAAACTTGGCATATATAAAGGTCATTAACATGTCTACATGCATGCACAATCTTATGTCAACTGATTGCATAACTTGCGAACTATAGGCCATCGAAATTTTTGTAAACAAAAGTTTGTGCGACTTTAGCTCCCAAACGGAATAAAAGCTAAAGCTGAAATAGCCTTCATTCTATTTCACTTATTTGTGTCTACACATGTATATGTTTTGCAGAGACTCAAAGCTCTTGAGAATGGAGAAAATGAGGTGTCAATTTTGCATTGGACCCTATGGGAAAATGCATTAAACGCCTACTGCTCCGACGTTCAGCGACCGATAACATCCATCTTTACACTGTAAACGGTAATTACATAGGTACATGCCTGGGGCAAATAACAGCGCAAATAATTGTCCATGTGCAGAGTAATAAAGGAGCAAACTTTTATATATGGGCCTGCAGTGGAAGTTATTCTTAAAAGGTGACTTTCACGAATCGTTCTGAAACTGTGCTAAATTACAGATAATTCCCATATATTTCTTGGGAGAAAATGCCCTGAAATTCTCCTTTCTCCGTTGTCGAGATATTCGAGGGCAAAGTCGTGCAGTTTTCGACTTCCAGGGGCTATAACTCGAAAACTAAAGAACGAGAATTTTTGGCACATATGGTCAATTGAATGTTTATCCCAACCCTCTCATTTGGCACTAGTTTCAGCCCGAATTGTGCAAGTCACCTAAGGTCACGAATCGTCCCGAACGTGTAGCCCAAATTGTGAAAATTTCAAACCGCTACTGCTTGCTTGTTTGAGTAGGTAGCCATCTGAAACTTGGCATATATAAAGGTCATTAACATGTCTACATGCATGCACAATCTTATGTCAACTGATTGCATAACTTGCGAACTATAGGCCATCGAAATTTTTGTAAACAAAATTTTGTGCGACTTTAGCTCCCAAACGGAATAAAAGCTAAAGCTGAAATAGCCTTCATTCTATTTCACTTATTTGTGTCTACACATGTATATGTTTTGCAGAGACTCAAAGCTCTTGAGAATGGAGAAAATGAGGTGTCAATTTTGCATTGGACCCTATGGGAAAATGCATTAAACGCCTACTGCTCCGACGTTCAGCGACCGATAACATCCATCTTTACACTGTAAACGGTAATTACATAGGTACATGCCTGGGGCAAATAACAGCGCAAATAATTGTCCATGTGCAGAGTAATAAAGGAGCAAACTTTTATATATGGGCCTGCAGTGGAAGTTATTCTTAAAAGGTGACTTTCACGAATCGTTCTGAAACTGTGCTAAATTACAGATAATTCCCATATATTTCTTGGGAGAAAATGCCCTGAAATTCTCCTTTCTCCGTTGTCGAGATATTCGAGGGCAAAGTCGTGCAGTTTTCGACTTCCAGGGGCTATAACTCGAAAACTAAAGAACGAGAATTTTTGGCACATATGGTCAATTGAATGTTTATCCCAACCCTCTCATTTGGCACTAGTTTCAGCCCGAATTGTGCAAGTCACCTAAGGTCACGAATCGTCCCGAACGTGTAGCCCAAATTGTGAAAATTTCAAACCGCTACTGCTTGCTTGTTTGAGTAGGTAGCCATCTGAAACTTGGCATATATAAAGGTCATTAACATGTCTACATGCATGCACAATCTTATGTCAACTGATTGCATAACTTGCGAACTATAGGCCATCGAAATTTTTGTAAACAAAAGTTTGTGCGACTTTAGCTCCCAAACGGAATAAAAGCTAAAGCTGAAATAGCCTTCATTCTATTTCACTTATTTGTGTCTACACATGTATATGTTTTGCAGAGACTCAAAGCTCTTGAGAATGGAGAAAATGAGGTGTCAATTTTGCATTGGACCCTATGGGAAAATGCATTAAACGCCTACTGCTCCGACGTTCAGCGACCGATAACATCCATCTTTACACTGTAAACGGTAATTACATAGGTACATGCCTGGGGCAAATAACAGCGCAAATAATTGTCCATGTGCAGAGTAATAAAGGAGCAAACTTTTATACATGGGCCTGCAGTGGAAGTTATTCTTAAAAGGTGACTCTCACGAATCGTTCTGAAACTGTGCTAAATTACAGATAATTCCCATATATTTCTTGGGAGAAAATGCCCTGAAATTCTCCTTTCTCCGTTGTCGAGATATTCGAGGGCAAAGTCGTGCAGTTTTCGACTTCCAGGGGCTATAACTCGAAAACTAAAGAACGAGAATTTTTGGCACATATGGTCAATTGAATGTTTATCCCAACCCTCTCATTTGGCACTAGTTTCAGCCCGAATTGTGCAAGTCACCTAAGGTCACGAATCGTCCCGAACGTGTAGCCCAAATTGTGAAAATTTCAAACCGCTACTGCTTGCTTGTTTGAGTAGGTAGCCATCTGAAACTTGGCATATATAAAGGTCATTAACATGTCTACATGCATGCACAATCTTATGTCAACTGATTGCATAACTTGCGAACTATAGGCCATCGAAATTTTTGTAAACAAAAGTTTGTGCGACTTTAGCTCCCAAACGGAATAAAAGCTAAAGCTGAAATAGCCTTCATTCTATTTCACTTATTTGTGTCTACACATGTATATGTTTTGCAGAGACTCAAAGCTCTTGAGAATGGAGAAAATGAGGTGTCAATTTTGCATTGGACCCTATGGGAAAATGCATTAAACGCCTACTGCTCCGACGTTCAGCGACCGATAACATCCATCTTTACACTGTAAACGGTAATTACATAGGTACATGCCTGGGGCAAATAACAGCGCAAATAATTGTCCATGTGCAGAGTAATAAAGGAGCAAACTTTTATATATGGGCCTGCAGTGGAAGTTATTCTTAAAAGGTGACTATCACGAATCGTTCTGAAACTGTGCTAAATTACAGAGAACTCCCATATATTTCTTGGGAGAAAATGCCCTGAAATTCTCCTTTCTCCGTTGTCGAGATATTCGAGGGCAAAGTCGTGCAGTTTTCGACTTCCAGGGGCTATAACTCGAAAACTAAAGAACGAGAATTTTTGGCACATATGGTCAATTGAATGTTTATCCCAACCCTCTCATTTGGCACTAGTTTCAGCCCGAATTGTGCAAGTCACCTAAGGTCACGAATCGTCCCGAACGTGTAGCCCAAATTGTGAAAATTTCAAACCGCTACTGCTTGCTTGTTTGAGTAGGTAGCCATCTGAAACTTGGCATATATAAAGGTCATTAACATGTCTACATGCATGCACAATCTTATGTCAACTGATTGCATAACTTGCGAACTATAGGCCATCGAAATTTTTGTAAACAAAAGTTTGTGCGACTTTAGCTCCCAAACGGAATAAAAGCTAAAGCTGAAATAGCCTTCATTCTATTTCACTTATTTGTGTCTACACATGTATATGTTTTGCAGAGACTCAAAGCTCTTGAGAATGGAGAAAATGAGGTGTCAATTTTGCATTGGACCCTATGGGAAAATGCATTAAACGCCTACTGCTCCGACGTTCAGCGACCGATAACATCCATCTTTACACTGTAAACGGTAATTACATAGGTACATGCCTGGGGCAAATAACAGCGCAAATAATTGTCCATGTGCAGAGTAATAAAGGAGCAAACTTTTATATATGGGCCTGCAGTGGAAGTTATTCTTAAAAGGTGACTTTCACGAATCGTTCTGAAACTGTGCTAAATTACAGATAATTCCCATATATTTCTTGGGAGAAAATGCCCTGAAATTCTCCTTTCTCCGTTGTCGAGATATTCGAGGGCAAAGTCGTGCAGTTTTCGACTTCCAGGGGCTATAACTCGAAAACTAAAGAACGAGAATTTTTGGCACATATGGTCAATTGAATGTTTATCCCAACCCTCTCATTTGGCACTAGTTTCAGCCCGAATTGTGCAAGTCACCTAAGGTCACGAATCGTCCCGAACGTGTAGCCCAAATTGTGAAAATTTCAAACCGCTACTGCTTGCTTGTTTGAGTAGGTAGCCATCTGAAACTTGGCATATATAAAGGTCATTAACATGTCTACATGCATGCACAATCTTATGTCAACTGATTGCATAACTTGCGAACTATAGGCCATCGAAATTTTTGTAAACAAAAGTTTGTGCGACTTTAGCTCCCAAACGGAATAAAAGCTAAAGCTGAAATAGCCTTCATTCTATTTCACTTATTTGTGTCTACACATGTATATGTTTTGCAGAGACTCAAAGCTCTTGAGAATGGAGAAAATGAGGTGTCAATTTTGCATTGGACCCTATGGGAAAATGCATTAAACGCCTACTGCTCCGACGTTCAGCGACCGATAACATCCATCTTTACACTGTAAACGGTAATTACATAGGTACATGCCTGGGGCAAATAACAGCGCAAATAATTGTCCATGTGCAGAGTAATAAAGGAGCAAACTTTTATATATGGGCCTGCAGTGGAAGTTATTCTTAAAAGGTGACTTTCACGAATCGTTCTGAAACTGTGCTAAATTACAGATAATTCCCATATATTTCTTGGGAGAAAATGCCCTGAAATTCTCCTTTCTCCGTTGTCGAGATATTCGAGGGCAAAGTCGTGCAGTTTTCGACTTCCAGGGGCTATAACTCGAAAACTAAAGAACGAGAATTTTTGGCACATATGGTCAATTGAATGTTTATCCCAACCCTCTCATTTGGCACTAGTTTCAGCCCGAATTGTGCAAGTCACCTAAGGTCACGAATCGTCCCGAACGTGTAGCCCAAATTGTGAAAATTTCAAACCGCTACTGCTTGCTTGTTTGAGTAGGTAGCCATCTGAAACTTGGCATATATAAAGGTCATTAACATGTCTACATGCATGCACAATCTTATGTCAACTGATTGCATAACTTGCGAACTATAGGCCATCGAAATTTTTGTAAACAAAAGTTTGTGCGACTTTAGCTCCCAAACGGAATAAAAGCTAAAGCTGAAATAGCCTTCATTCTATTTCACTTATTTGTGTCTACACATGTATATGTTTTGCAGAGACTCAAAGCTCTTGAGAATGGAGAAAATGAGGTGTCAATTTTGCATTGGACCCTATGGGAAAATGCATTAAACGCCTACTGCTCCGACGTTCAGCGACCGATAACATCCATCTTTACACTGTAAACGGTAATTACATAGGTACATGCCTGGGGCAAATAACAGCGCAAATAATTGTCCATGTGCAGAGTAATAAAGGAGCAAACTTTTATATATGGGCCTGCAGTGGAAGTTATTCTTAAAAGGTGACTTTCACGAATCGTTCTGAAACTGTGCTAAATTACAGATAATTCCCATATATTTCTTGGGAGAAAATGCCCTGAAATTCTCCTTTCTCCGTTGTCGAGATATTCGAGGGCAAAGTCGTGCAGTTTTCGACTTCCAGGGGCTATAACTCGAAAACTAAAGAACGAGAATTTTTGGCACATATGGTCAATTGAATGTTTATCCCAACCCTCTCATTTGGCACTAGTTTCAGCCCGAATTGTGCAAGTCACCTAAGGTCACGAATCGTCCCGAACGTGTAGCCCAAATTGTGAAAATTTCAAACCGCTACTGCTTGCTTTGTTTGAGTAGGTAGCCATCTGAAACTTGGCATATATAAAGGTCATTAACATGTCTACATGCATGCACAATCTTATGTCAACTGATTGC